>OU342736.1:13554197-14754197 GCA_910589765.1 Avena atlantica
CCCTAGCCCCAAGTCGCCGGCCACCCTCCAGTGCAGCCGCCGCCTAGGGGCATCCGCTAAGTTGCCGAGATAGGGTTTCCCCAAACCCTAGCCACCGGCCAAGCCCTCCCCTTGGTGTGTATAAACCGCAATGTCCAAGGGCCCTCTCTCATAGTCACCATACTCGCTCCGGCTTAAGGCGAAGCCCTGCGAGGATCCTCCCATCTACTTCTTGTACCACGCCGTCGTGCTGCCGGAAATCACGAGAGAGTGCTACAACCTCCGATGCCTGCTAGAACAAGGGAGAGAGGAAGGTCTTAATCGAGTAACCGGAACGTGTGACCGACTGCGGAACGCGTGCCGGAACGCAGCGCCGAAGATCGTCTACACGATCTTGAGATCGGGAAGAGTACGACTACATCACCCACGAGAATCTGCTCTCGTTAACCGCTTTGGAATCTTCGAGGGTGAGTTCCTCTATCGACTTGTTGCTACAATCTAGTAGATAGATCTTGGATTGTTTGTTTGTATGCGGTAGAATTTTTTGTTTTCCATGCTACGAACCCCTACGTGGTATCAGAGCCGTGTCTATATGTAGATCTATTGCACCGTAGAACACAATGGTCATTATGGGCGTTGATGCTTTTGTTTATCGATTGCTTCTTGTGTACTTTGCATCGTTGTGGGATGGTGGGATGAAGCGGCCCGGGCTAACCTTACATGAAATCGTTCATGAGACTTGCTCCACGCTTGACATGCAACTTGTATTGCAAAGTGTGCTTTGCCGGGTGCCTGTTTTCTCCCAACATAGTTAGATTCAATTTACAACGGGTGATTGACAATGCTAGTATCAATGTTGTGGTTTCTTGTTCGTAAGTTAGAACGACACTTATTGAAATCCCCAACCACGTAAATATGCAAAGAAAATTAGAGCGTCTAACTTTGTTTTGCAGGGGTGTGCTGTGATGTGATATGGCCATGATTGTGATTATATATGATGTATGCATGTTCCTTATTGTAAGTTGTGCACCGACAGGAGCCATATGGTTGTCTTTTAAATTCCATTAAGACGTGCATGTCTATTCAAAGAAGTTTGTAATAGTTTGAAGCTAGTGGACGAGAACCATGAAGCGGCTCCATTGACCTTGACGCCACACCGTAATGATGGAGATCATGTTCGTGCTTGAAGATGGAGATCAAAGCAGCAAGAAGAAAGGCCATTCATATCACTTATTATGAATTACATGTGATGTTAATCCTATTTAATGCATCTTGTATTGCTTAGTTCACGATGGTAGCATTATAAGATGATCCCTCAAGCACACAATTTCATGTTTTAAAGTGTTCATCCTATAAGCACCGTTGCTAAAGCTCGTTGTTTCGAAGCATCACGTGATGATCGGGTGTGTTAGATTCTGCGAGTGTATAAACACGTGAGCAAAGCCATATTTGCTCATGCGGAAGCTAAGGTTTGATCTTGACGAGCCTATCATGTACAGACATGGTCTCGGAACACGGATCACAAAAGGTAAAGCATGAGTCATATAGTAGATATTATGAACATGTTGATTGTTCGCCATTGAAGCTACATCAACTCTCGTGATGATCGGTTTTGATGTGGTGGATTGGTTCGTGTGATCACTAAAAACAATGTGAGGGATTATTGTTTTGAGTGGGAGTTCAACAGCAATTTGATTAAAGTTGAACACTTTATCATAATTAAATCAAAAGTGAATTTGCATAGTTTGTAGTCATGGGCATCCGTTTACCCACTTGCGCTTAGTTATAATTGAGATGATAGAACTATAGAATTCTGGTTAGTTCTTTAATACGAATTGGTATCGTATTGTTTTTTATTGTTAATCTAAAGTTTAAAATCCCATCAAACTTTCAGTAAGTTTCGATTACTCCGTGAAATTTTATAGTTGGTATTAAATCAAGAGTAACAATTCCAGTGTTAGTATATAAGTATCATGTTTATCTTCATGATTCTTGATATTCAAAGGATTGTCTTAATATCAAGGTTATCTAGGATCTGAAAGAGTTGTTTCAGAAACCATGATGTTGTGAAAGATATTGTGATATCTGAAACGAAGTTTGGTTGCATATGATAGAGTATAATATGGCAAAAGTCATGTTTCTCATATTTGATGAGAATTGGCAAATGGATGGAGACACTAGTTGTCCTAAACCTCCAAAAGGTTTGGGAGCAACATTATACCTCGCGAATCACCGTTACAAGCTAAAGGTAGCTTGATCATGGATAATTCCATGATAAGGGTGAATATTTGATGTAGGTAAAATGTTTACTACACCAAGAGATTACTAAAGAAAGGAATTTGAAAGAACACCAAACATTTGATGAGATGTATCTACTTCAAAGTGCAATTCCAAAGACATTGGTATTTAACTATACACACGTTGGACTATGTGCATGTCATGGCCTGCCACTATTGATGTTGATAGATTCTTTCAAACAGAAAATGAAATAGTGAAAGAGAATCTCATAATATATGGCAGAAAAGAAAAGACTAGAATGTTCAGCTTAAGTATATAGATGATATACATGTTGGGGGTATATTCTTTGCTTATTAAAAATGTGGTTCTTAAGTATTTGATACTGAATTTGTTGGTATGAATCCTCATACGAACAACAGAATTCATGAACTACAATGGCCTGAGTAACTAGCAAAGAATATGTGAAGATGTTCATCGAGAACAAATAACGGTTATTGTGTTGCTCGTTAAACATCAAAACTTGACTTCAAGATTTGTTTTATCAGGTATTAATGAGAAACAAAAAGGTTGTTTTCAAGATAATTTGCCTGAAGGGAATATGCCCGAGAGGCAATAATAAAGTTGTTATTATCGTATTCCTTGTTTATGATAAATGTTTATTTTGCATGCTATAATTGTATTCATACGGAAACGTTAATACATGTGTGTTTAATAAACAAATAGAAAGTTCCTAGTTATGCCTCTCTCATAAACTAGCTTGTTGATTAACAAGATGATCAAGGTTTCCTGATCATGGACATTGGATGTTGTTAATAACGGGATCACAACATTAGTGTAATGGTGTGATGAACATTCATCCGAAGTATAGCATTATGATCAAAGTCATTGAGTTTATATTGCTATAACAACTTACGAAGTGATCCTAATACTAAGACCATGAGATCATGTCAATCACTAACACTGGAAGAGTTTCTCGATGACATCAAACGTCACACCGTAACTGGGTGATTATAAAGATGGCTTCAGAACTACTTGAGTGTTATGTTGAGACCCATGGATCGAGAGTGGAATTTGTTCATCCCGATGACGGATAGATATGCTCTAGGCCCTCTCGGTGATATCACATTGATTAGCTTGCAAGCAAGTGATTTGATCACTAGAATGTTATATCACGGGAACGAGAAAAGAGTGCATGTCAGTAACGAGATCAAACTAGGTATGGATATACCGATGATCGAATCTCGGACATGTAATATATCGTGAAACAAAGGGATTAAGATACAAGCATAAAAGGTTCCGACGATCACAGGAAAAGTCATCGTTGAATGTGTGGGAGTCAGTATGGATCTCCAGGTCCCGCTACTGATTATTGATCGGAGAAGGGTCTCGATCATGTACGCATTATTCGCGAACCATAGGGTGACACACTTAAGGGACACTGGCATCCAGTTGGAGAAAATGTTTCATGCCGAAAGAATAAACAAGCGCAGGAATTTATTTCACTAGATACCGAAACAGGTTTTCGGGTGAAATTGCATAAAGTGGTTATGCATGTGAAATGTAATTCTAGCAAGGGGTTATTTGTGAATGTTTGTCATTAAAGTAATTGACAAAATTCTGAATAAAATAAAAGAGTTTTATTTAATGAGAGTTTGCATTAAATTTGGTGGAAATTTAATGGGAATTTGAGTGGACTTTTGAGTGGAGAAAATTGAAGGGACATTTTGTGAGTGGAGTGTCCACCCACATGAATGAAGGAGGGGAGGGGGCAGCCCCCATGGCCGGAGGCCACCCCCTTGGGTGCCCCCCTCCTCCTATAAAAGGAGCCCCTCCTCTCACTTGTCTCTCACACCTCCTCGTGAAGGATCTCTCTCCCCCTCTAGGATTTATCCCCCATGGTCTCGGACTAGCGAGATACATGTTCCCGGTGGCTATTCGGCAAGAAAGAGTTGTGCTTCCTCTGCATCGCTGGAGCGAGGAGGAGGTTGCCCGGTGTCTTGTACGTGTGTGCGATCACGGATGCGCTGCTGCTTTGCGGCGCTAGGACTTCCTCTCGATCTTGAGATCGGCAAGAGATCGTCTACATCAACCACGAGTTGAACTCGTTAAGCTTTGTCGGTCTTCAAGGGTATGTTCTCTACGGATATACATCCGCCCGTTGTTTGTATCTAGTAGATAGATCTTGGTACGTAGTTCCCATCGTAGGAAAATTTTTGTTTTCTATGCTGCGAACCCTATAGTGGTATCAGAGTCGGATCTATGCGTAGATGCTTTGCACGGGTAGTACACATATGAGTATGTGGGCGATGATGATCATTTTATTTCTTCTTGGTTGTACTTTGGATATTGGTGGCATAGTGGGATGAAGTGGCCCGGACAAACTTTGCATGTCCTCGCACATGAGACCTGTTCCACGCTTGACATGCAACTAGTTTTGCATAAAGTGGCTAGCGGGTGTCTGTCTCTCCTACTATAGTCAATATCTAATTTGCAACGAGTTGTCAAAAATTTGGTTATCCTCGTTGTGGTTCATGTTCGTAGGTAAGAACGGTTCTATCTTCGAAAGCCCTAAGCCACGTAAAACTTGCAATGGATAAATTAGAGGCGTCTAGTTTAGATTGTTGCTAGGCTAGTGTTATGATATGGTGATGTTGTAAGTATAAGTATGAGATGATACTCTTACTGTTGGAATTATGCCCTAGAGGCAATAATAAAGATGTTATTATTATAATTCTTGTTCATAATAATGTTTATATTCCATGCTAGAATTGTATTAAGAGGAAACCTTAATACTTGTGTGGTTTGTGAACAACACCGTGTCCCTAGTACGCCTCTATGGACTAGCTCATTGATCAATGATGGTTAAGGTTTCCTAACCATAGACATGAGTTGTCAATTGATAATAAGATCATATCATTGGGAGAATGATATGGTGGACAGACCCAAACTAAGCGAAGCAATTAGATCGTGTCATCGTGTTCGTCTTTGCGAAGCTTTTCTTATGTCAAATATTGTATTCCTTAGACCATGAGATAATACAACTCCCTGGTATCGGAAGAAAGCTTTGAGGTCATCAAACGTCATCCTATGAGAGGGTGATCATAAAGGTGTCTCTCAGGTGATCGGAAAGTATCTGTTGGGTTGTATGTATCGAGATGGGATTTGTCCCTCCCAAGTTGGAGAGATATACTTCGGGCCCACTCGGTAATCGATATCAACACCTCTTGCAAGCATGTGGTTAAGGAGTTAATCACAAAGTGATATGGATTACAGAACGAGTAAAGTAGTAGTCATTGGCATTCGTTCACCACCTTATGCATAGTTGTAATTGAGATAATAGAACTACAGAATTCTGGATATATACTTTACGAACTGGTATCGTATTGTGTTGAGGTCAATCTAAAGTTTAAAGTCCTATTGCAAACTTTCAGCAAACTCTGTTTACTCCATGAAATTTAATAGTTGGTATTAAATCGAGAGTACAATTCCAATGTTAGTATCTTAAGTATCATGTTTGCCTTCATGATTCTTGATTGTTTTAATATCAAGTTTATCTAGGAGCTGAAAGAATTGTTTCAGAAACCATCATGTGTGACAGATATAACGATATTTGAAACAATGTTTTTGTTGCAATATGATAAGAGTATAATATATGTTCTCATATTGGATGAGAATCTACAAAGGTTGGAGATGCTAGACATCCTAATCATCCAAAAGGGTTTTGGAAAGCAACATTATACTGACGATTCACCTTTATAAGCTACAGTAACTTGATCATGAAAGTCGTCATGATAAGGATGAATAGAATATGTATGTAAAGTGTTTACTATACTAAAAGATTACTAAAGAATGGATTTTGAATGAATACCGATCATTTTTATGATGGTGATCTACTTCAAAGTGCAAGTCCAACGGTATTATTATTTGAATATACACGCTTTGGACTATGTGTCATGTATATGGCGCCACTGTTGATGTTGATAAATTCTTTTAAAAAGGAAAAGGAAATGCTGAAAGAGAATCTATAAGATATATTTGGCAGAAAAGAAAAGATTGGAAATATCCAATTTAGGTATATAGATGATATACAGGTTATGGTTGTATTCTTTGCTTGTTAAACAATGTGGTTCTTGGGTATTGGATACCGAATTGGTTGGTATGAAATTTCATATGGAACGACGCAATTCATGAACCACAATGGCCTAAGTAACTAGCAAGAGAATATGTGATGATGTTCATCGAAAACAAACAAACCGTTGTTTGTATTTCTCGTTGACATCAAGGCTTGACTTCAAGATTTGTTTTAATAATGGTTTATTTGAATCAGGTATTATGAGAACAAAGGTTGTTCAAATAATTACCGTATTCCATATAAGATGGATGATTTACAAATCTAGTTGGAGAAATCACATCCACAAAACTTAATGCTAAAATGTCGCAAGACAAATGATTGAAAGATCACTTATGAAGTGAAATCGCTGTTTAAATTATATTGGAAAGAAAACATGAAGAATCTCCATTTTCATGGATTTTTGGAGTCTTTGATTTGATCAAATGACGCTTGTGAGACTTTCCTCGGGATAATGAAAACTTCGTTCAAAGGCCAAAGAAGAACGAACGACTAAATTATTGGAATTTATACATATCGATGTATGTAATCCATTATGTGTAGTCGTAAGCGATGGGTTTCAACTTCATATGGTTTCTCCGGAAATTTGAGTGAATGTTCACTTAATGAGAGTGAAGTATGAAATATTTGAAAATGTTTCAAAGACTTTCAAGATGAAGTGGAAAATCATTGTAACAAGAAAATAAATGGTTTATGATTTTATCATAAGGGATTTATTTGAGTTACAAGTGTAACAAGAAAAATAAATGAATTATGATTTTATCATCAAAGGGATTTATTGGAGTTACAAGTTTAGCAAAACACCTAGATTTACATCTCCTGAAACACCATAGGAGTATGGAGTGTTTGAGATTTGTAATGAAACCTTGTTTTACATGGTTGGATCAAAGCTGTTATTCATAAAACTGCCATTATGTTTTAAAAGATTAAATCTTTAGAGACTACCGCTTTTACACTGAAAAGAGCTCCATCTTGATCCGTTGAAATGACACCATGGAAGTTATGGTTTGGGGTAAAACCCAAGTTGTCATTTCTTAAATTTTGGTATGCTAAACATAAGTAAGATGTTTACAACCGAAGTCGGATGAGCATGTCTTTGTAGGTTATTTCGAATAACATTTGGTTATTCCTCCATAACACCGGGGACAAAAGGGTTTGTCGCTTGAAATATGAAGTTTCTTGAAGAAGGAATTTTTCGTAAAAGTTAAGTGGGAGGACAATAAAACTTTGATAAGGTTAACGAACCTTAGCTATATGTGCTGAGTTGCGCAGCACCGGAAATCGTTCCGAAGGCTGCCATAATGCTCATAGCTTATGTGCCTCAAAGGTTATGGTCACGGAGATCTAAGTTCCTATTGAACCAAGTAGGTCGGTTAAACAATCAAATGCTACGATTTGAGAGTAAATCATTATTGTTTGACAATGATGAGCCGAATACATACAAAGAAGCGATGATGGGCCCTGACTCTGTCAAATGGCTTGAAGCCATAAAATATGTGATAAGTCCATACATGATAAATCAAGTTTTGAACTTGGAAGACCCTCCGGAAAGGTGTAAAAACCTATCGGTCGTATTTGGATCTATAAAGAAACAGACATGGATGTTTCACATCTATGAAATAGTCGACATGTCGTAAAGTATTTTACGACAATGTTCAAGGAGTTGACTATGACAAGATTTGATCTTTCATAGCGATATTTAGTCTAGACGGATTAAAGTAGCAACCACTACATATAATTTGGTATATGGTAGATGAATAAACAAAACAAAATTCTTTTAATAGAATGGTTACATAGGACGTGTACATGACACGATCCAAAGGGTTTTGTTAATTCAAAGGATGCTAAAAAGGGGCATGCAAACTTCAATTGTTGAAGTAAGCATCGCGGAGTTGGAATCTTCACCATAATGAAAAAGGAGTTTTTCATCAGGAGACGATGAAGATGCTTGCATTTGCAAGAAATTAAGTGGGAGCGCTCTGACATATTTCTAATACATTATGTGGATGACATCTTGTTGATTAGAAATGATGTATCTTTTATTGACAAAGGTTAAGAATTTCATTTTGATGAAAGACTTAGGAAAAACCCGACTATTTAGCATGAATTTCTATAGTGGATAGACTGTGATGCTAATATGTTTATGCCAAACGTACATATATGAGATATTGAAGGAGTTCAATATAGAAACGACTAGAAACGGTTCTTGTCGCATGGAAATAAATTGAATCAAGTTCAAGTGCATCGACACTTGATAAGTGAAACAAGATTCAAGTGCTTTGACACTTGATGAGTGAAATCACGAGAATGTTTTGATCAACCATACCATGACATGTACACATCCAGATATGTCCTATGCTCTAAGTGTTATGAGCATATACCAGAATGAATCATAAAATGATCATTGGACTATAGTAAGGATATTCTTATGATCTTTTGGAAGAATTAAGAATATATTTGTGTAGAGGTGACAAACAATTAAAATAGTTCATTGTAAAGAGTTACATTGATACTAGTTTTGTCACAAGATACAAATTAAGTTTCTCTCAATTTAAACTATGAGTGGCACAATAAAATGGAAAGGAGATTCCATGATGGATTTGGAAGAGTTCCAAAGTTAAGACATTGTGACGAATACTACAACAAAAGGCTAAGTATATGAATGCTATAGTAGCGGCAAAGGAGGGAATTTGTGTCAAGAAGTTTGTTATCAAACTAAGGTGTGGTTCGCAACGGGCTAACACTAAAGATATATTGTATGACAATAGTATCGATATGATTTATCCCCAAGGAACTAAAGGTGTCACCGAAAGACCAAATTTATACAATGCCATCTCATTGGAGAATGAGTGATGCGTGAAGACGCAAAGACATGAAAATACACACGGACCTGAAGCGTCAGATCCGTAGATTATGTTAACCACTTGCAACTACGTATATGGAACATCAGAAAGCCATAGGTGTTCAATATGCAAAGTTTTCAAACGAGATTATTGTCTCTAGTGCAAGTGGGAGACTGAAGGGAATATGCCCGAGAGGCAATAATAAAGTGGTTATTATCGTATTCCTTGTTTATGATAAATGTTTATTTTGCATGTTATAATTGTATTAATACGGAAACGTTAATACATGTATGTTTAATAAACAAATAGAAAGTTCCTAGTTATGCCTCTCTCATAAACTAGCTTGTTGATTAACAAGATGATCAAGGTTTCCTGATCATGGACATTGGATGTTGTTAATAACGGGATCACAACATTAGTGTAATGGTGTGATGAACATTCATCCGAAGTATAGCATTACGATCAAAGTAATTGATTTTATATTGATATAACAACTTACGAAGTGATCCTAATCCTAAGACCATGAGATCATGTCAATCACTAACACCGGAAGAGTTTCTCGATGACATCAAACGTCACACCGTAACCGGGTGATTATAAATATGGCTTCAGTACTACTAAAGTGTTATGTTGAGACCCATGGATCGAGAGTGGAATTTTTTCATCCCGATGACGGATAGATATGCTCTGGGCCCTCTCGGTGATATCACATTGATTAGCTTGCAAGCAAGTGATTTGATCACTAGAATGTTATATCACGGGAACGAGAAAAGAGTGCATGTCAGTAACGAGATCAAACTAGGTATGGAGATACCGATGATCGAATCTCGGACATGTAATATAGCGTGAAACAAAGGGATTAAGATACAAGCATAAAAGGTTCCGACGATCACAGGAAAAGTCATCGTTGAATGTGTGGGAGTCAGTATGGATCTCCAGGTCCCGCTACTGATTATTGATCGGAGAAGGGTCTCGATCATGTCCGCATTATTCGTGAACCGTAGGGTGACACACTTAAGGGACACTGGCATCCAGTTGGAGCAAATGTTTCATGCCAAAAGAATAAACAAGCGCAGGAATTTATTTCACTAGATACCGAAATAGGTTTTGGGTGAAATTGCATAAAGTGGTTATGCATGTGAAATGGAATTCTAGCAAGGGGTTATTTGTGAATGTTTGTCATTAAAGTAATTGAAAAAATTCTGAATAAAATAAAAGAGTTTTATTTAATGAGAGTTTGCATTAAATTTGGTGGAAATTTAATGGGAATTTGAGTGTACTTTTGAGTGGAGAAAATTGAAGGGACATTTTGTGAGTGGAGTGTCCACCCACAAGAATGAAGGAGGGGAGGGGGCAGCCCCCATGGCCGGCGGCCACCCTGTTGGGTGCCCCCCTCCTCCTATAAAAGGAGCGCCTCCTCTCACTTGTCTCTCACACCTCCTCGTGAAGGATCTCTCTCCCCCTCTAGAATTTACCCCCCATGGTCTCGGACTATGTCACATCCCAAGATTTTCCAAATCTTGTAATGTGAAAAATAAATGAATAAAATAAAACTTTGTTGATTTTCAGGGTGAGAAGAAACTTTTTGAATCCATTTGGAAACTTTCAAAACCTATTTGGATCAAATAAATCCTAAAGGGATTTGAAAAGTTAAATAAACAATAAACTTCAAAATATTTAAAATTACTATTTTGAATCTTTTAACAAAAGGATTTGGTTTTCAAAAGAAAAGGTAGATTTATAAATAAGGATTATTTTATGGAGCCAAAATAAACCTTGGTCCAGTTTTTGAAATAAAACATTTTTTTTGATAAAAATAGTAAAGGTTTATTTAAATAAAATAATGGGGATTTATTAATATCCAATTTTATTTAATTAAAGGTTTTCCCATTTTAAATAAACACTAAAACTTATTTATTTATTTTAAATAAGCTTTCTAAGTATTTTATATTCTCAAATAAAACCTACTGAAGTGTTTTGGTTTTATTTAGATTTCAAATAAAGATTTTAAATAAAACAAACCCTATTTGATTTAATAACTAAGGTCCATTTTATTTAATAATTAATGGAACCTAAAATAAAAATGTTATTTTGTTTTAAACAAGTTTTCCAAGTATCTTTTATTTTCAAATAAAACCTACTGATTTGGTTTTGATAATATTTAGTTTTCAAATGGAGATTTTATTAAATAAATCAAAACCTATTTGAATTAATAATTAAAGGTCTATTTTATTTAATTATTAAATAGATCCTAAAAAGAATAAAATTATTTTATTTTATTTTGGGACTTTGGTTTATGTTGTCAAACAGAACCAAAACTAAATACAAGTTTGGAAGTGTTTGAATTGTTTGAATGTTTGATTTGTTTGTTTGAATTTCCAAAACAGAAAATAGAATTGAAAAAGGAAAAGATTTCAGAACAAAAAAAACATGCAAAGGACCCAGCCCAACAAACTGGCCCAGCAAAGACCCAGTCCAGCCCACCTACTCTCTCCCGCGGCGAAACGTTTTTCATCGTAGATAGAACCCGCAGATTCGATGACGCGTGGACCCCATTTATTCTCTTCCTATCTCACTGTGAGACGGACCCCACTAGACACGTCAGCGTCTTCCCCAGCGCGGCCAGTTCTTCTCCCATTTCTGCCGCTGATTTTGCGTCGTCAATTCACCTTAATGCCGTGCTTAAACCTTGCAGTGATCATGCGTGATAAATCCCCTCCCTCTCCTCTTCATTTCCCCTCAAACCCCGCTACCATAGAGCCCCTAGGCTGCCTCGAATCAGCCATGCACCGCCGCTGCTCCGACGACACTCCGGCGACAATTCCGACCGAACCGTGCCACCCCTTACCTCCCGACCAAGCTCACACCTTCCCCACTCCCAGGAGCATCTCCCTGTACCTCCCATTCAACCGCGGGCGCCCCAGAACCTCGACTCCAACAACCACTGAGCGCTGCTGCGTCTGGTTCTTCTCCGACGACCCCCCCCCCCCCGGTAACACCGACCTCCCCTTCATCTCAGGATGATACTCCTACGCTCTGCTCTCTCTTGCACGTCTAACAGACCCCCTTTTTTGCCTTTACGTGACTTGTAGCCTCGCCAACTACGACGCCAGTGCGTGCCCGACGCAGTCCTAAACTCCGGCGAGCGATTGCCGTCCACCCCGAGCGCCCCTTCGACGGAGACGACCACGTTGAGCACCGGCATTCCACGGCGATTCTGGTGAGCATCTCCCCTACTCCTCTCACTTCCTGTTCTCGCCGTTACGCCGTAGCCAGAGCACCGCCGCCGCGCGCCACCATCGTTGCACCGCCAGTTCTTGGCAAGGCATTAGGAGCCGTCCGATCCAGATCCGAGGCACGCGACAGATTGACTTATCAAAGGGGTAAGATCGATCCTGTGCCGCACGATTCACTTTAAATCCTGCGGTCCACGTTGCTGATCCGAACGAACCGGTATGACCCAATGGGAATCAGACACGTGGCTCTGAGTGTGAGTTAAAACAGAAACATTTCAATATGATATGTGATTTTGAAAATTGCATAACTTTCAAACCACACGTCCAAAAATTACAAATGTTATACCAATGGAATCAGCAACACAAGCCCTAGCCAACCATGCCATTTGTTTAGCAAAAAGCTTCTGGAAAAATGTTTGTTTTTGCAGAAACATTTGTATGCTTGATTAGATTGTAAAAATTGTTCAAAATTTATTTTGGGGATAAAATCTTTGGCAAATGGTGCGATTTGAACCTACTGACCATAAGAAACACTTTGTGGATTCAAAAATGTATTTGGTAAAACAAAATAATGATTCTTTGATTTAAAACCATTTCTAGTCCAAATAGAAATATGGTTTATTTGTTAAAAATGGTTTTGAAGGAAAACTTTTGGGAAATGTTTTGTTTTAAACTCTCTGACCCCAAACACCAAGTTTTATGGTTTGAAAACATATTTGGTGAATCCTATAGATTAATGCCTTAGTAAAAATATTTCTACACCACATAAAATGATACCTTGTTTTGAAAATGGTTTAGGAAGTGAAACCTCTTGCAAATGACTTTGCCATTTTATAAAATGACCATTAGGTGTTTTCAAATGTTTATGACCCATTAGAAACCACTTTTACAAATAAAACAACCCTTTTGCATGCTTGCATGTGTTGTCTTGTTTTATCATTTTATGTGATGTTTTGCTTGATTGGTAGATTGAGATTGTGCCATGCTTGATTGATTTGTAGTGACTTGAAGAGCGTGATTGTTGCAAGGACAAGGAGTGAACTATACTCTACCAAAAAGGCAAGTGATGCTTCATACTTTTGTCCTATTACTTTCACTATGCATTAGTGATTTTTCTAAGTAAAACTTGCATGGAATTTTGCTAAGTATAAACCTTGCTATATGAAAACCTAGTAGATGAAACCTTAGTAGGAATTTTCCTAAGTTAAGATTCCTACTACTATCAAGCTTAGCCTAGCTAATAGAAAAAAAGGGTGGAATATATATCCATACTATGAAAAATTTCTAAGTCTGAGGACTTGTGTTTTTGTTTAATAAAACAACTAAGTTAATGAATCACCTGGGTGGAATGGGACTTGCTTGGTGGATTTTGGTTGAGTGGTTCACAAGACCCATGTTTATGGCTGACCTTGTGTATCTCACTTATGGATGGCCACCCAGGAAGAAAGAGATTTGAGATGTCAAATGTTGAGAAGCTTCAAGTGCAGCCACTTGGCATTATGGGCTCTGCCTGGATCATATAGGTTGCAAGAACTTAGCCATATGGAAAGTTGGTGGTAGAATTTGATAGGTTGGAGCGCGTCCATTTTGGTCTAAGGGAAGGCTTCTGAAAGATCTTGTCTTGGGAAACCAAGTCTTGTGGGGAAAGTGCACCACCTCTGCAGAGTGAAAAATCTAAGTACTTAGCCATGTCCCTGGTAAAGGACAATTTGAGCATCAAGAGATGGAAGCAATCAAGAATATCATCATTCAAATTTCCAAGTTAAAAACTTGTGGTTTGAACAAGGTTAAAGGATCTTCAATCTTTGATTGATTAAAAATGATTTTTGTCAAGCAAAAACTTAGTGTTCTCAAATGTTAAGGAAAAATCTATTTTTGAGTAATGCAAGCCCAAACTCCACTTAGCCAAATGCATATAGATGATATACTCCACTATACTACCATAGTATCACTTGCCAATACAATTCAAATGTATTGACCCTTGTGGCTGTAACTTGTTATGTTGCAGGTTTGATTGATTTAGTGATGTGTGTTGATTAGGATTACAAAGTATACAACCAACATGTCTGCTTGTGGCACTTTGAAGATGAAGGGCCCCATGCTTATAGATATTCTGCTGCAATGTAATGTAATAGCCAAATGAGCTATGTAAGATGTAATAAAATTATGTTATTCCTGGTTATAAAGTTATATTATGACCTTTGTTTCTTGATATTACATCTTAACTGTGGATGCTAGCTATTGATCCAGGGACTAGCATTGTAAACCCAGGGGACTCTACCTTATTAAAGGTTGGGACCCTCACAGATGGTATCAGAGCATTGTGTTGCCTGTAGGATTTGTAAACCTAGGATTGGAGAAAACCCCCTTAGAAAATAGGAGTTGTATTTGTTCCAAAACTTATTTACAAACAATCTTGTAAACTCTTTCCTCAACCATTTTGGTTTTTGATTCTACATCTCATCTATTTCAACTTGATGGAAAAACGTACCCCATGACCAAAGACTTCACCATGTGCAAAGGACTTCATCAACTCTAATGACTTCAACATCTTCAACTCTAATGACTTCAACTTCTTCAACTCTAATGACTTCAACATCTTCAGCATATTCACCAAGGACTTCCAACTTGGATATCACTAAGGACAAGTGAGGCAAGAAATCTTGCTCAAGATATGGAGACTGAGGAAATGCAAAACTAGAAGGAGTTCACCACACCTGAAATTTTTGTGACCAAAAGTTTTCCCAGGAAACCATGATCTCATGCAAGAAGAATCAACCAAGAAGGATGGAAAGATTTCAAGTGAACCATATAGATGGACCACCATATTTAGTGTAAGTCAAACCCACCAACTTATGTGGTGTAACAAAAATATTTTTGCTTGCCAAAAATATGCTTGAAACTTGTTGTTGGAGTGGAATGTTTCTTTGTGATGGCTTGCACATTGTTTGTGTGAATGGTGATGTGTGCGGTTAGAATTATTCCCTTAGAAATTTTCTTGCCTATTCTAATCCCAATTCAACCCAAACAGATGACTTCTCCAAGAAACTCCAACATCAAGGTTGATGACAATAACAACAAAAACCAAGAGGACAACATGAGAGAACTCATAGTAACCCAAAACCAGTTGAGCCAAGAGACAGCTCAGCTTTTAGCCAACAACAATGGACTAGACCCAGCCATACAAAGGATTTTGAAACTTCAATCCCAATTGATGCAAGGATTGGTTACTCAAATGATCAACATGGGAGAAAACTTTTCCCAAAGAGCTAAGGGTAACAAGGATGACAATGATGTTATTCTAGAAGGAACCCAAGCATACAATACTTGTGGAGACAAGGATCATGCATCCAAGGAACATAAAGATCAATGCCCCAAGAAGAGAGAAAGATTTCCCACCTTTGAAGAGCATCAAATAGAAGAACTCCTAGCTTTGGAGAGACCCAAAAAGAAGAAGAAGGACATAAGCCAGTTGCAATGTTACAATTGCAAACAGAAGGGACACTATGCCAGTGATTGCCCAGAAAAGAAGAAGAACCAAGGAAATAAACAAGAAGAATTGTTCCCCAAGGAAAAGAAAGATATTAGCCAAGTGTGGTGCAACAACTGCAAAGAGCTAGGACATTATGCAAGCAACTATCCAGAAAAGATGAAACACAAGATAAACAAGCCTATGAGAGATCTCAGCCTTGTCACATGTTTCAAATGCAAGGAGTTAGGCCACTATGCAAACTTCTGTCCAGGAAAGTTACATCAAGATCCCAAGCAAACCAATATGTAAACTAGTTGGAAACTTTTTAAGGGTGGTAGTACCCTAGATACTTTGAGCCAATTTGTAACCCTAGCGTCCCCAAATCTCGGGACGAGATTTATTTTAAGGGTGGTAGCCTGTCACATCCCAAGATTTTCCAAATCTTGTAATGTAAAAAATAAATGAATAAAATAAAACTTTGTTGATTTTCAGGGTGAGAAGAAACTTTTTGAATCCATTTGGAAACTTTCAAAACCTATTTGGATCAAATAAAATCCTAAAGGGATTTGAAAATTTAAATAAACAATAAACTTCAAAATATTTAAAATTACTATTTTGAATCTTTTAACAAAAGGATTTGGTTTTCAAAAGAAAAGGTAGATTTATAAATAAGGATTATTTTATGGAGCCAAAATAAACCTTGGTCCAGCTTTTAAAATAAAACATTTTGTTTTGATAAAAATAGTAAAGGTTTATTTAAATAAAATAATGGGGATTTATTAATATCTAATTTTATATAAGTAAAGGCTTTTCCCATTTTAAATAAACACTAAAACTTATTTATTTATTTTAAATAAGCTTTCTAAGTATTTTATATTCTCAAATAAAACCTACTGAAGTGTTTTGGTTTTATTTATATTTCAAATAAAGATTTTAAATAAAACAAACCCTATTTGATTTAATAACTAAGGTCCATTTTATTTAATTATTAATGGAACCTAAAATAAAAATGTTATTTTGTTTTAAACAAGTTTTCCAAGTATCTTTTATTTTCAAATAAAACCTACTCATTTGGTTTTGATAATATTTAGTTTTCAAATGGAGATTTTATTAAATAAATCAAAACCTATTTGAATTAATAATTAAAGGTCTATTTTATTTAATTATTAAATAGATCCTAAAAAGAATAAACTTATTTTATTTTATTTTGGGACTTTGGTTTATGTTGTCAAACAGAACCAAAACTCAATACAAGTTTGGAAGTGTTTGAATAGTTTGAATTTTTGATTTGTTTGTTTGAATTTCCAAAACAGAAAATAGAATTGAAAAAGGAAAAGATTTCAGAACAAAAAAAAACATGCAAAGGACCCAGCCCAACAAACTGGCCCAGCAAAGACCCAGTCCAGCCCACCTACTCTCTCCCGCAGCGAAACGTTTTTCACCGTAGACAGAACCCGTAGAGTCGATGACGCGTGGACCCCATTGCTTCTCTTCCTATCTCACTGTCAGACGGACCCCACTAGACACGTCAGCGTCTTCCCCAGCGCGGCCAGTTCTTCTCCCGTTTCTGCCGCTGATTTTGCGTCGTCAATTCACCTTAATGCCGCGTTTAAACCTCGCAGTGATCACGCGTGATAAATCCCCTCCCTCTCCTCTTCATTTCCCCTCAAACCCCACTACCATAGAGCCCCTAGGCTGCCTCGAATCAAACTTGCACCGCCGCTGCTCCGACGACACTCCGGCGACAATTCCGACCGAACCGCGCCATCCTTACCTCCCCGACCAAGCTCACACCATCCCCACTCCCAGGAGCATCTCCCGGTACCTCCCATTCAACCGCGGGCGCCCCAGAACCTCGACTCCAACAACCACTGAGCGCCGCCGCGTCTGGTTCTTCTCCGACGCCCCCCCCCCCCGGTAACACCGACCTCCCCTTCATCTCAGGATGATACACCTACGCTCTGCTCTCTCTTGCGCGTCTAACAGACCCCCTGTTTTGCCTTTCCGTGACTTGTAGCCTCGCCAACTGCGACGCCAGTGCGTGCCCGACGCTGTCCTAAACTCCGGCGAGCGATTGCCGTCCACCCCGAGCGCCCCTTCGACGGAGACGACCACGTTGAGCACCAGCATTCCACGGCGATTCTGCTGAGCATCTCCCCTACTCCTCTCACTTCCTATTCTCGCCGTTATGCCGTAGCCAGAGCACCGCCGCCGCGCGCCACCGTCGTCGCGCCGCTAGTTCTTGGCAAGGCATTAGGAGCCGCCCGATCCAGATCCGAGGCACGCGATAGATTGACTTATCAAAGGGGTAAGATCTATCATGTGCCGCACGATTCACTTTAAATCCCGCGGTCCACGTTGCTGATCCGAACGAACCGGTATGACCCAATGGGAATCAGACACGTGGCTCTGAGTGTGAGTTAAAACAGAAACATTTCAATATGATAAGTGATTTTGAAATTTTCATAACTTTCAAACCACACGTCCAAAAATTACAAATTTTATACCAATGGAATCAGCAAGACAAGCCCTAGCCAACCATGCCATTTTTTAGCAAAAAGCTTCTGGAAAAATGTTTGTTTTTGCAGAAACATTTGTATGCTTGATTAGATTGTAAAAATTGTTCAAAATTGATTTTGGGGATAAAATCTTTGGCAAATGGTGTGATTTGAACCTACTGACCATAAGAAACACTTTGTGGATTCAAAAATGTATTTGGTAAAACAAAATAATGATTCTTTGATTAAAACCATTTCTAGTCCAAATAGAAATATGGTTTATTTGTTAAAAATGGTTTTGAAGGAAAACTTTTGGGAAATGTTTTGTTTTAAACTCTCTGACCCCAAACACCAAGTTTTATGGTTTGAAAACATATTTGGTGAATCCTATAGATTAATGCCTTAGTAAAAATATTTCTACACCACATAAAATGATACCTTGTTTTGAAAATGGTTTAGGAAGTGAAACCTCTTGCAAATGACTTTGCCATTTTATAAAATGACCATTAGGTGTTTTCTAATATTTATGACCCATTAGAAACCACTTTTACAAATAAAACAACCCTTTTGCATGCTTGCATGTGTTGTCTTGTTTTATCATTTTATGTGATGTTTTGCTTGATTGGTAGATTGAGATTGTGCCTTGCTTGATTGATTTGTAGTGACTTGAAGAGTGTGATTGTTGCAAGGACAAGGAGTGAACTATACTCTACCAAAAAGGCAAGTGATTCTTCATACTTTTGTCCCATTACTTTCACTATGCATTAGTGATTTTTCTAAGTAAAACTTGCATGGAATTTTGCTAAGTATAAACCTTGCTATAGGAAAACCTAGTAGATGAAACCTTAGTAGGAATTTTCCTAAGTTAAGATTCCTACTACTATCAAGCTTAGCCTAGCTAATAGAAAAAAAGGGTGGAATATATATCCATACTATGAAAAATTTCTAAGTCTGAGGACTTGTGTTTTTGTTTAATAAAACAACTAAGTTAATGAATCACTTGGGTGGAATGGGACTTGCTTGGTGGATTTTGGTTGAGTGGTTCACAAGGCTCATGTTTATGGCTGACCTTGTGTATCTCACTTGTGGATGGCCACCCAGGAAGAAAGAGATTTGAGATGTCAAATGTTGAGAAGCTTCAAGTGCAGCCACTTGGCATTATGGGCTCTGCCTGGATCATATAGGTTGCAAGAACTTAGCCATATGGACAGTTGGTGGTAGAGTTTGATAGGTTGGAGCACGTCCATTTTGGTCTAAGGGAAGGCTTCTGAAAGATTTTGTCTTGGGAAACCAAGTCTTGTGGGGAAAGTGCACCACCTCTGCAGAGTGAAAAATCTAAGTACTTAGCCATGTCCCTGGTAAAGGACAATTTGAGCATCAAGACATGGAAGCAATCAAGAATCTCATAATTCAAATTTCTAAGTTAAAAACTTGTGGTTTGAACAAGGTTAAAGGATCTTCAATCTTTGATTGATTAAAAATGATTTTTGTCAAGCAAAACCTTAGTGTTTTCAAATGTTAAGGAAAAATCTATTTTTGAGAAATGCAAGCCTCAACTCCACTTAGCCAAATGCTTATAGATGATAGACTCCACTATACTACCATAGTATCACTTGCCAATACAATTCAAATGTATTGACCCTTGTGGCTGTAACTTGTTATGTTGCAGGTTTGATTGATTTAGTGAAGTGTGTTGATTAGGATTACAAAGTCTACAACCAACATGTCTTCCTGTGGCACTTTGAAGATGAAGGGCCCCATGCTTATAGATATTCTGCTGCAATGTAATGTAATAGCCAAATGAGCTATGTAAGATGTAATAAAATTATGTTATTCCTGGTTATAAAGTTATATTATGACCTTTGTTTCTTGATATTACATCTTAACTGTGGATGCTAGCTATTGATACAGGGACTAGCATTGTAAACACAGGGGACTCTACCTTATTAAAGGTTGGGACCCTTACAGACTAGCGAGATACATGTTCCCAGTGGCTATTCGGCAAGAAAGAGTTGTGCTTCCGCTGCATCGCTGGAGCGAGGAGGCGGAGGTTGCCCGGTGTCTTGTACGTGTGTGTGAGAACGGATGCGCTGCTGTTTTGCGGCGCTAGGACTTCCTCTCGATCTTGAGATCGGAAAGAGATCGTCTACATCAACCACGAGATGAACTCGTTAAGCTTTGTCGGTCTTCAAGGGTATGTTCTCTACGGATATACATCCGCCCGTTGTTTGTATCTAGTAGATAGATCTTGGTACGTAGTTCCCATCGTAGGAAAAATTTTGTTTTCTATGCTGCGAACCCTACATTGCCGTAATCCATAAAAGATGGATGATTTACAAATCTCGTTGGAGAAATTACATCCATAAAACTAGTGCTAAAAATGTCGAAAGACAAATTGATTGAAAGATCACTTAGTAAGTGACATCGCCGTTTAAATTATATTGGAAAGAAAACATGAAGAAACTCCATGTGGATAGAATTTTGGAGTCCTTTTGATTTTTGATCAAATGACGCTTGTGAAACTTTCCTAGAGATAATTAAAACTTCGTTCATAGGCCAAAAGGGAACGAATGACTAGCTTATTGGAACTTGTACATATTGCTGTATGAAGTCCATTATGTGTAGTCAAGAGCGATGGATTTCAACTTCATATGCTTTCTCCGAAAATTTGAGTGAATATATGAATATTTACTTAATAAGGATGAAGTATGAAACATTTGAAAAGTTCAAAGATTTTCAAGATGAAGTGCAAAATCATTGTAACAAGAATATAAATAGTTTATGATAAGATCATAAAGGAAGATATTTGAGTTACAAGTCTAGCATAATACCTAAGATTTAAGGAATCGTTCCATGGATTTGCATTTCCCGAAACACCATAAGAGTATGGAGCGTTCGAGATATGTAATTAAACCTTGTCTGACATGGTAAGATCAAAGGTGTAATTCATAAACTGCCATTATATTTTAAAGATTAATAGCTTTAGAGACTATTGTTTTTCACTGAAAAGAGCTCCATCATAATCCGTTGAAATGACACCATATAAAGTTATGGTTTGGGATAAAACCCAAGTTGTCCTTTCTTAAACATTGGTATGCTATGCATAAGAAAGATGTTTGCAACCAAAGTCGGATGAACCTGTCTTTGTATGTTATTTCGAATAAATGTTAAGTATTCCTCCGTAACATCGGAAACAAAAGTGTTTGTCACTTAGAACGTCAAGTTTCTTTGAGAAGGAACTTTTCGTGAAAAGATAAGTGGGAGGACAATAGAACTTTGATAAGGTTAAAAGAACCTTAGCTATATGTGCAGAGTTGCGCAGCGCCGAAAAGTGTTCCGGAGGCAGCAACAATGCTCATGGCTCACATGCCTCAAAGGTTGTGGTTATGAAGGCGAAGTTTCTATTGAAACAAGTAGGTCGGGTAAATAATCAAATACCAAGATTTGAGAGTTAAATCATTATTTGACAATAATGATCCGACTACATGCAAAGAAGCGATGATGGGCCCTGACTCCGTCAAATGGCTTGAAGACATAAATCCGTGATAGTTCCATATACAAGAGATCAAGCTTTGAGCTTGAAAGACCCTCGAGAAAGGTGTAAGACCTTACAGTTGTGTTTGGATCTATAAAGAAATAGACATGGATGTTTTCACATCTATGAAATAGTCGACATGTTGGGAAAGAGTTCACAACAATGTTCAAAGGTTGACTATGACAAGATCTGATCTTTCATAGCGATATTTAGTCTAGACGGATTAATGTAGCAACCACGACATATAATTTTGTTATGTGTTGAATAAACAAAACAAGTTCTTCTAATATAATGGTTACCAAGGACGTGTGCATGACACGGTCCAAAGGGTTTTGTTAATTCAAAGGATGCTAAAAGCATATGCATATTTCAATGGTTGAAGTAAGCATCGCGGAGTTGGAATCTTCACTATGATGAAACTGTTAAAAGAGTTTAATTTCATCGGAGACAATGAAGATGCTTGCATTTGCAAGAAATTAAGTGGGAGCACTAAGACATGTTACCAATACATTATGTGGAAGACATATTGTTGATTGGAAATGATGTATCTTTTATTAACACATATTAAGTATTTCATCCCGATGAAAGACTTAGGCAAAACCCAAATATTTGGCATCAATAGATGCTAATATGGTTGTGCCGAAAGTACATAGATGATATATTGAATGAGTTCAATATAGAAACTACAGGAAAGGTTCTTTTCGCACAGAAAGGATTGAATGAGTTCAATGTTGATGATATATTCAAGTGTATTGATACTTGGTAAGTGAAACAAAGATTCAAGTATAGATTGATACTTGATGTATGAAATCACAAAGAGTATTTATATCAATCATACTGTGATATGTACAAATCCAGATATGTCCTATGCTCTAAATTTTATGAGCATATACCAGAATGATTCATAAGATGATCATTGGATGATAGTAAGGATATTCTTATGATATTTTGGAAGAACTAAGAGTATATTATTTTGTAGAAGTGACAAATAGATGGTTAGTTCATTGTAAAAGTTCTACATTAATACTAGTTTTTGTCACAAAGTACAAATTAAGTTTATCTCGATCTAAACTAAGGGTGTCACAATATAATGGAAAGTAAGTTCCATAATGGATTTGGATGAGTTCCAAAGCTAAGACATTGTGACAGATACTACAACAAAAGGCTAAGTATATGACTGCTATTATAGCAGCTAAAGAGGGCATTTGTGTCAAGTAGTTTGTTATCAAACTAGGTGCAGTTCACAGCGGGATAATACTATGAAGATATATTGTACGGCAATATTATCAACATGTTTTAACCCCAAAAAACTAAAGGTCTCACCTAAGGACCAAATTTATAAAAGCCATATCATTAGAGAATGAGTGATGCGTAGAGACGCAAAGACATGCAATTACACACGGACCTGGAAGTGTCAGATCCGGAGATCAGTTGACCACTAGAAATCGTGTACATACAACACCAGAAAGCCATAGGTGTTGAATACACAAAGGTTTGAAACTAGATTATTGACTCTAGTGCAAGTGGGAGACTGTTGGAGATATTCGCAAGAGGCAATAATAAAGTGGTTATTATCATATCTTCATACTTATGATAAATGTTTACATACCATGCTATAATTGTATTAACTGGAAACATTAATACTTGTGTGATTTGTAAACATAAAAGAGTCCCTAGTAAAGCCTCTTGTTAAACTAGCTTGTTGGTTAATATATGATCATGGTTTCCTAATCATGAACATAGAGATGTTATTAACAACAGGGTCATATCATTAGGAGAATGACGTGATGTACATACTCCTATAGTTAAGCGTAGCATAAAGATCAAGTCATTTAATATAGTTCATTTGCTATAAGCTTCCTGATACATAGTAACCAAATTCCTTCGACCATGAGATCATGTTAATCACCATCATCGGAAGGATGCTTTGATGACATCAAACACCACACCGTAACTGGGTGGCTATAAAGGTGGCATTGAGTGTTCAGAAGGTATGGGTTGAGGCACATGGATCAAGAGTGGGATTTGTCCATCCATATGACGGATAGATATACTCTGGGCCCTCTCGGTGGAATGTCATCCAATTAGCTTGCAAGCATATGACTGGTTCACAAGGTATCACATACCACGAGAACGAGAAAAGAGTACTTATCAGTAACAAGGTTGAACTAGGTATGCAGAAATACCGACGATCAAAACCTCGGATAAGTAAACTATCATGAGACAAAGGGAAATTGGTATCGTATGTAAGTGGTTCATTCGATCGCAAAGTAATCGTAGAAATATGTGGGAGACATATGAATTTCCAGATTCCTCTATTGGTTATTGATCGGAGAAGTGTCTCGATCATGTCCGCATAATTCACGAACCGTAGGGAGACACACTTAAGGATTCGATGTTGTTGAGTAGTTATGGAATGATGAGTAAGAGACCAAATGTTGTTCGGAGTCTCGGATGGTATCCGGGATATCACGAGGAGATCCGAAATGGTCCGGAGAATAAGATTCATATAAGGAAATTCATGTTTCGGAGTTGGGGAATGATTCCGGTGTTTTCACTGGGAATGTTCTAGAAGGGTCCGGAAGGTCCGGCACTCCGGTGGGGAAGGGTAGATGAATGTGTCATGACAATATGGAATGATTGCATCATGTACTAGGTATCATGGCTGGGAAAAATAAAGGAAGAATTCAAATCCTAGTTTAAAAGTCAAACGCCAATTTGAAAAAGTCAAACGGCAAGTTTCCTTGGTGGAGGGAGAGTAGGAAACCTACTTAGGGAGGAAGTCCTACTCCCTCCAACCCGCCGGCCAAGGAGGAGGAGTTGGTGGAGGACTCCCTCCTCCAAACCGCGCCTCCCTCCCACCTATAAAAGGAGGGGCAGGGGTGCCCCTCTTCCCTACACCTCTCACACCCCAAACCCTAGCCCCAAGTCGCCGTCCACCTCCAGTGCAGCCACCGCCTAGGGCATCCTCTAAGTCGCCGGGTTAGGGTTTCCCCAAACCCTAGTTGTCGGCCAAGCCCTCCCCTTAGTATGTCTAAACCCTAGATCGCCAAGGCCCTCTCTCATAGTCCACCATACTCGCTCCGGCTTAAGGCGAAGCCCTGCGAGATCTCCCCTCTACTTCCGGTACCACGCCGTCGTGCTGCCGGAATCATGAGGAGAGTGCTACAACCTCCGCTGCCTGCTAGAACAAGGGAGAGGAAGGTCTTAATCGAGTATCGAACGTGTGACCGACTGCGCAAGCGCTGCCGGAACGCAGCGCCGGAAGGATCATCTACACGATCTTGAGATCGGCAAGAGTACGACTACATCACCCACGAGAATCTTCTCTCGTTAACCGCTTTGGAATCTTCGAGGGTGAGTTCCTCTATCGACTCGTTGCTACAATCTAGTAGATAGATCTTGGCTTCTTTGTTTGCATGCGGTAGAATTTTTTTTTTTCCATGCTACGAACCCCTACAATTGACCCTTGTGGCTGTAAATTATTATTGTGCAGGTTTGTTTGATATTAGTGAGGTTTGTTGAATTAGGATTACAAGTCTACAACCAACATGTCTGCCTGTGGCACTTTGAAGATGAAGGACCCCATGCTATTGTTATATTCTGCTGCATTGTAATGAGATAGCCAAATGAGCTATGTAAGATGTAATGAATTATTTTATTCATGGTTATAAAGTTGTATTATGACTTTTGTTTCTTGATATTACATCTTAACTGTGGATGCTAGCTATTGATCCAGGGACTAGCATTGTAAACATAGGGATCTCTACCTTATTATAGGTTGGGAACCTTACAATCGTGCCACAACCGTTACTCTCCTAGTCAGTATGGTATTTCTGGTGCCTCCGAGCCAACTTCTTATCGGGATGCTGAGCACCATCCTGAATGGCAGCTGGGCATGACTGAGCAGATTGCTGCGCTTGAGCGCACTGGCACCTGGGATCTTGTCTCTCCCCCTCCCGGTGTTCGTCCTATCACGTGTAAGTGGGTCTATAAGATTAAGACCCGCTCTGATGGATCTCTTGAGCGTTAGAAAGCGCGTCTTGTGGCTCGTGGTTTTCAGCAGGAGCATGGTCGTGATTATGATGGGACCTTTGCTACTATGGCTCATATGAACACTATGCCTACTCTTCTTGCTATTGCTTCTGTTCGTCACTGGTCTGTGTCCCAGCTTGATGTTCAGAACGCCTTCCTCAATGGCGAGTTGAGTGAGGAGGTTTATATGCAGCCTCCTCCTGGTTATTCTGTTTCCGCGGGGATGGTTTGTCGTCTACTCCGTTCTCTTTATGGCCTCAAACAGGATCCTCGTGCCTGGTTTGAGCGCTTTGCCTCTGTAGTGACTACTGTTGGTTTCTCCCCTAGTGCTCATGATCCAGCGTTGTTTGTTCACACTTCTCCTCGTGAACGCACTCTTCTTCTTCTCTAAGATTATATGATCATTACTGGTGATGATTCTGAGTATATCACCTTTGTTAAGGCTCGTCTTCGTGATCAGTTTCTTATGACTGATCTTGGTCCTCTTCGATACTTTCTTGGGATTGAGGTTTCCTCCACTTCAGGTGACTTTTACATCTCCTAGGAAAAGTATATTCAGGATCTTCTTGTTCGTGCTGCTCTTGGGGATGAGCGTATTGTTGAGACCCCTATGGAGCTTAATGTTTTCACCCTACTGATGGTGATCCTCTTCCAAATCCGACACGTTATCATCATCTTGTTGGGAGTCTTGTTTATCTTGCTGTCACTCGTCCTGACATTTCTTATCTTGTTCATATTCTGAGTCAGTTTGTTTCTGCTCCTACCACTGTTCACTATAGTCATCTTCTCCGTGTTCTTCGTTATTTTCGTGGTACGATCACTCGTCGCCTTTTCTTTCCTCGTTCCAGCTCCCTCCAGCTCCAGTGCTATACGGACGCTACGTGGGCGAGTGATCCTTCGGATCGCCGTTCACTTCTGCTTACTGTGTTTCTTGGTGGTTCGCTCATTGCTTGGAAGACGAAGAAACAGACAACGGTTTCCCGTTTGAATGTTGAGGTTGAGTTGCGTGCTATGGCCTTGTTGACTGCTGAGGTGACCTGGTTACGGTGGTTACTTACGGATTTTGGGGTCTCTATTACCACACCCACTCTGGTTTTGTCTCACAGTACAAGTGCCTATTAGTGTTGCACGTGATCCGGTCAAGCATGAGCTTACCAAACATATTGGTGTTGATGCTTTCTATACACGTGCTCAGGTGCAGGCTCAGGTTGTTGCACTTCAGTATGTGCCTTCAGAGTTACAGTTGGCGGATTTCTTTACGAAGGCACAGACCATTGCGCAACATACATTTTTTCTCTCCAAACTCAGTGTTGTGGAGCCACCATGAGTTTAAGGGGGGTGTTAGATGTATATTTGTATATTGTATGTCCCCACTTGTTAGGGGGTCTTCCTGCATATTTCCACCTGTAAATGTACTATATATTGTGGCCTTTGAACCCAGAGGAATACAAGTTGTCTATTCCTAACACATATCAACCACTATATTAAATAGTAAACACGATAATGGATCTCCTTGTGTCAGTTCTCTTTTGTCTGAAAGTATTTGCTAGTATTCTTATTTACTTTAATAGCGACACTACCTCCAGACACAAATGACTGAATAAGAGCACGCCACTCCTCAGAAAATCCTTTCATACGGATTGTTTGTTGTAGAAAGACCAATTAACTTAGACAACTCTATGTAGTCGCATCACACAAAAATGTGATGCCAATATAGTTCGGAAACAATGTCGGATGGGATCGAGTGCATCCTTGTGTGGATTAACTACGTGAGGAGCACAACGCGTGTTAGAAATAATGGGGCTAATCCATTTAGGCCCATGAGTATTTCAGATTTTCCCTAAATCTCAAAGCCCAAATTTGTGGCAGCCCATATGTGTTTGGGCCCATGTTTGTGGCAGCTCACATGGGAGTGGAGTGGGAGCTAAAGTTTAGTCCCACATGGAAAGTTGGAGGAGAGTTGCACCACCTTATAAGGTGGAGTGTTGCATCACTTTGTAAGTGAGTGGGAATAAGAGAGATACACACGCGCGCTCCTCCTCCGACGACGCCGCCGCTCGCACGCACGCTCGCCTCGTCACGACGCGCGCGCCGCGTGTTGCGGGAATCTCGCCGAGCCGAGCTTTATTTTGCTGCTCAGGAAAATTGACAGACGTGTCAAACGGTTAGCTTATTCGGGTCGCTCCCGGATCGTGGGCTACTGTAACCGACCCGAAGTGCGTAACGTGGACTCGGCCCACGTTCGCCTCCGTTAGGGTTTCCTGAGCTGCTCTATATAAAGTCCTGCGCGGCTACCGCCACAACACCACCGAAAACCAATATAGGGTTTTGCCTTCCTCTCTACTTGCGCCGTCACCGTAGTCTACTCCATCCCGCTTGCCGGCGTGCACCGACAGACGGGAGAGTAGGTCTCCGGAACCACTCGTCCTTGTGATCCTGTACGGGAGAGGGCGAATAAGGTTTTTGGGAAGCGCTCTGCGCGACTGCTCGAGTTCTCCATCACGGGTCGTCTTCCATCCAAGTCAGGCGGTGCTGCCTATCGCCGTCTTCGTCGCCATCTGCTGTGATCACTCTTCCCCAAAGTTCCTACTACGACAACCGAACGGTACGTGCTACGTGATCCTGTTTGGTTATTCATCATGTTCTGCGAGTACATGTTAAGCTGCTGTTTGTTTCCGATCATCCTGTTGTTTAGTACATCTAGTATGTTCGAGTTACATGAGCTAGTAGCTGGTTTTATCATGATTTATATTCTGGAATTAATCGTGGAAATTATGCCTAATAATCCAACAATCCAAAAAACCTTATTGTAGGCAATTTCCTGAATTAACAATGGCTGGTTTTACCGATGCACTAAGGCCGGATAAGTTTACCGGTGTGCACTTTAAGAGGTGGCAGTACAAGGCTGAGCTTTGGCTGACCACGATGAAAGTGTTCCACATCAGTAAAGGCAAACCTGAGGGAACTATATCTGACGAGGATCAGAAGAAGTTCGAGGATGCTAATACTGTCTTTGTGGGATGTATTCTGAGCATTCTTGCTGACCATCTGTGTGATGTGTTTATGCACATAAAAGACGAAAAGGAGCTCTGGGATGCACTGGATGCCAAGTTTGGTGCTGCAGATGCTGACAGTGAACTGTATATCATGGAGAGCTTTCATGATTTTAAGATGACTAAGGACCTTCCTGTGGTTCAACAAGCTCATGAGATACAGTGCATTGCCAAGGAGCTCGAACTCCTTAAGTGTACCTTACCCGACAAGTTTGTGGCGGGATGCATTATTGCTAAGTTGCCCCCTTCATGGAGGAACTTTGCCACAACTCTCAAACACAAGAGACAGGAGATATCAGTTGAAAATCTGATAGCGTCCCTTGATGTTGAGGAGAAGGCTCGGGCTAAGGAAACTACTGAGAAAGGAGAGGGTCTTGCTACTGCTAACTTTGTGCAGAAAGGCAAATCCGTAGGCAAGAACAAAGGGAACTTCAAACCCTCCTTTAACAAGCCTCTAAAGACTACAACCTTCAAGAAGAAGAAGACGAACAGGGACAAGAGTGAACTGTCTTGTTACACTTGTGGAGAGCCTGGCCATTTTTCCAAGGACTGTCCAGAACGCGCAGACCGCAGAGGGAAAAAGGCCAAGACTGTCAACGTCGTGACCGCTAGCAATACTGATGGGTATGGTAATTTATTTACTGTTCTTTCAGTATTTCAATCACCGTGTTGGTGGCTTGATACGGGTGCTAATGTTCATGTGTGTGCTGACATCTCTATGTTCACTTCTTATCAGGTCGCTCGGGATTCATCCGTCCTAATGGGGAATGGATCACATGCTTCTGTTCGTGGTGTTGGCACGGTGGATCTGAAGTTTACTTCCGGAAAGATCGTGCAGCTGAGGAACGTGCAGCATGTCCCTACTATGAACAAGAATCTCGTTAGTGGCTCCCTTCTTTGCAGAGGTGGGTTTAAGGTTGTCTTAGAGTCTAATAAAGTCGTTGTTTCGAAACATGGACAATTTATTGGTAAAGGTTATGAGTTCGGAGGCTTGTTCCGGTTTTCACTTTCAGAGTTTTGTAATAAATCCGTGAATCATAGAGGTGGTGTTAATGATGATACCAGTGTTTGGCATTATCGTTTATGTCACATTAATTTTGGTTTGATGTCTTGGATGTCCAGCATGAGATTAATTCCGAATTTCACTATTGCCAAAGGTTCTAAGTGCCATAGTTGTGTGCAATCAAAGCAACCTCGAAAGCCTCACAAGGCTGCCGAGGAGAGAAACTTGACACCTCTAGAACTCATACATTCTGATCTATGTGAGATGAATGGTGTGTTGACAAAAGGTGAAAAGAGATATTTCATGATGTTGATAGATGATGCTACTAAATTCTGCTATGTTTACTTGTTGCAAACTAAAGATGAGGCTTTAGACTACTTTAAAATCTATAAGGCCGAAGTTGAAAATCAACTAGAGAGAAAGATCAAACGTCTTAGGTCGGATCGTGGTGGTGAGTATTTTCCCAAAATATTTGATGAATTCTGTCAGGAACACGGAATTATTCATGAGAGGACGCCTCCCTACTCGCCCCAATCAAACGGGGTTGCCGAGAGGAAAAACCGCACGCTGACTGACTTGGTGAATTCCATGTTAGCCACTGCTGGTTTATCAAAGGCATGGTGGGGGGAGGCTTTGTTGACTTCATGTCATGTCCTGAATAGAGTTCCTAACAAGAATAAAGAAAAGACCCCTTATGAGGAGTGGGTTGGGAGAAAACCATCACTTTCGTATCTGCGTACTTGGGGGTGTTTGGCGAAGGTCAACATACCGATTCCCAAGAAACGCAAGCTCGGACCCAAGACAGTGGATTGTATCTTTCTAGGGTATGCTCCACGGAGTGTAGGCTATAGATTTCTAGTGGTTAAATCTGAGGTACCTGATATGCATGTTGATACTATAATGGAATCTCGTGATGCAACATTCTTTGAGAATATTTTTCCTATGAAAGATATGCATAGCATTGGTAGGATTTCTTCTGAAATACTTCCTGAATCTAGTGCATCTATTGATAATTCTGAACAACCACATGAGGAACTTCTTGAGAAGGATGACGATGAACCTCTCACGAGGAGTAAGAGACAGAGGGTTGCAAAATCCTTTGGCAATTATTTCATCGTGTACCTTGTGGATGATACTCCCAGATCCATTACTGAGGCATATGCATCTCCTGATGCAGATGATTGGAAAGAAGCAGTCCAAAATGAGATGGACTCGATTCTTTCTAATGGAACTTGGGAATTATCAGAACGACCCTATGGTTGTAAACCTGTGGGATGTAAGTGGGTGTTCAAGAAGAAGCTAAGGCCTGATGGTACTATTGAGAAGTACAAGGCACGGCTTGTAGCTAAGGGCTACACACAGAAAGAAGGCGAAGATTACTTTGACACCTATTCACCTGTCGCTAGACTGACCACCATTCGAGTACTACTGTCCCTGGCTGCCTCTTATGGTCTTCTCGTTCAGCAAAAGGACGTGAAGACAGCTTTCCTTAATGGAGAGTTGGAAGAGGAGATTTATATGGATCAGCCGGATGGGTTTGTGGTAAAAGGTGAAGAGACAAAGGTGTGTAAGTTATTGAAATCTTTATATGGCCTGAAACAAGCACCTAAGCAATGGCATGAGAAGTTTGACAGAACTCTACTTTCTGCTGGCTTTGTCATTAATGAGGCTGATAGGTGTGTTTACTATCGCCATGGTGGGGGCGATAGCGTTATATTATGTTTGTATGTGGATGACATTCTGATCTTTGGTACAAACATGAAAGTGATAAATGAGGTCAAGTCTTTCCTATCAAAGAGTTTTGATATGAAAGATCTGGGAGAGGCTGATGTGATTCTGAACATCAAGCTTATTAAGAACGAGAATGGGATTACTTTAACGCAATCTCATTATGTTGAGAAGGTCTTGAGCCGATTTGGCTTTAATGATGGCAAGACTTCTCCAACACCTTATGATCCCAGTTTGACATTACGAAAGAATAAGAAGGAACCAACAGATCAGCTAAAATATTCACAAGTTGTTGGTTCTCTCATGTACTTAGCAAGCGCTACAAGACCCGATATCTCTTTTGCTGTGAGCAAGTTGAGTAGGTTCATGTCTAACCCGGGTATTGATCATTGGCATGCACTTGAAAGGGTCATGCACTATCTATGTGGTACAATGAGCTATGGGATTCACTATTCAGGGAATCCTGCTGTGCTTGAAGGATATAGTGATTCGAATTGGATCTCTGACGTTGATGAACTCTACGCCACGAGCGGGTATGTGTTTACCCTTGGAGGAGGCGCAGTGTCATGGAGGTCTCGTAGACAAACCATATTGACAAGGTCAACTATGGAAGAAGAACTTACTGCTTTAGACACAGCCACTGTTGAGTCAGAATGGCTGCGTGAGCTCTTGATGGACTTGCCTGTGGTTGAGAAACCTGTGCCAGCAATACTTTTGAATTGTGACAACCAAATTGTTATTGTCAAAGTGAACAATTCTAAGGATAACGCGAAGTCATCAAGACACGTGAAAAGACGTTTGAAATCTGTCAGGAAATTGAGAAACTCCGAAGTAATAACTGTTACGTATATTCAAACAGACAAAAACCTGGCAGATCCCTTTACAAAGGGACTATCACGAAATGTGATAGAAAGTGCATCGAGGGAGATGGGGTTGAGACCCATGGATGTCACACCTTAGTGGTAACCCAACCTATGTGATCGGAGATCCCGTGAATTAGGATCTGGGAAGAACAAGCTAGTGGTTTGACTGAGGAGAGTATTTTGTAACCCTCTCTATGTGAAGATGCATGACTCTCATAATCTGTAAGGCAGGTTGGCAACATGCCTTAATGTGTTTCTGTTGGCTTTAATTAGCGAAGATGCCGTCCTACAGGGCATTCTTGAAAGAACACACCTATATGAGCTCGACTGTAAATGTCGCGGTCGAGATCTGGGTGATCTCTACTAAACTCATGAAGAGACCAGGGAGTATGACGCATATGCTCCAACCCGTGGGGTAGGCTACTGACAGCCAAGTACTAGTTATGATTTTGAGCGAAATCTATTGGCACCAAACTTGCAATTCAAGGTTCGTCCATTGTTCAAGTTGTTGATAGACGTAGTTCAAGATTCTAGGCGGAAGTTCAACTTAACAGTCTCTGCTGAAACACTGGTATATAAACAAGTAGCAAGGATTGGCCAATCTTCAAATGGGCATTTGAGATCTGGTGGGGGATTGTTAGAAATAATGGGGCTAATCCATTTAGGCCCATGAGTATTTCAGATTTTCCCTAAATCTCAAAGACCAAATTTGTGGCAGCCCATATGTGTTTGGGCCCATGTTTGTGGCAGCTCACATGGGAGTGGAGTGGGAGCTAAAGTTTAGTCCCACATGGAAAGTTGGAGGAGAGTTGCACCACCTTATAAGGTGGAGTGTTGCATCACTTTGTAAGTGAGTGGGAATAAGAGAGATACACACGCGCGCTCCTCCTTCGACGACGCCGCCGCTCGCACGCACGCTCGCCTCGCCTCGCCTCGCCTCGCCTCGTCACGACGCGCGCGCCGCGGGTTGCGGGAATCTCGCCGAGCCGAGCTAGCTTATTCGGATCGCTCCCGGATCGTGGGCTACTGTAACCGACCCGAAGTGCGTAACGTGGACTCGGCCCACGTTCGCCTCCGTTAGGGTTTTCTGAGCCGCTCTATATAAAGTCCTGCGTGGCTACCGCCACAACACCACCGAAAACCAATCTAGGGTTTTGCCTTCCTCTCTACTTGCGCCGTCACCGTGCACCGACGGACGGGAGAGCAGGTCTCCGGAACCACTCGTCCTTGTGATCCTGTACGGGAGAGGGCGAATAAGGTTTTTGGGAAGCGCTCTGCGCGACTGCTCGAGTTCTCCATCACGGGTCGTCTTCCATCCAAGTCAGGCGGTGCTGCCTACCGCCGTCTTCGTCGCCATCTGCTGCGATCACTCTTCCCCAAAGTTCCTACTAAGACAACCGAACGGTACGTGCTACGTGATCCTGTTTGGTTATTCATCATGTTCTGCGAGTACATGTTAAGCTGCTGTTTGTTTCCGATCATCCTGTTGTTTAGTACATCTAGTATGTTCGAGTTATATGAGCTAGTAGCTGGTTTTATCATGATTTATATTCTGGAATTAATCGTGGAAATTATGCCTAATAGTCCAACAGCGCGAGGGGCAACAGTTGTAAACACAATTCTAGACGCAGAGTGTCTTGGCCATGCAAGTCAAAATTAACGTTGCGCCTGCCCCGGCTGTCCGCTCCGACCAAGATGTACAATTTGATTTATCCGGACGGCTGGCCGCCCCTCCTGCCGCCTTCCCGCTCTGTTCGTTGTGCAGGGAAGCAGCGACTACAACTGTCATGGCGCGCGGCTCGCTCATCGGGAAGAGAGCAGCTTGGCGTGGGGCTTTATGGGTCCAGAAAGGGCGGAGGTTGGCGCCATCGGTGGATCTGGGCACGGTGTAAGTCGGGCCAGTGATCTCGGTGACGGGTGGCCAGCCGGACTAGGGCGAGGAGCTAAAGCTAGATGGGGAATCGGGAATTGCCAGACGGCGGACGCTTGGTTGAGCAGCGGTGACAAGAATCTCGGGGTCAGGGGTTATGATTTGCTGACGTTTCTGTTCCTCTAGTAAAATCAGAGAGGCGGCGCTACATGCCGGAGATCGATGACACGTCGGCAACGGATGGCAGCGCATGTAGAAAGGCCGCGCAAGTGTGCGCACAAGCCGGAGATCCTTCATGCTACCAGTCTGAGGGTGTCCTACTCCTCGACAAGAACCATGCCGGTTTTGGACACCCGCGCGGCACACGCATAACAGGTCTCCCTCACCAGATCGGACATCGGGGGCTCTGAACAGCGGAGAAGGATGGTGCGTCTATAAATAACTGATTTGAGTTCGTCTAGATACGAATTGATATCTGTCACAACTTCACGTGCTTGTATATATATGTCTTCCATCTTGGATTGAGCTACATACGTCAAATTAAGGGAAAGTATTAATAAGGCGGGACTTTAGTTGGTTATATCTCCCACAAACATCAACCATCTGCCTCCAAATAATTAAGGACATTAAGATCGTACTTGTAGGCAGTTATATATCCCAAAACACATTAATATCATACCTATAGGCAGTTATATATGCCAAAACACACGCCTATTCCAACAATTGGGATATATAACTGCCTACAGGTAAGATCTTAATGTCCTTAATTATTTGGTGGCAGATGGTTGATGTTTGTGGCAGATATAACCAACTAATGTGCCGCCTTATTAATACTTTACCTTAATTATTTGGTAGCAGATGGTTGATGTTTGTGGCAGATATAACCAACTAAAGTGCTGCCTTATTAATACTTTCCCTTAATTTGAACTCAGGTGTCTTCCATTTTGGATTGAGCTGAATACTCGCACGCGGACTCGCTATGTCGACTCTCGAACGCTCCTGGTGGGACATATCGGGGCAACTCCATAACAAGTTCTAGAACACCTCACAATATCTGAACTTGGAGGGACATGATGACGATAGCTCAAGTACTAGTCATGGAGAAGATGATGACTCCGGTGAACGCAATTTAGTGGTTACAAAGTCCGGCGAGGTATATGCATTGATTAAGCCTCTGCTGACTTCCACCAACAATATTCTTCTACATGTATTAATTAACGCTTCTTTCTTCTTTTAGCCCTCTGGATCGACGAGCCAGCAACCATCTTCTTCTACGAAAAAGATCAAGCGAGGCGCGAGCCAGCGGTTGAAAGATCGTGCAAAGTTCACGATCGAAGCAGTCCGTGTTGATGGCAGGCCGATGGAGCCTAAGAAGGCCGCAGACAAATTTGTACGTCAGGCTGGAGTTCTTGTTAGGGACCAAATCCCAATCATAATTGAAAATTTGAATAAGCCAAAGAAGGGCGACGGTACCTTTGTCGATGAAAGATCCAAAGAAACGCTTTGGAATTCGTTGTTCGTAAATTTCATCCTTCAGCCAGAGGAGGATGAAAACAATCCGGTTATAAAGGAAAAGGTCAAAGAGTGGACTCTAAAGAAGATGGCTGACGCTTTCCGCAACTGGAAGACAAAATTGAACAAATTTGTCAAATCTGGCGAGACTCCAAATTTCGAAGACGCATATTATGCGAAGATAAGACCTCACTGGCCCGAATTTGAGACATATAAAAAAAGTGCTATAGCTAAAAAGAGGTCAGAAATCAATACGCTTAATGCCCTGAAGAAGGAATATCACCAGAGGACGGGGTCAGGTGGCTACATATCTTAGAGGCCTAAGTGGGAGGAAGCTGAGAAGGCCCTGCGCGCTAGAGGGATCACACCCCAGACAGATGGGTGGGACCTACGTGCAAAAACTTGGTTCTACGGAATCGGGGCAAGGTTGGACCCAGAAACAGGATTGTGTATCTTCCCAACCCTCCTTGCCAAACCCGTCACTGAACTCATCACGGCATATGAGGAAACATCCGCCAGGACCTTCCATCCCGACAGAGAGAATGACCAGCTCACACGCGCCATCGGTAAAAAAGAACACCCTGTACATGCACGAGGCACAGGGGGTATGACGTGGAAGGATGGGTTTGCCGAGTGGACCGACTCTTACAGATGGCGCGGCAGAAAAGAAAAAGAGCGTACAGAGCGGATGACACAGATAGAACATGCACTTGCGGCGCTGCAGGCGCAAGTGAATGCACAACAGAGCCATCAAGCTACCGGCTCATCTCAGCGGCACGAAGAGCCTGCATTGGAAGCTGCCGGCGGCCCAGACTCTGCGCGGAAAAGCAGTGCGGCTTCCACGGAGAACGTGTAGCCCACGCTTGAAATGGCGGGTTCTCGATACCCCGTGGATGAGATCACGGAGAGCGAACACGCTGAGATGCATGTGAGATTAATGGGCTTATTCATTAAGGTGGATGTCGGCTATGCCTTACCTCCTGTAGCTGGTGGAACTTACCACTGCCGACCGATTCCAGATGGCTATGCTATTGTCGGGGTGGATGAGGTTGTGAAGGAATATGAAGAAGCACAGCTTGACCATGCTACAGGTGAAGGGAAAACTCAACTCAAATTTGCAGTGGAAACAACTATTCTTTGGAAGAAGGAACACATCGTGCTTCCAAATTGGAGGTCACTGGCACCCCCGCCGTCTCCGCAGCGTCAGCAGTCTGAGCCGCTTCAGCTCTCTCCTGCGCGGCAGCCATCTCCTGCGCGGCAGCCATCTCCGGCCCGTTAGCCATATCTGGTGCTTCAGCCATCTCCTCAGCGTAAGCGGAAGAGCACTGCCACAAAGAGCATCAGTAGCACTGCCACAAAGAAATCCGCAGGAAACCGTACGCCAAAGAGTTCAAAAAACAACGTCCCGCAGCCTTCCGCCAAGCCATTGCCGGTTTTACCGTGGAATCACAGCGACGAGGAGACCAATAGGATCTTGGAAGAACAGGTGAATAAATTCTTTGCACCTAGACGGACCGAGCCAAAGGAGAAAATAGATCCGGCGGTGGTGGAGAAGTTTTACATAAATCTTTTGAAACCTGAAACCCTACTTGTGCCGGACTACGAGCGCCAGATTTTGAAGGCGGATGCAAGGCGCCGTAGGGAGACTGAAAGTAGCAGTCGTGAGGCACCCCAGAAAACAGTTCCCATGCTCGGAGAGCAGGAAAACCAATCATGCGCCCCGCTCCAAATGTTCGACACACGGGACGCTCCTCCCATAAATGATTACGAGGCAGAGCTACAAAGAAAGGCCGATGAGATGGGGATGACTTACATTGCATACTTGAACGTCATGGGAGACAACTTGCCCAAATGCGATGCCAACCCCATACAACCATGGAAGTATGGGAAGAATCTCGTCAAGAAAGAGGAGCTCAAGAATCAGCAACAAAGATGCGAAAATTGCACAAGTGGTACCTTGATTTATACAAGACGAGAAAAGAAGAATGGATTACAGCGCATATAAGAGATGAGATTTTCTTCTACGGAGACGACGGGATCGACTTCAATATTCAAGACTTGCATTTTCTATTCAATCAGAAGGAACTTGACAAAGCTGCCATCAGCCTTTATTGTGTGTAAGTACTATTTCTGTAATTTATATCTCATCTCATTCACTTCATTAATTGCATGTATATATATATGCTCATCATATATGTATATACTATTATGCAGGAAAAAGGTTATGGAATGCAGGAAAGGAGGCCCTTTTGACATTGGGTTCATTGACCCAAATAGAGTTCATGAAGAAGTGGTAAGAACCAAACCCGGGCAAACAAAAGATTACTTGCTAAGGTCTTTACTGAGACAACAAACCAAAAGGGAAATACTATTGCCTTACAACTTCTCGTGAGTACTGTTACCCTCTCTCTTGTACACATTCTATTTCGGCTTACTCGATGTTAAGTGTAACTGATGTTGAGTTATGCGTGTGTAGGTTCCACTTTATTCTGCTAGTCATTCAACCCGACTCAGGAAAAGTCCTTGTCATGGACTCGTTACGAAAAGAAAAAGAGATATGGGCAGACTTTAGAGAGATGCTCCAGAGGTAATTTCAATCATATTATCGCACTAGATTGGCAACTTTCGTGACAACAAGTAATTAATTACTCCTTTATCCATTTTCTTTGCTGGACAGGGTTTGGAAAAGGTTCACGGGCAGGGCTGTGGGTGAATGGTCAGAAGAACTAAAATTTGTAGACCAAAATGTAATTAATACTAGCTAGCTAGGTCTGCGTATCTCTTTGATTCTGCTTCCAATTCCATTATATCATGCTTTATTGATTATTATTTTGATTGAACTCTCTATTCTCGTAAAGTGCGCGCATCAGGGACACGGCAATAACTTATGTGGGTACTATGTTTGCGAGTTCATTCGCAACACGATATGTGCGACGGGCCAAGCCGCACTAGAACAACTTAGAGTAAGTAAACAAGGTCCACAACATTATTTTATTACCATCAATTGTGTTGAGTTTTATTCTTATATATATATTGACGGCTCATTCTTCATATATATTCAGATCGAACGGATGCGGGACCAACTCCTACCATTTGAACGCATACGAGCCATTCAAGAGGAATTGGCGGGGTTCATACTTGATGAGGTCGTCACGCCTGGCGGAGAACTCTTTAGATATCCACCAAAATGAACGATGACGATGTATGTGCTGATGACGATGTATGTGCCGATGACGATGTTTGTGTATAATAATAGTTGCTTAATTATTCATGTACTCGTATGTACCGATGACGATTTATGTGTATACCGCTCCCGATCGATTCCCCCTCCCCCCCTCCCGCAGAAATACGCCCAGAACGGGGCAGAGGCAGAAGTCTACCGTGGCAGAGATTTAGGCCGTTTTCCTGCCGCGGCAGAAGAACCTTTAACACCGGTTCCAGCCCCGAACCGGTGTTAAAGGGGGGAGGCTGAGGCCTGCGGCAGCCCCACGTGCGCCACCCTTTAACACCGGTTCGTATAAGAACCGGTGTTAATGGGGCCCCCTCTAACACCGAACCCTCAACAGCGGTTGAGGAACCGCTGTTAGAGGGCCCTCCCAACCGGAGTTAAAGGGGAGCTCTGCACTAGTGTTGATACGCTGTGACACTCCCCAAGTCGGAACACAACACGACTCACCACGTAGTGCCAAGTCGGCACTCCCAAAACACACGCCTATTCCAACAATTGGGATATATAACTGCCTACAGGTACGATCTTAATGTCCTTAATTATTCGGTAGCAGATGGTTGATGTTTGTGGCAGATATAACCAACTAAAGTACCGCCTTATTAATACTTTCCGTTAATTTGACGTATGTAGCTCGTAACACGTTCATGAATACAGTCTTTGTCTGACAACTACACATGGCCACAAGGGAGATCCAGCGAAGGTTCGCGTAACTGCGCGCGTTCAGTAAACTGCTCAGTTCGCCGTGTAATGTGTCTTACCTTTGCCAACAAAAAAGATTGTGCCTTCGACGATAGGCGCACCATGATCTCATAGGCGTGACAGGTTCAAGGGAGTTCGAACAATGTAATGGGAATTGGCGCCGTGTGGGGTGTGAAGTCCCTCATATGGTTGGGGGTAATATGTGAGAAAAGGAATTTGTGAGAGCAACTCCCTCTTACCTGTTTACTGGGTACGAAATATGTACACGATCCTTGCCTCTCCCCTTCCTTCCCTTTTCCTAGTTTTTGAGAGCTCTCCAACGTCTTTCGGCTCCTCACTCCCCTTCTCCGGTGGTTCGCCGGCCGAAGGGGAGGGGAGAGCCCTGCTTCTAGATAGGGTGTGTGGTGGTTCCCGCGTTTGGCCTCGATGCCCACACAGAGAAGCTGCCCCCGTGGTCTGAGCAGCGAGATCTGGAGCGGCGTAAGAACATTCCCAAGAGGGCATTCCCATAACATTTTTTGGTTCGGATTTGCCAAACACGTCCCAGTAGCGTTCTTAGGTCGAATGTTGGTCTGTTTTCGTCCGGGCTTCCCAGGCTGATCCTAGGAAGCCGGGAACATCCTGGCAACCCCGGACGTAACGATTGGTGAATCTTAGCGCCCCATGTGTGCCTGCCCATGCCCATCTCTCTCCCCACGCCCATCTCTCCCCGACGCGGCCCCTCCTCCTGCCGCCCATTCCCCGACACGACCCCTCCTCGCTCCCCCGCCGAGCTACCCTAGAGCGACGTCCGAGCATGGCGGCGCTGCTGCGATGTGAAATGCTTCGAGCGCGCAGTCGTTCGGGAAGGAGGACTACATCGACCTGGATCTCAGCTCCTGCGGGGGAGTACGGGTTCTGGGTGTGGCGGAGCAGAGCGGCCGCCACGCCGCCCTGCGCGGACGAGATGCTCTGTCGAGGCAGTATGCACAAGGCCAAGCTGGCCGACGCCGAAGCCGTCGGCGGGTGCGGTGGCGGCCGAAGGAGCACCACCATGACCAGGCTGCTCCAGCACTCGCACGTCGTCTGTGGCGCGCAACAGCAGGCGAGAACATGCGCGGAGGGCTGCGAAAGGAAGGCCGTCCACGCGAGGCTGCGGGTGTTCTTTCGGTCCCTGTTCGCTAGGACACCGTCATGCTTCGACCATGACCGGTGCCGCGGTGGCCGTGAGGCGGCCACGCCTGTTGTCCAGAGAAGGAGCGGCGGCGGACCAGGCCCGAGGACAACGACGGCGATGCTGAGGAGCATCATCGAGCTAGAGAAGCTGATCGACGAGGCTAGAGTGACGCGACGGGGACACTACAAGGAATCTGCTGATACATGACGCTCCATTTTTGTCACGGAATCGTCACCGTGTACAATATATGACAGTCTTATGACGAAAAACATATAGTCAAAAACTGAGCGTTAGTAATTGCACACAACGATGTTTTGCACCAGATCATCATGACGATCCAGTATCATCACGAGCTGTCGAGCCTCACCACGTCAGTTCCTATGTGGCAGAGGCGACGTGGCAAAATTGCGACGATATTAGATCGCTGGTCCATTCTGGTTGTTTATATGGGCTCAGATCGATCACGCTCTTGGTCGTGGCCATTTTACGACCCACATTTATTTTGGGAAAGGGCCTATTTTAGTCATTTTTTCTATTTTAGAATTCCAGTCAATATAATATGGGCCATGGTCTTTTTGGAGCCCATGTATATTTGGCCTGATCCACCTTTCGGACATTTTAATTACAACTTTTTATCTTTTATCGTAGCTTGTATATTTGATTCAAGCATTGTTGGGCCAGGTCGTGGCCTTTTTCAGTCGTCTCGGCCGTGGTCTTTTTCCAGTCATCTGGGGCTGAATAAGAATCCATTTTGTTGTATTTACTTCAGGACAATTTTTAAATAACCGGACAACTTGGACAAATTGCAAGATAATAAGAACATGAATTTGAATAACCAGAAATTTTTTGAATTCACAGCCAACATTATAAATTCCACATCCAAGTTTGCATAACTTATCGAACCCAAGTTCACAGCCAAAAGCTACATCCAAGTTCACAGCCAAAATATACATCCAAGTTTATAACCACGGTTCACACTGTTATCGCCACATTTTGGCCAAAGGAGGGGATGGGCCGTAATCAAGATGGGCTTAGAAGATACGTATATGCAACGTATTGTTGAATCGGCCTTGTGCGTTGATTTGGGCTAAATTGCCCGTGTATCTTATATTGTAATAGGTTCCGTTTCGGTTTAGGTAAGAGATAGAGTTGTTAGAGTTATTCCAAAGATAGAAAGTCTCCGGACTATAAATATGTACCTAAGGTTATTGAGAAAGGAGGACGATCACGTTCACAACAAACACAATCTCGGCACATCGCCACCCCTTGTTTCTAGGGTTTTTTCTCGGGTAAGTGCCATGCTGCGTAGATCGCATCTTGCGATCTAGGAAGTATCTACTTATGCGTTATTTGGTGTTACTCGTGCTGAAGCCTTGTTGATGGCGAGTAATACTGTTATCATAGATTTGTTTAGGCTAGCATCGGTACCCTTTTGCTATGATTGCTTAGTTATGCTGCCTTTACTCATCTCGCTGCCTTTGCACCTTTTTGGGTGCAAGGGTAGCACCTTGCTTGATCTTTATTCAGTCGATTTGATATGTTATAGTTATGCCTTGTTCTCCAAGGTTTAGTTTGATATCTACATGATCAGGCCTTGCAAACGGGTTGAACGATCCAGTAGTATGTAAGATATGGTTTGCCAATCCGAGGGGAGTTGTTCCGGGAATTGACTTTACGTTGGTTTTTAGGCCTTCTCTAGGGTTAATTTTCTATCATCTTTTGTATTTACCAGGCTCAATTACGTGTAGGATGTTCCAATTATGTGGTGAAAACGTTAAACTGTCGTAGATCGATTTGACTTGTATTGATGAAGCAAAACCCCATGTTATCGTAGATCTAATGCAGAACCATGGGATAATCGGCTCCAAGAGCCGATTCACAGGGAAACTTGGGAGCCGGTTGCGGCTTGAATTTTACGTGTGTTTGTTTGCCATGCAGGAAACCACTCGAAGCAACCCATCACCTTCCTGACCAGGTATAGGTCAGGTGGCATGCCCTCGCATCTACCAGGACGTGTGCCGGAGTTTTGTGGGCCGTTGCCCGAGGGACCAGGGCCCACCAGCAGTTCTGGGAGCCTCCCGGCTCTTCGTGTTGCTCGTCGCTGCTCGCCGGTGGGTTTTGACAGGCAACACATTCTGGCACGCCCGGTGGGACATTCAACAACATCTGCATCAACATCCGACGCTGCGATGGAGGGCAGACCGGTCACGTACGACGATTTGCCTGACGAGCACAAGGCAAAGTACGATGATATCAAAGCTCTCTTCGAAGCCGATCTCATCGGCTCTTTTGAGAGGACTCGTAAACATGGCATCAGGTGGAAAGGGTTCTCACCCGAAGGTGCTCTTGATGAGGTGGATCTGTCCGTTCCTTCAGAGGAGCGCACCAGAGCTCTGCGACAGGAAGTCAATTACATGGTAGCTCATTCTCTTCACCGCCATTCAGAGAGCTTAGTGAACGCTTTCGAGCGTGTCGCGGTTCGCGTAGTTCAGGAGATCATGAAACATCAGTACTCTCTGTCGGGGCCTACTTTAGGGACTCACCAGGGAGAAAGACCGCTCCAGACCAGGCCACAACTGCCATTCACGCTTGCAGCTCCGGAGCCACCAGGGGCACCGGCGTACGTCGTCTACAAGATCGGAGGTGACCCTGGCGATTGCCAATTCCTGTGTGAACCACCTAAAGAAATCCCACATGGATATGTGTGCACCTACGTGCCGGACTGCAATAGCCTGACGCGCACGAACCAGATTGCAACCGCAGGGATCGCTGGGACAGGAGTTTCTAGAGCAGGGGCTTCAGGAGCAGGTGTTTCTGGAGCAAGGATCTCTGGGATGGACGCTGATAAACAGGCAAGGCTAGCCAAGTATGCCACCAGAACAAGTCATGAGAATTTAGCCCCTGCAGCTCAAACGGTGGAACAAATCCGTACTATCTTGAGAGACCAGTTCGGCTTCGTGCCGAAGAGAAGGACAATCGGCTATTCAAAGCCATACCCCAACGAGTTTGATCTGATTCCGCTGCCACCCAAGTATCGGCTTCCTGAGTTCTCAAGGTTTAGCGGATCAGAAGGGTCGAGCTCGATCGAGCATGTGAGCCGATACCTAGCACAGTTAGGCATGATATCAGCATCAGATCAGTTGCGCGTAAGGTTCTTTGCGCAATCTCTGACCGGACCAGCTTTTGGGTGGTACACCGCGCTGCCACCTGATTCGATCCAGACCTGGAAGCAACTGGAAGAGCAGTTCCACATTCAGTATCATTCAGAAGCTACCGAGGCTGGCATTGCAGATCTGGCGCAGGTGCTGCAAAAGCGGGGAGAGACGGTAGCCGAGTACATCCAGCGTTTCAGGACTGTCAAGAACCGATGTTATTCGGCCCGTTTAACTGAGAAAGAATCAGTCGAGCTGGCAGTGTTGGGTCTCTCAGCACCTATCAAGGACCTGGCTTTCCAAGTAGAGTACAATTCATTGGCGCACATGGCCCAGAAGCGGACAATGTACGAACAGCGCCACCCTGAGTTGTACCAAGACAAGTTCAAACGTCCGATAAGCCTGGTCGATACAGAAGAAGAGGATCCTGTACAAGACCAGGAGGTGGCCGTGGCTGAATGGGCTCGGGGGGCAGATCCTGTGTCCTGCAAATGGGTAGAGCAGCAAGGGCCTGCAAAAGGGTTCGACTTCGATGTGAGCAAAGCTGAGCAGATATTCGATTTACTGCTGAAAGAAAAGCAGCTGAAGTTACCCGAAGGCCATAAAATCCCTACGGCTCAAGAGATGAACGGGAGACCATACTGCAAGTGGCATCACTCGTTCACCCACACCACCAATGATTGCAAAGAGCTACGTCGCCAGATCCAAACGGCCATAGAACAGGGCCGTCTGATCCTTGGGCAATTCGCCATGAAAGTAGACACAAACCCATTTCCCGGCGTCAACATGGTAGAACATAGCCACTCCACGAGGCGCCAGTTGGATTTCTCGTTCGATGTTAACATGGCAGGACCTGTGTACCACCGTGACACATATAAGGAGGAAGGCGGTCGCTCTCGGGGCAGAGAAAGAGAGGAGGCTGGTCCACGTGACCGTCCCCGTTATGATGACAGGCGGTATTTAACCGAGGAGCAAGTGAGAAGCGTGCGATATCAGAAGCCACACTCCACGCATCTCCTTAACAAGTATGAGCGTCAGTATGACCGACGTCGTCGGCACGATAGGGACAATGAAGGATATGAGCACCTCGCTAGGAAAAAGTCGAAGGAAAAAGAAGGCGTGGATAAACATTGGGATTGTCCTTTCTTCAAGTATTGTTGGGACGCGGGAATGGGCCGATTGCCTACGATCGACAACTGCCCGGAGTGTGGACAGCAGAAGGATGACACAGGTCCAGTCTCAGTGTTCAAGCGTCTAGGACCCCTCCCACCTCAGAACAGGCAAGAGGAGTCATCTCGAGCACAAGGTCTCAAGGAGCTAAAGGGTGAAAAAGAAGAAGAAAAATATCACCGGCCAAGGTGGTGTCCCGATGGGCTCAGACACACCCAAAAGCGTAGAGTTCAGCGACTGCGTAGCTTGGAGGAAGCCGAGGCGCAGTACCTCCACGCTTTAAGGAAAGCACGGCCCGATCTGGCCGTGAAAGTTCGGCAAACCTTGGAAACGGAGGCTCGTCCGAAAAGGAAGGAGTGGCACCCAAAACCAGTAAAAGCCGACGCAAAGACATCGGCTGGCACAAACATGGTGTTTACACTTCCGCCAGAGTTTTGCGCTCCAAGAACCAACGAGCTACCAGTGGCACAGTTTGACTGCGGCCCACGGCCGGTTATCTTTGAAAAGCCACGAGAGAAGAGCTACAAACATCTGAAAGCCCTGTACCTGCGAGGTTATATCAATGGGCAGCCTGTCAGCAAGATGCCGGTTGACACCGGAGCGGCAGTCAATATAATGCCGTACTCCATGCTACGGCGTTTGGGACGCTCCACTGCAGATCTGATCAAAACCAACGTCACGTTAAGCGACTTCAACGGCCAGACTTCAGAAACGCAAGGCGTACTGAACGTGGATCTGACCGTGGGCAGAAAAACCATCCCTACGTCATTCTTCGTCGTGGACAGCAAAAGCACCTACGCTGTTTTGCTGGGGAGAGATTGGATTCACGCCAACTGCTGCATTCCATCCATGATGCACCAGTGCCTAATACAGTGGGATGGAGATGAAGTGGAGGTCATTCATGCAGATGATTCGATCGAGATCTCCATAGCTGGCATGAACGTCTGGGAAGCAGACGACCAAGAGCCGATCTCTGGAATCAGTCTAGACGGCTGTGAGCGCATTGAAGTTACAAAAAACGGGGTGAGGCTGGTCTTATCCACCGGCCTGACAGAGTAGCAAATTCCACGATCGTACGTGGTATGGCCTATCCCCGCGATCGGCCGCAAAAAATAAAAAGCAGTAATCTTGCGACAAGCAGGTCATGCAGTCGTAGTAGGGAGATGCCCTGCCATTGTGGAGCACAAATAAGTTGTAAACCTTCCTTGACTAATGCAATCAAAAAGGGGGCCGATTCAGGCAATCGGCCCAAGTTATTTTTGTTACCCTCACCAACTGTTTGCCCCGTCTTTAGCATCGATTTAACAGGTGACGGAAAGCTAGGGTATGGGTTCACCTCCGCTGATGAGCTAGAAGAAATTGACATCAGTCCTGGGGATAAGCCACGACCGACATTTATCAGCAAGAAGTTAGATCCGAATCTGCGGGGTCCGATGATAGCTTTGTTGGAGCATCATAGAGCATAGACTCCCGCTTAAAAAGGGGTTTCGGCCGTTCCAGCAGCGAGCACGACAGATGAAGGCCGAAATTTTGGAAGAAGTCAAGAAAGAGATCGAGAAGATGTTGACAGCTAAGTTGATCAGGCCATGCAGGTATGCTGAGTGGATTTCTAGTATCGTACCTGTAGAGAAAAAAGATGGCCGTTGGCGTGTTGCCATAGATTTTCGGGATCTCAATAGAGCCACTCCAAAGGATGAGTATCCGATGCCGGTAGCAGAGACATTAATCAACGCAGCTGCTGGTCATAAAGTCTTGAGCTTCATGGATGGCAATGCCGGTTACAACCAAATTTTTATGGCTCCGGAAGATATACACAAGACTGCATTCAGAGTCCCAGGCTCGGTGGGGTTGTTTGAATACGTAGTCCTGACGTTTGGACTAAAGAATGTCGGCGCCACGTACCAAAGAGCCATGAATTACATTTTCCATGATCTGATCGGCAAGCTGGTGGAAATTTATATCGATGACGTAGTGGTCAAGTCTGCCTCAGTAGAAGGACACTTGGGCAATATGCAGCGCGTCCTGGACCGAACAAGAAAATTCGGCCTACGGATGAATCCAAAGAAGTGTGCCTTCGGTGTAACGGCCGGTCAGTTCTTGGGTTTCTTGGTCCATGAACGCGGAATTGAGATCGTCCTGAAAAGTCAAGAGGTAGTGCGAACAATGAAGCCACCTACCACGAAGAAAGAACTGCAGTCACTCATCGGCAAGATCAACTTCGTCAGAAGATTCATCTCCAATCTGTCAGGAAGAATAGAGCCGTTCATGGGACTGGTAAAAATTAAATCCGATGAGGAGTTCCGCTGGGGAACAGAACAAAAACGAGCCTTCGACGAAATCAAAGAATATTTAACGAAGCCGCCAGTGTTGGTTCCACCCCAGCCAGATAGGCCATTCTACATTTACTTGTCAGTAGCTGACACGTCCATCGCCTCGGTGGTGGTGCAAGTTTATGATGGCCTGGAGCGAGTTGTGTTTTACATCAGCAGAAGGATGCTGGATGCAGAGACAAGGTATCCTGAGGTTGATAAGTTGTGCCTCTGCCTGTTTTTCACCTGCACCAAGCTGCGCCACATCTTGCTCTCAGCAGAGATTATCATTATATGCAAATCAGATGTCATAAAGCACATGCTATCGGCTCCTATGTTGAAAGGCCGACTCGGCAAATGGATGTTTGCATTATCGGAGTTTGATATCCGGTATCAACCCACGAAAGCGGTTAAGGGTCAGGCGTTGGTCGATCTTATTGCCGAAAGAATCAACACCAATATAGCAGCACTGTCTATACGAGCGTGGGCTATGTTTTTCGATGGATCGGTTTGTGATAATGGTTGCGGCATCGGCATTCTACTCGTGTCGCCCCAGGGGGCAACATATTCCTTCTCCATCAGGCTATCTACCCCTTGCACCAACAACATCACTGAGTATGAGGCGATACGCAAGGGAATGGAGTTGCTCATCGAAGCTAGAGCAGAAGTAGTGGAAATTTTTGGAGACTCCAAATTGGTGATTTCCCAACTCACGGAGGAATACAAGTGCGAGAGCGAGTCGCTCTTCCCATTATGGTTGCAATGCCGTGAGCTGATGGCACAGTTCCGGTACATAAACTTGCACTGGATCCCGCGATCGCAGAATATCGAGGCGAATGATCTCGCACAAATGGCTTCAGGATACAAGGACGTAGCAGATGGAGCTGATGTTCAGGTACAGTTCCTGGAGGCGGACGACTGGAGAGCCGATATCTTCAATTACTTGAAGGATTTGGCTCGGGGGGCACCTAAACGGATAAGGTACAAGGCCATGAAATATCTGCTTATTGGGGACGACATGTTCTACAGGACTCTGGAAGGGTTACTGCTCAAATGTCTGGGGCCAACCGAGGCCAATCGGCTCCTACATGAGGTACACGAAGGCGCCTGTGGAACTCACCAATCGGCTCACAAGATGAAGTGGTTGATCATGCGATCAGGGTTTTATTGGCCTACCATGCTTGAGGACTGTTTTAAGTACTACAAAGGGTGTCAAGCATGTCAGAAATTTGGAAAAATTCAGATGGTACCCGTGTCAGCAATGAACCCCATCATCAAGCCGTGGCCATTCCGAGGTTGGGGCATGGATATGATCGGCAAGATCAATCCTCCATCAAGCAAAGGCCACATGTGGATTTTGGCCATTACGGATTATTTCACTAAATGGGTGGAAGCCGTCCCTATGAAGTCAGTGAACTCGAAGGATGTTATCGATTTTTTGAAAGAACATGTCATTCATAGATTCGGGATTCCCCAGACTATCACGACCGATGGAGGTTCGGTCTTCATTTCTCACGAGTTTAGAAAGTTCTGTGAGGACACAGGGATTAAGCTGATTCGATCATCTCCATACTATGCTCAAGCAAATGGGCAAGCTGAAGCGTCCAACCAGAGCCTTATCAAGCCCATCAAGAGGAAAGTCGATGAGCACCCTAGGCGTTGGCACGAGGTTTTGTCAGAGGCTTTATGGGCTTATCGCATGTCATGCCATGGAGCGATAAAAACCTCGCCATACCATCTAGTCTATGGACAAGAAGCCGTACTGCCCTGGGACATTACGGCTGGATCAAGACGTGTCACTTTTCAGAACGATCTAACAACTGAAGAATATGCGGCCCTGATGAGTGACAGTATTGAGTATTTGACTGAGCTTAGGCTGTGGTCGCTTGAGAAAATCAAAGATAACAAGGCCAAGGTAGCTCGTGCATATAATAAGAAAGTGAGACCAAAGGAGTTCCACGTTGGCGATCTGGTATGGGAAGCTGTATTGCCAATAGGGACTAAGGATGCAGCATATGGTAAATGGTCTCCAAATTGGCACGGGCCATACAGGGTCGATCAGGTTTTAAGGGGGAACGCGTACATGCTGGAGGAGCTGGATGGCGTGAAATTCCCAGTGGCTGTCAACGGTCAGCATCTCAAGAAATATTTCCCAAGCATGTGGGATGATGGACAGTGAAATATGGGGGCCGATACATGAAATCGGCCAATAATAAAAATATATATATATATATATACAGCCGATGCACAGCCATCGACTCTAGAAGTTCAAACTGTTACAAGCAGGTGCCAGTTTACATGAACGAGCTACTGAAGGAATGCCTCGAAGGCATGGAGGGCGTCAGCACGGACACGATCCACCTCGGTGATCTCGGCTTCGTCATCTTCATCCTTGCCGTCACTAGCTGCTTGTTCAGGGCACGTATTTCTGCCAGATCGGTCTTCAGTTGAGCTTTGAGGCCTTCTGCTTCGTCTTGGGAGCGGGCGATGGATGCTTCCTTGTCACAAATGAGCTGTTTAGTCGCCCGGACCTTCTCTTCAAGATCTTCCAGCTCCCTTTTTAAGGACGCGAGCTCGACGGTACTGACAGAGGTGTCAGTTTTGGCATCCAGAGACGCCTTTTTCTCGTTGAGCTGCTGACATCTGTCTGCAATATTGGCCTTCAGCGGAAGTTGGGCGCGGCGCAGATTGATCCTTTCACAAGCTAACTTCACCCTTGACCCGTAGAAAGACAGAGTTACAACTGGCCAAAGCTTCACCTGCAATGCTACTGGGAGTTGGTCCTTGATTTCGGCAAGAACGCTCTTCACCTCCTCAGAACCCTCGATCAACTCCTCGATCGGGGAGGACAGCAAGGCTTTAAGACGCTGGAATTGAGGTAGAACAGCCTTGGCTCGTGGTTCATCGTTGGCGACAGAGGGAGCTGGTTCGATGGAATCAGGGTCGAACGTCAGCAAGCCTGAAATATCACAACCCTGGCAGCCCGGAAAAGCGTCAGTGTGCGTCCAACATGGAAGGATGAGCCGAAAGAAGCTAACGTACCTCTCCTAAGATCGAGGGGATAGCAGATGACGAGACAATCGTCTTGTGTGTGGTTGCTGGGGGCTTGGCCAAAGTGGTAGCCGTTTCATCTGCACCTTCGGGGATTGCTAGGTCTGGTTTGGCTAAAGGCATCGGCACGGCCCCGACCTTCCCACTAGAAGCATCGGTCGTCTGCATGAAAGGTGCTTAGCCGATGCGAATGGTGATGAATCGGCAGATGAAGAAACAAGTAGTAAGAGCATGAAGGGTGATGACTTTCGGAACCTCTTGGCTCGACGAAGAAGTTTGCAGTCCCTTGCGAGCCCGCTTGGGGCTCACAGGTGGCCCCGCCTCGACTGATGCTCGGGGGGCAGTAGGTTTAGGAACGGGCCTTTTCCTGGGAGCCGATGGTGGCAAATCTGGCTGGTTTGGTGTGGCAGTCCTCTCAGAGTCTGTTGGGCTCGATTCTCCTTGATTGGGTTGTGTGTCCTCGTGGGAGGTGTCTTCGACGGAATCCTGCAAGAGAAGGAGAGCTAGTAAGCACGAGCATGTCTGCAAGAATGAAAGAATGAGAGGATCGGGCAGGTCGGCTCTGCTCTCTGTAAGATGGTGGAGAAAGAAATGGGGAGGTACTTGTCCAAGGCCAAATTGCCGAGCCACTACGACCGGCTGGTAGAATTACGTACCCAGGCTTGATTATTCTGTTGGATGTACTCATGCCAACTGGAAGGAAACAGGGACGGATCACAGTGGAAAAGAGCTGCCGAGTGCTGGTGTCATCGGGAAAGTTATCTAGCCTGAAGGAGATTGGATTTTCAAAATGTTCCGATTCTTCCATGTAAGGAAAGAAGATAGGATTGTCCAGGCCTTGAAAGAAAGTGCTGAACCACTTGGATGCTTCCTGAGGGATCAGTTTACTGCCTGGCAGTCTATACAAAGCTTGGCCGTAGCTGGTGCATCGGATATGCTTCCCTTTGACATCTGGAAAGGTGCAACTCGCCAAAAGGGGGAAGTTTGGGACGTGGTTTTGAAAATACAGCTGAGCCCATAGTTGAATGAACCACCAAGGACCTCCTGTTTTGACTGCTATGCCAGAGAATAGTTTGACAGACATCAACTGGAGATATCGATAGACCTCTCCAAGGAACAGTTTGCCGATGCCAAGTTGAGTGCCTTTGGCAAGCTCGTAGGCTAAGGAGAGATAATTCTTGGTTGGAGCAAGGGAAGGGCCACAGAATATGAAATGTTCCAGCCAGAAGTTGAGAAAAGTTGTGTGTTCTTTCTCTGTGACAGGGCCTTTAGTTTTCATATGGCGTTGGAGGTAGGCACCCCAGTTCGTGTAGTCTGTTTTGGAAGACAGCTTATAGGGGACCTTGGTCAGCTTAAAAGCAGAGGGGTTGGGTGATGTAACATCCCGACCAGTAATCATCACCACGTCTAACAGAGTTGGTGTCATGGGGCCATGACCGAACATAAAGCAGTTCAGAGCATCGGACCAGAAATAGCCGATGGTTTTTAGAAGATTTTCGTGTTTTTCAAGGGGAGACAATGACAAATGCAAGGCATCGGCTATTCCCGTGGTTTCCCATTGGGATTGGTAAGCTCTAGCTACACTGCTGAACCAAGAGACCCAATGTTCAGGGGGATTAGGCCAGGCTCGCAAGTAGTCGGCCCAAGAGTTCAAATCTAGGTCTTGGCTTACGAAGGGGATTTTGTTTGCTTCGCAAGAGATCAGATGGGCAGGACTAGATTCTGTACGGGGGCCAAGACAGAGAGAATTTGGGAGAGAAGGATGCGGCAGCAGAATGTCTGAAACCTAAAAAAATATTAATGGTGGAATAAAGCATTAATCCAGGTGTTTGCCATTAATTCTAGCATCGTGTTCAGACTGCGAGGAGTAGGCGTACCTTCAGACCGGAGACCGCTGGGTTGGTGTTAGACGATTCCGCCATCTAGTTTGCCGGCGGAGATGGATCTATGCAATTGGGGATCGAGGGTTCTTGTCGCTGTGAGCTCGATCTGGTCGGTGAGCAATTGGAGATCTGGGTCGCCCTTTTTTGAAGAGGGTCGCAGGCTACCGTTTGAAACTGGAAAGTGGCCGCTCAGATTTGTCTAAGTATGCGACCAAATTTGACCTTGTCAACGTTTTTGGGAAAGCCGATGTTTTACCATCGGCTCTTTGGGCTGTGACTTGGTTGACTATATGAGCGTAGCATGGTGAAAGCCGATACATTACTGTCGGCTTCTGGAACATCGACCTATTTTGACAATCGGCAAAATTGAGTTGGAAAAGCAATCTTCGAGTTGACAAAAGCAATCTTTGTTCATTCAAAAGACGATTGTTTACAATGGAGCTGACTGCTTACAAAAGGAAATCTACTACTAGTACTACTACTACTAGTTCCTAATCTAGAGGCCGGTGTCGTCGCCGCTGTCTTCGCCGTCGTCTTGTTCGCTGTCATCAGCGCTGCTGCCGGCGTCGTCTTCGCTGCTGCTGAAGATGCCAGCGGGGGCCTCCTCGTCCTCGTCGTCGTCTTCGGTGTCCTCGCTGGGCCCGGCGCGGAAGCGCTTCACCGGCGGGTATTCGTCGGAGGAGGTGTCCTCCTCCGCTTCCTCTTCCTCGTCGGAGGAGTCGACGCCGTCCCAGGACATGGCGTCGTCTGCGCTCTCCGCCTCCAGTTCCCCATCGACGAGGAACTGCAGGCCCTCCTCGCCATCGGTCAAGGACTCGTCGTCCTCGGACCAGGCGGCGAAATCCCAGTCCCTCTCGTCCCACCATTGTGGGGCGAGAGCGTTGTACGCCGCCGTCGGCGGGTGCTCTGGCGTCGGCTCCCGGTCGCTCATTGCATTGGAGGCTTGGGAGGAAAGGCCGGATGATCTGGAGGAAGAAGAGGCGGCCATGGCGGAGAAAGAGGGTTTTTTGGCTGATGGAAGAAGATGGGGGTACAAACTGCTCAGATGAAGTTAAATAAGGGGAATAGTGGGAGGTGGTTCAATGCTATAGCGGTTTCCCAGAATGTGCTGCCGAAATTATCAAATCATGCACTGCGGAGAAGTGGAGAAGACAGGGCATCATGATGAGGGGGTAGGCGTGACGATTCTGCTCTGCAACGCATTCTGGCAACGCGTAACCCGATACAAAAAAAAAGAGGAGAGGAAAAAAACAGAGTGGTTTTGGAATTATTATTGCCAAAACCAGGGGGGCATGTGTTATCGCCACATTTTGGCCAAAGGAGGGGATGGGCCGTAATCAAGATGGGCTTAGAAGATACGTATATGCAACGTATTGTTGAATCGGCCTTGTGCGTTGATTTGGGCTAAATTGCCCGTGTATCTTATATTGTAATAGGTTCCGTTTCGGTTTAGGTAAGAGATAGAGTTGTTAGAGTTATTCCAAAGATAGAAAGTCTCCGGACTATAAATATGTACCTAAGGTTATTGAGAAAGGAGGACGATCACGTTCACAACAAACACAATCTCGGCACATCGCCACCCCTTGTTTCTAGGGTTTTTTCTCGGGTAAGTGCCATGCTGCGTTGCGATCTAGGCAGTATCTACTTATGCGTTATTTGGTGTTACTCGTGCTGAAGCCTTGTTGATGGCGAGTAATACTGTTATCATAGATTTGTTTAGGCTAGCATCGGTACCCTTTTGCTATGATTGCTTAGTTATGCTGCCTTTACTCATCTCGCTGCCTTTGCACCTTTTTGGGTGCAAGGGTAGCACCTTGCTTGATCTTTATTCAGTCGATTTGATATGTTATAGTTATGCCTTGTTCTCCAAGGTTTAGTTTGATATCTACATGATCAGGCCTTGCAAACGGGTTGAACGATCCAGTAGTATGTAAGATATGGTTTGCCAATCCGAGGGGAGTTGTTCCGGGAATTGACTTTACGTTGGTTTTTAGGCCTTCTCTAGGGTTAATTTTCTATCATCTTTTGTATTTACCAGGCTCAATTACGTGTAGGATGTTCCAATTATGTGGTGAAAACGTTAAACTGTCGTAGATCGATTTGACTTGTATTGATGAAGCAAAACCCCATGTTATCGTAGATCTAATGCAGAACCATGGGATAATCGGCTCCAGGAGCCGATTCACAGGGAAACCTGGGAGCCGGTTGCGGCTTGAATTTTACGTGTGTTTGTTTGCCATGCAGGAAACCACTCGAAGCAACCCATCACCTTTCTGACCAGGTATAGGTCAGGTGGCACGCCCTCGCATCTACCAGGACGTGTGCCGGAGTTTTGCGGGCCGTTGCCCGAGGGACCAGGGCCCACCAGCAGTTCTGGGAGCCTCCCGGCTCTTCGTGTTGCTCGTCGCTGCTCGCCGATGGGTTTTGACAGGCAACACACACCCAAGTTCACAACCATAGCACCAAGTGCACTGCCAAAATAGTACCAATATGCTAACAAGTTTACTACCAAAATAGCACCAAGTGCATTGGACAACACTAGTTCCGTGTAGGTTTACCTGAATGCAGCGCCAACAGTTGAGCATAACTCGCATCATCCTCTTCGGCCCTTTTGAGAAGCAAGGCCTGTGCAGCTTCAGCTTCTTCGGCCTTCTTGTTCATGGCAGCCATCTCTGCGCGCATGGCTTCGGTTTGGTGCTCCGACCTCTGCAGCTTCGCTTCAAGATCAAGCACATGAGCAGTAACAGTAGCATTCGACTTGCTTGTCTTATTAGTAGAGCTTGACTACATACCGACTTTCTTCAGCAAAATTGTTCCTTCCACGATAGGCGCACCATGATCTCATAGGCATGACAGGTTCAGGGGAGTTCGAACAATGTAATGGGAATTGGCGCCGTGTGGGGAGTGAAATCCCTCATATGGTTGGGGGTAAAAGGAATTATATCAATCAATTATGGAGGACCGAAGGCCACTCTAGTTAGAAGCAGCCGAGCTCCACCTCGTCCTCCCCCTGTCACCATCGCATCTGGGCGTCCAGGGCCAAACGGAAAGCTCCGGCCTAGTGGTATAGGAAGGCAGGCTGCCGCTGATCCATGGGTAATAGAGCCACCATACAGCCTGCGCCGAGCTGGCTGGCCACCCTTCCCCAGGGCGGTGTGTTGCCGTCGGTGCTCTGCGGTCCTCACCCTCTCCCACTCCTTCTCCCTCTCAACCACCCTTCCCAGCTCCTCCTTCACCCGCGGCGTCCAGCTCCTCCGCCTCCTCGAGGAGAGGAGAGTCACGGGGGGAGGCGGGGATGGGACTGCACCCCTGGGCAGCAGCAGGGAGAAGAGGGGGCGCGCATGTGGAGATGGGGCCGAGGCGGGAGCGCGCATGTGGCAGGACGGCGAGGAAGGGGCGGCGGCAGAAAACCCTAGCGGCGGGGAGAGGGGCGGCAGGTGGGGAGAGGGATCGAGAAGAGAGGAGAGACACGGTGAAGGTGGGGAAGCATGGGCAGGATGTGAAATTGTGAACCGTTCGTCTAGATCGAACGACAAGAGGCGGCTGTGGAACGGCAGATGCCTTCAAAACGCTCGCTGCTCACAAGGCTAAACCCTTAAAATAATTGAGTACGGCAGAAGAAACGGAATTTGTGAAAACAAAATCTTTCGTTGGCTATGACGTCCCAATATCGATGGAAGTTTGGCATGGCTCCGGTAGGCTTGCTCTTCTGCTCTAATCTGGTTGTTTATTTTTTTTCGATTTGCTATATTGTCTTCACTAAATCTATAGCGGTTTCTAAAAATAGAAACCCGGCGGGAGCTTTGATAGAAATTTATCAAGCAATTGCATGTACGGTATATTTCTAGGACTAAATGACAGGATTTTTTATTAGCTATCTCAATTCAAATACGGAAATTTAAAATGTTCTCTAGATTAAACTGTTTGTCCGAATTAATATCCGTTTTCACCTTTAGGCTAGTCGTGACAACATCTTTGAAACTAGATCCCATGTTAATACGTTCTGACAACTTTTTTTTGGGACCAAAAGTTATCCACCCGTAACACGCGATTTATCCGGACATGTAAGTTACCACCCAATAACATATATGTTATCCATCATTATAAAATTATCCATAGATCACATATTAGGGATATGTAACTTTTTTGTTTATCTACAAGTTATCCATCAGTAACACGAGAGTTATCCATGCGTTATCAAGTAAGTTACCCATCCAATAACATGTAAGTTATCTATTACTATAAAAATTAACCACATATAAAATATAAAAAATTATTCTAACGGCCCGGCCTCATCGCCGTCGCCGCTCTCACAGCGTACGAACTACTCAACCTCGAAAGTCTACCATGTCAAACATCAAACATAATAACTAAATTTAAGCCTCTTTTGTATATGATATAAATAAAGAGGGTCTTATGCCCAGCCATCCACCACACAAAGTCATAGTGAACGTCATGCGTAACCAGTATTCTAGCGGCTCGACTTGGTCGTCAATTGTCGTTACTGCGGCGTATGGGTGACGAAGCCTCGAAGAATTATAGGATACCGAGAATTTATCTCTCGTCGACGCTAACACATTGATAGGAATGAAGCCTCAGTACCCTAACCAGTCTATTGTGTTTCAATTAAACTTGCTCAACATGTATACGGGAACGTCTCTATCCAACACTTTTACTTTTATATGGTGGATAAATTATATGTTACTGGATGGATAACTAACATATTATGGAATGGATAACTCACTTGTTTGGGGTGGATCTAGTTTTTCCATCGAAATTTTTTCCATCGAAACATATCAACTCACATCGAAATACATCAATATATTTTGAATTTTCAAAATAATTCTAACTTATCTGACCGCCTGCGTTCACACTTCATGCAAGTTTTATAAAATACCAACAGGTCTGAGAGTAGATTGATCAAGTTATGATTACGGTCAGGTTCACTAGGCAAGTTGAATTGGTCGAAGACTGGTTACATGCGTGTGCGCTGGTACTTGAGGAATCAATCATCAGAAGCTAAACAAACGCATGCCCAAGCCCAGGTTGCCAAGTCCAGCGTGAGGCCTCCGTGGACGTCAGCGAGGTGTCACTACAGGAAAACTCGAAGGTGCCAACGGCAGTCTAGGCCAAATGTTTGGGCCGTTGGCGTAGCTATCTTTCTTGGCCAGCCGTCCAACCAAGCTGTCGGCGTAAGGAGGGCCGTTGGCGTAGACGCATGTGCCAACGGTGGCTCTCGGCGTAGCTCGTCCGTCAGTGTAATGGAGAGTGATGTGCCGATGGTGGCCCTCGGCGTAGGCCCACCTCAGACACTGCGACAGAAACGGCGTTAGGTAGCCAGGTTGTGCCGACGGTCTGGCCGTCGGCGTAGCCATTTAAGAAAAATTAGTTGGTATGTGCTGACGGCTAGGCCGTCGGGCGTAGACCTCCAATTTTTTTTCCATTTAATTTTAGCCATAGCTATTTTTGCTTTTATCTCATTAATTTTTGAAAAATCATAAATAAATCATTATAATTCACAAAAATACAAATAATATATCAAAATTTGAAAAAAAAAATATCTATCTATCTACACTCAAATATTACACATGTTTAAATAAAATGTAAGTGAAACATAAAACGTTATATATAGTTTAAAATGGGCATAAGAAATTCAAAAACGATCCAAACAATGCAAAACCTTCGTACGGTGTCATATTATATGACATAGTTAGATGTAAAAAAATATCAAACTTAGTATATTGATTATGTCTCAAAAAAACCGTAACAAAATGACCTATCTCGTACGAGGTTTCTTGGCTTTCGGGTCAAATGACCAATGTTATGTCTAGAATGAAGGCATAATTTGTGATAATGTGTCCATATTGTTTATAAGTGTGCATCATGGGATGGCGAACAATGTTTTAGGAGGAAGTTTTCCTTTTAGTCGCACCAAAAAACCATTTTCCATTTTTCGAGTGCAAAAAATGGGTGGTTTTGTGAAGCAATCACCAGATGGCTAATTCAAAATGCTACCACCACATTTTTCAAAAATACTAGACCACCTTACATGGACAATATCCTAACAGGGGCATCTCAAACCTTTCTGTCTCTCCCTGATGAAAAAGACAAATTCCTGTCAAATCGGTAGGAAGCCAAACCCTAGTTTGGTAGGAAAAGAGAAGACTTGGTGGGAAAATTACCAAATCTTCCCCTTGGCTGAGTTGGGGGGGGGACTTGTCTAGGGCTAGGAACCCTTGGCCGCCACCCCCGTGGCATCCCGCAAAACCACTACTAGAAAATCGCGTTGTTGTTGTGCATTGCATCGTCATCATCATGCATTGTTTGTCTGGAAACTATTTTGGAAACGCCTAGTTTTGTTTTCTAAATAACCCCGTCTTTATTTCAAATTAAAACATCGGTCTGTTCAGATCTTGTATTTGTCTAACAAGTATTTACAAAAATCTTTTACAAATAAAATTAAAACAATAAAATATTTTTGTCGGGCAGTCCAGTCCGGCCGGTCAGGCCAGAGGCCCAACTGGTCCAGACCATCTGCGACCCAGACAACTAAACCCTGCAAGACCCTAGACCAACCTTTTCCCACCCAAACCTAGTCTACCCAGCCACTCCCAGCCCTCCACCTCACCTTCCCAGTCCACCTCACCCCCTGGACCCCCAATTCCCTACCCACCTGCCACCTCACCAATCCTCTCTCTCACCCCCACTCCCCACTCTCTCTCCAGCCCGGCCCCACCCGCAGTACACACACGCACACAGCCAACCCCCCCTCTCTCTCTCTTCCCCCTGGCCCCCACTTAGCACACACACACCCTCACCCCGCCAGCCTGCCCGCGGGCCCCGCTTCCCTTCGGCCCCACACTCCTCCACACCCACCTGGCCGCCTGAGACCCACCTCCCCACCTACCCCTCGTCCTCCCTCCCCGCGTCTCTGCTCTCCTTCCTCCCCGCGTCTCCCACCTCCCGCCTCCTCTCCTCTCCCCGGCGAGCCTCCTCCGGCCTCCACCTCCGTCCGTGCCCCGCCGACCTCCGCTCCTACCCGCCTCTCGCCCGAGCTCACCGGCCCTGCCCTGCCGCCTGACGGCGCCCTCCGCCGCCATCGGCCTCCGCCACCAGCGCCTCCCCGGCGAGCTCCGCCTCCCTCGCCCGAGCTCCTCCGCCCGAGCCCGCCGGCGCGTCCTCTCCGTCGACGCTCGCCGATGCCCCCCCTCTCGGCCGCGACGCCTCCCCTCCGGCCACCCTCGACGCCGGACCGCCACCGCCCCGCTCGAGCCGCCGTCCCGTCTCCTCCTTCCCCGACCGTCCCGCCAGCGTCCACCGCAGGAGCTTCCCCCCCGCGCGTCCTCGCCGTCCCGTCGTCGGCCTCGCCCCGTCCTCCGTCAGCGGCGCTGCCGCGCAGCCCTGCCCCGACGCCGCCCCGGCGCCTCGGCCCCGCGCGCCGAGCCCGAGCCCGCCTCCGGCCAGCGACCCCGCCTCCGTCAACCTCGTCCGTGCGCCGACGTCGTCGCCTGGCCTCCGACCGCCGCTGTCGTCTCCGGCGAGTCCCGTCCCCCAACCTCCGCCGTGGAGCTCGCCTGCCGGTGCTCGTCCCCGGCCAGCAACCACCGGTCGCTGACGTTCGCGCCCGCCTCGCGGTCCCCCGATGGCCACCCCTGTGAGCGCCACTGCGGCTCCTCCTCCGAGCCCCTGTATGTGCTGCTTGCCTCCGAGCCCCTGTCATCGACGACACCCGCTGGGCCGCCTTTATCGCGAGAAGCACCGTACCGCGAGGTTCCTATCGCCGTGCCCTGTTTCCCGCTCGACCACCGTTGCCGGACCAAGCTCCCCCAATTCCCAGCCCCAGAACTTGAAGATCCCCTACTCGGATCTGAAGCCCCAATCCCGAGGATGCGAAGACCAAGCATCGACACCCCGAACCCGGTGCCGCGCCAAGATCTCCGAAAAAACCCGGTACCAAACAAGTTCGCCATCGACCTCGAGTTTCTTCTACGCGGATACCAAGCGACAAGATCTCCTTCATGGGTTGAATGGAACCGCCATGGCCTCCTCCAAGGATCTGTTGGCCAAGACCTCGCACCAGTCCCGGAATCCGAAGCCTGATCCCGGCGCTCGAAGCCGAGAACCCCGACAAGAACCACGACACGGATACACCGAGTTCTCCATCGTGGATGCCAAGTTCTGCATCCCGAACGCCAAGACCGTCCCGATACACGGACCCGACAAGATCTGCGCGACGGCAAGATCTACCGCTTGGACCCAAGTTCTCGGTCACGACAATTTCTCCATCTTGTATCCGATCTCGTCAAGCCATTTCCCCGCCGAACCCTGAGACCGACCCCGAAACCTCGAACCCCGGAACCCCAAGATCTCCGACCCTAATGTGTGACCCTGATTCGAGCCCCTATTTTTATAAATGCCATATATAAAACTTGTTGCATATTAATTGTTCATCTCGCATGCATATCATGTGGGTTGGGGCATTAGGCCGATTCACTGCATAATTAAATATGGGGCCCATATGCGGGCAAATCTAGTCTTATATTGCCCTCATTTAAAATTGAGTAGCGAACCGTTGCCCTAATCTTGCCTTGTTAAGACAACATTTAATCTGCGGGGTATCTAAATAACTTGAACCATTAAATAATTGTCGGGACCCCGGTTCCGTTTAATATTGCCGAATTGCACTGCACCTTTGCCATGTCATACATCATACATGCATCATGCCCGATCTTTTGCCGTAGTATTAAATATTGCATCCGGTGTTTATTCTAGTGTTTTGGTTCTTCGTGGATAAGGCCGTTGAGTTGATGCGAGTGTCGACCCGACCTTCGGATGAACCTTCGACCATGTTTTTCAGGCGAGCACCTCCCCCTTTCTACCTATCTTACTTTTATAGTATTTATTCCCGCCTGTTGATCTATTGCTATCTGTGTTGCGATGCTCTAGTTATCGTACCCGTGATATCCCTTGCAGCCTTATATTGCCTTGGACACCTCCTATTACCTGTTGTTTGGTAGATAGTTGGACCTGCGCGTCGTAGTCGCTTGCTCAAGAGCTGTTGCGTGTCGTCAAGTACCACAGTTGTTGGTGTATTGCCGCATGTTCAATGTTGGAGATGATCGTGGCTTTAATTATTGTTCACTTTAATTACTGTTTAACAACTAAAATTGAAGTAAGTAAGCAGAGGCACAAGTGGTCAATAGATGTTATTTGGTTGTTAACCGTCCACTTGTGTCCCGTAGGACCCCGAGTACTTGATACCTGTTCCTTGAATATTCGCGCTATCCACATCCGGGAGGATTATGGGACCCCCCTGAGCCAGAGCTTGATTCATTCTTATTTCTTGGGGCCACAAACTAGTTTTAGGTTTTATTTACTATCCTGTACTTATGCCATGCTTTACTGCTTTATTTACGATTGTGCGAGGAGCACCTGTACTGTTTAGGTAAGCGGAGTGTTTTCGCGGTATCGACAATCCTAGTCACATTTTCGGGTTCCCTGTCGTTTACAGCCACTGACGCAAACCTTGAGTCCCTCTCGAAGTCAGCTAACTTCGTTGCGGGTAGCTTAATGGGGTGGCCCCCTGAAATATTTCTGAATCTTGTGATTGCTTTGTCGTGAAGGCCTCGTTGGGTTTTGATTTGGTTTTTCCGAGGTTGATCGAGTGTGTGTTGCTCTTTGTGCACCCCTGCAGGGTAAAACTTTCTGAAAGCCGTGTCCGCGGTTATGGACGACTTGGAGCACAGTATCTCGATCATAGACAACTATAACTAAAGTACTGCTATAAATTTGACTTTATAATGACTAGTAATCAGCTTCACTATAATGGAATGGCTAAATAAAACTGCCAACAATTGCTTGTTTGGGTTGTCGCTTGCTATCATTGTACCTGACTAGTAAGTATTGCAACTACAACGGAATGGCTAAATAAAAGTACCAACAACTGCTGGGTGTTGGGATATCTCATGCTAATTGTATTTGACTAGTAAGTGCTGCAACTACAATAGAATGGTTAACTAAAACTGCCCACTGCTTATTTTATCAGGATGACTATCTATACCTGACTAGTAATTGCTGCAACGATAACTGTATAAATAAAACTGCCAACGGTGTGAGTTCCTCGGTTGACTTCCTCGTTTGGTCTCGAGGGGGAAATTCCAGGATGGGATTGTTTGGCGTTGGTTTCAGGTTGGCTCCGAATAGGTCTTTCTTATCCCTCTCTGATAGCCGACAGTTATATCGAGTCTCTATAGGTTGTTTAGTGCATGTTGTGCTGCCGCTGCAGTCCACCATACCTGTGTAGGCGAGGACCGCCGAATTCTAGCCTCGCCGTGTACTGGCCTCAGTACTGATGCTCCTCTTTTTCCTTTGCCCTTTGTCGGCACCCCTTTTGTTTTAGCAGGTTTTGACGTCGTTAGCAGGGTTACCCTTCCGGCTTGGCCTGGGCAGGGATATGGACGCCATTGGTTATTCTTCAGGGCTCTTAGCCCCATTTGCATCTTGTCCGTAGTCGGACGCTCTATCGTTTTAAAAGTGATTTGGATCTTTGTATATTATATCTGTATTCTTGACTCATTGAGTCGCGGTTGTATATATATCTGTTCTGTGGGTCCCATCGAGGACTGTAGTGTAATGTTATTACTTCGTTTTCCACCCGCACGAAAGTGCTTGGTGGGAACCTTTGAATCGTTTCTATGCGGGTTTGGCGGGAATCCCTGAAACTTGCATAGGGTCGATTCTGAGGGTGTTACAACCCCCCCATCTGTATACGGAGGGGTGGGAGCACACCCCTTGCCCCCTTGTCCCTGATGCCTAAACCCTAGCCGCCACCTCCCCTCTCTACTCCACCGCACTGCTCCGGCCGAGGTGAATCCCTGCAGAAATCTCTCCTCCAGCACCACCACCACACCGTCGTGTTGTTGGGAATCCGAGGGGATATACTACCTCTGCTTCCCGCTGGGACAGGGAGAGGAAGGTCTTCATAGACTCCGTACGTGTGACCGAGTGCGGAAGCGCTGCTGGAACGCGGTGTCCGAAGGATCGTCTACTTGATCTTGAGATCGGCAAGTGATCGACTACATTAACTACGATATCTTGTCTCGTTAACACTTTGGATCTAGGAGGGTTAGTTCTCTACAATCTCGTTGCACCGATTTCATAGATTAGATCTTGGCTTCAACATACATTAGATCTTTGTTTTATGTGTTCTTGCGATAGAATTTTTTTGTTTTCCATTATACGAACCCCTACAGTGGTATCAGATCCGTGTCTATGCGTATATCTGTTGCACGAGTAGAACACAATGGTTTTGTGGGCGTTGATGCTTTTGTTGTCAATTGTTGTTCGCACATTGGACTTGATCCTTGCTCAACGTGCTACTTGTATTGCACAACTGGCTTTGCGGGTGTCTATCTCTCCCACTATAGTTAAGATTCAGTTTACAATAGGCACGTGACGACACTTGTATCAACATTGTGGTTCTTGTTTGTAGGTAGGAATGGTTCTTATTCTAAATCCCAAAGCCACGTAAAACATGCAAAGAAAATTAGAAGCGTCTAACTTGTTTTTGCAGGGCATGTGATGTGATGTGATATGGCCATGATGTGATTGTGATTATATTTGATGTATGCAATGAACCTTATTGTATGTTGGCAACCGGCAGGAGCCTAATTGTTGTCTTTAAATTTGTTAAGACTTGCTTGTCGATTCATCATGTAATAGTTTTATTTATAGTTTTTGTAATAGTTGTTGTTGGTGATGGACAAACATGAAGCGGTGCCATTGGCTTTGACGCCACGCTGGTGATGATGGAGATCACGTTCGTGCTTTGGAGACGGAGTTCAAAGGCACAACAAGAAAGGCCATACCATATCACATATTATGAATTGCATGTGATGTTAATCCTTTTTATGCATCTTGTATTTCTTAGATCGCAATGGTAGCATTATAAGATGATCCCTCTCACTATATATCAAGTAATAAAGTGTTCATCCTTAGTAGTCATCGTTGCTAAGACTCGTTGTTTTGAAGCATCTCGTGATGATCGAGTGTGATAGATTCTATGTGTGCTTACAACGGGTGCAAATCATATTTGCATACACACGAGCCTAGCATGTACAGACATGGTCTCGGAACACGGAATACCGAAAGGTAAAGCATGAGTCATATGAATGATATGAGCCTTTGAAAATACATCTTCTCTCGTGAAGATCGGATTTCGTGTAGTGGATTTGGTTTGTGTAATCACTAAGGCAACATGAGGGATGTTGTTTTGAGTGGGAGTTCACATAGTCTATTTATGAATTAAATTTGAAGTCAATTTATCATAAACTTAGTCTAAACTCTTTGCAAATATGTTGTAGATCATGGCGGCCCGTACCATCAATTTTAATCCATTCCTAGAGAAAGAAAAGTTGAAAAACAATGGAAGCAACTTCACAGACTGCTTCCGTAACACGAGGATTGACCTCAATACTGGTCATTTGACCTATGCGCTGGATGCACCACTAGGTGACCCGCCTTCAGCTGATGCTACCGACGAGGTGAAAAATGTTTGCCACACTCGGAAGAATCACTACTCCACAGTTTAGTGCGCCATCCTGTACGATTTGGAATCGAAGCTTCAGAAGCGCTTTGAGAACCGCGACCCTTGTGATATTCTCAATGATCTCAAAATGATATTTGAAACTCATGCGGCCGTGTAAAGCTATGAAGCCTCGGAGAAGTTCTTCAACTGTAAGTTGGAAGAGGGCAGCTCCATTAGCAAGCACGTGCTCAAATGTATGGGCACAATTAAACCCAAAATAAAGGATTTCTCCCCTTTAGTTGATAGGGTTGAAAGAAGGTTAAATGCAACCATTTCATTTCTTTCATATGGGGATAGTATTATTATGGTAAACTCTGTTCTTTCTTCCTTGCCCACATACATTATGTGCTCATTGCAAATTCCTCAAGGGGTTATTTCCATTATGGATAAGGCAAGAAGGAGATGCCTTTGGAGGACAACGAAGGACTTGGAGTCATTGATTTAAGGATTCATAATAAATCCTTATTGATTAAGCATCTCGATAAATTTTATAATAATGCTGACTTGCCATGGGTAAGATTAGCAAGGTATTCTTATTACCATGAATATGTCCCTCATGCTGTTACTGTTTGTGGTTCCTTCTGGTGGAGAGGGATTTTAAAACTAGTGGATGAATGGATGTCCATCTCCAAGTGCATTGTGGGTTCTGTATTTAGCATTCTATTCTGGAATGATCTTTGGCATGCAGAATTACTTGCAAATAAATTCCCAAAGTTATACTCTTTTGCTAGAGACAAGATGGCTTCTGTTAGAGATGTGGGTACATTGAGAAATTTACATGATGCCTTCCATCTGCCTCTGTGTATTGAGGCATTTCAGGAATACAATAAACTCCAGAAAGGACAAGTGGATCTGTACTTTAAGTAAAGAGGTCTATAAGTCTTAGTTGTTCTATAAGCATTGTTTTTCATTGATGCCCACTGATCTAATTTCAAAAAGTATCTAGGAGAGCAGATGCATGTCCAAACAAAGGTTCTTTGCTTGGTTATTATTTCATGACATATTGAATGCAAAGGATATGCTGCTTAGAAGGAACTGGAAGGTTACTGAAAACCATGGTTGTGTGCTATGTCCTACTGGATTCATTGAGGATTGGAAGCATCTATTCTTTCAGTGCAATTTTAGCACTAGAGTGTGGAATTATATTCAGATACAATGGATAGATGCGTCCCGGAAGGAAAGTTTTTGTCAAGCGTTTAAATCCTTCTAGGGGCCCTGTTTCTTAGAGGTTGCAATTATTGCGTGTTGGAATATCTGGAAGGAAAGGAATGACTAGGTTTTAAAGAATTTAAAATCAAGCTTCAGAGGATGGAAGGCTGGTTTTGTTTATGATATTACATTGCTTCTTCATAGGTTAAAGGATAGACATAAGGATTTACTGTCATTATGGCTTGACAGTCTATCCTAGCTCTAACGGTTTTAGTTTATCTTCTCCTGTACATATGTTTGTAAATAAACTTTGGACTGTTCTTTAAAAAATAAAGGGCTGTGGGGGACTCCCCTGCAATAGAAAATTTCAAAAAAATGATTCCTAATGTGTTGGGGATTCACCGTGTCCTCCAATCACTACCACCTAGTTACAATAACTTTGAGCTGAACTACAACATGCAATGTATGGATAAGGCGTTACCTGAACTCTTCTTCATGCTGAAAACTGCTAAAGTGGAGATCAAGAAAGAGAACCAAGTGCTGATGGTCAATAAGACCCCCAATTTCAAGAAGCAAGGCAAGCCTAAGAAGAAGGGAAACTTCAAGAAGGGAGGAAGATAAGATGGGACGCCTACTAAGAATCCCAAGGATGGTCCTAAGCCTGATACTGAGTGCTTTTACTGCAAGGACGAAGGTCACTAGAAGCGGAATTACCCCAAGTACCTGGCAGATCTGAAGAACGACAACATCAAGAAGAAAGGTATATTTGATATATATGTTATTGGTGTGTATCTTACTAGTAATCGTAGTAGTGCCTGGGTATTTGATACTGGTTCGATTTCTCATATTTGTAACTCGAAATAGGCGCTGCAAAATAAACGAAAAATAGCAAGAGACAAGGTGACGATGCGTGTTGGAAATGCCTCCAAGGTTGAGGTGATCGCCGTCTCCACGTTCCCTCTTCATCTACCGATGGGATTAGTTTTAAACTTAATTGTTATTTGGTTCCTACGTTAAGCATGAACATTGTATTTGGATCTTGTTTATTGCGAGACGGTTACTTGTTTTAGTCTGAGAATAATGGTTGCTCTATTTATAGGAGTAATATCTTTTATGGTCATGCGCCTGAGATGGATGGTCTATTCTTATTGAATCTCGATAGTAGTGATACACATTTTCACAATATAGATGCTAAACGAATGAAAATGAATGATAATTCTACATACATGTGGCACTGTCGTCTTGGTCACATTGGATTGAAACGCACGAAGAAACTCCATTCCGATGGACATCTTGAATCACTAGAAAGATGCGAAGCATGTCTAATGGGAAAAATGACTAAGACTCCATTATCTGGCATAATGGATCGAGCTACGGACTTGTTGGAAATAATATATACCGATGCGTGTGGTCCAATGAGTGTAGCATCGCGTGGTGGTCATCATTATGTTCTAACTCTCACGTATGACTTGAGTATATATGGTTATATCTATTTTATGAAACACAAGTCCAAAACTTTCGAGAAATTTATGCAATTCCATAGTGAAGTAGAAAATCAACATAACAAGAAGATTAAGTTTCTGCGTTCTGACCGTGGAGGTGAATATCTGAGTTACGAGTTTGGGATGCATTTGCAGAAATGCGGAATACTTTTACAATCGACACCGTCGGGAACACCATAGAGAAATGGTGTGTCTGAACATCGTAATCAAACTCTCTTAGATATGGTTCGTTCTATGATGGCTCTTAAAGATTTACCGTTATCGTTTGTTATGCATTAGAGACAGCCGCATTCACTTTAAATAGCACACCATCTAAATCCATTGAAACAACTTATGAATTATGGTTTGGTAAGAAACCTAAGTTGTCGTTCCTTAAAGTTTGGGGTTGCGAAGCTTATGTAAAGAAGTTACAGGCCTACAAGCTTGAACCCAAAGAGGAGAAATGAGTATTCATAGGATAACCTAAAGATACAATTGGGTATAACTTCTATCATAGATTCGAAGGCAAATTTTTATGGCCAAGAATGGATCCTTTCTTGAGAAGGAGTTTCTCTTGAAATAAGTGACTAGAAGGAAAGTAGAAGTCGACTAGGCGTTGAACCTTCTCTTGGATTTGAGAGTAGCGCAGCTCCAGAAGATTTTCATGTGCCGCCTGCGCCAATAAGAGAGGAAGCTAATGATGATGATCATGAAACTTCAAACGAAGTTGCTACTAAACCTCATAGGTCGATAAGGGTTCGTACCACTCCTGATTGGTATGATCCTATCTTGAATGCCATGTTGGTGGACAACACCGACGACCCTACGACGTATGAGGAAGCAATGATGAGCCTAGATTCCACCAAATGGCATGAAGCCGATTGGATCCATGTACGAAAACCAACTGTGGACTTTGGTGGACTTACCGGATGGCCGCAAGGCTGTCGAGAACAAATGGATTTTCAAGAAGGAAGCAGATCCTGATGGTAATGTTACCATCTATAAACCTCGTCTTGTCGCGAAAGGGTTCTGAAAAATTAAAGGAGTTTACTATGATGAGACTTTCTCACCGGTAGCGAAGCTAAAGTCTGTGAGGATTTTGTTAGCAATCGCCGCATTTTTCGATTATGAGATTTGGCAGATGGATTTCAAAACAGCGTTCCTCTCCATTGAGGAAGAGTTTTATTTGGTACAACACAAAGGTTTTGTCGATCCTAAAGATGCTAACAAGGTATGAAAACTTCAGCGGTCCATTTATGGACTGAAGCAAGCATCCCGGAGCTTGAATCAATGTTTTGATAAGGTGATCAAAAACTTTGGATTTATACAAACTTATGGAGAAGTTTGTATTTACAAGAAAGTGAGTGGGAACTCTGTAGCATTCCTAGTGCTATATGTGGATGACATATTGTTGATTGGGAATGATATAGAACTTCTTAAAAGTGTCAAACCCTATTTGAATAATAGTTTTTCAATGAAGGATCTTGGGGAAGCAGCATACATCTTAGGCATAAGGATTTATAGAGATAGATCAATACACTTCATAGCGCTTTCACAAAGTAGATACTTGGACAAGGTTCTAAAGATGTTTACAATGGGAGAAAGAAAGAAAGGGTTCTTGCTCATGTTACCAGGTAAGACCTTTAGTAAGACTCAAAATCCAGCTACGGCATAAGATAGAGAGAGGATGAGTAAGATCCCCTATGCCTCGACCATAGGATCTATCATGTATGACATGCCGTGTACATGACCGTATATAGCACATGTTGTTAGTTTGACTAGCAGATATAAAAGTGATCCAGGAGTGGAACACTGGACATTGGTCAAAAATATCCTAAAGTACCTAAAGAGAACTAAGGATATGGTTCTTTCTTATGGAGGCGACGAAGAGCTCGTTGTAAACGCTTACACCGATGCTAGTTGGATCATCAATCCGGATGACTCTAAGTCATAGTACGGATACGTATTTACTTTGAATTGTGCAATAGTGAGCTAGAGGAATGCTAAGCAAAGCGCTGTGGCGAGATCTTCAACTGAAGCAGAATACATAGCTACTTCGGAGGTTTCACAAGAAGCGATATGGATGAAGGATTTTATGATGGAACTTGGTGTGGTCCTAGTACGTTGGACCCGATCGCTATCTATTATGACAACATGGGTGCCATAGCAAATGCGAGGAGCCAAGGTCACATAAGAAGTTGAAGCATATCAAGCTAGGTTTTCAAGCTATTCGCGAGCATGTCCAATATGGTGATATAAATATTTGAAAAGTACACACATATCTGAATGTGGTAGATCCGTTGACTAAGCCTGTCCCTAGATAAAAACATGACCAACACCAGAACGCCATGGGTGTTAGGTACATTACCATGTAATCTAGATTATTGACTCTAGTGCAAGTGGGAGACTATTGGAGATATGGAAAACAGGCAATAATAAAGTGGTTATTATTATATTTTGTGTTTATGATAAATGTTTGCATCCCATGCTATAATTGTATTAACCAGAAACATAATAGTTATGTGTTTTGTAAACATAAAAGAGTCCCTAGTAAGTCACTTGTTAAACTAGATTGTTGATTAATAGATGATCATGGTTTTCTGATCATGGACATTGGATGTTATTAATAACAAGATCATATCATTACGAGAATGATGTGATGGACACACACCCATAGTAAGCATAGCATTAGATCAAGTAATTAAAGTTTGTTTTTCTACAAGCTTTCAGATACATAGTAACCTAATCCTTCGACCATGAGATCATGTTAATCACCATCACCGGATGAGTACTTTGATGACATCAAACACCACTTCTATAACTGGGTGGTTATAAAGGTGGCATTGGGTATTCTGAAAGTATGTGTTGAAGCACATGGATCTAGAGTGGGATTTGTCCATCCATATGACGTATAGATATACTATGGGCCCTCTTGGTGGAATGTCATACAATTGGCTTGCAGGCATGTGACTAGGTCACAAGGGATGTCATATAACGGAACGAGTAAAGAGTACTTATCGGTAACAAGGTTGAACTAGGTATAGAGATACCGACGATCGAACCTCGAATAAGTAAAGTATCGCATGACAAAGGGAAAATATGTGGGAGCCACTATGGATCTCTAGGTCCCGCTATTGGTTATTGATCGGCGAGGTGTCTCGATCATGTCGACATAGTTTGGGAACAGTAGGGTAACACACTTAAGGTTTGATGTTGTTTAACTAGATATGGAATATGAGTTGGAGACCGAATGTTGTTCGGAGTCTCGGATTGGATCCAGGACATCACGAGGAGATCCATAATGGTCCATAGAATAAAATTCATATAAGGAAAGTTGTTTTCCAGCGTTCAGAAAAGTTTCCAGTATCTACATGGTAGGAAAGGGGAAGACTTGGTGGGAAAGTTCCCAACTCTTCCCATTGGTTGAGTTGGGGGAGGGGACTCGGCTAGGTCTAGGAACCCTTGTCCCCCGCCCCCATCCTGATAAGGAGGGGTGTGGGTGCACCCCCTTGCCCCCTTGTCCCTGGCGCCTAAACCCTCGCCGCCGCCTCCTCTCTCTCCTCCACCGTACTGCTCCGGCTTAGGCAAAGCCTTGCCAAAATATTTTCTCCACCACCACCACACCGTGGTGCTGTTGGGATTCCAAGGGGATCTACTACCTCCACTGACCGTTGGAATGGGGAGAGGAAGGTCTTCATTGACTCCATACGTGTGGACGAGTGCGGAAGGATCGTCTACTCGATCTTGAGATCGACAAGTCATCGACTACATCAACCACGAGATCTAATCTCTACAATCTCGTTGCACCGATCTCGTATATTAGATCTTGGCTTCTTCATAGATTAGATCTTGGTTTTGTGTGTTATTGAGATAGAATTTTTTTGTTTTCCATTGAACGAACCCTACAAAATGAACCCAACAATATAGTGTCCTTCTTTTACATTCCTAGATCTTCATTATGCACAATAATAGAGTACAAAAGTATATAATGAGGATAATTACATGCAATGAACTGAACAACCAAAAAACTGAACAACTTATATGTAGACAATGAATTTAACAACTTACAGACAATAAAAACCAAGGATAGATTTTTCGAGGGCGTCAAGATTGTATAACTAGAAGAGTTCTAGAAACTCACCTCATCGGCTTTGAAGTAGTACTCACGTGGGACTTTCTCTATGATCATTGTTCTCTCATGCTTTACGGCTGTCAAGTACTAGTAATGGAGATTCCGCATTCGTGTTGGCAGTTCTTGTAACTTCTCGTTGCTGACCAAATCCATACCTAGGACATATCTAGGGACTACAACATCCTTGGGTAACTTGTCGTCTTGGGAATCTAACAATTCAGCAACACTAAAATTCATGGTGGCCACCAACTCTGCAGCTACTTCCATATTTATTTGCCGGGGAACATTTTTGGATAGCACCTTGAGGGGTTGGATCGATTGTTTGGCTAGTTGTCCGAGCATGGGAACATATGATATTTTACCTCTTGCACTTTTACTTGTGGATTTGCTCCCGCTTGCACTTTAACATGCTAATTTTCTCCCTCTTGCACTTATGAGGTACAATTCTAAGGTCTGATGGAAATATTCTTATGAGTTACTCTTGGGAGGGAAACATTTTTCATTTTGGGATATTGTGTCGGTTAGTACTCATTGATGGAGCATGCTTCCGCTTATTGTACTTACCGGGCGGTGAAGACGACTGACACTGCGACAGGGATCGAGATGGACTCGTGATGTGGTCATAATAGTAATCATGGGGTGGGCTTCTTGGAGGTGATGGTGACCTGCGATGATTTGGAGGCGGTGTTGGCCTTGGCCCCGAGCCTGAAAAATTAGTGTTGTTCGTGTCCCATAGAATGATAGCACCCAGTACTTCTCCAAGTTTCCTCTCACCTTCAGGTCCAGGGATGTCCAGCTCCATTGTGTTCCACCTAGTTATGATTTGATCCACCCCGACTTTAGCATATCCAGGTGTAATCTTGTAACACCCCAAAAATATTAAACAAGATTATCAAGTTCTAATCACCCAAGTTTAGTGTTAACAAAAATTTTATTATTAAAATTAATATGAATGCATGTGTGTGTGATTAATGAATGAATGCTTGCAATGCCATGATTGATAAGGATTGGTTTAACAGATGAAAACAACATCATCTAGATCATTTCCAAACAGAATCAAATGAAGGGAAATTCAAAAATAAGAAATATGAGCAAATGGTCATTTTGGCCAAACTTGTTCACTAGACCACTTTGGGTGTTTCTAGTCAAAGATTTATAACATAAAAAATCCAATTCTTTTCACCCCTTGCTAGACCAAGTAAAAATGAAACCAAGCCCACTTTACAAACCAACAGAAACAAATTCCAAATCTATTTAAAGGACAATTCAAAATTGAATCCTTAATAGATACTAAGATAGCAATTTCTCTAAAACCAACCAAACCACTTCACCTTGCCAAACCCAAGCAACCAGATACTACCAAGCTTATGACCAGAGCAATCACCAAAATTCATCCAAAAATTCAAATTTAAATTTCATGCGGCCATTTCCTCAAACACCTAGTGAACACATATCAAACTTGCCTAACTTCTACTATTTTGAGCAGTGTTTGATTAAACCATTGTCCCAAATTCACTCCCCTAGTCACCCCTAGTGCCCAGCACTGCATTGAAGCAGCTATCCCTCTACCCTTTGCACCAGTGTCATGCCGCCCGAAGCTCACTCGCCATACGACCATGGACAACACGCAGGAGGAAGGGTCGTACCCGTCCATGATGTCTAGGAGGCAGGCCACTGTCCACCTCCCTTCCCTGTCCACCCCTCGATCTTAGCCAAGCCCTAGACCACCAGACAATCACCACACCCATTTTCTCAGCACCATGTAGAGAGCGCGCCAGAGCGCCGCTGCCGACAAGCTCGCACACGCCGCGCCTCGCCCTCGCCGTGCTTAACTGCACTTTCCATGACCCTAGCTACCTCCTAGACATGACTGTTCGCCTCCGTGTGACACGAAGCACCTGTATGCCATCTCGAACACCGCTGTTTCCGCTCAGAGCAACGACCCCGCCCGACCGTTCTCGCCCGCCCCGTGTCGTGCCATTAAGCCAATGATGATCGCCAGGATACACCGCACCGTCCTACGCCCTTCGCCATGTCGTTAGCTCACTACATCATCGTCACCGATGAGCCCTGACCGTCCCGCTCGGTCCCCATCGCTGGAGTATAAATAGAGGTCACCCCCGCCTCAATTCTTCACACCATCTCACTCCCCTCTCTCTTGAAACCACCCCTGACCCTTCCTCGGAGCAAGGCGAGCTCCAGCCCTCCGGAATTTTGCCGGAGTCCGCCGCTGCTGAGGAGGAGAGGAGCCGTTGATTGGAGCCACCCAGGAGCCGCCGCGACCACCGTTTCAACCGCCATCATCGACAACATCGTCCGCCCCCATTGCCAACCCTAGCTGGAGCTCTAGTAAGCCACCGCGTTCCCCCACCGTCGCCATTAGGGTTCAGTCTCGCCAACACTGTCCGACGGAGATGACGAACCACAGCCGTAGATCCTAGTCTAATTGCACGACTTAGATTGAAATGTACCTCTTTGGTTAGATAGATTCACTGACTAGTAGGACCCCCCTGTCAGCAGCCCGCTGCACGCATGCTGTGCAGTTGGGCCGGCCCAGTAACATCCCGCGCTCAGCCCAGAGATTCAAATAATCTTTTTCCAATTTATTCAAACCCTAGTTCAATTAGTAATTTTGAAAATAAATTCAAGGAGATGTACTGAACCAAATTGCATGATTCCAATTTTTCTAGAAAGGTACTGACATTATCAATCCAAGCCCGTTGCATTCAAACCAATTAATATTATAGATCACCTATAGTAAAAATAACAAGATAGAGACTTTTACACATTCAAACATTTTTCAAAAATCAACCATAAATGCTTTTGAGTTGATTCCAACTCTCAAAAATCAAATTTGACAAGATCTTTCTGAATATGTATAAATATTTATGTTTACATGCAGTGATATTGTACTAGTACTAAAAGAATGCTACATAGGCATTTCTAGTCACTTTAATTATATAAAATAGTAATTTTAAACTTTATAAAATATGACCACCACTTTAAATCATAACCCCAAGTATTATAATATGGGGTGATGACATGTGTCAAGATGATCCCATATTTTAATTGGAGAATATTAAATCTTAAGTAGTTTTTAATGAGTAGAAATTACTTTTCCCAAAATAAAATAAATAAGTCTAGGTCTTTATTTCATGTGATGATTGTGATGATGCTAGATCATCTAGTGTGAACCTTTGTGTGCTAAATAGAAGTAGTTAAGTATTGTTTGGTGATTGTGTACCTCGTATTCATTTATAGACGCTAGTATCGACCAAGGTTACGAGGAGGAGGAGTACTACAAAGAAGAAGAGGAAAACTTCAACCACTTCACCAATCAAGGCAAGCTATTTAATGCAAGCCATCCTAGAAAGATAATACTTGCAAGCCTAAAACTACAAGATAACCTATGCAAGATGCATTAGGCATACTTTGGATATGCAACCTTGATTATACCAACTCCTAGTTTTACTTGCAAGCTTTATTCTTTATCTTTACCAAAGTTCTTTTTACTTTTAGTTAGTACTTTGTGAGTTTTGGAAAAATAGTATAGATAGCATAAAGACCATAAAACTTGGCCTAAGTAGTTAGAACTAGCTGTCATACTAAGGCATGAGACTAGATTTGGATAGTCACAGTTTATTAGCACCCTTCATTAGTGAATACTCTCAATTTTAGTGGATAGTGATAAGCATAAAAGTTGACCACTTTAGATGGGAATACTTGGTGAAAATGATTATGAAAACCTTGGAATGAAGATTCATTCTATTGAAATGTTTTGAAATCTGTTATGAACACTAGATGATTTGATGATGAAAATGTTGAGGCATGAGCCTTAGCCCTTTTGTAAAAGCTGATGGTTGGTTTTGGATGCGATACCATTCCAATTTTACCATACAACCACAATACCCGAATTGGGTAGGGCTTGACTGGAAGTTTATATGTCTTAGTATGGGTTCCCATGCGGAACCGGTTGAGATGAGGCTACCTCGTGATGAATGTCCACCTTTGGAGTTCCCAAGATGACAGATGGTCATGGTTTGGAGGCAAAATTCATAGGGGAGGTGCCTACACTAGGGGGTGTAATTCAAAGGTTAGGATTGATTATCCGCATACTAAGTATGATGATTCAGGGTTTGTCCCTGACGGATGTGTCGAATGTTGTGGTGAAAGTTTACAATCTCTGTAGAGTGTCAAACTATTCGAATAGCCGCGTCCGCGGTTATGGACAGTTGGAGTGGACATATTGTTCCGTCGTCAGATGTTTTCAAAATAACTTGTGAAATAAACTATGACTTTGACTTGACCACAACAGGGTTGTGAACACGAAAACTAAGTTCCCACTTAGGTGTTTTCTAACATTACACTAGTTTTCTTTATTTCTAAACTCAGTTGAGATAAACCTGGATTTTTGCAAAAAAACCTAGAGCTTAGGATTCCTACTCGAACTATTTTACTTGATAATGATAGTTTGCGAGTACTTAAAGAGTACTCAAAGCTTTGTCCCTGGCTATTCCTATGGCCAGACTATGAGGAGGACTACCAGGATGATGGACAGCAGGAAGTCTATGAAAACTAGGATCATCTCCCATCGTCAGCATTGTTTGTGACCCTGAAGATGGAGCTTCAACCACACTACCGTTATTATTATTCCGCTGCGTTGATTGTATTAATACTGGATCATGAGATCTTTTATTTGTAAGACCTTTATTATGGTTTTCACTGGATTATTAACTATGGTACTAATATGTTATGTCTCGCAAAAATGGTAATCCTGGAATTGTGATGTATGGCATAATAGGCATCTGGGATTAAAAATTTGGGTGTTGACCAGTTGGTATCCGAGCCATCCTGACCATATGAGACCCTAGTTAGAATGGACGCTTGAATCAAAAAATTAGTTTCAAAACAAAAGAAGTGAGTATTTATGAAAACATATTCTCATTCTTATCACTATGAATCTTTCAATAAAATTAATGTTCCAAAAAAATTCTTGCAATCCTACAAAAAATTTGACACACTTGATCACTCTACTAACTTACTTATCCTACATTATTGTAGATGGAAGTCAAGTATAGCAAGTTTTAGCAGTTGGGCAATGGAAGAGACATCATATTCGAGCATGACTTAAGCCAACTTTCGGAACTTCTTGAGTGCCCGCACCCCTAGTTCTTCGGATCCTAGCTCAATGATCAGCAAGGAGGAGAACTACAGTGGCTGATAGTTGCCAATCTCAGAGGCAAGATGGAGGCACCCACCTCAGAGGGTATCCAATTCACTTGAGAGAGACAACTGGCTAGATGGACTCGCCAGGGCTATGCAGGAAGCTCTTGCCCGTCTATGTGGGCAAAGGATCAACCAGATCAATGGCACTCGTTTTTCTTACTACGCAAGACGTGATGCTATCGGACAACCATTGGAGGTACCAGGCCATCCAGAGCTGAAGCATCATGTGGATCATCTCGAATTCATGTTGTATGACAGGCAGAAGGAGTTGGACAATGCCCGCGCCTACGCCGACCACAACCATGCCATTGCCGTCAAGAAGGACCAGACCCTCACCATCCTTTTGAAGGAGGGCAAGTCATTTTGCCGTCTGCATGACAAGAAGGATCGCATCATTGCTCGCCTTCGTCACAAAGTGTCAGTCTTGGAGGAGACCATCCATGAGCGGGACATGCAGCTTGAGGAGAGGGAGAATGAAGGGGAAGATATCTGTGGAGATCCCTACTCCTACCTCAGCGATGATGATGACTACCTGGAGGACCTCGACATGGACTTACACACTGATGATGATGATTCCGCCTTCATTGATGATGACGAAGCCACCAGTTCTGATGAGTAGTAGCACTTGAGCACTATCGTAGGTGTGAGTTGTATCCAGTCCCACTATATCGTAGCTTCACAGAATTGTTCCTAAAACAATATGTTACCCTAGTCTGGTGTGTGTTTTGTATTGGGTGCTATGAATGAATGAATGAATGAAAAGAAAGTTGCTAGTTGGCAAAACCAGAGTCAAACTCAAAGTTTAAAATATTTTCAAACACAAATCTATGAACCTTAGAAATTTCACTCTTGTCTCATGATCTATCTCAATCTTAAGATTACTCACGGAAATCCCGAAGGAAGCAGCCCATCAAGACCCATTGCTGCAAATCTTGCAAATGTTGGTTGCTGACCGTGAAGCTGGAAGAGCTGAACGTCAAGCTAACTTACCACCCTTCAACAGATAGCTCAGATGGCCAATAATAATCAAGACCATGAAAACCAGGACAACCATGGATCCAAGCTCAAAAACTTTAAAAACACCAATCCCCCCATATTTAGTAAGTCGGAAGATCCATTAGATGCTGATGACTGGCTATAGACCATGTAGAACAACTTAGAAGCTGCAGGAGTGGAAGCCAATGAAAAAGTACTGGTGCCACCCATTATCTGGCAGGTGATGGAAGAGCTTGGTGGAATAGGATTTGTACCATGAATGGAGGACAGATGATGGCTTGGGATGAATTCAATCTTAAGTTCAGCTGAACCCATGTGCCACCGGATTTACTTCTGCAGATGAGAGATGAATTCAAGGTGCTGAACCAGGGAATAATTGTTGGAGATATGCCCTAGAGGCAATAATAAATGTAGTTATTATTATATCTTTGTGTTTATGATAAATGTTTACATTCATGCTATAATAGTATTAACAAGGAAACATTGATACTTGTGTGATTTGTAAACTTAATTTGAAGTCCCTAGTATAGCCTCTATACTTCACTAGCTTGTGTGTTGATAGATGATTGTGGTTTCCCTATCATGAACATTGAGATGTTATCAACAACAAGATCATATCGTTAGGAGAATGATATGGTGGACATACTCCTATAGATAAGCGTAGCATAAAGATTAAGTCATTTCAATAGTTCAATTGCTATATGCTTTCTGATACATAGTAACCTAATTCCTTCGACCATGAGATCATGCATATCACCTTTACCGGATGGATGCTTTGATGACATCAAACACCACACCGTAACTGGGTGGCTATAAAGGTGGCATTGAGTGTTCGGAAAGTATTGGTTGGGACACATGGATCAAGAGTGGGATTTGTCCATCCATATGACGGATAGATATACTCTGGGCCCTCCCGGTGGAATGTCATCCAATTAGCTTGCAAGAATGTGACTGGCTCACAAGGGGTCACATATCACGGGAACGAGAAAAGAGTACTTATCGGTAACGAGGTTGAACTAGGTATGCAGAGATACCGACGATCATAACCTCGGATGAGTAAACTATCATGAGACAAAGGGAAAGTGGTTCATTCGATCGCAAAGTAATCGTAGAAATATGTGGGAGCCATATGAATTTCGAGATTCCTCTATTGGTTATTGTTCGGAGAAGTGTCTCGATCATGTCCGCATAATTCACGAACCGTAGGGAGACACACTTAAGGATTCGACGTTGTTTTGAGTAGTTATGGTATTATGAGAAAGAGACCGAATGTTGTTCGGCGTCTCGGATGGGATCCGGGATATCACGAGGTGATCCGGAATGGTCCGGAGAATAAGATTCATATAAGGAAAGTCCCGTTTCGGAGTTCGGAAATGATTCCGGTGTTTTCATCGGGAATGTTCTAGAAGGTTCCGGAATGTCCGGCACTCCGGGGGGGGGGGGGGGAGGGGTACATGAATGTGTCATTACATATTGGAATGATTGCATCATGTACTAAGTGTTCTTGCTGTTCCAAATAAAGGAATAAATTGAATCCTAAAACAGAAAAGTCAAATGTCCAGTTTGAAAGTCAAACGGCTAAAACAAGAAACTGTGGGAAACAAGCAAGAGGTGGTTGGAACCGACTTGTGGGAGGAGTCCCTCCAAGCCGGCGCGCCAACCAAGGCCGACTTGGGGAGGGACTCCCCTCCCCTTGGCCGCCCCTCCCACCTATAAAAGGAGGGGCAGGACCTCCTCCTCTAGACACACAAGTTCCTATCCTCTAATCTCCGGTTTAGAGCCGTTTTGGTTTAGAGCTTCTAATTGCCCTAGCCTTCGGTTTAGAGCCTTCTAATTGGTGTGTCTAATCCCTAGACCACTAATAGTTCTCTCTCATACTCCACCATACTCCCTCCGGCTTAAGGCGAAGCCCTGCGGGATCTCCCCTCTACTTCCGGTACCACGCCGTTGTGCTGCCGGAATCGCGAGGAGAGTGCTACAACCTCCGCTGCCTGCTGGAACAAGGGAGAGGAAGGTCTTCGTCGAGTACCGAACGTGTGACCGACTGCGGGAGCGCTGCCGGAACGCAGCGCCGGAAGGATCGTCTACGCGATCTTGAGATCGGAAAGAGTACGACTACATCACCCACGAGAATCCGCTCTCGTTAAACACTTTGGAATCTTCGAGGGTAAGTTATTCCATCGACTCGTTGCTACAATCTAGTAGATAGATCTTGGCCTGTTTGTTTGTATGCGATAGAAATTTTTTGTTTTCCATGCTACGGAACCCTACAGTGGTATCAGAGCCGTGTCTATATGTAGATCTGTTGCACGAGTAGAACACAATGGTCATTGTGGGCGTTGATGCTTTTATTGTCGATTGCTTCTTGTGTACTTTGCATCTTGCGGTATGTTGGGATGAAGCGGCCCGGGCTAACCTTACATGACATCGTTCATGAGACTTGCTCCACGCTTGACATGCAACTTGTATTGCATAAGTGGCTTTGCGGGTGCCTGTTTCTCCTAGCATAGTTAAGATCCAATTTACAACGGGTGATTAACAATACTAGTATCAATGTTGTGGTTCATGTTCGTAAGTTAGAACGACACTTATCGAAAGCCACAAACCACGCAAAATATGCAAAGAAAGTAGAGGCGTCTAACTTTGTTTTGCAGGGGTGTGCAGTGATGTGATATGGCCATGATTGTGATTATATTCGATGTATGCAATGTTCCTTATTGTAAGTTGGCAACCGGCAGGAGCCATATGGTTGTCTTTAATTTATGTTAAGACCCGCGTGTCTATTCAAAGTAGTTGTAATAGTTGAAGCCGGTGGACGACAACCATGGAGAGGCGTCATTGACCTTGATGCAATGCCGGTGATGATGGAGATCATGTTCATGGTTGAAGATAGAGATCGGAAGCACGAAGAAGAAAGGCCATATCATATCACATATATATTTAATTGCATGTGATGTTAATCCTTTATGCATCTTGTATTGCTTAGTAGACGACGGTAGCATTATAAGATGATCCCTCATGCACATGAATTTCAAGTCATAGAGTGTTCACCCTTAGTTAGCACCGTTGCTAAAGCTTGTTGTTTCGAAGCACCACGTGATGATCGGGTGTGTTAGATTCTGCAAGTGTATACAACGTGAGCAAGCCAGATTTGCTCATGCAGAATCTAAGGTTTGATCTTGACGGGCCTAGCATGTACAGACATGGTCTCGGAACACGGATCACCGAAAGGTAAAGCATGAATCATATAGTAGATATGATGAACATGTCGATTGTTCGCCATTAAAACTATATCAACTCTCGTGATGATCGGTGTTGATGTAGTGGATTTGGTTCGTGTGATCACTAAAACAATGTGAGGGATGTTGTTTTGAGTGGGAGTTCACCTAGATTAAATTTATTAATTAATTTGAACTCAATTTGTCATAAACTTAGTCTAAACTATTGCAAATATGTTGTAGATCAATGGCAGCCCCTACCATCAATTTTAATGCGTTCCTAGAGAAAGAAAAGTTGAAAAACAATGGAAGCAACTTCGCAGATTGGTTCCGCAATTTGAGGATTGTCCTCACAGCTGGTAATTTGACCTATGTGCTGGATGCACCGCTGGGTGACCCACCTGCAGATGATTCTCCCGATGAAGTAAAGAATGTTTACCCCGCTCGGAAGAATCAGTACTCCATAGTTCAGTGTGCTATCTTGTATGGTTTGGAATCGGAGCTTCAGAAAAGGTTTGAGGATTCAGACCCATATGATATTGTCGAGGATCTCAAATTGATTTTTGAGACTCATGCGGCAATTGAAAGCTATGAGGCTTCTGAAAAGTTCTTTAACTGCAAGATGGAAGAGGGCAGCTCCGTCAGTGAGCATGTGCTGAAGATGTCTGGGCATGCAAACAAACTTCAAAGCTTGGGTATAGTGATTCCTAATGCTTTGGGGATTTATCGTGTCCTCCAATCACTACCACCAAGTTACAAGAACTTTGTGATGAACTACAACATGCAGAACATGAATAATACGTTGCCAGAACTCTTTGCCATGTTGAAATCTGCAGAAGTGGAGATCAAGAAAGAGCACCAAGTGTTGTTGGTCAATAAGACCACCAAATTCAAGAAAGGCAAGTCTAAGCAAAAGGGACACTTCAAGAAGGGTGGTAAGAAAGTTACCATGACAGCGAAGAAGACCAAGGCTGGACCTAAGCCTGATACTGAGTGCTTTTACTGCAAGGGAGAAGGTCACTGGAAGCGGAATTGCCCAAAGTACTTGGCAGATTTGAAGAACGGCAACATCAAGAAGAAAGGTATATCTGATATACATGTTATTGATGTGTATCTCACTAGTACTCGTAGTAGTGCCTGGGTATTTGATACTGGTTCGATTGCTCATATTTGTAACTCGAAACAGGTGCTGCAGAATAAACGGAAGCTGGCAAAGAACGAGGTGACGATGCGCGTGGGAAATGGATCAAAGGTTGATGTGATCGTGGTCGGCACGCTACCCCTTCATCTACCATCGGGATTAGTTTTATACTTAAATAATTGTTATTTGGTGCCTGCGTTGAGCATGAACATTATATCGGGATCTTGTTTATTGCGAGACGGTTACTTGTTTAAGTCCGAGAATAATGGTTGTTCGATTTATATGAGTAATATGTTTTATGCACATGCACCTTTGATAGATGGTCTATTCTTATTGAATCTCGATAGTGGAAATACACATATCAACAACATTGAGGCTAAACGTTTGAAATCAAGCGATAATTCGACCTATATGTGGCACTGTCGTCTTGGTCACATTGGAGTGAAACGTATGAAGAAACTCCATTCCGGTGGACTTCTTGAATCACTTGATTTTGAATCACTTGAAAGATGCGAAGCATGTCTGATGGGAAAAATGACTAAGACTCCATTTTCTGGTATGATGGAGCGAGCTACGGACTTATTGGAAATCATACATACCGATGTGTGTGGTACATGAGTGTAGCATCGCACGGTGGTTATCGTTATGTTCTTACCTTCACGGATGACTTGAGTAGATATGGGTATATCTATTTCATGAAACATAAGTTCGAAACTTTCGAGAAGTTTAAGGAGTTTCAAAGTGAGGTAGAGAATCAACGTAACAAGAAGATTAAATTTCTACGTTTTGATCGTGGAGGTGAATATCTAAGTTACGAGTTTGGCGAGCATTTGAAGAAATGCGGAATACTTTCACAATTGACACCGCCGGGAACACCACAGCGTAATGGTGTGTCCGAACGTCGTAATCGAACTCTCTTAGATATGGTTCGTTCTATGATGTCACTTACAAATTTACCGCTATCATTTTGGGGTTATGCATTAGAAACAACCGCATTCACTTTAAATAGGGCACCATCTAAATCCGTTGAAACGACACCGTATGAATTATGGTTTGGGAAGAAACCTAAATTGTCGTTCCTTAAAGTTTGGGGATGCGAAGCCTATGTAAAGAAGTTACAGCCGGACAAGCTTGAACCCAAAGCGGAAAAATGCGTCTTCATAGGATACCCGAAGGAAACTATTGGGTATACCTTCTATCATAGATCCGAAGGCAAAATCTTCGTTGCCAAGAATGGATCCTTTCTAGAGAAGGAATTTCTTTCGAAAGAAGTGACTGGAAGGAAAGTAGAACTCGACGAGGTTGTCGAACCTTCTCTCGAAATTGCGAGTAGCGCAGCACCGGAAGAAGTTCCTGTGGTGCCTGCACCAATAAGAGAGGAAGCTAGTGATGGTGATCATGAAACTTCGGTTGAAGTTGCTACAGAGCCTCGGAGGTCAACGAGAACTCGTACCACTCCAGATTGGTATGATTCCGTTATGAATGTCATGTTGGTGGAGAATACCGATGACCCCGAGACATATGAGGAAGCAATGATGAGCCCAGATTCCAATAAATGGCAAGAATCCATGAAATCCGAGATTGGATCCATGTACGAAAACCAAGTATGGACTTTGGTGGACTTACCGGATGGCCGAAAGGCTGTCGAGAACAAATGGATTTTTAAGAAGAAAACAGATGTTGATGGTAATGTTACCGTCTATAAAGCTCGACTTGTCGCAAAAGGGTTTCGACAAATTCAAGGAGTTGACTACGATGAGACTTTCTCACCAGTAGCGAAGCTAAAATCTGAAAGGATTATGTTAGCAATCGCTGCATATTATGATTATGAGATATGGCAGATGGATGTCAAAACAGCATTCCTCAATGGAGATATTGATGAAGAGTTGTATATGATGCAACCCAAAGGTTTTGTCGATCCTAAAGATGCTAACAAGGTATGCAAACTTCAACGGTCCATCTATGGATTGAAGCAAGCATCCCGAAGTTGGAATCAATGTTTTGATAAGGTAATCAAAAGTTTTGGTTTTATACAAACTTATGGAGAAGTTTGTATTTACAAGAAAGTGAGTGGGAGCTATGTAGCATTCTTAATACTATATGTGGATGACATATTGTTGATTGGGAATGATGTAGACCTTCTTAATAGTGTCAAGGAATATTTGAATAATAGTTTTTCAATGAAGGATCTTGGCGAAGCAGCTTACATATTAGGCATAAATATTTATAGAGATAGATCAAAACGCCAAATATCATTGTCACAGAGTACATATTTGAACAAAGTTCTAAATAGGTTTGGAATGGAAGAAAGCAAGAAAGGGTTCTTGCCCATGTTGCCCAATATGACCTTGAGTAAAACTCAAAGTCCGACATCGGCAGAAGATAGAGAAAGGATGAGTAAGACTCCCTATGCCTCTGCCATAGGATCTCTAATGTATGCCATGCTATGTACTAGACCCGACATTGCATATGCTGTTAGTTTAACTAGCAGATATCAAAGTGATCCAGGAGTGGATCATTGGACTGTGGTCAAAAACATCCTTAAGTACTTGAGAAGAACTAAGGATATGGTTCTTTCTTATGGAGGTGATGAACAGCTCGTTGTTAACGGTTACACCGATGCTAGTTAGAACACTGATCCGGATGATTCTAAATCACAATCCGGATACGTATTTATTTTGAATGGTGCAACAGTTAGCTGGAGGAGTGCAAAGCAAAGCGTTGTGGCGAGATCTTCAACTAAATCGGAATACATGGCTGCTTCGGAGGCTTCGCAAGAAGCGATATGGATGAAAGAGTTCATTACAGAGCTGGGTGTGGTTCCTAGTGCGCTGGACCCAATGTCTATCTACTGTGATAACATGGGCGCCATAGCCAATGCGCAAGAACCGAGGTCACACAAGAAGCTGAAGAACATCAAGCTACGTTTTCACGCTATTCGAGAACATATCCAGGATGGGGATATAAAGATTTGCAAAGTACACACAGATCTGAATGTGGCGGATCCGTTGACTAAACCTCTCCCGAGGGCAAAACATCACCAGCACCAAACTGCCATGGGTGTTCGGTATATTACCATGTAATCTAGATTAGATGACTCTAGTGCAAGTGGGAGACTGTTGGAGATATGCCCTAGAGGCAATAATAAATGTAGTTATTATTATATCTTTGTGTTTATGATAAATGTTTACATTCATGCTATAATAGTATTAACAAGGAAACATTGATACTTGTGTGATTTGTAAACTTAATTTGAAGTCCCTAGTATAGCCTCTATACTTCACTAGCTTGTGTGTTGATAGATGATTGTGGTTTCCCTATCATGAACATTGAGATGTTATCAACAACAAGATCATATCGTTAGGAGAATGATATGGTGGACATACTCCTATAGATAAGCGTCGCATAAAGATCAAGTCATTTCAATAGTTCAATTGCTATATTTCTGATACATAGTAACCTAATTCCTTCGACCATGAGATCATAAATATCACCTTGACCGGATGGATGCTTTGATAACATCAAACACCACACCGTAACTGGGTGGCTATAAAGGTGGCATTGAGTGTTCGGAAAGTATTGGTTGAGACACATGGATCAAGAGTGGGATTTGTCCATCCATATGACGGATAGATATACTCTGGGCCCTCTCGGTGGAATGTCATCCAATTAGCTTGCAAGCATGTGACTGGCTCACAAGGGATCACATATCACGGGAACGAGAAAAGAGTACTTATCGGTAACGAGGTTGAACTAGGTATGCAGAGATACCGACGATCATAACCTCGGATGAGTAAACTATCATGAGACAAAGGGAAATTGGTATCGTATGTAAGTGGTTCATTCGATCGCAAAGTAATCATAGAAATATATGGGAGCCATATGAATTTCCAGATTCCTCTATTGGTTATTGTTCGGAGAACTGTCTCGATCATGTCCGCATAATTCACGAACCGTAGGGAGACACACTTAAGGATTCGACGTTGTTTTGAGTAGTTATGGTATTATGATAAAGAGACCGAATGTTGTTCGGAGTCTCGGATGGGATCCGGGATATCACGAGGTGATCCGGAATGGTCCGGAGAATAAGATTCATATAAGGAAAGTCCCGTTTCGGAGTTCGGGAATGATTCCGGTGTTTTCATCGGGAATGTTCTTGCTGTTCCAAATAAAGGATTAAATTGAATCCTAAAACAGAAAAGTCAAATGTCTAGTTTGAAAGTCAAACGGCTAAAACAAGAAACTGTGGGAAACAAGCAAGAGGTGGTTGGAACCGACTTGGGGGAGGAGTCCCTCCAAGCCGGCGCGCCAACAAAGGCCGACTTGGGGAGGGACTCCCCTCCCCTTGGCCGCCCCTCCCACCTATAAAAGGAGGGGCAGGGCCTCCTCCTCTAGACACACAAGTTCCTATCCTCTAATCTCCGGTTTAGAGCCGTTTTGGTTTAGAGCTTCTAATTGCCCTAGCCTTCGGTTTAGAGCCTTCTAATTGGTGTGTCTAATCCCTAGACCACTAATAGTACTCTCTCATACTCCACCATACTCACTCCGGCTTAAGGCGAAGCCCTACGGGATCTCCCCTCTACTTCCGGTACCACGCCGTTGTGCTGCCGGAATCGCGAGGAGAGTGCTACAACCTCTGCTGCCTGCTGGAACAAGGGAGAGGAAGGTCTTCGTCGAGTACCGAACGTGTGACCGACTGCGGGAGCGCTGCCGGAACGCAGCGCCGGAAGGATCGTCTACGCGATCTTGAGATCGGAAAGAGTACGACTACATCACCCACGAGAATCCGCTCTCGTTAAACACTTTGGAATCTTCGAGGGTAAGTTATTCCATCGACTCGTTGCTACAATCTAGTAGATAGATCTTGGCTTGTTTGTTTGTATGCGATAGAAAAATTTTGTTTTCCATGCTACGAAACCCTACAATAATGACTATGGTAGAGTACCGTGACAGATTTATGTCTTTGTCTAGGTATGCCCCTGATGAGATTGGTACTAAAGCCAAGAAGGAGGAGAGATTCTTGAATGGTCTGCATGATGAGATGCATACAGTGCTGGTTAACATTCCCTTTGCTGACCTTGAAGCCTTAGTGGATTCTGCAATCCAGATGGAAGGCAAGATCAACCAAGCCAACGAGAATTGCAAGCGTCGAATGATGCATCAGGATCCCACTATACCCCGAAGTATCGACCCAGCCCGTCTGCAGGATATGCCCCAAGAAACTATAGACCCCCTATGTTCCGCCTGAACTATCCCAACTATGGAGGAGAAAACCCAAGGCCCGGAGGAAACCACAACAACAACCCCGGCAACTCCAACAATTTCAACCGTGCACCGCCCAAGTCCAACAATGATATGTCCAATTTGCATCACCATTCTATATCATAATTTGCCTCTATTCATTGATATATGTCTTATTATGAGGTATTACATATGTCTTTTCCTGTGTTTATGCATGTTGGATGATTCTTGGAGGATGAACTGCCAGAGTCTGGATTCTGATGGAAAAAGAGGTGTTTTGATGCAATTTCGTTAAGATTAGAAAAATACAAGAAAAATATGCGAAAATTATATTTTCCAGAAGACAGAGGAAGGCAAAAGGGGAGGTGAGGAAGGGACGCAGGGTGCCCACAACCCCTAGGCACGGGTCCCCCTGGGCAGCACCTAGGGTAGGTGTGGCCCACCTGCTCGGCCCCCGACTCCGCCCTCTCCCCTATATCTTCCCTATGAAACTCTAACACCAGGGGAGGGACCACAGATAGATTTCCGCCGCCTCTGCTGGGCGGAAAACACCAAGAGATAAAGATCTCTCTCGCTGAATGATTTCTGCCAGGAAATTCCTTCCTAGGGAGGGGAGATCGTCGTAATCACCACCATCATAAAGCTAGGCTTCCTCGGGATCATCATCATCATCCACACCATCATATCCACCAGCACCATCATCACCACTCCATCCCTCTATAACAATTGTGTTGGATATTGCTTTAGTTCTTAGGGGAAACTTTCCCGGTATTAATTACTATTGTAGTTGATGCTTGTGAGTGGAACCATTGTATGATTATTTATATTCAGATTGTTATCCATTACCATATCATCTTTGATCTTGATCCATATGATGTCTCGTGAGTAGTTCGTTTAGTTCTTGAGTACATGGGAGAAGTCCTGTTGTTTGTAGTGGATTTGTGTTGAGTTATTATTCAATGGTTTAGTATTTAAGTTGTGGTGCTATTCTTCCAGTGGTGTCATGTGAACGTCGAATACATGATACTTCACCATTTATGTGCCTAGGGGAATGCATTATGTATTTGGCTACTAATTGTGGGGTTGCCGGAGTGACAGAAACCTGACCCCCCGTTAGGACACCTTTGCACAAGGGAGCGTAGGATCTCAGAGTTTACGGCTGTGGTTAGATTTATATCTGAATAACTTTCCTGTAGTTGCGGATTCTTGCAAGGGGTTTAATCACAAGTATGTATTATTCCAAGTAAGTCTGGTATGTTAGCACAGGTTCAACCACACAACAGTTACAACACCAAAGAAGAGTACCCACCTATTTGAAGCGAAAGCACTTGTCAGAATTCCCATGTCTCCTCGAGAGCATTTAGTCCTTATAAGTATTTCCACCGGCTTCTCCTTTACTAAGAAAGGATTGGCCCACTTTTTGAGTTTGCTTGTTGTCTTTGTTACTAGCACTTTCTTTTTTTGCTTTATTAGAAAACCCCTAAAATCCATTTTATAAGTATTTACAGAGAGTTCCTGCTCCATACCACTAGTCAACACCTTCTGCTCCTCATTGGGATCGACACTGCTATTTATCGAAAGTACTGCGATACACCCCCTATACTTGTGGGTCATCAATACTATTTTTTGGCGCCATTGTCGGGGAGTGAAGCGCTATTGAAGAGTGGAACTCATAAGGGAAACTTCTACTGCGAGTATTGCTTTTGTTTCTGTTTGTTGCTTTGTTTCCAATATGGATAACCCACTTGGTTTTCTGTTTGGGAAAACTACTACCACCGTTAGGGTATTATATGAACCACCACCTGTTGACATAGATCCTTTTAAGATACCTACAAGTATTGTTGATCATGTTATGTATAATTATTATTTAGGGGATGGAACTGTCCATCCTGGTGATCACTTGCTTTTTATCCATGAATTATGCGGGTTGTTTAAGTGTGCAGGTATCACAGTTGAACAGGTGAAGAAGTTACTCTACATATCCTTGAAAGGGAGAGCTGAAGAATGGATAATCCATGGAATGGGAGGGTATGGCATCTCTCTTTTATTCTAAATTTTATCCTCCCAGTGAGATTCATAAGGATAGAAATCTGATATATAACTTTTGGCCTCGTGATGGAGAGAGTATAGCTCAAGCTTGGGGGAAATTGAAGTTACTAATGCTTAAATGTCCTATTCATGAACTCCCTAACAATATTATTATCAATAACTTTTATGCTAGGCTTTCCCTTCATGATAAAGATTTACTAGATGCTTATTGTGCTGGATCATTCACACGTATGAAGGAAGAAGCTAAATGGGATCTCCTAGACCGTATTCAAGAGAACACTAAAGCTTGGGAGAATGACAAAGGAAGAAAGTCAGGTATAAACTATGATTATTAATGCATTATATCTTTTATGGGAACTGATGACTGCCGTGATATTAGTAATGAGTTTGGTCTTGATTCCCAAAGTATTGCCAATTATTTTAAGGCCTTTGCCTCTTACATAGAAATTCCCAAGAAGAAGTGGAATAAGTACCATGCACCTTATAAAGATGTTATTAGTCATGTTCCTATAAGAAGTACTGAAGTTTGTACTACTAATCATATTGTGCCTGAACCTCATATTGAGGAAGTTCATTTCCCAGATAAGGTAAAGGAGTATTCTATGATTATTAGTGCAAATAATAAAGGTACTAAGAAAACTGTGGAGCCTGATGATCAATTGAATATTGAACCTATGGTAGCTATTGTGAAAGACCCTGTCGCTAGAAATATACAGGATGAACACATTGTCTTCTGTGAAGACGCTTCTAATATTATCTCTCATCCTAGTAAGGCTAGAAAAGCTAGTTTTCATGTGCTTTCTGTTAAAATTGGTGATCATTGCTACTATGGTTTATGTGATATTGGTGCTAGTTCTAGTGGTATTCCTTATGAGCTTTACATGGAAATTATGCATGAAATTGGTCCTTGTGAGCTTGAGGACATTGATGTGGTTATTCACCTTGCCAATAAGGAAACGATTTTCCCCATTGGCATTTTAAGAGATGTGGAAGTCCTCTTTGGTAAGATTAAATATCCTAGTGATTTTCTAGTGCTTAATTCAACATCTAGAAAAACTTGTGTAGCATCCCAATTGTCTAACAATTGCAATGCTACTAGCCTAGACTATATAAGGGCTACTTCCTACATATAATTGCTGCATCATCACTATATCATGCTCATGTCATCATGCCACCTTGCATTTGAGCATCATATAAAACCCTTTTTGGTTTGGTTCTTCTCTCATATGCATTGTTAATTATATTTGCCTCTGGATATTGTATTTGGTTCTTGATATATTGTTTAAATGCCCAAGTTGAGTTGGGGGCATATCTTTTATTCCAACTCCACCACCTTTCTTTGTCACCACCTTATAATTCCACCATCCCATTATCCATGAGCTTGTTTCTCTTTTTCTTTTGATTTTATTCTAGCTCATGGGAGATAGGATGGATCTACTTCTACAAATTCTTTTGTTTGTCTTTATTCCACTTCTTGGAAATGCATAAGTATAATGCCATGCTATTATTGTTTTCACAAGATTAACTCATGGCATTAAATACTTGCATGGGCCATGCAAAGCTCCACCATCTCTCTCTCTACCCCTCTTCATGCTTGATCTTGTTTGGTTCATGTTAAAAACCCTTCACCTATCCCCATCCATGCAAGCCATGTGTGGGCATATTCAACCCTTATCCCAAAAAACCATAAGCCATCACCCTCTCTCTCTATCCTCTCTCCTAAAACCTTACACCTCATCTAAACCCTAACTCTATTTTCCTCTCTAGCTAACCCTAGCTACCCACACCTCTCTCACCCCTCCCTCTCTCTACCATGATGACCCCACCTGGCTACCCCCTCTCCCTGGTCCCACACCCCATCTACCCCTCCTCCAAGCCAAGCCCTAGCTAACCCGAGCCTCTCCCCTAGCCAACCCTATCTCAACCGAGCTCCCTACCCTCTCTCTTCTCTCTACCTGCCAGGTAGCCCCACCGCCACGCCGGCCCCACCCTGCAGCCTCTCTGCCTCGCCTGGACCAGCCAGCCCAGCCGGCCGAGCACGTGCCGACGAGAAGAGGAGAAAGGTGGCACCGAGGCCACCTTATCTACCCCGTGCCCACGCCTGCTTTCCTCTCTCTCCCTCTCACTTTTCCCTCCCCCACACGGCACCTAAACCTCACCAGATCGGCCCAGAGCCCTGCCGCTCCTCTCCTCCCTCTCCACCGACGACCCCTTCTCCTCGCCGGAATCGCCAGCACCGTCGTCTACCTCTCGCTCCAGCCGGCAAGCTCGACGTGGTGGTGGTCAAGGAGATCGAGGACCATCCTCTGCGTCGCCTCGTACGTGCCAGTAAGGAGGAGAAGACCCAGCTGCCGGAGAGACACCCCGCCACCGAAACCCTAACGCCTCCGGTTCGCCAGCGCCATCACCGATCCGACGCTCCCCGCTCCGATCCTAGCCCGCCGTCGAGCCCGCGGTGAGCCACCCTTCCCCCCTGACACCTTCCGCCTCGCCGTACCGCCCTAGCCCCGCCGATCTTTTCGTCAAACACGCTGCGCGCGCCGTCGGCCACCTCGTTGGCTCGCTCGCGTCGCGCAGAACCACCTCTAGCCGCCCGCCGTCCCTCTGTCACCACCCCGTAAGCCACCGCACTGGCTAGCCCCCTCAGCGCGCACGCCCGCGACCCGAGTTCGAGCCCCGCCTCGCCGCACCGCGCGCCGCGCGCCATACAGATCCGTCCGAGCGTAGAAGAAGAACAGTACCGCGTCGCCGTTTTTGCAGAAAACCCCCTATAGCTTTTTACTCCTCAACCCGCGCTCCTCTAGGCCCACATGTCAGCCTTCCGTGGCGTTTTTGCAAAAAGGATCCCGGAGTTTTGTACTCCTCAACCCGCAGTCCCCGGATCCACCACATGTCGACCACCAGCTGGCCGTGCGCGTAGTGGACCCGCGAGACCGCCAGCCCCACCCGTCAGTCGCATAGGCTAGGAAGCCCCGCGGTGAGAAAAGCCTGTTCTGCACGCTGCGTTGCCCAGTCAGCTTGGCCCCACTTGTCACTGAATGTGGCTAAGTCTGGGTCGAGTAACAAAAGTATTTCTGTTTTCCTGTTATAATTCAAATCTTTTCAAATTATTTTTAAATTCAAATTTCAATCTGTTTTAATATAACTTTCAAAATATAAATCCAAATAATACAATTAATATATGTTTTCAAATCAGAAAAATATGAGGAATTCAAATATGCCCTCCAAAATATATTTTGAACACTTTATTTTCCAAGTTGATTAAAATTACAATAAAATGCCCTTTTCTTAATAAATTAATAACTTTTGTTTTATAACTCCAAATTTAACAAATGATATGTCTAAAATGATCAGCTCGACGAGACCTTTCTGTTTATGCATTCCATGTTCTGTTTTGCAGCATGCATCATATAAATATAAAGAGTACAGCAACTTATTTGGGTATAAAATGTGACCAAAACTCAATAAAATGTTTATTTCTTGTGATCTACACCTCACCCATGCCATGCTACTTTATTGCCATGCAAATTGTGCATCATTCATCATGGCATGATTGTTTGCTTGTCGCATTTTATTCTTATGCTTGTGCACTTTATTTATGTTGGCCTTTGTTTGTTTGGTTCTTCTTCGAATAGACGCTGAGCAGGGGATATATCAAGAAAACCAGGAGCACTACCCAGATCCTTCTCTCGCTTCGACTGAGCTGCCAGGCAAGCACTACCACATGCTTGCATACATTTAGTACCTATTGCCTCTATCTTATTCTTGCATCATTGAGTCGCGATTGCATTAAACTGAATCCCAAGTACTTCATAGCCTTTACTTTTAAACCCCACCGAAGCTTGTCCCTCCATCCCATGAGCCATTACTACAGGAGTTGTTTGGGCCATGCGAGTCGTAGAACAGCATGTGTAGGGTATGTGAGTGTCTGATGGATAACGAGGTACCTAAACAACTTAACCTGAATAGTATGGGATAACTAATGAAAGTGGCACCGGTGAGCAATATCTGCTATTTGGTTTTTCATGCTCACTTGTGTCCCGTAGGACCCCGAGTACTTGATTCCTGTTCCTTGAATATTCGCGCTATCCACATCCGGGAGGCTTATGGGACCCCCCTGAGCCAGAGCTTGATTCATTCTTATTTCTTGGGGCCACAAACTAGTTTGAGGTTTTATTTACTATCATGTACTTATGCCATGCTTTACTGCTTTATTTAAATTGGGTGATGTACTGCACCTGTACTGTTTAGGGCCGTGCCACGTTTTCGCTGTATCGACAAGCCAGTCACACTTTCGGGTTCCCAGTCGTTTACAGCCGTCCCCACAAACCTTGAGTCCGTCTCGAAGTCAGTAAGCTTCGTTGCAGGTAGCTTAATGGGGTGGCCCCCTGAAATATTTCTGAATCTGGTGATTGCTTTGTCGTGAATGCCTCGTTGGGTTTTGATTTGGTTTTTCCGAGGTTGATCGAGTGTGTGTTGCTATTTGTGCACCCCTGCAGGGTAAAACTTTCTGAAAGCCATGTCCGCGGTTATGGACGACTTGGAGCACAGTTTCTCGATCATAGACAAGTATAACTAAAGTACCGCTTTTAATTGACTAAGTAACTGACTAGTAAATAGTGCAATACTCATGGAATGGATAATAAAACTGCCAACAGATGGGGGTTGTTCGTCCGCTTCCTCGTTGGTAAGCGAGGAGGAGGATGGATCTGTTAATATTACTGTTATAACTGTTGTTATTAATTCACGGACATCCGTCTATTTTTGGTTAGGCAGATGGATAGCGAGTATCTATAGAATTGCTAGGTATTATCTTTTGCTGCAATTGCGTCACCCCAGGTTGTGTCCCCTTTAGAGGCATAAAGACTTGCTGAGTACCCCTAGGGTCTCACACGATAAATTGTTTGATTCAGATGAACATGTACACTCGCAAGATGGATACTGGGTGGAGGAGATGGACGATGTGGGCAACGATCATTCAGTGTAGAGATTCCGGGAACGGGGATCCGTGAGATCTGTGGGCGGGATGTGTTTATTTATGGGGCATCTTATGCCGATTTGCTTCTAATCCGTACTCGGATCTTGTTTGCCGCTTCCGCCTGATACTCTGATGTTTGATGTATGAGGAGATATCCTAAACTATATATCTATCTAGGATATTTGAATCTTGCCGTATGGCGTTGCAATATTTCTATTTCTTTTAGATGGAATGGCTCTGAGGACTGTTGTATGGTGGCTTGCATACATACTCATTTGTGTATGTAGTTGATCCCTTCGACTGCCGATTACGCCGCCCGTTCTTGTCCCGATGTTTGGAAATGGTTAGGACGGCCGAAAGGTCTACCTGTGAGTGGCATTTGGGCCCCACCGTACTATTTTAACCATTTCCGCTCATCCAGGCTTGTAACTAGGAGCATAATTCACCGAGGTAGTTACAATTGGTATCAGAGCCATCCCGCCCTTCAGGGTCTCAGCCAAATGGTCGTTGTCAGTCTAGCAAATATTTTTGGTAGCTATGTATACTAGGGAAAAACAAAACGCGAGAGTAGGACTGCTTCCACTTTTCTTCTTACCCACCCACCACCCTTTTCTGGTAAGGAAGTGTAACGTTTTCAATCCTCTTCTTAAAATTCAAACTAGGATTCACGTGTTCTGGGTTTCCGTAGTACCATAGAAAGTGTGTGTGTGTGTGTGTATGTAATTCCTTGTCTATCTGTTGTATACAACATGTTATATTTATCTGCCTTTGGTTATCAACTGTTGGTACATTCCATACTGACAGACTTTTGAAAACCGGCGCGATCTATCTGACTCCTTGTTAACCGGTGCCATCTTCTTAAGGGTGTCCTTCCTTCTAGCAACTCCACGTTCTGTGAAACCATCAGTTGCTAATCGCTACCTGATAAGTGTTTTTGCGCATCTATTGGTATTTTAATGCCGAAAATGCGGAAAATTTTTCTTTGATACATCTGTGCTTCCACACTCCTTTTTAGTCGTGTGTGAAACATTATCTATCTCCCTTTTATCAGCATGTCCATGCTAACTCATTCTTTTGTCACCGGCGCTTAATCTTAGAGTTTCATTTCATCTCCAATTCTCTTGGGCTAATTACATAACATGTGTCGTTCCGATGCTGGTGATTGTAATTTGGTTCTCGGCACAGCTATATGACACTTATCATGAGTGGAATATGGAAAATGCAATCACCCTATCCTCCAAATGGTGACGGTTATCTCCTGTGATTTTGAGTACACCGCGATCATATCTATGCATATTCAAGCATCTTTGGCAATCCAGAGTTTCTCCAAGCACTACGGCGGTCCATCATCCGTCCATCATGCTGCACATCCTTTTGAACCCCATATCTGCACGATTCTCCTGGATACGTGGGAATTGCATCTTTTCGTCTCTGATAGCTTTGCTTAAGGTATGAGCTATCATCGGTTCTTATCCAAGATCTCTTTATCTTTGTAACCGGTGATCCGATCGACAATGTGAACCAGGTGACATCTCTTTTTCTTCCGAAGGACCAGTTAACCTATTCTGTCGGCGCATCTTCTTCAACAGGAATCCTTACTCGTAACGTTGATCTTTCAAAGAGCGTTGAGCTCAGAAAGTGTTTCGAGCATTTGATCGTTCTCCCGCCTCTTTAACTTGGTATTCTGGGAATATCTTGTTAATCCATGGTGGTATATGTTGATAATATGCTTGCCTATTCGATATCTATGGAAGGACATGGAAGATCATATGTGTCTCTTTCTCTCGAGCCTCGTGAGCACTTCCTGTGTGCAAAGTCTCAAAATGAGAATTCTGACTTTTTGAAGTCACATATCTCGACCACGTCCTTCTGCTAAATACATTACTTCAACTCTGGAGTCAGCAAGTCCATTGTTAATTCCATCCTCCATCTTCAACCAATCCGGAGTTGTTCCTTGTTAGCAAGTTATCATCGTCGTTCCGCTGAAGATTTCCTCAAGGCTGCTAAATCTCTCTCAATCATTTCAAGAAGAACATGGAGTCCTTTCACCTCAGTCTCGTCAAGTAATCTCTTGAAACCCTCTCGCTCTATAGTCTATGCTCAATCCACCGGAGGCCATGAAGTCCTTCCAGATCTTGTATTCTTTCTGTTCAAGTGGTGCTATCTTTTTCTATATCTGTGAAATTTTGCAGTTGTCTCCGTGATCTTCCTTTATATCTTTCCGGTGGCTTGGTACTTACGACATGACGACAACATCATCATCTTTATCTATCTATGAATCCGGCGAATCGTTGCATCTATCCTTGTTTTCTAACGGAGTTTTTGTCAATACCTTCAGTCTGTTTCGGTAGTTGGGTTGCATGATTTTCTTATTCATGTGCGGAGTAATGCTTTGAGTGCGGGATGGAGTAGCTACCATACCACTACTCTTACCATTCACTCTTGTACATTGAATTGGTGAATTAATGTGATTTCACTCATTCCACGGAAGTTAGAAGTGGCCTTTATCCCTTGATACTTTTACTTCCGTCCTTGTTTTTCCGGAGTGCTCTCTCAAAGAAAGTAATCAATAATCTCTTGTTGGTGATCTCACCCTTTCTACACGGAGCAAAATCCTCAATTATCTGGTGGAAACAAACGCAAACCTTTTTCTATCCTCATCTTTCTACCGATGCTCGATATCCCCAAACAAGATTAAAGGCAACTATCTCTCTCTTTGTTTCATCAATTCTTTTTCTGTGGTAAAGCCAATTATGGTTGATGCCATCAGCCGCAAATCTATTGCGTTAGCCTCAACGCTAAAGAAAGCAATAAGTATCTCTACAATAAACTCCAGATCCTCCATATTCTTTGCTTCTCGGGATTCCACCATGATCTGGCTTCACATCCATCTCTGGAAGTTATATCTGCGCACCTAAATTGCGTGATCCTTGGTTCTTACCGGCACAACAAGAATCTAATCCGACGATGTCTAACTAAATCTTTCTGTTGTTATCAAGGGACTCTATTGTTTGAAGGCAATATTGTTTCCGAACTTCTTTTCTCAAATCCGAGAGAAGATACGATGCTATTGTCATAGTGGTTCAAACCTCTCCAATCTAGCTCTTTTTCTTCCGGCGAGATAAAGATTTCATCCTCTCTCGTATCGGTAAATCTTTAATCTTAATGGTGTGTCTTTCTTTATTCATGATACATCATCTTGTCCTTTCTTTCACAAGTGGTTATATTCTTTTATCATGATTCTTGGGAAAACCGGAGCTATGCCCATCCTATCCTTCTTGTCTCACGACAATCCTTCAACTCTTCTAACCCGTTGTTTCTCAAGCAAAACGCAAGACTCGCAACAAGTCTAGCAAGTTTTGCAAGGTGTAGTGGTCGCACCATTCCGTTGTTCATCAACTTGGGAACGTGAGGGTCACCTTCGTTCGAACACCCGCCTCTCCTTGTGTTGTTTTATTTTTCCTAGGAATCTCGGGGCGAGATTCTTGTTTAGTGGGGGAGAGTTGTAGCATCCCAATTGTCTAACAATTGCAATGCTACTAGCCTAGTCTATATAAGGGCAACATCCTACATATAATTGTTGCATCATCACTATATCATGCTCATGTCATCATGCCACCTTGCATTTGAGCATCATATAAAACCCTTTTTGGTTTGGTTCTTCTCTCATATGTATTGTTAATTATATTTGCCTCTGGATATTGTATTTGGTTCTTGATATATTGTTTAAATGCCCAAGTTGAGTTGGGGGCATATCTTTTATTCCAACTCCACCACCTTTCTTTGTCACCACCTTATAATTCCACCATCCCATTATCCATGAGCTTGTTTCTCTTTTTCTTTTGATTTTATTCTAGATCATGGGAGATAGGATGGATCTACTTCTACAAATTCTTTTGTTTGGCTTTATTCCACTTCTTGGAAATGCATAAGTATAATGCCATGTTATTATTGTTTTCACAAGATTAACTCATGGCATTAAATACTTGCATGGGCCATGCAAAGCTCCACCATCTCTCTCTACCCCTCTTCATGCTTGATCTTGTTTGGTTCATGTTAAAAACCCTTCACCTATCCCCATCCATGCAAGCCATGTGTGGGCATATTCAACCCTTATCCCTAAAAACCCTAAGCCATCACCCTCTCTCTCCATCCTCTCTCCTAAAACCTTACACCTCATCTAAACCCTAACTCTAGTTTCCTCTCTAGCTAACCCTAGCTACCCACACCTCTCTCACCCCTCCCTCTCTCTACCATGATGACCCCACGTGGCTACCCCCTCTCCCTGGTCCCACACCCCATCTACCCCTCCTCCTAGCCAAGCCCTAGCTAACTCGAGCATCTCCCCTAGCCAACCCTAGCTCAACCGAGCTCCCTACCCTCTCTCTTCTCTCTAGCTGCCAGGTAGCCCCACCGCCACGCCGGCCCCACCCTGCGGCCTCTCTGCCTCGCCTGGACCAACCAGCCCAGCCGGCTGAGCGACGTGCCGAGGAGAAGAGGAGAAAGGTGGCACCGAGGCCACCTTATCTACCTCGTGCCCACGCCTGCTTTCCTTTCTCTCCCTCTCACTTTTCCCTCCCCCACACGGCACCTCTACCTCACCAGATCGGCCCAGAGCCCTGCCGCTCCTCTCCTCCCGCTCCACCGACGACCCCTTCTCCTTGCCGGAATCGCCAGCACCGTCGTCTACCTCTCGCTCCTGCCGGCAAGCTCGACGTGGTGGTGGTCAAGGAGATCGAGGACCATCCTCTGCGTCGCCTCGTACGTGCCAGTAATGAGGAGAATACCCAGCTCGCCGGAGAGAGACCCCGCCACCGAAACCCTAACGCCTCCGGTTCGCCAGCGCCATCACTGATCCGACGCTCCCCGCTCCGATCCGAGCCCGCCGTCGAGCCCGCGGTGATCCTCCCTTCCCCCCTGACACCTTCCTCCTCGCCGTACCGCCCTAGCCCCGCCGATCTTTTCGTCAAACACGCTGCGCGCGCCGTCGGCCACCTCGTTGGCTCGCTCCCGCGTCGCGCAGAACCACCTCTAGCCGCCCGCCGTCCCTCTGTCACCACCCTGTAAGCCACCGCACTGGCTAGCCCCCTCAACGCGCACGCCCGCGACCCGAGTTCGAGCCCCGCCTCGCCGCGCCGCGCGCCGCGCGCCAGACAGATCCGTCCGACGCGTAGAAGAAGAACAGTACCGCATCACCGTTTTTCCAGAAAACCCCCTATAGCTTTTTACTCCTCAACCCGCGCTCCTCTAGGCCCACATGTCAGCCTTCCGTGGCGTTTTTGCAAAAAGGATCCTGGAGTTTTGTACTCCTCAACCCGCAGTCCCCGGATCCACCACGTGTCCACCACCAGCTGGCCGTGCGCGCAGTGGACCCGCGAGACCGCCAGCCCCACCCGTCAGTCGCATAGGCTAGGAAGCCCCGCGGTGAGAAAAGCCCGTTCTGCACGCTGCGTTGCCCAGTCAGCTTGGCCCCACTTGTCACTGAATGTGGCTAAGTCTGGGTCGAGTAACAAAAGTATTTCTGTTTTCCTGTTATAATTCAAATCTTTTCAAATTATTTTTAAATTCAAATTTCAATCTGTTTTAATATAACTTTCAAAATATAAATCCAAATAATACAATTAATATATGTTTTCAAATCAGAAAAATATGAGGAATTCAAATATGCCCTCCAAAATATATTTTGAACACTTTATTTTCCAAGTTGATTAAAATTACAATAAAATGCCCTTTTCTTAATAAATTAATAACTTTTGTTTTATAACTCCAAATTTAACAAATGATATGTCCAAAATGATCAGCTCGACGAGACCTTTCTGTTTATGCATTCCATGTTCTGTTTTGCAGCATGCATCATATAAATATAAAGAGTACAGCAACTTATTTGGGTATAAAATGTGACCAAAACTCAATAAAATGTTTATTTCTTGTGATCTACACCTCACCCATGCCATGCTACTTTATTGCCATGCAAATTGTGCATCATTCATCATGGCATGATTGTTTGCTTGTCGCATTTTATTCTTATGCTTGTGCACTTTATTTATGTTGGCCTTTGTTTGTTTGGTTCTTCTTCGAATAGACGCTGAGCAGGGGATATATCAAGAAAACCAGGAGCACTACCCAGATCCTTCTCTCGCTTCGACTGAGCTGCCAGGCAAGCACTACCACATGCTTGCATACATTTAGTACCTATTGCCTCTATCTTATTCTTGCATCATTGAGTCGCGATTGCATTAAACTGAATCCCAAGTACTTCATAGCCTTTACTTTTAAACCCCACCGAAGCTTGTCCCTCCATCCCATGAGCCATTACTACAGGAGTTGTTTGGGCCATGCGAGTCGTAGAACAGCATGTGTAGGGTATGTGAGTGTCTGATGGATAACGAGGTACCTAAACAACTTAACCTGAATAGTATGGGATAACTAATGAAAGTGGCACCGGTGAGCAATATCTGCTATTTGGTTTTTCATGCTCACTTGTGTCCCGTAGGACCCCGAGTACTTGATTCCTGTTCCTTGAATATTCGCGCTATCCACATCCGGGAGGCTTATGGGACCCCCCTGAGCCAGAGCTTGATTCATTCTTATTTCTTGGGGCCACAAACTAGTTTGAGGTTTTATTTACTATCCTGTACTTATGCCATGCTTTACTGCTTTATTTAAATTGGGTGATGTACTGCACCTGTACTGTTTAGGGTCGTGACACGTTTTCGCTGTATCGACAAGACAGTCACACTTTCGGGTTCCCAGTCGTTTACAGCCGTCCCCACAAACCTTGAGTCCGTCTCGAAGTTAGCTAGCTTTGTTGCGGGTAGCTTAATGGGGTGGCCCCCTGAAATATTTCTGAATCTGGTGATTGCTTTGTCGTGAATGCCTCGTTGGGTTTTGATTTGGTTTTTCCGAGGTTGATCGAGTGTGTGTTGCTATTTGTGCACCCCTGCAGGGTAAAACTTTCTGAAAGCCGTGTCTGCGGTTATGGACGACTTGGAGCACAGTTTCTCGATCATAGACAAGTATAACTAAAGTACCGCTTTTAATTGACTAAGTAACTGACTAGTAAATAGTGCAATACTCATGGAATGGATAATAAAACTGCCAACGGATGGGGGTTGTTCGTCCGCTTCCTCGTTGGTAAGCGAGGAGGAGGATGGATCTGTTGATATTACTGTTATAACTGTTGTCATTAATTCACGGACATCCATCTATCTTTGGTTAGGCGGATGGTTAGCGAGTATCTATAGAATTGCTAGGTATTATCTTTTGCTGCAATTGCGTCACCCCAGGTTGTGTCCCCTTTAGAGGCATAAAGACTTGCTGAGTACCCCTAGGGTCTCACACGATAAATTATTTGATTCAGATGAGCAGGTACACTCACAAGATGGATACTGGGTGGAGGAGACGGACGATGTGGGCAACGATCATTCGGTGTAGAGATTCCGGGAACGGGGATCCGTGAGATCTGTGGGCGGGATGTGTTTATTTATGGGGCATCTTATGCCGATTTGCTTCTTATCCGTACTCGGATCTTGTTTGCCGCTTCCGCCTGATACTCTGATGTTTGATGTATGAGGAGATATCCTAAACTATATATCTATCTAGGATATTTGGATCTTGCCGTATGGCGTTGCAATATTTCTATTTCTTTTAGATGGAATGGCTCTGAGGACTGTTGTATGGTGGCTTGCATACATACTCATTTGTGTATGTAGTTGATCCCTTCGCCTGCCGATTACGCCGCCCGTTCTTGTCCCGATATTTGGAAATGGTTAGGACGGCCGAAAGGTCTACCTGTGATTGGCATTTGGGCCCCACCGTACTATTTTAACCATTTTCGCTCATCCAGGCTTGTAACTAGGAGCGTAATTCACCGAGGTAGTTACAACTTGTCCTATCATTTTTGGTAGACCTTTCTTGAACACTTGTGGAGCTATTATAGATTGTAAGAAGGAGAAAGTTTAAACTAAGTTTTATGGTGATTCTTATGAGTTTAGCTTTTCCAAATTTGCTAAAGCTCCTTGTGAAAATAGCTTGCCCAATGATGATTTTAGGATGGAACAACTTGCTTCTATTGATTCAGTTTATGACCTTGGACCTCTTTTTGATGACTGTGAGTATTCTTATTTTAATGATAAAGTTGTTGCCAGTGATTGTTATTATGAGAGATGGAAACATGGTTTTATGCATCTCAATAATGTTAAGTTTCCTCGTTTTATGTTGAAGGCATTGAAGTTGCATTTGTTTTGTCTTCCTATGCTAGTGGACTTTTGTTTCAAAAATTCGTTTTCTCATGCTACTCCCATGCATAGGAAGTGGGTTAGACTCAAATGTGTTGGTTGTTTGCTTATTGTTGCTCTCTTTCACTACAAATATGTATCCCCTATGTGAGCATCTTTGATAGTTCCAAGCCTAACTTAAAGGCATTAAATAAAAGTATTTGTTGGGAGATAACCCAAGAGTTTTGTCGAGTGTTGGAAGTTATTACATCATTAATAACCACTCCTTATCCTTTTTGTTTTGGTTTTTGTGTCAAGTTAAACTACTTTTGTAAAGTAGAGTAGTTGTGAAAAGTGGCTGTCCTGGGAAAATTTTTTGTGCTGCATTGGAAAAATTCCTGAGGAAGCTCAGTACTTTGGATGGAGATTTTTTTTTCTGTGCTTGTTCTCCAAGTTGTTACCAAAATTTCATTAGTTTTGCACTCTTTGATTTTAGCAACAAAAGGTTTTCGAAAAAATCAATCTTTACCTACTGGTCTGTTTTGACAGATTTCTGCTGTCATTTGCATTTGCCTCTTACAGAAGCCTTTGTTTTGATGGATTTCAGTTGAATTGTGAACCTAAAGGTTTATTGTTTTTTCTTACACTAATGTTGTCATTGAAGTTTGTGTATTGCCTTGTGAGGAAAGGAATTTCCAGGAGAAGGAGGAAAGAAGTCTACAAAGTTCGATGTTAAAAAGGTAAAAGTGGTGAAAACAGAAGGTTCATGAAAGCCTGATATTTCTATATTTTTGACGTTTTTAATACATATGGAAGATTACGAGAGGGAACATTGGAGGAAACAGAGGCCGGGGTGCAGCCCAGGCGCTGGCCCCAGCTGGCCGTGCCTGAGGGGGGTGTGAGCCCCCTGAGCTCCGTCTCTGCCTCATGTTCGTACCAGTACCTTCCTTATGCATTGAAACTTCGTAATATATAACCCCCCGGATCCCCCGAGGTTTGTGGATCGTGTTCTCGTCGTGTTTTCATTTCGATCTGTTTCTGTCAGGAAATCTTCTCATGTTTAGAGCACCATGGTCTCCGCCAACGACAAAGGAAAGAAGCCCGAAGAAGATGATCCTCAAAACTCCAAAGAGGAGGATATCTTGGTTGGGGATGAAGAAGACATGGAGTAGGACGAGCATCCAGATTCCTACGCTACCGTCAGAAGCATTTGAGTGGTGGCAAATCCAACCAAGCTTAGGGGGACAGCACAGATGCCTACTGGAGGGAAAACTCCACGTCATATCCTCGCTCCACGGTCACTTCCTCCACGTACCAAGAGACCCTTCCATACTCTTATACATGAGCATCAATACCAGAAGGTGCCTCAAGGGAACTTGCCCTCGGTTTGGGATATGCATCCTTCTAACAATGCAGGGAAGGAACACTCTAAGGAGGAAGAGTGAGGAAAGAATAACAAGGACTAGGATTCTTGGTCCGACATGATCATGAACTGCATTGAGAAAAACTCGGAGCTGAATCGTACCCTTACCTTCGAGTTTGAGGATTTGAAGAAACTTATTGAAGAGCTTATCAAGAGAACACCACCACCACCAAAGGAGTAATTCGTCATCAGGTTTGGCATCCCGTGGGCTTGTTCCAAGCTTGGGGGATTGTCACGGTATCACCACCATTATCTTTTATCTTTTACCTTTTTAGTGGATTCATATCTTTGTTAGAGAAGTTATCTTATAGTTTGGTTTGCATGTGGAAGTATCTCTCCTTTAGTTGATTATCTATGTATCCCTTGGTGTGAGTGCCTTTATGGAATATTAATGAGAAGTTTCATCTTTTACTTTATCCACTTCTTATTTTAGTTTGCAATCTCTATTATATGATGGATCTTGTTTATCAGTATTGGCATCACTTTGGGAGCATCAAGTAGATCTAAATTGGTTTTGGAAAACCGAGATCTGTTCAGTAGCAACAATTTTTGAGGTTTGAAAGGAAAAGAAAAAAAGCTTACAGGTATTTTGTATCATTTAATTTCTTTCTTGTTGGATCATAAGCTTAGTATTCTTTATTTAAGATGTTTTGTGTCTTCAAGGAAGGTTGCATGTTTGGCTTTATTACTTGTATGTTTGATTGTTTCCTTCAACTCTTGTGCTTGCTACCCAGCCTTGATAACCAAAAACCTGTTTTGAGAAGGCATACTTCCCATGCATCCAATCCCTTTGAAGCAAAACTTGTTACTTTTGTGTCCACTATACCTACCTATTAGCATTTTTTGCTATTCCAAGCAAATTCTCCAGCATCATCTATCTTTCGAATTAAAAAGTAGTTTGTTATGTGAAAACTAGTTAGTAAAGCTCTCACGAACTTGATGGAACACCTTACTTCCTTGCCCCTAATAGACTTGAACCATTGTGTCATCGAAGTTGTATATGCTTGCCTCTATATGTTGGAATTAGCAGAACCGTACTGTCACGGGAAATGCTCAACATTGCACTTGTACCTTGTACACAGTTTATATCGTCCTCTTTTGCCTGTGGATGTCAACAGTTTGAAATAAAGAGGGAACTTGTAAGTCCATGGAGTCCGTATTCTGTGTTAGAGAAACGCCTGGGCCGCTAGCCTAAGCCATGCCTAATCATGGTGGAAACTTGCAGCATCACCATATGTCGTGGTATTGCCGACGAGTACGCCATGGAGGGGTCCTCACGGTGCGTGTTTAGAGACGTGGGGTAAGGCGGACGGTTGACGGGTACGAGGTAACACAGCTTACCCAGGTTCAGATCCCACAACGGTGGGAACCCTACTCCTGCTATAAGTCACTATAATGGCAATACGCCGAGTTACAGAGATAGGTTCGCTGTGCGAGGTGACTAGAGAGTCTAAGTTATCGTTCCCTAAAGGCTCCCATAGGCCGACTTATATGAGCGCCAGGACCTAGGGTTACATGGAGAGTCCCAGTCGGATACGGTTACAGAGTCCTAGACTAACAAGAACTAGTCTTCGTGTCCCCAAGGCTCCGGCTTCCATCTAAGGCGGTGGCACGTCGCCGTCCTTTATCCCTGCTGGACCTCCGTCTTGTCTATCAGCAACTGGGCCGCCCGGTTATGCCATAGGCCTAACCACCAACTGTGGGCCACCCGGGCTTGCCGGTATGAGACTATGCCGTAGGTATACCCATTTGGTATATCCACAACAGTAGCTCCTAGAGTTATTCAAGATCCTCGTGTTTCTCCGTCTAGCTTTGAGCGTAAGTATCACGTCGTCTTCAATTTGTAGGCGTGCTTCACAAAGAATCTTGGAGAGCTCCCATATCATATTCTCATCCGACTAAGCCTAGCCAGAGAGTTGTTTGTATGCTTCTGCGAACGAATCCAAGGCGGAGAATTCTAACGAATTGTTAGAGATTCTGCCAAGCTCTAGGAACGTCTTTAAAATCACGGCTACTAGGCCACGATCGTAAAGGCTGCCAAACTGCCGACTTAGAGCCAGCAAAGTCACAGATAAAAGAGCTTGCCAAATTAAGGTCTTAGATCCTCTCATATCACGGACGTTTAGGCCATCGAGCCGTGTAACCCAGTGAAACTTCCGTGAAGGCAAAATTGATTCCAATCCTCCGGGTTTCACTAGCCGGATTGTTCACCGTCTTGAAAGTTTCTTGCCATAACCATATGTAACCCCTGAGCATTGAGTCGGCTTCGTTGAAGGAGGCTTGATGCTCAAAAGAACATGCATAGTTGTACATCAAACAATTGTAGCCCCCGAGCGCCAAGTCGGAGTTTCAAAAGAAATTCGTCTTGGTGCTCTCAGAGTAGCTTTAGAGAAAATGTGAATAGTGTAGCCCCTGAGCGCCAAGTCGGAAATAATTTTGGCTTGGTTCTCCAGAGAGAACTTCACAAAAAATTCAACATCGGTGTAGCCCCGAGCGCCAAGGTGGAATTCACAGGAATTTTCCGGCTTGATGCTCAAAGAGAACTAAACCATGTATTGGAGATCATCGTATTGCAGCCCCTGAGGTTTGTTCCGACTTGGACGCAAGGCGGGACAAAGCCCTTAAATTAGAGATGTCAATACCCCGAGCGTCGATCTGACATCCTCAAAGGCGGCTCAAGTCTTGGTCAACAACTGCGAACGCAACCCCGGAGGCGTCAAGCCTAGTGAAAATCCGGCTTAAAACACCTTAATCCAAGGAACGCGGCAATGTCTAAGCGTTACGTACCTGAAATATAAACATAAAAATACAAATGTATTAAATTGTTCCTTTAATTGTGTCCAACAAACATATGTAAGGCGGGACAAAGATGGCCTTTAAACAAATGTTTTAAAGCTGAAATAATGCAGCACTTGAACACATAAAACTGTTTAGGAGGAAAAAACTCAACTAATTTGAACAGTTTATGTAAAGTTTTGTTTAAGCAAGTGCTGTCCTATCCATTATTCTGGTTTTTATGCTTGACCTTTCGTGAGACGGAAGACTGGCAGCACAGAACTATGTCCTTGGGCGATGATGCCTAATGGCACCGTCCAGAACCCAAGGCCAAAACGCCGGCTTTGAGTGCCGAAAAGTCACTACTCCGGAATCCACATAAAAACGACAGAAAATGTGTATCCAGAAAACTTAAGCTAACGCCCGAAGGCGGGTTTTTTGCATGGTACCGGGGCCTTAAACGGCAAGCCAGTAAAAAGTTATACTCACAAGCGCAAAGAAAATCGTGAAAAAGGTATGACCAAAACGAAAGCGGTAAAAGACTTGTAATATGAGTGAACCAATCTTAATCTCATGATCATAAATAATTAAAATAATAAATAAAAATAAGGACTTAGTTGTTTAAGCGGAGTCGGTGTTATTTACGACATAGACGAATTCTGTCCGCAATAAGACCACAGCGTCAAAGCATATTCCGTGACGAAGAAGAAAAAATAGTGCCGCAACCAGAAACCAAGCCGGACACAACGAAGACAGATCAAAAAGCGTTGAATCTGACCACAGCGAAGTCGGGAAAAATCTGCGATGATGAAGAACCTGGCCACAAGCGTTGTCCGCCACGAGGTTGTTGCAGGAAGGAAAAGTCGGCCATGTGCATGCCTTGTTGTTATCAGGGAAAATTGTCGTGTAGTAATTAAACTCATGTGATCACGCGGGCAATTAGCACTCACGCCACAAAAATCCATGTAAGGATTGGTAGATTGTCAATTGCATCTACATGTGAGGAGTAATACTAGTTGTCCACGACTTGCTTTTTTGACATGGCGATGAATGTGATCGAATCGTTGCCTTTGAATTAATTTTATATGATGCTACAAATACAGATCAGAAGCGGAATCATCCAGCTAGCTTGTTCACAGAAAAACCATGATTAGCAATTTTTCATAACGATCAACGGCAATTCTGATCCGATCTGCCATACCAGCGTAATGATGAAGTCAATTCGGGAGCGCATAATTGGAATTTCTCCGCACTCCAGTGAAATTGAAGATTTCCGTGACATCGCCGACTTGGTCACACTCTCGAGAGGAGAGACAATAAATTATCCTCATACTCTGAAGTGCGATGACGAAGTCGGCGCGCCGATGAAGATGTGATTTGTCCTTCTTTGAAGACGACGAGGGATCCCGCCCGAATCCGTGCTGTAAGCGCCTCTTGCCTCACGGTGGGCGCCAACTGTCGTGGTATTGCCGACGAGTACGCCATGGAGGGGTCCTCACAGTGCGTGTTTAGAGACGTGGGGTAAGGTGGACGGTTGACGGGTACGAGATAACACAGCTTACCCAGGTTCAGATCCCACAATGGTGGAGGAACCCTACTCCTGCTATAAATCACTATAATGGCAATACGCCGAGTTACAGAGATAGGTTCGCTGTGCGATGTGACTAGAGAGTCTAAGTTATCGTGCCCTAAACGCTCCCGTAGGCCGGCTTATATGAGCGCCAGGACCTACGGTTACATGGAGAGTCCCAGCCGGATGCGGTTACAGAGTCATTTATCCCTGCTGGACCTCCGTCTTGTCTATCAGCAACTGGGCCGCCCGGTTATGCCATAGGCCTAACCACCAACTGTGGGCCACCCAGGCTTGCCGGTATGAGACTATGTCGTAGGTATACCCATTTGGTATATCCACAACACCATATTGAGCTATCTATGAAGCATCCTGAATAAAAAGCTATGCACATAGTAAATAAGATCGCTGAGATGCTCATTGTCTGCTTGCCTTGTAATTTTGTTTATGGGATAGCTCCTATACCATGTGCATGGGGTACCGCGTTGGCGGTTCTCTATGATACGCATGTACTTACAATGACAAGAACTTACCGGTAACTGAAGTTGACTAGCATGAGGTCTGGCCCTCATATTCAAGGGACATGAGATTGCCAACTTATATTTTGTCAAGCATATACTCCATCCTTGTTCACTTTAACCTTAATCATCTCAAGATGCCTATGATAGGGGCAATGAGGGCTCAAAGATAGTAACTACCATAATCTTTTGGAAATTGTTTATGACTTGAAATCCCTGCTTCCCTCTATGAAGGGACCCTTTATCCTACTTCCAAGTTGAGTTAGTAAACCTACTTCCTCTATATCTCCAACAAGCATTTGAGTTGTTGTGTTTCAAGCATTCATATGGTGATTTATTCAATCATGTTCTTTATCTTCCTTGTTTGTACAAAACTCTTATCTATTGAGTATTACTTTGAAAGACTTCATTGTTGAAAAATATTTTTGAGAAAAGAGTGCTCCTATTTTGAAGAGTTCTACAAAAAGCTTTTTGTGAAACTGTTTGACAGTTATTCTCTGACCAATAACAAAGTGTCAGACTTGGAGGATACCATCCATGAGCGGGACATGCAGCTTGAGGAGAGGGAGAACGAAGGGGAAGATATCCGTGGAGATCCCTACTCCTACCTCAGCGATGATGATGACTACCTGGAGGACCTCGACATGGACTTACACACTGATGATGATGATTCCGCCTTCATTGATGATGACGAAGCCACCAGTTCTGATGAGTAGTAGCACTTGAGCACTATCGTAGGTGTGAGTTGTATCCGGTCCCACTGTATCGTAGCTTCACAGAATTTTTCCTAAAACCATATGTTACCCTAGTGTGGTGTGTGTTTTGTATTGGGTGCTATGAATGAATGAATGAATGAAAATAAAGTTGCTAGTTGGCAAAACCAGAGTCAAACTCAAAGTTTAAAAGATTTTCAAACACAAATCTATGAACTATAGAAATTTCACTCTTGTCTCATGATCTATCTCAATCTTAAGATTACTCGCGGAAATCCCGGAGGAAGCAGCCCATCTCAAGACCCAATGCTGCAAATCTTGCAAATGTTGGTTGCTGACCGTGAAGCTGGAAGAGCTGAACGTCAAGCTAACTTAGCCACCCTTCAACAGATAGCTCAGATGGCCAATAATAATCAAGACCATGGAAACCAGGACAACCATGGATCCAAGCTCAAAAACTTTAAAAACACCAATCCCCCGATATTTAGTAAGTCTGAAGAGCCATTAGATGCTGATGACTGGCTACAGACCATGTAGAACAACTTAGAAGATGCAGGAGTGGAAGCCAATGAAAAAGTACCGGTGCCACCCATTATCTGGCAGGTGATGGAAGAGCTTGGTGGAATAGGATTCGTACCATGAATGGAGGACAGATGATGGCTTGGGATGAATTCAAACTTAAGTTCAGCTGAACCCATGTGCCACCGGATTTAATTCTGCATATGAGAGATGAATTCAATGTGCTGAACCAGGGAAGAATGACTATGGTAGAGTACCATGACAGATTTCTGTCTTTGTCTGGGTACGCCCCTAATGAGATTCTTGAATGGTCTGCATGATGAGATGCATACAGTGCTGGTTAACATTCCCTTTGCTGACCTTGAAGCCTTAGTGGATTCTGCAATCCAGATGGAAGGCAAGATCAACCAAGCCAACGAGAATCGCAAGCGTCGAATGATGCATCAATCAGGATCCCACTATACCCCGAAGTATCGCCCTAGCCCGTCTGCAGGATATGACCCAAGAAACTATAGACCCCCTATGTTCCGCCTGAACTATCCCAACCGTGGAGGAGAAAACCCAAGGCCCGGAGGAAACCACAACAACAACCCCGACAACTCCAACAATTTCAACCGTGCACCGCCCAAGTCCAACAATGATATGTCCAATTTGCATCACCATTCTATATCATAATTTGCCTCTATTCATTGATATATGTCTTATTATGAGGTATTACTTATGTCTTTTCCTGTGTTTATGCATGTTGGATGATTCTTGGAGGATGAACTGCCGGAGTCTGGATTCTGATGGAAAAATAGGTGTTTTGATGCAATTTCGTTAAGATCAGAAAAATACAAGAAAAATATGGGAAAATTATATTTTCCAGAAGACAGAATTCTATGGACTCCAGCAGCTGCTGGCGCTTCTCGTCAAGCTGAGTCCCGCACATGAACTTACACACTGATGATGATGATTTTCCGAGAAGTCATGTTGTTAGTAGTGGATTTGTGTTGAGTTATTATTCAATGGCTTAGTATTTAAGTTGTGGTGCTATTCTTCTAGTGGTGTCATGTGAACGTCGACTACATGATTCTTCACCATTTATGGGCCTAGGGGAATGCATTGTGTATTTGGCTACTAATTGTGGGGTTGCCGGAGTGACAGAAACCTGAACCCCCGTTAGGACACCTTTGCACAAGGGAGCGTAGGATCTTAGAGTTCAAAGTTGTGGTTAGATTTATATCTTAATTACTTTCCTGTAGTTGCGAATGCTTGCAGGGGGTTTAATCACAAGTATGTATTAGTCCAAGTAAGGTCGGTATGTTAGCACAGGTTGACCCACACAACACTTACAACACCAAAGAAGAGTACTCAGCTATTTGCAGCGAAAGCACTTGACAGAATTCACATGTGTCCTCGAGAGCGTTTAGTCCTTATAAGTATTTCCACCGGCTTGTCCTTTGCTAAGAAAGGATTGGGACACTTGCTGCGTTTGCTTGTTGTATTTGTTACTTGCACTTTGTTTTGTTGATTTATCAGAAAACCTCTAAAAATCTGGTAGCTAAGTATTTACAGAGAGTTCCTTCTCCATACCTGTTGGGGATATGCTATATGGGTATCCTCATAGAATGTCTCTTATCCGACTAACCCGGGTGGCCCATAGTCGGTAGCATGGCCTGTGGCCTACTGGGCGGCCCAGTTAGGTGGATCGAGAAGGGAAGCCCAAGCCAGATAAAGGAAGGCTACGGTGGAGTCACCAGCGTACCCGGAGCCTTGGAGTGCAAGATACACAAGACTAGTAATAGACGGTGTAGAACTCTGTAACCTGTCCGGCTAGGACTTTTCCCTGTAACCCTAGGACCTGACGACTATATAAGTTGGGCCTATGGGAGACTTTAGGGCACGATAATTTAGACTCTCTAGTCACCTCGCACAGCGAACCTATCTCTGTAACTCGGCGTATTGCCATTATAGTGATTTATAGCAGGAGTAGGGTTCCGCCACCGTTGTGGTATCTGAACCTGGGTAAGCTGTGTTACCTCGTACCCGTCAACCGTCCTCCTTACCCCACGTCTCTAAACACACACTGTGAGGACCCCTCCATGGCGTACTCGTCGGCAATACCACGACAGTTGGCGCCCACCGTGGGGCAAGAGGCGCTTCAGGCTCTTCAGCGGGCGAGGACCAAGATCTTCGCAGGAATCGGCGAAACCGTAGCCATCGGTCGCGTTCTCTTCTCCCACAACATTCCGATCGTCCCCCTCGACGAGTTCTGGATCCTGGCGAAGATGAACCCTACGCGTTGTTCGATCGTTCCTATCGGAGACATCCACCTCTTCATCGGCGAAACCGACTCGGGCACTAGTTCCCTGGGAGTCGGAGGAGCATCAAGGCCCGCACGGACCGCCTACGGGCAGGATACGTTCGCGGAAGGATCAATGTCGGATCTCTCCTCGGAGTTTGCCGGCAAAGATCGGAAAAATTCAAGGCCCACCCAAACCGCCCCTATGCAGGATATAAAGGTGGAAGATCACTGCAAATCCTCCGACATTGTTCGCGCGTCTAGACAGCAGAGATCCAAGTTCGTCGGCGTGGTTACCATCTTCGATCTGGCGCGCCGCGTTTAGAGAGAGGGCGAAAACTGTTGGAGATATGCCCTAGAGGCAATAATAAATTTTGTTATTATTATATCTTTGTGTTTATGATAAATGTTTACATTCATGCTATAATAGTATTAACAAGGAAACATTGATACTTGTGTGATTTGTAAACTTAATTTGAAGTCCCTAGTATAGCCTCTATACTTCACTAGCTTGTTCGTTGATAGATGATTGTGGTTTCCCTATCATGAACATTAAGATGTTATCAACAACAAGATCATATCGTTAGGAGAATGATATGGTGGACATACTCCTATAGATAAGCGTAGCATAAAGATCAAGTCATTTCAATAGTTCAATTGCTATATGCTTTCTGATACATAGTAACCTAATTCCTTCGACCATGAGATCATGCATATCACCTTTACCGGATGGATGCTTTGATGACATCAAACACCACACCGTAACTGGGTGGTTATAAAAGTGGCATTGAGTGTTCGGAAAGTATTGGTTGAGACACATGGATCAAGAGTGGGATTTGTCCATCCATATGACGGATAGATATACTCTGGGCCCTCTCGGTGGAATGTCATCCAATTAGCTTGCAAGCATGTGACTGGCTCACAAGGGATCACATATCACGGGAACGAGAAAAGAGTACTTATCGGTAACAAGGTTGAACTAGGTATGCAGAGATACCGACGATCATAACCTCGGATGAGTAAACTATCGTGAGACAAAGGGAAATTGGGATCGTATGTAAGTGGTTCATTCGATCGCAATGTAATCGTAGAAATATGTGGGAGCCATATGAATTTCCAGATTCCTCTATTGGTTATTGTTCGGAGAAGTGTCTCGATCATGTCCGCATAATTCACGAACCGTAGGGAGACACACTTAAGGATTCGACGTTGTTTTGAGTAGTTATGGTATTATGAGAAAGAGACCGAATGTTTTTCGGAGTCTCGGATGGGATCCGGGATATCACGAGGTGATCCGGAATGGTCCGGAGAATAAGATTCATATAAGGAAAGTCCCGTTTCGGAGTTCGAGAATGATTCCGATGTTTTCATCGGGAATGTTCTAGAAGGTTCCGGATTGTCCGGCACTCCGGGGGGGAGGGGTACATGAATGTGTCATTACATATTGGAATGATTGCATCATGTACTAAGTGTTCTTGCTGTTCCAAATAAAGGATTAAATTGAATCCTAAAACAGAAAAGTCAAATGTCCAGTTTGAAAGTCAAACGGCTAAAACAAGAAACTGTGGGAAACAAGCAATAAGAGGCAAAACCGACTTGGGGGAGGAGTCCCTCCTCTCCAAGCCGGCGCGCCACCCAAGGCCGACTTGGGGAGGGACTCCCCTCCCCTTGGCCGCCCCTCCCACCTATAAAAGGAGGGGCAGGGCCTCCTCCTCTAGACACACAAGTTCCTATCCTCTAATCTCCGGTTTAGAGCCGTTTTGGTTTAGAGCTTCTAATTGCCCTAGCCTTCGGTTTAGAGCCTTCTAATTGGTGTGTCTAATCCCTAGACCACTAATAGTACTCTCTCATACTCCACCATACTCGCTCCGGCTTAAGGCGAAGCCCTGCGGGATCTCCCCTCTACTTCCGGTACCACACCGTTGTGCTCCCGGAATCGCGAGGAGAGTGCTACAACCTCCGTTGCCTGCTAGAAGAAGGGAGAGGAAGGTCTTCGTCGAGTACCGAACGTGTGACCGACTGCGGGAGCGCTGCCGGAACGCAGCGCCGGAAGGATCATCTACGCGATCTTGAGATCGGAAAGAGTACGACTACATCACCCACGAGAATCCGCTCTCGTTAAACACTTTGGAATCTTCGAGGGTAAGTTATTCCATCGACTCGTTGCTACAATCTAGTAGATAGATCTTGGCTTGTTTGTTTGTATGCGATAGAAATTTTTTGTTTTCCATGCTACGAAACCCTACAAAAACCCCCGTGACTACCTTGCCAGATGGCTCCGTATACGGGCCAACCTGGCCAATTACCCCAATGATGATGCCATCTATCACTTTGTGGAAGGACTAGACCATGGCACGCTTCTCCGACATCCTCTAAGGCAGCAACAGGCGTCAGGCCGACTTACCTTCGAAGGCATGGTGAACACCGTCAACAACTACGCGGAGGCCGAAGCGGTAGCTCAGAGAGCGCTTGCGCTCATTGACGGAGCCCCTCCGATTCAGCCACGACCACCGCCTTCGGCCGCCATCGTCGCAGCAGCACCACCACCTCCAGTCATCGTCGAGGCCGTTGCACCTCCACCGCCCGTCATCGAGGAAATCCTGGCACCCTCCGACTCTGTCTTTGACGCACTTTATGCTGATTTTAGTCCAGATTCAGAGGAAATAGACTTCAGTCCAGAAGAGCTAGACTCCGCTATGCAGGAGATGGAGGAGTACTCGCGCGACGAACAAGCCAATAACACCGTCATGTCTCGAGGGGTGTTCGTCACCATTGGGACAGCGATGGATGAAGATCGACCCGGGCAAGCTCCGCCTACGGCGCTGGAAAAGGGGAAGGGGCCACTTATTGCTGCCGATAATGATCGCGCAAAAGTCATGCCTCCTCCGCCTAAACCAGTGCAGCAGCCGCAGGAACTCGGCACCGGTCCGAGCAACAACAACACCGCAAACTTGCCGCCTCCAGCATCCACATCGGCAGCAGCCCTCCTCGTTGAGCTGATAGAGTGATGTACGGCAATCTCCTCGTTGAGCTACTAACCGTTGATCATATCCGGAACGTGACTCATCTTGACGAGAAGCGCCAGCAGCTGCTGGATGAAGTGCAAGCCATCACGGAGCAAGGCGCCAAACTAGATCGAGATCTGGTCAACGCGCAGAAGTCCATAGAAAAAGCTAGCGCAATGGAGGCCGAGTACAAGACTCCGCTACATCAGCAGAAGGCTAAGAAAGCTCCAGCTCGCATCATCAACGATCCTGGTGTACGGCGCAACCTAGGATGGGCTCCCTCGAAGCCGGCACAGGCCAAGCCATACATTGATAGTGAAGGCAAGCAGGTGATTCCCACCCCACTCCTTAACCTCACTGTCGCCAAGACCCTTCTGGAGAAGGATAGATCGCCTGAGGAAGTAGAACAGGTCTATGACCGAGTGGCCAAGGCGGTAAAGCAGCAGGAAAAGGCCACCTCTCAGAGGCTTGAGTCTGACCCAGCGCTCTACCGATCTAGCCAGTACAAACCGCCAAGGGACAGATCTCCTCAAGATGTCGGATCACAGAACGAAGACAGAGGGATGCGTGCAACAGGAAGGATGCTATCCCCATATCCTCCGACCAAGGAGAAAAAGCCCGACCTCGTCACCCATCGCCACCACCCCAATCCCCCCGACGTCGCGAAGATTACAAGGCTCACCATCGTACTGATATGCCCCCACCAAAGCAGTGCGGCATCGTCATCCGCGACAACGCGGCACAGACCCGTCACGATGAAGAGCGCCACCAAGGACACAAGAGCAGGTCACACTACGATCCTCCGCGTCCGACAAGCAACCGCAACAGGCGTGGGGCGTCGCAGGAGGGTAACTGCAAGAAGGCTAACCCACCGCCACCTCCGCCTCCGTCGCCGCCAAGCAGTCACCATGGCGGAAGAGGCTCGTGTCTTTCACGCAGCCCGCCCCCTGTTGACAACAAGAAGAAGAACCCGGGGCCGTACGATGCACGCTCACGGATCGATAAGATCTACGAGGCCCGGGAAGGACCATACCTGGGACCACGTTGCTTTGGACCTGCAATACGGTCCACAACTTACCCCAAAGGTTTCTGGATTGACAAGACCATCAAGCCCTATGATGGCACCGCCAAGCCCGCCACATGGTTGCAGGACTACGGCAACGCGGTGGAGATTGCCGGAGGCAACCCCAACGTCGTCGTCAAGTACCTCCCGTTAATGTTGGCGGGCACGGCCCGTCAATGGATCGACGACTTGCCGGAGAGATCTATCTACAACTAGCTGGACATGCAAGAAGTGTTCACCAAGAACTTTGATGGTACATACAAGCGTCCCTGCACTGTGGGCGATCTACAACGGTGCGTGCAGGAGAAAGACGAGACATCTCGCGCCTACCTCTCCCGCTAGCTGGATATGAAGAATTCCTGTGCAGGAGTGCACGCCTAGACTGCCATGGCCGCCTTCATCGATGGGTTGGAAAGGGGCACGTTGCTCCGACATATGCTGAAGCTCTTGCAGGACAATCATCAGCTTGACTTGAAACAGATGATTCAGTTAGCAAGTGAGTTCGCAGCTACCGACGACGATGCTCGTGGATCTTTGCCGGCAACGGCCGTTCCAACTCAAGCTCGGAGGAACAGCAGTACAAAGAGGAAAACCACTCCAGAAGAAAAGCAATCTACTGACATGGTCGCTATGACTTTTGCAGGACGAGGAGAAGGCGGACTACGTGGTCGAGGAAGGGGAGCAGGCCGCGGGCAGCAACGAGGAATTGAAACCAACCCGGGGCCGCTCCGCGTTCCCCAAACCTACGAAGAGTACCGCGATATGTCGTTCCTCGAACACCTCGATGCCAACGGCAAGGCCACCCATACCAATCGACACTGCAAGTTCGTCAACGACCTCAAGGAAGACCCGGAGTCCGGATATAAGCAAAGTCGGAAGGACATACCGCGAGGCAAGGGGAAGGGGAAGAAGAAGGAGGAGGAGTCCAAGGATTCAAGTGACATGGACGAGGACGTTGACCACAAGCACACCGCCAAGAGCGACGACAAGGGCAAGAACCCCTTCGCAAAGAAGGCCCCAGTCTACCACACTTTCCTTGGCACCCCCACCGCCCGACAATAGAAGACCTCTCTAAGGATCCTGATGGCAACTCTCCCCCTAGTCCCCCAATACCTATGCTGGTTGGAGGTTCCAATAACTTGGGACAGGAAGGACCACCCAGACCTTGTGCCCACGGAGAACCAGTACGCCATGGTCATCAACCCATTGATTGATGACACGGAGTTCACCAAGTGCATGGTGGATAGTGGAAGCAGCATCAACATCATGTACCTGGATACACTGCAGAAGATGAACTTGACGGATGCAAACCTAAGGCGGACCAACACCGTGTTCCATGGCGTCGTTCCTGGTCGGGAGGCTCGGTCCCTTGGGTGCATCACGCTTCAGGTAGCCTTTGACGACGTTAATAATTACCACCAAGAGCGCATGACCTTTGAGGTGGTCCCCTTCAAGAGCGTGTACCACGTCATATTCGGCCGCGACATATTCCACACGTTCATGGCCAAGCCATGCTTCATCTACAACAAGCTCAAGATACCCAGACCAAATGGCGTCATCATCGTATCCGGAAACTTTACCAAGGCAAGGGACTGCGAGATCAATAAAGCAGTCGTTGCGGAAGCTGTCCTCTACAACAAAGAATTCAAGGAGATCCGCCGAGCTCCGCCGAGCCGGCGTGCGCCAGGATTCGAACCGCCGCCTGCCGGCGCCTACAAGACCCTCTGTCTCACCAAGGACAAACCCTAACATGTCATTTCCTCTCCTCCCTTCTCTAGCGCGCAAACCCTAAATCCAGAGCTCACAGACGTTGTCGAGTCCCGTCGTCTCCGGCCGCCCCGAGCCTCGCCGTGGCTCCTGGAAGCTTCACCTCGCCAGGGTGAGCAGCCTCGCAGGAGGAATCGACGCAGGAAGCTCCCAATCGTCGACAAGGACACCGCCTTCCCGAGCTCCATCCACCGCTTCCTCCCTCGATTCCGACGTCCCCCGTGCTCACCTCGCCTCGGCACCAGCACCGTCATGCTCCTGGTGAGCCACCGGTGCTCAAGCACCTTTCTGCTTGCTCTCTCTCCCTCTGAATCTTCCTCCCCGCGAGAGACCGATGCCGCCCACGCTCGCCGTCGTTGCACCATCGTCACCAGTAGCCATTTCAAGGCGGCACCGCCACTATACTGCACCCCGCGACGCCCTCTTTCCAATAAACCAAAGCACAGCCCCGCGCACGCAGTCGATTCACGAATCCGACCTTGATTTGAGGTTGATCTTGGAGTGATGTCAGCGTGACGTCACGCTGATGTCATATTCCTATTTTTCTTTTACTTTAGAAATTCTAATAATATTTCTATAATAAATAAAAACAAATAGAAATGACATGGCAAAGGTCCCACCAGTCAGTAACGGGGGATAGGATAGGCTCTGGTGAGAAAACCCTTAATTGCATGCTGACATCAGCATTACCTAATAAACACATTTAGTTATTTAATTAAAAAATTCATAAAATGATCCAATCTTATAAAATCAATAACTTTTGTTTTATAATTCAGAAAAATATGTTTAATATATGAAATTTTTTAGAAAAATAAAATATACAACTTAAAAGCATTGTCGAATATTATTATGATGATTATCTAAATAAATATTATTTAATAAAAGTTTTGTAAGTAATAAAACTTTGATAATTAATATTTTAATAATGGTAATTGTTAAAAATACAAATAAAATACCAAAAATCTTAGAAAAATAAGAAATAGAGTTCAAAACTATAATCATGCATTATTATTCCTCTTAATTAAATATTTATTAAGTAGTTATATAGTAATAAACCTTATTAAAATCATATCTTATTATTTATAAATCACAAAAATAAATGTAATATACCAAAATGATCAAAACAATAATACCTACATGTTAAAAAATATAATAATCCACTTTTGAGTTAAATAAAAAGTTAAACACTTTCATAACTTGAATTTAAACCTATTTCCTTAATAGATAATTCATATAAAGGTAAATAAAATTTGTTAATATTCCTAAAATTGCCAATTTAGATTTAATAAGTAATACTAGTCTTCAATATTGATAATATGAAGTCAAAATGGTTCAACACATTTTAAATACAATTTATTTAAATTATACTTCAACCATAAGTGAAGATTATTTTATAAAAGAATCCTTATCCAATCTAAAATTTCCAACATTAATTATAGTGAAATAAAACCATTCCTTTGCTTTAATCACAAGTTTATAAACAAATCAAAACACTATAGTAAGTTCATAAGTAGTAAATAATATTGTTTACTTAATTATAAATCATAATCACACCCTTATAGGAAGGTAAATCCCATTATACCATTATCATGTAAAGAAATCACTACTCCAATAGAAGTAATGCCATTCTTAAGTAACTCTAAGGAAACAATATAAAGTGAACAAGATACAAGTATCATAAGTAATACACTCTAAGTCTATCTACATTCATAAAGTTACTTTTAGTTTGCAAAGATTTAAGTATGGTGGTAAATACTTTATTATATGTTTTATAGTTAACTTTGGTCTGTTATAATTAGGTTATAAAGCATCCCAAGTCCAAACTATTCAAGCAAGCACAAACAACATCAATCACATTTAATTAACCACAAAGATTGCTTAAACCTTAGTAAGGAAATATTTTCTTCAAATGTTATTCTTTTTTCCACTTTATAAAAACATATGACAACTAATCACAATCACATTACTTTACACTTTACTTGTATAATAAGGTTGTTAATACTGAAGTACTTTATGAATACCATTAATTGCAAGGTAAAACTTGAAGATAAGATAATTCACATATAAGCAATCCTTAAGTAGCACATCTCATTAGTATATATTATTGTTGTATGCCATTATGTTTACATGTTGTTTCACACACACTCACAAGCCTTAATAAGAAGCACATGTGTGAAACTTAATACAAAAGGGCAACACATTCCAAAGAAACCCTTTCCAGTATCCAAACCCTAGAACAACGTTATTCTCGGGATTCGCGTTTATCAACTTGCATTACATTACTTATGCATAAAAGCATCTTGCTTCTTTAAACATTTGTCCTTACCGGACCAATGATGCAGATTTCAGCTATTGGACCCTATATTGTCTTGAAGACCGTGAGTGCATAATCTTGCAATCGCAAAAGGCAAGTTCACACTTGCTCATGTCCTTTGATTATTTTATGTAAAGTATTTTGCAAATCCATTGTTGTCATCACCTGCATTTGAAAAAGGACATAAAACACTATTTTCATAATAATGTGATTATAGGTTATTTACCATGAGGTAATAACCTACTATAAGAGTTCCGGTGGTAAAGGAACATATTATCTAGGACTTAACAAACAATGTCGCTAGTGATTCTTGCGCCGTATATTACGCGTTGACCATGAGATTTGGAATGGGACGGAGAAGTTAGCTGTATCTTTTCCCTCTCGCATGGAGTTGGATGTGCGGGTCGTGGCTGTTATCACTCGTAGCGTGCATATTATTTATGGTAATTCATAGAGGATATGCATCATATGGGTGGGAGCCCTCAATGTCCCACGATAGTTCCGGCATCTGAACGGTCTGTACTGCCATTGCCGTATTTCAATAGGTGGGCAGGCGTACACCAAAGAGACATGCGGGGTCGCGGACAAGGAAGTGATTGGCTTGGATCTTATTCTGGGCCTCACACCAAGGAAGTGTGAACGAACCTGCAATTTGGATGTGCAACAAAGCTAAGATCTCTCATGGGTAAAGTAATGCACCTCTGCAGAGTGTAAGAACTGTAACTTGTTACTCCATGTTCCGTGAAGGAGCTGCGAAAGCGGCGGGAAAGGAACTCCATGAAAGTTCTGGTAAACCCGTGAAGGCTGACGGACATAGTTTTTCAGAATAAAAGCAACCTTTGAAGAAATGTTTACGAAAACCTGCATTGCCTACGACCTATGATCTGTGGCTATAGATATAGTGCATCAAACACTCCTTTTCTAGTGAACTTGCTGAGTACGCTCGTACTCAAAGTATCTTCTTAACCCTTGCTAGATTCTAAAGCCAGTACAGACGACGTCTACAACAAGTTATGCTCCAGGAATCATCATTAAAAGCTAAAACTCTTCAATGAAGTCAAGGAAGTCAGCATATACATCAACTCAAGTGAAGACGAAGTTACTGATTAGATAAGAATAAAATTTATAACAATAGAGCCTACTTATATAGAGTATTGCAATAGCAGCAATGCAAGCCTAGTAGTTCAGCTACTAGTTTTATAAGTATGGTAGCTATGAGTTATTTATTCCTGATTCTTCTTTGTAAGAAGTTTCTTTCTCTGTCTTTAACCTAGAGTGTTCTCTTGATCTTGTGTAAAGAGTTGAGTTGTAACCTATAGTCATGTCTTGGACCTGCTATGTTTCTGTTGTACTACTCTGAGGGATGTAATACTAGTGAACGGTGTTTCATTGGTGTTATGTCAACGACTATAGTATACTACATCATGCAGTGGTATGCTGTGTCACCGCAGTTGGTATCAGAGCATATGCTTTGACCTTAGAATAAAAACACTTTTAGGAAGATCTGTAGGTTGGATAGTGACTATAGGAGCCATCTTATCTAAACCAAATATTCTTATGACTTGTGATGAGTATCCACTTTAGGATAACCTTGTCACATCTAAGTCAGATGCTTAAGTCATTCTTTCTTAGGAGTAATTATTTATCTTTTCTCAAGTATAGTGCTCTTTAGTGTCTTTCGAAGGAGAAATAAACCCACCAAGATACTGTAGGAAAGTTAATTGGTCACAGTAGATCAGGATAAAGTGTAAGCCATCAATTGAAGTAGTCTTAATGGTGTAGCCTAATCCTAGTATTTAAGGAAGAACAGTAAAATCCTAGTGTCAGTTGGTAACCAAAGACAACATGATGAATATCATTAGGATAAATGTGGATGTAATGAGTAGTAATCATGAGGGATTCACTTGAGAATTCTACGTGATGAAGTGAAATTATGTTAAGACTTAATGATAGAGTATTGTGAAACAAAGTTATCATGGTTAGATTAGCTCTTGAATCATGATAAATAGATAAAACATAACAATATCATGGTGAGATTAGCTCTGAAACCATGATGTTAGTGTCAATATGATAAGTAATTAATTCATTATCTTGAGGTAGGAGTAAGAAAATAACATGGAAGAACTATGATAGAAGTCATAGGTTCTAGAAATTTCCAATAATCTTTGGTTTAAGTAGCAAATAGAATCCGATTATTCTTTTGGAGTAATCATGAGAGGTTAGTTTACCAATAAAGAAAGGATGGTTATAGCTAGTCATTCTAAAGGTAAGACCAAAGTTTAGTCAATACCAAATTTGTGACCACTTTACTTAAGATTATCCTATTGCAATTGAGCAATTTGGGTAAATAATGAGACAAAGAATAGTTTTACTCTATGTGCTAAGTATCACAATGTAAACCTATATGAGAAGGTGTCATATACTACACAACTAAGCCTGAATTCTAGAGATACTATACTCAACTACTATATTCTGGGCTTAGAATATTGTGTGTTATATGTACCACATTTGGATTTATTTGTTTTTCTTGGATCTTCTTGATTGACTAGATCTGTACATGAAGTCTGACCTGATGTGCAAATGCATGTTGCAACATCCAGTTACTACTTGATGTTATAGACCTAGATAGGAATGGGAATTCGTGTAAGGGAGTGACGAGTTCCAAAGTCCAAGATGAAGGCTTACATGAAAAATGAAGCCAAAATATAAGGAGTATCAACGCAATTTGAAGGATGGATCAAATTCAGATCATTCCTAGCCAGCAATAAGAATGAAGATTAGTATAGAAAATATATGGAGAAACAGGAAGTGATGAATTTAAATTCACCCCAAAGTAGGTAATGTTGCTAAAGAAGTTAATGAAGTAATTGAATTAAGTTCATGGAAGTATCATGAATAAGTACAAAGAAGTAGTGTTGGAACCAAAGTGATATTCAAGCTCTGACAATTCAGAGAGAATGCTAGAAGTATGTCAGAAACCGTAGGGTAATAATTACAATCTAGAATGATCCGCAGTTGATATTTGATCCCTGGTGGTAATTAATCCACAGTTGGTATGCTGTCCGCAGCCAGTGTTGGTTAACATAGTGAACCAGATCATCTTAATGGTTGCATGAAGAGCATAAAATTTGGCCTAAGATAAGTAAGACACAAAGGAGTATAAAATTAAAAGCGATTGTCTTTCGAGACTTTTCGCGAAAATTGACCCATCAAAGCGAAAATGTCCGAATATTAAGTAATACAAATAATGCTAAAAGATTCACTTCGGAGATCCACAATTGTGTGGATATACGATATAATCTTTCATGAGACCCTAACCAGGTAGAGAATAAGCTTAGTAAAGACCTCCATCCTAGTTATAAAGCCAATAGTTACTATATAGACATTTTAGAGACCATTAGTAAACCCTAAGGGGGAGAGTAGACAGTAAACAGAAGTACTGTTATCCGAATTCCAAGTAAATGATGGAGAGGAAATACTAACCTATGCCAACATTATGCCTTATTTTGATAAGGTTAAAAGAAAGTCATAATTATAGAAGTACTCAAGATAGTAACAAAAGATTGTCTAAAATCCTGATAAGATTAAAGCTTGAAGTAATAAAATGGAATAGTCTTAATAGACCAATTTTAAAGGAAAAAACTCTTAAGTAATCCTTAAGAGTGAATAAAACACATCTAATTGGACAAGTATAGAGGAACAAGAAATTTCAATGGGTTTGGACTAAATGTGTTCAAAACCAATCTTTGGAAGAATTACCAGTACAACTCATACAATGACAAATTAAAGATTAGTATTTTGGCCTCAATCATTGACTTAGAATTTAAAACCCCATTTCAGTGAGACTTCCTAGACTTTGCATAATGTCGTAAAGAAAGTTCGATGATCAAGTAAAGGAGTTGGATTAAGATATCTAATAAGAAGAATAAACTAAAGAAGATACCCCTATTTAAGAAGTTCATAATAAGGACATATCCCTAAGGGAGTAAAGTATAATGAGGATTCAAGAAAAAGATATAGATATGGGATATTACAATTATTCCCATTGAGGTTAACATGGAGTTGAGACATATTGTAATCATTGCAAGTCAATTCCTCATTCCGAAGCAAAAGAGTGTGCAAACTTCAAGGACGAAGTTTATTTTAAGGTGGAGAGTCTGTAACATCCCAGCATTAGAGCTTAGAAATAAGCTGAACACAGATGTGTGCATTGCATTCATGCATAGAAAATCTGAATAATTTTCGTGCTTTTAAATAAAAACTTGTCAAAGTGATTGAAGCTTCTCTTAACTTGATGGAATTGAAGTAGATCATCAAGTTGACTGTGATAATTTTCAATATGACCTTTGTTAAAACCTAATTTTGGGTAAACATAATTTGATCTAAGGGTAGATCAAATGTAATAAAATTAAATTCTAATACATTACTTAATGATTTATATTTGATCCTTAGGTGATCATATCATAGTATTCATTATAATCACTCATGAATACCAAATTATAAATATAACACAAATAATAAGAATGTAACAACTATATCTTAATCTCATCTAGTTATACCATGAGTATCATGGAAATACCTAACTCTAACTCTGTAGTGAGATTGAGTAGGAAAGAAACCATAGTTAAGATCATTCACCATATATCTTTCTTTCCATATCAATCTTTATCATCTCTATTGAATCCTATCCATATATTTATTGTTCATCAATATTGAGAAATAAACTATTGATTCACCAATTCTTAACCTATCAATTCTTGACCTATCAACTCTTGTACTTATTATAGCATTCACTTAGGGCTTATAAAGAAACAAGTAAGAAGAGGTAAATAGTGATGCTATTTTTCGATGTCATATATAGGATGGGAGTGATTGGAGGAAATCAAATCAATATGGTAACAAAGAAAATTACAAGGATGAAGTCTGAAGATAGTTACAAGGAGTAGTCCTATTGGATCAAGTAGGTACAGTCAATGAATTATATCTCTTAATCCAATAGAGCTAAACAGAAGATAATTATAATACAACTGTATGTTGTATGGATGGAAGCCTTGATTAGCCAACTAGAAACATAAACTATAAAGGATCAAAGGATTATAATGATCATGCCTTACTCACCAATATTGAATGCTTATACCATGTATAAGTGACATTGGTGGATAAAACATGATTGAACCATATGTAGGGGTTCGTATCCTGGAAAACAAAAAAATTCTACCGCATGCAAACAAACAAGCCAAGATCTATCTACTAGATTGTAGCAACGAGTCGATACAAGCACTCACCCTCGAAGATTCCAAAGCGGTTAACGAGAGCAGATTCTCGTGGATGATGTAGTCGTACACTTCCGATCTCAAGATCGCGTTGACGATCCTTCCGGCGCTGCGTTCCAGCAGCGCTTCCGCAGTCGGTCACAAGTTCGATACTCGATGAATACCTTCCTCTCCCTTGTTCCAGCAGGCAGCGGAGGTTGTAGTTCCCCCCTCGCGATTCCGGCAGCACGACGACGTGGTGTCGGAAGTAGAGGGAAGATCCCGCAGGTCTTCGCCTAAGCCGGTGCGAGTTATGGTGGATCTAGGGTTTCCCGGAGATCTAGGGTTTAGACGATCGGGAGGAGGAGGAGGTGTCGGCGGCGCAGGGAGGAGGAGGTGTCGGCGGCGCAGGGCGGCGGCGGCTTGGCGCGGGGAGGGCTAGGGCTTGTGTGCTTTGGGGCAGCCCCTCCTCTCTATTTATGAGAGGGAGGCGCAGCCTTGGGAGGGGTGGGTTTGAATCCAAACCCAAACCTAAATTGGATTGAGAGAAGGACTTGTTTCTTGTCCCACTAGGAAACCATTGTTCCAGTTTGACTTTTCAAACTCCCGTTTGACTTTCAATTTAGAGCTTTAATTCTCTATTACAAATGCACACACCATGTGACCTAGGATATGATCCAATCATTCCACTCTTCCATGAAACATTCATGGTACATTCCCCTTCCAGTCTAGTGAACCTTCTAGACCCTTCTAGAACCTCTCCGATGAAAACATCGGAAAATTTCCCGAACTCCGGAATTGGACTTGCCTTATATGAATCTTATTCTCCAGACCATTCCGGATCTCCTTGTGATATCCTGGATCCCATCCAAGACTCCGAACAACATTCGGTATGCCTAATAACATTCCATATCTACTTAGAAAACATCGAATCCTTAAGTGTGTCTCCCTACGGTTCGTGAATTATGCGGACATAACCGAGACACTTCTCCGATCAATAACCAATAGAGGAATCTGGAAATTCATATGGATCCCACATATTTCCACAATTACTTTGCGATCGAATGAACTAATTACATACGATACCAATTTCCCTTTGTCTCACGATACTTTACTTATCCGAGGTTTGATCGTCGGTATCTCTGCATACCTACTTCAACCTTGTTATTGATAAGTACTCTTTTCTCGTTCCCGTGATATGTGATCCCTTGTGAGCCAGTCACATGCTTGCAAGCCAATTGGATGACATTCCACCGAGAGGGCCTAGAGTATATCTATCCGTCATATTAATGGACAAATCCCACTCTTGATCCATGTGCCTCAACACATACTTTCCGAACACTCAATGCCACCTTTATAGCCACCCAGTTATGGTGTGGTGTTTGATGTCATCAAAGCATCCGTCCGGTGATGGTGATTAGCATGATCTCATGGTCGAAGGAATTAGGTTACTATGTATCAGAAAGCATATAGCAAATGAACTATATTAAATGACTTGATCTTTATGCTACGCTTAACTATAGGAGTATGTCCATCACATCATTCTCCTAATGATATGACCCTGTTGTTAATAACATCTCTATGTTCATGATCAGGAAACCATGATCACATATTAACCAACAAGCTAGTTTAACAAGAGGCTTTACTAGGTACTCTTTTATGTTTACAAATCACACAAGTATTAATGTTTCCGGTTAATACAATTATAGCATGGTATGTAAACATTTATCATAAGCATGAAGATATGATAATAAACACTTTATTATTGCCTCTTGGGCATATCTCCAACAGTCTCCCACCTGCACTAGAGTCAATAATATAGTTTCAAACCTTTGTGCATTCAACACCTATGGCTTTCCGGTGTTGTATTTACATGATTGCTAGTGGTCAACTGATCTCCGGATCCGACACTTTCAGGTCCGTGTGTAATTGCATGTCTTTGCGTCTCTACGCATCACTCATTATCTAATGAGATGGCTTTGTATAAATTTGGCCCATTGGTGAGACTTTTAGTTCCTTGGGCTTAAAACATGTTTGATAATATTTTCGTACAATATATCTTCATAATACTATCCCGCTGTGAACCACACCTAGTTTGATAACAAACTACTTGACACAAATCCCCTCTTTTGCTGCTATTATAGCATTCATATACTTAGCGTTTTGTTGTAGTATCTGTCATAATGTCTTAACTGTGGAACTCATCCAAATCCATTATGGAACTTACTTTACATTATATCGTGCCACCCTTAGTTTAGATTGAGATAAACTTAATTTGTACTATGTGACAAAACTAGTATCAATGTAGTACTTTTACAATGAACTAACCATTTATTTGTCACTTCTAAAAATAATATATTCTTAGTTCTTCCAAAAGATCATAAGAATATCCTTACTATCGTCTAATGATCATCTTATGAATCATTCTGGTATATGCTCATAACATTTAGAGCATAGGACATATCTGGATTTGTACATATCACAGTATGATTGATATAAATACTCTTTGTGATTTCATACATCAAGTATCAATCTATACTTGAATCTTTGTTTCACTTACCAAGTGTCAATACACTTGAATATATCATCAATATTGAACTCATTCAATCCTTTATGTGCGAAAAGAACCTTTATTGTAGTTTCTATATTGAACTCATTCAATATATCATCTATGTACTTTCGGCACAACCATATTAGTGTCTCAATCTATCTATATAGATATTGATGCCAAATATTTGGGTTTTGCCTAAATCTCTCATCGGGATGAAATTCTTAATATGTATTAAAAAACGATACATCATTTCCAATCAACAATATGTCTTCCACATAATGTATTAGAAACATCTCTTAGCGCTTTCCCCCCTTAATTTCTTGCAAATGCAAGCATCTTCATTGTCTCCGATGAAATTAAACTCTTTTAACAGTTTCATCATAGTGAAGATTCCAACTCCGCGATGCTTACATTAACCATTGAAGTTTTCATATGCTTTTAGCATCCTTTGAATTAACAAAACCCTTTGGACCGTGTTATTCACACTTCCTAGGTAACAATTCTATTAGAAGAACTTGTTTTGTTTATTCAACTACCACATAACAAAATTATATGTAGTGGTTGCTACATTAATCCGTATAGACTAACACTGGTGGAAACGGGGCTATTGGTCCCGGTTGGTACGGGGCTTTAGTCCCGGTTGCCCAACAGGGACGGGGCAATCGGGACTAAAGCCCTAACCTTTAGTCCCGGTTGCCCCACCAACCGGGACAAAAGGGTGCACACGTGGCAGCGGCAGAGGGCGAGGGGGTGGGGCATTAGTCCCGGTTCGTAACACGAACCGGGACTAATAACCTTCTGTCGGGGCAGAGATTTGGCCCATTTCTCTGCCGCGACAGAGAATTCATTTTGGCACACTTTGTTGCGGCGGCAGCATTTTCGCCACTTTTTGTGCCGCGACAGATAATTCATTTAGGTTGTTTTATTGTTTATTTAGTGATTTGCACTTATCAATGAAGGAACCTTATATTACATCATGAATATCATGACAATATTACATTGAATACACGGATCGAGTTCATGCACTACATACAAAAGTTGCTATTCGATGCTACTGGCCAATTCCTTCAATGTTGCTATTTTTACAATCCCTATTGTCTATACACAGCCGAATAGTATTCCCCTTTTGGGTCTAGGACTTCTGCATCCAAGAATCCCGCCAATTCCTCCTGAATTGCTCGTACGCGATCCGTTGGCAGAAGACCGTCCCGTAGACGTTCGATCTGATTTAAAAAAGGAGTCAGCCTATATGAATGAAACTAAACACAATTTGATTGTAATTAAAAACTATAGAAATTGTTTACGTACGTGGAGTTGCTCTAAATTTCTGCCCTTCTCATCGCACGTCTGCCGGATGAACTCGCAAACATAGTATCCACATAGATTGTTACCTGGTCCCTGCGTCAGGCACTTTACGAGAACAGAGTTCAATCAAAATAATAATCAAGCATGATAATAACTGTATCAAAACTAGAATCAAAGATATGCGCAGATATAGCTAGTGGTGCTTACATTTAGTGGTTGAAATGTAAGCTCCTCTTTCCAAACACCCCTAGCCTCGTTGGTGAACCGTTTCCAAGCGCTGCCCGACATAGAAAACGAATAAAATAAGTTATTAAGTACTTGATATCATAAAATTCACGAACGTTGCCGATATAGTGTCGTAATGATTAGAATTACCGTTGTCGAAGTATCTGCATGTCCTTCCACGTCTCAAGGGGTTTATGTTTTGAGTCCATGACTAGTACACGCCCTTTGTCAAGTTGAATGATTAACAGAATATAGTGGAAGCTGCAAATGCATAACTAATCAATTATATACTTAACATCGAGTAAGCGAAATAGAAAGTGTATACAAGACAATAACACTCACTCGAAGTGGTAAGGAAATAGTATTTCCCTTTTGGTTTCTTGAAACCTTAACGCCTGTACTATATTATCCTCCGTATCCTGGGGGCTTATTTTGAGATTAGCTTCATGAACCCAATATGGGTCAATGAAGCCAATGTCATAGATTTGTCCTCTGCTGCATTCGAGAATCTTCATTCTGCATATTACAGTATGATTATATACATGCAATAAACAAAATAATATAGCTGGAGAATAAATTAATTACAGAATTAGTACTTACAGACAATAGGCACTGATGATCGATTTGTCCAAGGCGTCTTGATTGAATAATTGAAATAGTTCATCAAATTCAATGGATATCATGTCATCCTTTTCTATCCCATGATGCTTTTTTGTAACCCTCAGCACTATCCAGTTAGCCCCGGCCCTTGTGGCATGGATGTACCAGTTATGCAATCTTCGCATTTTTGTTGGAAGATTGTTTACCTCCTCAGGTTTGACGAGAGGTTTGCCGTACTGGTAATTGTATGCTACTTCACTCACGGGGAAGAACTCTAACTGGGATAAGTACTGGGCAATACTCATACCTTGAGCAGCGGCAGCTTCTTCGTATTGTGCAACTACCTCTAGATCATACTGCTCTTCGGCCCCATATTTGCTCGACCCCACATTGGTTTGGGAAATCACCTTGAGAGGGGCGCAAGTCTGTTTTGCTTGTTCTCCGAGCTGGGCAACAGATTTCTCGCTTGCATCAGTACTGCTCTTCGAGGCTTTTTGTGCCGCATGTGACTTGAGAATAGAACGCTCATAGTCTGATGACAGCTTTGGCTCGGGTTGATGAAGAGTCTTTAGCATTTTCAACACTTTGGCTTTTTATTCTTTGGTGCTGGGGAACTCTGGCTATTTCGGCCGCCTCAGCTTAGCAAAAAACGCTGTCGTTTCCGCATCAACGATCGCCGCAGTCTCCTCTTCAGTCCAGTCATAAGCTCTCTTGGGAGGAACCTTTGGTACTTTTGGAAGAGGCTCTTGTTTACGTTTCGGCGATCGCTTACGACGCATAGTAGCGGTACGCTTACGTTATTTATCCTGAGGCGCCGGCGATGGCTCCCGCGGCGATGGATGCACCGGAGATTGGTGAGGCGACAGAGCCGGGTGAGGCGACGAAGACGGCTGCCGCGGCGGTGACGACCTCGCTGGAGACGGGTGAGGCGGCGGCGAAGATGGCCTTGGCGTGTGATTTCGAAGCACGATACATTCCTTCGGCTATAGAATTGTGACGATTTTTGCGTCTCCCAGTACAGTCACATCCCCTTCACCTGCAGGGTAGTGAAGATCCAAAACCTCAAAGGTGGGAATGATTTCATCCACGCCGACAACAGCGTAGCCCTCGGGAACCGTACGACAGTGGTAAGTTGGTTTGGGTCCAATTGGTAAGGCATAGCCGAATGCCACCTTCATTGATATGTTCACAACTTTGACATGTAGCTCGCAGTGTGTCATCTCTATGATATCATCCACTGGGTAGTCAACAGGAGCCATCGTCGGTGCATCATCGTCATCGCCATTGTCATCACCCGGGACCTCGGTGGAAGCCACACTGCTTTTTCGATTATTCGATAGGCCGGTAGCATCGAATGCACTGTGCTGCTGAGATGGGCCGGTAGTACTTTGCTCTTTAAGTGCGTTAATTTCATCTTGTTGTTGCTTTAATCGTTCTTCAATTAAACGCATTCGCTCTTTCTGACTATCCGCTTCAACTTCCTCCCAGTCCTTTATCCTCTGACGGCTTCTATCAGGATATTTCTTCCTCTCTTCTGGAAACCCAGTCCTCCATGGTTGGGAGCCTCTTGTGCCTCGTGTTCGTCCATCATGTTCCTTATTTCCAAGGGCGAGTGTGAGCTCATCATTCTCTCTATCGGGAATGAAGTCCCCATCTTTAACAGCCTTTACTGCTTTTCTGATCCTCTCGATTGGCAAGGGGTCTTCTTTATGTCGTATGTTATATATACACCTCCCTTCCGAGTCCAACGTGCCCCCATGCCCGTAAAACCAATTCCTTGCACGTTCTACCCAATCGTCTGTCTCTAGGGTGATCTTTTTATCACGTAGTTCATTCTCAAGTTTCTCCCACTTAGGAATGCCAGCCCTGTAGCCACCTTGCCCCATAGTATGGTGATACTTCTTGTTAGCAGCATTCAGCTTATTCGTTGCAGACATTTTCTTAGCTTTTTCTGATGTCTTGTATTCCACAAACTCAGCCCAGAATGGTTTTATCTTCTCAAACTGAATATACTTGAAATCGGGAGTCTTCTCTTTCACGACATAGTCAAGGTGCAATATTTTCTTCCGGTTGGTGAAACACTGGGCCATCTTCTTCAAAGCCCACTCCCTGACCTTAGCCTCCATGGTTCTCCCATGTTGTAAGGCGTCCTCAACTGGATCCTCCGCATTTGGATCCAGCTCTATCTTCGGTAGTTTGAAATTAACCATGCGCCTCTTCCACAGTAAATTTTTGGCGTGGTTAGGGACAAATAAACATGTTCCCTCTTCATCCACATTAGCAGGCCTATTCCAATTTCTAATGGTGATCGGGATTAAGTCCCTAACGATTACTCTGCATTGTGCCACAAATTTGTTTGCGACAACTTCAGGAGCCATCGGCTTGCCGTCTTCAGCGACATCTTCGATCCTGAACCTCTCATGGTCTTGCAACTTTTTGGTTGGGCCTCGTCTGCTCTTTTCAGTAGATTCCTTCGATCCGGAGGGCTAAAAGAAGAAAGATCGTCGTTACTATTTCTATATAGATAGCAAATGATTAATTAATCTATTGATTATATTACATGCACCTCGCAGGAGCGGTCGTCTTCTCGATTACACAAGGCATGGCCTTCTCCCTCGCGGAAGGCAACACCTTCAACCTCAAACAAGTCGTCTATTCCGGTAAAAAGAGGACCACCCTCATCGGAGTTGTTCAGAAACGTTGATACGTCTAAATTTTCTTCCCCACGGATCACACCTTGGATCAACTCTTCCTTTTATTCGTCTCTGACGTGTGGGTCCATATTTTCTGCATAGGTGGAAAAACGAATAAGTCAAAGCAGCTAAAGGAGAAAGTTAGGTACAGTGTTGAGAGATATAAACCCTAATTCAGAGAAACCCTAATATATACATACACAATAATAAAAATGAAGAGAAACCCTAAACCCTAAACCTAGCTACAAAAAGGAAACTGTGTAGTAGATAGGCACATCGTCGAACCCACATGCACCTAAGGGGTATTAATGATTCCTTATCTGAGATAGGGCTTTTAAGTTGCTTGACAATGTGAATCGGGTCTGGGGCTACCCACAGTGACTGACCAGTCTGGCCGAAGACCAATAATACCAAACTAATTAATAAACCTAATAATACCTAACTAATAATAAACCTAATAATCGAAACAACGAAAAGAAAGGGAAACAATCAACACATGGCATCGATGCAATGATCAAGCAAGTATGATGATATGACAAGTTAATTTGCATTGGAATGTAACCCTAAGACATGCTCGGCGATTTAATCGGGGTTCCGAGGGGTGAAAACCCTAACTCGGGGAAACTCCGGAACATATGAGAGGGGTGCATTTGTTCTTCTAATTATACTTGTCATTTAAGTTGTTGAATAATGCATGATTATAGGTTAAATAGATAGGTTTCATTTTTCTGAACAATTTGATATATTATTTGTATTTTTCTGACTTATAAACAATAAGTTATTGATTTTACAATATTAAATCATTTTCTGGAATTAAAAAAAAGGAAAAAAGTTTTTACACCGGGGCGCCCCCTAGCCAGTGAGACTGATAGAAGGGCCCCAGTGCCAACTCAGCCTCCACGCGTACAGATCATTTTTATACCACAGAGGAGCCTATCCACTGAGGCTGACTGATGGGCCCTAGGCCACATCAGCTGCCACGCGAGCACGAGTGACGTCAGCACGACGTCACGCTGGCAGTGAGCTCCCAGGCAGCGGCAGCGACGACGATAGCGGGCACGCCTAGACGCGCGGATGGGCGCGTTAGAGAGAGCGCGATGCAGGGAGAAAGAGAGTGGTGGCGCCGCTCCTTGTTGGTCACCGGAGCGTCGCCTCCGTCGAGCTCGAGCGGCGGCGTCGTCGGGCACAAGCGGGGAGAGTAGTACAGGAGGAGAGGGAGAGAAAGAAGAACACCGTGAGGATCGGCAGCTCACCAGGAACACGACAGAGGTGGTGGCGAGGCCGGGCGAGCTCGGGAGACGCCGGAATCGACGGATAAAGACGGCGGACGGAGCTTCCAATCCAGGCTATTGAGGTCACGCGCGAGGGGGAAAAGTAGCCGGGGCGCGCGTGGACGGAGGCAGCGGTGGTGGTGGACGGAACGCGCGGGTGGCGGCGAGCTCGGGCAGCCTGCTGGCGTCGGGGGAGGTTCCTGTGCGCGCGCCGGTGAGAAGCAGAGAAGTGAGATTGGGAAGAAGAAAGGAGGCGCGTCAGTTATAAACGAAGGGCCTTTAGTCCCAGTTGGTGGCTCCAACCGGGACTAAAGGGGCATACGTCCCGGTTGGAGCCACCAACCGGGACGTATACTCCAATATTTTCAGCAGACCAAGGGTTGGCGCGCAGGGGCTCTTTAGTCCCGGTTGGTGGCTCCAACCGGGACATATTCCCCTGTTTTCAAATTTTTTCAGGTATTTTCTCTCTGTTCCCGCCTTATTTTTTATTTTGGGGTTTAAATTTGTATTGTTTTTTAAATGATAATTAATTTGGAATTTAGAAAAACTTTAAACATAAAAAGTGTTTGGATTTGAATAAATAATACAAAACCATTTTCTGTTTTAAAAAATAATTAATGTAACCATTTAAAATATGAACCATTTACAATTAAAAATGAATTAACTTATATTTTTTTAATATCAATTTGGAATTTAGAAAAACTTTAAAAATAAAAAGTATATGGATTTGAATAAATAATCCAAAACCATTTTATATTTTTAAAAAATAATTAATGTAACCATTTAAAATGAATTAACTTATATTTTTTAATATTAATTTGGAATTTAGAAAAACTTTAAACATAAGTGTTTGGATTTGAATAAATAATTCAAAACCATTTTCTGTTTTAAAAAATAATTAATGTAACCATTTAAAATATGAACCATTTACAATTAAAAATTACTTAACTTATATTTTTTAATATCAATTTGGAATTTAGAAAAACTTTAAACATAAAAAGTGTATGGATTTGAATAAATAATCCAAAACCATTTTCTATTTTTAAAAAATAATTAATGTAACCATTTAAAATGAATTAACTTATATTTTTGAATATTAATTTAGAATTTAAAAAAACTTTAAACATAAAAAGTTTTTGGATTTGAATAAATAATTCAAAACCATTTTCTGTTTTAAAAAATAATTAATGTAACCATTTATTATGACCGTTTTGAATTATCTGAATTTCTAACTATGGTCGAACCGGTGTCCATCAAGATAGGGGATGAGCATCGTTTGAACATGCATTGGATCTCTAAAGAAACCACATATTGCGAGTCTAAAAATGATTTTTTCAAAAAATCACGGGCGATAGATCATGTACCTCTAGTACAAACCGGACCCACTTCCTGCCGATTCGGCAGACATTTGTCCTTTTTACCCGGGATGGACGAAAAGGTTTGAGATGTCCCTGTTGGGAGATAGTCCATGTAAGGTGGTATAGTATTTTAGGAAAATGGGACGGTAGCATTCTGAAAAGGTGGTCTAGTATTTTAGGAGATGTCCCTGTTGGGAGATAGTCCATATCGCTATGAAAGATCAAATCTTGTCCTGGTCAACTTTTGAACATTGTTGTGAACTCTTTCCCAACATATTGACTATTTCATAGATGTGAAAACATCCATATCTATTTCTTTATAGATCCAAAAACGACTGTAAGGTCGCACGCCTTTCTAGAGGGTCTTTCAAGTTCAAAGCTTGATTTCTCGCGCATGGAACTATCACGGATTTTATGGCTTCAAGCCATTTGACAGAGTCAGGGCCCAATTTCACTTGTTTGCATGTAGTCGGTTCATTATTGTCAAATAATGATTCAACCCTCAAATCTTGGTATTTTATTGTTTACCCAACCTAATAGGTTCAATAGGAACTTAGACTTTCATGATCACAACCTTTGAGGCACGTGAGCCAGTGTTGCTGCCTCCAGAACACTTTTCGGTGCTGCGCAACTTTGGACATATACCTAAGGTTCTTTTAGCCTTATCAAAGTTCTATTGTCCTCCCACTTATCTTTTCACGAATAACTCCATCTCAAAGAAACTTCACGTTCTAGCCGACAAACACTTTTGTCTCCGACGTTATGGAGGAATACTTAATAGTTATTTGAAATAACATACAAAGACAGGTTCATCCGACTTTGGTTGCAAACATCTTTCTTATGCATAGCATACCAATGTTTAAGAAAGGACAACTTGGGTTTTATCCCAAACCATAACTTTATATGGTGTCATTTCAACGGATTATTATGGAGCTCTTTTTCAGTGGAAGACGGTAGTCTCTAAAGCTTTTAATCTTTAAACTATAATGGCAGTTTTATCAATTACACCTTTGATTTTACCATGTCAAACAAGGTTTAATTACATATCTCGAACGCTCCATACTCTTATGGTGTTTCGGGAAATGCAAATCCACGGAACGATTCCTTAAATCTTAGGTATTATGCTAAACTTGTAAGTAAAATATCTTCCTTTATGATCTTATCATAAACTATTTATATTCTTGTTACAATGATTTTGCACTTCATCTTGAAAGCCTTTGAACTTTTCAAATGTTTCATACTTCATCCTTATTAAGTAAATATTCATATATTCACTCAAATTTTCGGAGAAATCATATGAAGTTGAAATCCATCGCTCTTGACTACACATAATGGACTTCATACAACAATATGTACAAGTTCTAATAAGCTAGGAATTCGTTACCTTTTGGCCTATGAACGAAGTTTTAATTATCTCTAGGAAAGTTTGATCAAAAATCAAAAGACTCCAAAATTCCATCCGCATTGAGTTTCTTCAGGTTTTCTTTCCAACATAATTTAAATGGCGATGTCACTTCTTAAGTGATCTTTCAATCAATATGTCTTTCGACATTTTTAGCACTAGTTTTATGGATGTGATTTCTCCAATGAGATTTGTAAATCATCCATCTTTTATGGATTACGACAATTATTTGAACAACCCTTTTGTTCTCATAATACCTGATAATACAAATCTTGAAGGCAAGCTTTGATGTTTAACGAGCAACACAATAACCCTTTATTTGTTCTCGATGAACATCATCACATATTCTTTTGCTAGTTACTTAGGCCATTTTAGTTCATGAATTCTGTTTTTTCGTATGACGATTCATACCAACAAATTCAGTATCCAATACTTAAGAACCACATTATTTAACAAGCAAAGAATACAACCATAACACGTATATCCTCTATATACCTAAGCTAAACAATTCTTGTCTTTTCTTTTCTGCCATATATCTCTTTCAGTATTTCCTTTTATGTTTGAAAGAATCTATCCATATCAATAGTGGAGCCATACACATGACACATAGTCCAAAGGGTGTATAGTTAAATACCAATGTCTTTGGACTTGCACTTTGAAGTAGATCACCATCATCAAATGTTTGGTGTTGTTTCAAATTTATTTCTTTAGTAATCTCTTGTTGTAGTAAACATTTTAACTACATCAAATATTCACCCTTCTCATGGAATTATTCATGATCAACCTACTTTAGCTTATAACGGTGAATCGCGAGTATAATGTTGCTCTCCAAAACCTTTTGGAGGATTAGGACAACTAGTGTCTCCAACCTTTTGTAAATTCTCATCAAATATGAGAACATAAATTTTTCCATATTATACTCTATCATGTTGTAATCAAAACATCATTTTAGATACCGCAATATCTTTCATACATGATGGTTTCTGAAACAACTCTTTCAACTCCTAGATTACCTTGATATTGAAACTATCTTTTGAATATCAAGAATCATGGAGACAAACATGATACTTATATACTAACACTGGAATTGTTACTCTTGATTTAATACCAACTATTAAACTTCACAGAGTAATCGAAACTTACTGAAAATTTGCAATGGGACTTTTAAACTTTAGATTAACACTTCAAAACAATACGATACCAGTTCGTAAAGTAACTAACCAGAATTCTATAGTTCTATCATCTCAATTATAACTAAGCGCAAGGTGGTAAACGGATGCCAATCACTACAACAACTATGCAAATTCACTTTGATTTAATTTATGATAAATAGTGTTCAACTTTTAATCATATTGCTATTGAACTCCCACTCAAAACAATATCCCTCACATTGTTTTAGTGATCACAGGAACCAAATCCACCACATCAAAAACGATCATCACGAGATTTGATGTAGCTTCAATGGCGAACAATCAACATGTTCATCATATCTACTATATGACTCATGCTTACCTTTCGGTGATCCGTGTTCCGAGACCATGTTTGTACATGCTAGACTCGTCAAGATCAAACCTTAGCTTCCGCATGAGCAAATCTGGCTTGCTCATGTTGTATACACTCGCAGAATCTAACACACCCGATCATCACGTGATGCTTTGAAACAACGAGCTTTAGCAACGGTGATTACTAAGGATGAACACTTTAAAACTTGAAATTGTGTGCTTTAGGGATCATCTTATAATGCTACCGTCCTGAACTAAGCAATACAAGATGCATAAAAGGAATAGCATCACATGCAATTCATAATATGTGATATGATATGGCCTTTCTTCTTGTGCTTCCGATCTCCATCTTCAAGCACGAACATGATCACCATCATCACCGGTGTGGCGTCAAGGTTAATGGCGCCGCTTCATGGTTGTCTTCGACCAGCATCAATTATTACAACTACTTTGAATAATAGACACGTAGGTCTTAACGAAATTAAAAGACAACCATATGGCTCCTGCCGGTTGCCAACTTACAATAAGGAACATTGCATACATCATATATAATCACAATCACGGCCATATCACATCACAGCACACCCCTGCAAAACAAAGTTTCTTTGCATATTTTATGTGGTTTGGGGCTTTCAATAAGTGTCGTTCTAACTTACGAACAAGAACCACAACGTTGATGTTTGAACTATCAAGTGCCCGTTGTAAATTGAATCTTTACTATGATGGGAGAGACAGACACCTGCAAAGCCACTTATGCAATACAAGTTGCATGTTGAGCGTGGATCAAGTCTCATGAACGATGTCATGTAAGGTTAGCCCGGGCCGCTTCATCCCATCATACCACAAGATGCAAAGTACACTAAAAGCAATTGATATTAAAAGCACCACCGTCCACAATGACCATTGCGTTCTACTCGTGCAACATATCTACATATAGACATGGCTCTGATACCACTGTAGGGGTTCGTAGCATGGAAAACAAAAAAATTCTACCGCTTGCACAAAAACAAGCCAAGATCTATCTACTAGATTGTAGTAACGAGTCGGTAGAAGAACTCACCCTCGAAGATTCCAAAGCGGTTAACAAGAGCAGATTCTCGTGGATGATGTAGTCGTACACTTCCGATCTCAAGATCGCGTAGACGATCCTTCCGGCGCTGCGTTCCGGCAGCGCTTCCGTAGTCGGTCACACGTTCGATACTCGATGAAGACCTTCCTCTCCCTTGTTCCAGCAGGCAGCGGAGGTTGTAGTTCTCCCCTCGCGATTCTAGCAGGCGTGGTGTCGGAAGTAGAGGGAAGATCCCGCAGGGCTTCGCCTAAGCCGGTCCGAGTTATGGTGGATCTAGGGTTTCCCGGAGATCTAGGGTCTAGACGACCGGGAGGAGGAGGAGGTGTCGGCGGCGGCTAGGGAGGCGGCGACGAACCGGCGGCGGCTTGGCGCGGGGAGGGCTAGGGCTTGTGTGTTTTGGGGCAGCCCCTCCCCTATATTTATGAGACGGAGGGACAGCCTTGGGAGGGGTGGGTTTGAATCCAAACACCCAAGTTGGATTGAGAGAAGGACTTGTTTCATGTCCCACTAGGAAACCATTGTTCCAGTTTGACTTTTCAAACTCCCGTTTTACTTTCAATTTAGAGCTTTAATTCTCTATTACAAATGCACACACCATGTGACCTAGGATATGATCCAATCATTCCACTTATCCATGACACATTCATGGTCCATTCCCCTTCCGGTCCGGTGAACCTTCTAGACCCTTCTAGAACCTCTCTAACGAAAACATCGAAAACTTTCCCGAACTCCGGAATCGGACTTTCCTTATATGAATCTTATTATCCAGACCATTCCGGATCTCCTCGTGATATCCCAGATCCCATCCGAGACTCCGAACAACATTTGGTATCCCTACTAACATTCCATATATACTTAGACAACATAGAATCCTTAAGTGTGTCTCCCTACGGTTCGTGCATTATGCGGACATGACCGAGACACTTCTCCGATCAATAACCAATAGAGGAATCTGGAAATTCATATGGCTCCCACATATTTCTACGATTACTTTGCGATCGAATGAACCACTTACATACGATACCAATTTCCCTTTGTCTCACGATAGTTTACTTATCCGAGGTTTGATCGTCGGTATCTCCGCATACCTACTTCAACCTTGTTATTGATAAGTACTCTTTTCTCGTTCCCGTGATATGTGATCCCGTGTGAGCCAGTCACATGCTTGCAAGCCAATTGGATGACATTCCACCGAGAGGGCCCATAGTATATCTATCCGTCATATGGATGGACAAATCCCACTTTTGATCCATGTGCCTCAACACATACTTTCCGAACACTCGATGCCACCTTTATAGCCACCCAATTACGGTGTGGTGTTTGATGTCATCAAAGCATCCTTCCGGTGATGGTGATTAGCATGATCTCATGGTCGAAGGAATTAGCTTACTACGTATCAGAAAACATATAGAAAATGAACTATATTAAATGACTTGATCTTTATGCTACACTTAACTATAGGAGTATGTCCATCACATCATTCTCCTAATGATATGACCTTGTTGTTAATAACATCTCTATGTTCATGATTAGGAAACCATGATCACATATTAACCAACAAGCTAGTTTAACAAGAGGCTTTACTAGGGACTCTTTTATGTTTATCATAAGCATGAAGATATGATAATAACCACTTTATTATTGCCTCTTGGGCATATCTCCAACACCATAGTATAGATATATTATCCTAGATTAGTCATTACAAGTCACATTAATATAATGTGAGGTTGGAATGTTAGATATTGGAGTCAAGTAGAGACAAGATAGTATGATTAAAATGATGTTAGAGGAACATTGGATTAAACAAGTAGTATTTTCCTCTTTGGAAATACTAAGCAATTGAAGTGAAGTAGGATTTGATGCATACATATATTGCAGTGATATTAGTGAAGGGTGATCAAGGAAGAGTATGATTGGAGTTAGAGGTAACCACTTGTTGGATTGGGGATTATCAACAGCAGAGTAGTGGATATAACCAAATATTGATATGAAAAGATTTAGTGTCAAGCTCATTGGATTTACAAATGAATTTAGAAGAATAAAAGGTGGATAAGAATATTCTGCAAATCAAAGCTCATCATGTTAGCACATGATGATGGACATAGAGAAGTAGTATATCTAGGAAAGGAATTCCTTAATTAGAGGTCCAGAATTATGAAGTATGGAATATAGGAACTTTTGGTAAACACTAGACCCTAGATCTTTACCAAACATATTATCCATTTCATCTAATGGATCTATCATCTTATTTACACAAAGCTTCATAGAAATATTTACTATATCAAATCACCTAAGCACATCTTTGTCATTTTCAACCGTCATTATCATAGGTGCTTAGGAACCATCTTTATCAATTCTTTCTCATAAGATAGCCTAGAAAATAATTCCACTATTTTACTTCAAAGGGTGATAACATTAAAAATTATAAACATAAAGGCAATATATTTTAACCATTCACTTTCATTTATAACTATAAAAGGATATTCCCATATTAAAAACTTCTAGAATTCATGGTAAATACTTATAGTCTAAAACCTTAACTTCTATTTCAATCATGACCATCAATATATAAGTAATGTCATAACCAAGATCCTTAAAACAATATTCACCTATTAGTGAAATTTCGATAATAAAAGTTATTATATTAAGAATTTTAATAATTAAAACATCTTATATAATGATTGTTATACAAAAGGAATATGGATATATTATTTACATACCTTTAAGTATCTTAAACCATTCTAATCACACTCATTAAGAAGAAATAATGAAGTCATTTTTATAGGATTATAGAAAAATCCTAAACCCCAAAAACCTAGATTCTATTTATTCCATTTAATATAATAAATCCTTATATGTTAATGAATTAAGGGAATGTAGAATAGTAAATAAATAAAGTATATAATAATAATAATTCATACCAGAATATTAAGTAAAATTTTCTAAAGAAAAATTTCTAGGGAAAAATTAAAACAAAAGTATGAATAGTTCAAATCTGAAAAGAAAGTAAAATACAAAACATAAAACAGAAAAAAATAAAGGAAGAAGAGGTATCGGTCCAATCTGGCCCATGGCCCATCTCCTCTCTGCTTACTCGTCGCTCACACGCGCCACACTGCAGCCCACCTGGCCCAGCATCAGCCCGCCAGGAGCCCGTACCCCTTCGTTGTCTTTTTCCCATCGTCCTCCTCGCCGACGACGGATCGAGCAAGCAGCTCGTTGTCGAGCTCCGTCGCGCCGGCGTGCGCCAGGATTCGAGCCGCCGCCTGCCGTCGCCTACAAGACCCTCTATCTCGCCAAGGACGAACCTAACACATCATTTCCTCTCCTTCCTTCTCCAGCGCGCAAACTCTAACTCCAGAGCTCACAGACACCGTCGAGTCCCGTCTTCTCCGGCCGCCCCGAGCCTCGTCGTGGCTCCTGGAAGCTTCGCCTCGCCGCGGTGAGCAGCCTCGCAGGAGGAATCGACGTGGGGAGATGTTGGGTTCGCAGCATAGAAAACAAAAATTTTCCTACGATGTGAACTATATACCAAGATCTATCTACTAGATACAAACAACGGGCGGATGTATATCCGTAGAGAACATACCCTTGAAGACCGACAAAGCTTAACGAGTTCAACTCGTGGTTGATGTAGACGATCTCTTGCCGATCTCAAGATCGAGAGGAAGTCCTAGCGCCGCAAATCAGCAGCGCATCCGTGCTCGCACACACGTTCGAGGCACCGAGAAACCTCCGCTTCCTCGCTCCAGCGATGCAGCGGAAGCACAACTCTTTCTTGCCGAATAGCCACCGGGAACATGTATCTCGCTAGTCCGAGACCATGGGGGATAAATTCTAGAGGGGGAGAGAGATCCTTCACGAGGAGGTGTGAGAGACAAGTGAGGAGGGGTGCTCCTTTTATAGGAGGAGGGGGGGGGACCCCAAGGGGGTGGCCGGCGCATGGGGGCTGCCCCCTTGCCCTCCCCTCTTCATGTGGGTGGACACTCCACTCACAAATCTCCTTTAAATTCCCTCCACTCAAAAGTCCACTCAAATTCCCATTAAATTTCCACCAAATTTAATGCAAACTCTCATTAAATAAAACTCTTTTATTTTATTCAGAATTTTGTCAATTACTTTAATGACAAACATTCACAAATAACCCCTTGCTAGAATTCTATTTCACATGCATAACCACTTTATGCAATTTCACCCGAAAACCTGTTTCGGTATCTAGTGAAATAAATTCCTACGCTTGTTCATTCTTTCGGCATGAAACATTTGCTCTAATTGGATGTCAGTGTCTCTTAAGTGTGTCACCCTACGGTTCGTGAATAATGCGGACATGATCGAGACCCCTCTCGGATCAATAATCAGAAGCGGGATCTGGAGACCCATACTGACTCCCACACATTCAACGATGACTTTCTTGTGATCGTCGGAACCTTTTACGCTAGTATCTTAATCCCTTTGTTTCACGATATATTACATGTCCGAGATTCGATCATCGGTATCTCCATACCTAGTTTGATCTCGTTACCGACATGCACTCTTTTCTCGTTCCTGTGATATAACATTCTAGTGATCAAATCACTTGCTTGCAAGCTAATCAATGTGATATCACCGAGAGGGCCCAGAGTATATCTATCCGTCATCAGGATGAACAAATTCCACTCTCGATCCATGAGCCTCAACATAACACTTTATTAGTTCTAAATCCATATTTATAATCACCCTGTTACGGTGTGACGTTTAATGTTATCAAGAAACTCTTCCGGTGTTAGTGATTGACATGATCTCATGGTCTAAGGATTAGGATCACTTCGTAAGTTATTATAGCAATATAAACTCAATGACTTTGATCGTAATGCTATACTTCGGATGAATGTTCATCACACCATTACACTAATGTTGTGATCCCGTTATTAACAACATCCAATGTCCATGATCAGGAAACCTTGATCATCTTGTTAATCAACGAGCTAGTTTATGAGAGAGGCATAACTAGGAACTTTCTGTTTGTTTATTAAACACACATGTATTAACGTTTCCGTATTAATACAATTATAGCATGCAAAATAAACATCTATCATATACTTGGAATACACATAATAAACACTTTATTATTGCCTCTCAGGGCATATTCCCTTCAGAAGCTCCCAATCGTCGACAAGGACACCGCCTTCCCGATCTCCGACCACTGCTTCCTCCCTCGATTCCGGAGTCCCCCGTGCTCACCTCTCCTCGGCACCACCACCGTCATGCTCCTGGTGAGCCACTGGTGCTCAAGCACCTTTATGCTTTCTCTCTCTCTCTCCCTCTAAATATTCCTCCCCGCGAGAAACCGCAGCCGCCGCCGCTCGCCGTCGTTGCACCACCGTCACCAGTAGCAATTTCAAGGTGGCGGCCGCCACTATGCTGCACCCCGCGACGCCCTCTTACCGATAAGCCAAAGCTTAGCCCCGCGCACGGAGCCGATTCACGAATCCGACCTTGATATGAGGTTGATCTTGGAGTGATGTCAGCGTGACGTCACGCTGATGTCATATTCCTATTTTTCTTTTATTTTAGAAATTGTAATAAGATTTCTGTAATAAATAAAAACAAATAGAAATGACATGGCAAAGGTCCCACCAGTCAGTGACTGGGGGTAGGATAAGCTCTGGTGAGAAAACTCCTTCATTGCATGCTGACATCAGCATTACCTAATAAACACATTTAGTTATTTAATTAAAAAATTCATAAAATGACCCAATCTTCTAAAATCAATAACTTTTGTTTTATAATTCAGAAAAATATGTTTTAATATATGAACATTTTCAGAAAAATAAAATCTACAACTTAAAAGCATTATCAAATATTATTATGATGATTATCTAAATAAATATTATTTAATAAAAGTTTTATAAGTAATAAAACTTTGATAATTAATATTTTAATAATGGTAATTGTTAAAAATATAAATAAAATACCAAAAATCTTAGAAAAATAAGAATTAGAGTTTAAAACTATAATCATGAATAATTATTCCTCTTAATTAAATATTTATTATTTATTAAGTAGTTATATAGTAATAAACCTTATTAAAATCATATCTTATTATTTATAAATCACGAAAATAAATGTAATATACCAAAATGATCACAAAAATAATACCTACATGTTAAAAAAATATAATATTCCACTTTTGAGTTAAATAAAAAGTTAAACATTTCATAACTTGAATTTAAACCTATTTCCTTAATAGATAATTCATATAAAGGTAAATAAAATTTGTTAATATTCCTAAAATTGCCAATTTAGATTTATAAGTAATACTAGTCTTAAATATTGATAATATGAAGTCAAAATGGTTCAACACATTTTAAACACAATTTATTTAAATTATACTTCAACCATAAGTGCAGATTATTTTATAAAAGAATCATTACCCAATCTAAAATCTCCAAGATTAATTATAATGAAATAAAAACCATTCCTTTGCTTTAATCACAAGTTTATAAACAAATCAAAACACTATAGTAAGTTCATAAGAACTAAATAATATTGTTTACTTAATTATAAATCATAACCACACCCTTATAGGAAGGTAAATCCCATTATACCATTTGAAGGCAAATATAATTGTTGCACTTAATTGATTTGTCCCACGGCTGGGATTATAAATAGTACAAGGAGACTTGGTTGCCAAGCTAGCTAGAGATTACAATTTGGAAACTGTACGGACGGTAGACGTGTCCTTTACGTACTCGTCTAACACCCCCCGCAGTCGGAGCGGGAGCAGGGCGGACGTTCAGACGGGAGCGAAACTCGACGAAGACCGTCGATGGCAACCCTTTGGTGTAGATATCTGCATACTGTGAAGATGTTGGGACATGGAGAACACGAACATATCCAAAAGAAACTCTCTCGCGGACAAAATGAAGATCAATCTCCACATGCTTGGTACGTTGATGTTGAACCGGGTTCGTCGATAGGTAGACCACAGATATACTGTCACAGTAGACCATCATAGCTCGATGAAGGGTGCGTTGTAGCTCGGACAGGAGATGACGTAACTAGCATTCCTCAGCAACGGCGTTGGCAACTCCTCGGTATTCTGCTTCCGCACTCGACCGGGACACAGTTTGCTGGCGTTTAGAGGACCAAGAGATCAGATTGTCGCCAAGGAATACTCCATAGCCTAAGGTGGACTTAGGTGTGTCAGGGCAGCTAGCCCAGTCAGCATCAGTGTATGCAGTAAGCGATGTCGGCGACAATCGATGTAGTTGTAGGCCATAGTCGATGGTGCTGCGAAGATACCGGAGAATCTGCTTAACCGCATTGAGGTGCGGCTCACACGGATCTTGCATGTATAAGCATACCTGCTGAACGGCATAGGCGACATCCGGTCTGCTAACTGACAAGTATTGGAGGGCCCCTGTAGCATCCCGTTTGTCTAACAATTGTAATGCTACTTGATCTAGTAATATAATGGCTACTTCATATATATAATTGTTGCATCATCATTATATCATGCTCATGCCATCATGCCACCTTGCATTTGAGCATCATATAAAACCCTTTTGATTTGGTTCTTCTATCATCTGCATTGTAAATTTTATTTGCCTCTTGATATTGTATTTGGTTCTTGATAAATTGTGTAAATGCCCAAGTTGAGTTGGGGGCATATCTTTTATTGACTCCACCACCTTTCTTGTCATCACCCCATCATTCCACCATTCCACTATATATGAGCATTGCAACTTATTGGTTTTACCTCTAGCTCATGTGGGTTGGGATGGATCCAATTCTATCTCCACATTCTCTCATCTTAGCATCATGTGGTTTTCACATTATTGATATGTGGGGAGCCACATGGCCACCTTTGTATGCTATGTTGCAGATTTGCCTCTATTAGCTTCCATGTGGGAACTATCCTATATGTGTACATGCATGAAGATATAATTTGGCCATGTGATGATCTAGTGGAGAAACACACACTAGTATGGTCATATAGCTCCATATATGTGCATAGGATCAATATTTTCCATATTGCATGGTAGTATTCAAATTTGAGTGCATGCATGATATAAATTCCATGTGTATTTCTAGTTGTTTTCACAATTAGCAATGGGGTATTTAATGCTTATGCATGGGCCATGCAACCTTCTCCAACTTTGGTCCTCCTTTGTTTTTATTTGAATCTTTGAGTGGATCATCCCCCATATCTCTCTCTTACCCCCCCCCCCTCTTCATGCTTGATCTTGCTTGATGCATGCAACCATCTAAAACCCTACACCCATCTCCATCCATTCCATCACCCCATTATCTCACCCATATCTTTTCTTTTAAATAAAACTCTTATGCTTGATCATATGAGGCTTATTCTTTTCTTCTCTCTTTCTCTCCTAGCCTAGTTCTTCTAAACCCTAATCTCTCTTACCCCCTCTCACTTATCCTCTCCCCTAAACCCTAGCCTCTCTCTAACCCTAACCCAAGCTCTAAACCTAGTTACACCCTACCCCATCTCCACCTCTCTCACCTTACCCTCCCCTTGGTCTCTCCATGCCGAGCCCCTTGCTGCCCCACCTGGCTACCCCCCTCTCCTGGTCCCACACCCCATCTACCCCAACCCTAAAACCAACCCTAACCCGAGGCTACCCCGACCCTAGCTCCATGCCACTCCCCTCCCTCTCTCTAGCTCCCTCTCTGCCACAGCAGCCCCACCCGAGCAAAACCCTCCTTGAATGCTCCCTGGCCCCACCTGGACGCCCCACCCGTGCCTGCCTCCCCTCCAGCTCGAGCACATGGGGGTAGAGGAGAAAAAGGTGGCCGAAGCCACCTTTATCATCACTACCTCCCCACGGAACCCCCTCTCCCCTCCCGCCCTTATCTACCCCTCTCTATCGCCTACTGCCTCCCCCAGATCTACCCAGGGCGCCTGCCGCTCCTCCCCTCCTTCTCCACCAACGCCCACCCTCTCTCGCTGATCACCGCCAGCACCGCGTCGCCTCGACGATCCGGTCGTCAAGCTCAACGTGGAGGTGGTCTGGGAGAACGGGGAGGACCCGCTGCGTCGCCCCGTACATGCCAGCGAGGAGGAGAAGCCCCAGGAGCCCCAGAACCAGCACCGCCCCGACGAAACCCTAGCTTCGCTCGGCCCCTGCCTCGTCGATGATCGCCGGCGCCTCTGCCCGAACCACCACCGTCAACAGCCTCGCGGTGAGCCTCCCGTCTTCCCTGACATGGTCCACCTCGCGGTCGTCGCCTGTGCTCGTCATTCGTTTCGTCGAACGCCCACCGTGCGCTGCCGCTCGCTGCTGTTTGTGCGCTCCCCCATCGCGTAAGCCCTATCTAGGCCCCGTCCACCCTCCTAACACCAACCCCGTCCTAGCCCAGCGGTAGCCGCCTCCGTGCGCACGCCCAGGTCGCGTGTTCGAGCCCTGGTCGCCCCTGTTTTTCCTCTCCAGAGCGGCGCCGTCAGTTTCGTCAGAAACAGAGGAAGAGAAACAGTAGCCCGTGTGCACTTTGCAAATAACCCCAACCTTTTTATCCCGTCAACCCGCGCTCCCCTCCGACCCCACCTGTCTGCCTCTATGCGGTTTTATAAAAAGGCACCGCTACTTTGCGGTACTCAACCCGCAGTCCCTGGGTCCGCCGCGTGTCACAGATGCGGCCAACCACTGGCGCGTGGGTCCGCTCGCGCGTCGGGCCTACTGGTCAGATGCTGCGGCTAGATCAACTCGCGGTGAGGAAAGCTTTTGCGCGCTGCTTACGCCCAGTCAGCAGCGGTCCCACCCGTCAGCGTCTGTGGCTAAGTTTGCCTAAGTAGAAAAAGTCCCTGTTCTTTTCTGTTTTAAATCAAACTTTTCAAATTAATTTAAATTCAAAATTCAAATCAGTATTTAAATAACTTTTAAAATATGAATTCAAATAATACAAATAATATATTTTTTGAAATCATAAAAATGTGAGGATTTCAAATATGCCATCCAAAATACATTCTGAACACTTAAAATTTCAAGTTAATTTAAATTACAACAAAATGCCCCTTTTTTAATTATTTAATAACTTTTGCTTTATAACTCCAAATTTGACAAATGATATGTCTAAAATGATTAACTCGACGAGACCTTTCTGTTTATGCATTCCTTGATCTGAATTGAAGCATGCATCACATAAATATTGCAAAACCAGAACTGTTTATGAGAGTAAAACATGCCTAAATACTTTAACCAAGTGTCTTATTATTGTTTTCTCACCTCACCCATGCCATGCTACTTTATTGCCATGTAAATTGTGCATCATTCATCATGGCATGATTGTTTGTTTGTCGCATTTTATTCCTATGCTTGTGCACTTTATTTATATTGGCCCTTGTTTGTTTGGTTCTTCTTCGAATAGACGCTGAGCAGGAGATATATCAAGAAAACCAGGAGCACTACCCAGATCCTTCTCTCGCTTCAACTGAGCTGCCAGGCAAGCACTACCACATGCTTGCATACATATAGTACCCATTGCCTCTATCTTATTCTTGCATCAGTGAGTCGCGATTGCATTAAACTTATTCCCAAGTATTGCATAGCCTTTACTTTTAAACCCCACCAAAGCTTGTTCCTCCATCCCATGAGCCATTACTACAGGAGTTGTTTGAGCCATGCGAGTCGTAGAACAGCATGTGTAGGGTATGTGAGTGTCTGATGGATAACGAGGTACCTAAACAACTTAACCTGAGTAGTATGGGATAACTAATGAAAGTGGCACCGGTGAGCAATATCTGCTATTTGGTTTTTCATGCTCACTTGTGTCCCGTAGGACCCCGAGTACTTGATTCCTGTTCCTTGAATATTCGTGCTATCCACATCCGGGAGGATTATGGGACCCCCCTGAGCCAGAGCTTGATTCATTCTTATTTCTTGGGGCCACAATTAGTTTGGGGCTTTATTACTATCATGTACTTATGCCATGCTTTACTACTTTATTTTAAATTGTGCGAGGTACTGCACCTGTACTGTTTAGGTAAGCGGAGTGTTTTCGCGGTATCGACAAGCCCAGTCACATTTTCGGGTTCCCAGTCATTTACAGCCATTGGCGCAAACCTTGAGTCCGTCTCGGAGCCGGCCAGTTTCGTTGCGGGTAGCTTAATGGGGTGGACCCCTGAAATATTTTTGAATCTTGTGATTGCTTTGTCGTGACTGCCTCGTTGGGTTTTGATTTGGTTTTTCCGAGGTTGATCGAGTGTGTGTTGCTATTTGTGCACCCCTGCAGGGTAAAACTTTCTGAAAGCCGTGTCCGCGGTTATGGACGACGTGGAGCACAGTTTCTCGATCATAGACAAGTATAACTAAAGTACCTCTTTTGATTTGACTAAGTAACTGACTAGTAAATAGTGCAACGCTCATGGAATGGATAATAAAACTGCCAACGGATGGGGGGTGTTCGTCCGCTTCCTCGTCGGTAAGCGAGGAGGAGGATGGATCTGGTAATATTACCGTTTTAACTGTTGTTATTAATTCAGGGACATCCGTCTATCTTTGGTTAGGCGGATGGTTAGCGAGTATCTATAGAATTGTTAGGGTTTATCTTTTGCTGCAATTGCGTCACCCCAGGTTGTGTCCCCTTTAGAGGCATAAAGACTTGCTGAGTACCCCTAGGGTCTCACACGATAAATTATTTGATTCAGATGAACAGGTACACTCACGAGATGGATACTGGGTGGAGGAGACAAACGATGTGGGCAACGATCATTCGGTGTAGAGATTCCGGGAACGGGGATCCGTGAGATCTGTGGGCGGGATGTGTTTATTTATGGGGCATCTTATGCCGATTTGCTTCTTATCCGTACTCGGATCTTGTTTTCCGCTTCCGCCTGATACTGTGATGTTTGATGTATGAGGAGATATCCTAAACTATTATATCTATCTAGGACATTTGGATCGTGCCGTATGGCGTTGCAATATTTCTATTTCTTTTAGATGGAATGGCTCTGATGTACTGTTGTATGGTGGCTTGCATACATACCCATTTGTGTATGTAGTTGATCCCTTCGCCTACCGATTATGCCGCCCGTTCTTGTCCCGATGTTTGGAAATGGTTGGGACGGCCGAAAGGTCTACCTGTGAGTGGCATTTGGGCCCCACCGTACTATTTCAACCATTTCCGCTCATCCAGGCTTGTAACTAGGAGCGTAATTCACCGAGGTAGTTACAATTGGTATCCGAGCCATCCCGACCTTCAGGGTCTCAGCCAAATGGTCGTTGTCAGTCTAGCAAATATTTTTGGTAGTTATGTATACTAGGGAAAAACAAAACGTGAGAGTAGGACTGCTTCCACTTTTCTTCTTACCCACCCACCCACCCTTTTCTGGTAAGGAAGTGTATCGTTTTCAATCCTCTTCTTAAAAGTTCAAACTAGGATTCACGTGTTCTGGGTTTCCGTAGTACCATAGGTTGTGTGTGTGCGTGTGTGTGTGTGTAATTCCTTGTCTATCTGTTGCACCCAACATGTTATCTTTATCGGCCTTTTGGTTATCAACTGTTGGTACATTCCATACCGACAGGATTTTGCAAACCGACGCGATCTATCTGATTCGTTGTATACCGCCGCGATCTGTCTTACTCTTTGTTATCCGACGTTATCTTGTTTGGGGTGTTCGTTCCGTAGTTACCAATCTTTAGGTTCATCGTGAGAAGAAGGGGTTAGGATATGTGTTCTACTTATTCATGTGCGGAGTAATGATTTGAGTGCGGGATGGAGTCGCGACCATACCACTACTCTTATCATTCGCTTTTGTATATTGAATTAGTAGAGTCACTAATCTTGATTTGTTAAATGTTTTTGCGCATCTACTGGTATTTTTAATGCCGAAATTTGTGGAATTTTTTTTCTTTGATATATCTGTGTACCACACTCCTTTTCAGTCGTGTGCGATATGCTTAATATCTTCTAGGTGCTTTGAACTTTGTTGATATTTTAATATCATCTTAGTAAATTGTATCCTTTAATATTGGTTAATTCCATCTTGGTACTATTTTGGATTATTATTATTCTCCATTATAGTACTGACTTGTGTTTTATATCAATCACAGGATGGCACCACCACGCCGTTCTGATGAGGACATTCCACCTGAACTGGGGTCCGCGTTGTCAAACATCGCCAATGCCTTGGCAGCAATGCAGCAGAACCAGCTACGTTTTGAAGAGAGTGTTCGGAGGAATGAGTTTGCTCCGCTACCTCCACCTCCCAAGCGAGGAGACATCAAAAGCTTCCTGAAGTTCAACCCACGCCAATTTGATGTTTCTGATCAACCACTTGAGGCTAATGATCGGTTGCGTGAGATGTCAAGGCTACTGACGACTGCTGATGTTCCTGAGCAAGAATGGGTAAAGTGTGCCACGCACCTTCTGAAGGGAGATGCAGCTCTCTGGTGGGAGAATTACCTGAAGGCAAACTGCATTGGTTTTCAGCCTAATTGGGAACAGTTCACTGGAGCGTTCAAAGAGCAGTATCTGTCAGAAATTGTCATGGAGAGGATGAAGGAAGTGTTTCTCAACCTCAAGCAGGGAAATGACAATGTCAATACCTACATCAGGAACTTCATGAACCTTTCTCGTTATGGTGGCGATGAGATCTCTGATGACAAGAAGAAGCAAAAGAGGTTCCGGCAAGGGCTCAATGCATCGATTAAATATGCAATCACACATGCAAGGCCGGCGTCCTTTCTGGAACTTCAGCATACAGCTCTGCAGGAAGAAGCAAGTAAGCAAGTGTTTGAGGAGTCAAAGAAACACAACCGTGATGCAGCAAGCTCTTCAGCTATGTCAACTCCTTCTAAGCGTCGTGTATGGGTTCCTAACACCCCACCGTCGCTCCCGGCTCCACCAAGACCTTCAAGCTTCACGGCAAGGCCACCAAACTTCCTCACTGCTGCTCCCAGGGGCTACAACCACCACTACCCTGGAGCGCCTGGCGGAGTCCCTGGCTACGTTGCTCCATGTCCACCTGGGGCTTGTTTCACTTGTGGAGACACTGGGCATCAGTACTGGAACTGTCCGATGAAAAACAAAGCTCTTCTTCCACCACCTCCAAGATCTGCGGCAAGCTCTCCTTTGGTTCGTGCACCACAACCTCGGGCTCTCAACATCAACACCAAGCCCGGGTCTACTGTAGCTCGTGCCAACTATGTCAACGCCGCTCAAGCTGAGCATGCACCTGGAGTTGTGATGGGTATGCTTCCCGTTAACTCAGTCCCTGCACGAGTTTTGTTTGATTCTGGTGGATCGCATTCTTTTGTTTCTAACAATTTTGCAAATGAGAATGGGTTAGCGTTGGATCCTCTCCTTAAGCGGTTAATGGTCCTTTCTCCTGGAGCAACAATGGCAGCTTCTAAAATCAGCCATGGCAATCAAATTGAGATTGGTGGCTCTTCGTTCTCGGCGTCCTTAATTCTTCTGGGCAATTCTGACATTGATGTCATCTTGGGCATGGATTGGTTGACAGCAAATGCAGCTGTGATTGATTGTGCTGAACGCTCGGTTTCTCTGAAGATTCCTGAAGGCCATATAGTCTATTCTCCAAGTCTGACTCCTGCTATCCAGCTTTTCTCTTTGGCGGCTCTGAATGATGATGCTATGGAAGCTATTCAGAGTGTTCCGGTGGTCTGTGAGTTTCCAGATGTCTTTCCTGAAGAGTTGCCGGGTATGCCTCCGGATCTTGAGGTTGAGTTTGTAATTGAGCTTGAACCTGGAATGGCTCCTATCTCCAAGCGGCCTTATAAAATGGGTCCTGCTGAGTTGGCTGAACTCAAACGTCAGCTTGATGAACAAGAGAAGTTGGGTTTCATTCAACACAGTACTTCTTCTTGGGGTAGCCCAACAATCTTTGTGAAGAAGCGAGACAAGACTGATAGACTTTGTGTTGACTATCGGGCTGTCAATGCTAAAACCATCAAGAATAAATATCCCCTTCCGCGGATTAATGATCTCTTCGATCAGCTAGCTGGAGCTGTGGTGTTCTCTAAGCTTGACTTGAGAAGTGGTTATCACCAAATCAAGATTCGCAAGGAAGATGTTCCTAAAACAGCTTTCACCACCCGCTATGGCCTGTATGAGTACACGGTCATGTCTTTCGGTCTCACCAACGCACCTGCCACCTTCTCAAGGCTCATGAACTCGGTTTTCATGGAGTATCTTCATAAGTTCGTTGTGGTCTATCTGGACGACATCCTAGTCTATTCTAAGTCAAAGGAAGAACATGAAGAACACCTTCGGTGTGTCCTAAACAAGCTTCGTGAGAACCGCTTGTATGCAAAGTTCTCAAAGTGTGAGTTTTGGCTGCCTCAAGTAACCTATCTTGGTCACGTCATCTCTGCCAAGGGCATTGCCGTCAACCCGGAAACTGTGAAGACAATTGTTGAATGGCTTCCTCCTGTTAATGTCAAAGAAGTGCAGAGTTTCCTTGGTTTGGCTAGTTATTGCCGTCGCTTCGTTCAGAACTTTTCGAAGATAGCGAAGCCTCTTACCGATCTCCTCAAGAAAGGCAAGAAATACCTTTGGACTCCTGCATGTCAAGCAAGCTTTCAGACACTCAAAGAGAAGCTCACTTCTACACCAGTCTTGGTTCCTCCGGACACATCTAAGCCTTTCCAGATATTCTGTGACGCCTCTTTGCAAGGATTGGGTGCGGTCCTTATGCAAGAAAAACAAGTTTTTGCTTATGCCTCTCGACAGTTGAAGACGCATGAGATCAACTATCCTGCACATGACCTCGAGCTCGCAGCAGTTGTCTTTGCTTTGAAACTATGGAGGCACTACTTGCTTGGCAACCGTTGTGAAATTTTTTCTGATCACAGGAGTCTGAAGTATATCTTCACTCAGCCTGATCTCAACCTTCGGCAGAGGAGATGGATTGAAGCAATCAATGACTTCGATTTGACCATCAACTACACTCCGGGCAAAGCTAATGTCATGGCCGATGCTCTCAGCCGCAAAGCTTATGTCAACAACCTCATGATGGAAGAACAAAAGCCTCTCTTGTGCGAGGAATTCCGTCAGCTCAACCTTGAAATTGTGGAACAAGGGTATCTCCTGAACCTTCTGGCTACTCCTCTCTTGGAAGAAAAGGTTCGCTCCTTTCAGCTTGGTGATCCGCACACCAGAAAGATCATCTCAAAACTTCAGCTTCCGAAGTATGAGTCCTTCCACGTCAATGATCAAGGCACGCTTTTCTTTGAACACCGGATGTTTGTTCCGAACTACCCGGGTTTGAGAGAGCAAGTTCTCAAGGAGGCGCATGATTCTGTTCTTTCTATCCACCCTGGCAGCACAAAGATGTACATGGACTTGAAAACACAATATTGGTGGCCGGGATTGAAACGATATTGTGCCAAGTATGTCTCGGAGTGTGATGTCTGCCGCAGAGTGAAAGCTGTCCATCAGAAACATTACGGTCTTCTACAGCCATTGAAACCCCCAGAATGGAAATGGGAGAAAGTAGAGATGGACTTCATCACTGGTTTTCCAAGGTCGCAGAAGGGCAACAATGCAATCTTTGTTGTCATTGACAGGCTTTCTAAAGTGGCTCACTTCTTCCCCGTCAAGGAAACAATTTCTGGAATTCAGTTGGCTGAGCTCTATATCAATAGAATTGTCTCTCTGTATGGGGTTCCGCTTGAGATCAGTTCAGACCGTGGGAGCATCTTCACTTCCAAGTTCTGGGAAAGTTTCCAAAATGCTTTGGGAACAAAATTGAACTTCAGCACAGCTTACCACCCTCAGTCGCAAGGACAAGTTGAAAGGATAAATCAGATTCTGGAGGATATGCTTCGTGCTTGCGTCATCTCTTTTGGCATGAAGTGGGAGGAATGTCTTCCTTATGCTGAATTCTCTTACAACAACAGCTTCCAGAAAAGTCTGAAGATGGCACCATTTGAGGCTCTCTATGGCCGCAGATGCAGAACTCCGATTGGTTGGTCAGGTGCAGGAGAAAGAATTTGGTTTGGCCCTAACATTGTATCTCAAGCGGAGGAGAAGGTGCATATCATTCTTGAAAATCTGAAGATTGCTCAAAGTCGCCAGAAGAGCAATTATGACAGAAAGAACACGGACATGGAGTATGTCCCTGGTGATCTCGTTTACCTTCGTGTCACTCCCATGAGAGGCACGCACCGTTTTGGTATCAAAGGAAAGCTGGCTCCTAGATACATCGGTCCTTTCAAAATTCGTGGAAGAAGAGGAGAAGTTGCTTATGCTCTTGAGCTCCCGGAAAAACTCAAGGTCCATGATGTTTTCCTCATCTCTCAACTCAAGAAGTGCTTCAAGGATCCCGGAAGGACCGTGGATCATGAGCTAATCAATCTCCAAGAAGACCTGTCTTATTAAGAACACCCCACAAAAATCTTTGAGATCGCAGAAAGAAGGACTCGCACCATTCCGTAGACGAAGCCACTTGGGAGCGTGAAGATGAGCTCTGTGCCAACTATCCTACCCTCTTTGAGTCTTCTTCTTCTTCCTATAATCTCGGGGCGAGATTCCTGTTTAGTGGGGGAGAGTTGTAGCATCCCATTTGTCTAACAATTGTAATGCTACTTGATCTAGTAATATAATGGCTACTTCATATATATAATTGTTGCATCATCATTATAGCATGCTCATGCCATCATGCCACCTTGCATTTGAGCATCATATAAAACCCTTTTGATTTGGTTCTTCTCTCATCTGCATTGTAAATTGTATTTGCCTCTTGATATTGTATTTGGTTCTTGATATATTGTGTAAATGCCCAAGTTGAGTTGGGGGCATATATTTTATTGACTCCACCACCTTTCTTGTCATCACCCCATCATTCCACCATTCCACTATATATGAGCATTGCAACTTATTGGTTTTACCTCTAGCTCATGTGGGTTGGGATGGATCCAATTCTATCTCCACATGCTCTCATCTTAGCATCATGTGGTTTTCACATTATTGATATGTGGGGAGCCACATGGCCACCTTTGCATGCTATGTTGCAGATTTGCCTCTACTAGCTTCCATGTGGGAACTATCCTATATGTGTACATGCATGAAGATATAATTTGGCCATGTGATGATCTAGTGGAGAAACACACACTAGTATGGTCATATAGCTCCAGATATGTGCATAGGATCAATATTTTCCATATTGCATGGTAGTATTCAAATTTGAGTGCATGCATGATATAAATGCCATGTGTATTTCTAGTTGTTTTCACAATTAGCAATGGGATATTTAATGCTTATGCATGGGCCATGCAACCTTCTCCAACTTTGATCCTCCTTTGTTTTTATTTGAATCTTTGAGTGGATCATCCCCCATATCTCTCTCTTACCCCCCTCTTCATGCTTGATCTTGCTTGATGCATGCAAGCATCTAAAACCCTACACCCATCTCCATCCATTCCATCACCCCATTATCTCACCCATATCTTTTCTTTTAAATAAAACTCTTATGCTTGATCATATGAGGCTTATTCTTTTCTTCTCTCTTTCTCTCCTAGCATAGTTCTTCTAAACCCTAATCTCTCTTACCCCCTCTCACTTATCCTCTCCCCTAAACCCTAGCCTCTCTCTAACCCTAACCCAAGCTCTAAACCTAGTTACACCCTACCCCATCTCCACCTCTCTCGCCTTACCCTCCCCTTGGTCTCTCCATGCCGAGCCCCCTTGCTGCCCCACCTGGCTACCCCCTCTCCCTGGTCCCACACCCCATCTACCCCAACCCTAAAACCAACCCTAACCCGAGGCTACCCCGACCCTAGCTCCATGCCACTCCCCTCCCTCTCTCTAGCTCCCTCTCTGCCACAGCAGCCCCACCCGAGCAAACACCTCCTTGAACGCTCCCTGGCCCAACCTGGACGCCCCACACGTGCCTGCCTCCCCTCCAGCTCGAGCACATGGGGGTAGAGGAGAAAAAGGTGGCCGAAGCCACCTTTATCATCACCACCTCCCCACGGCACCCCCTCTTCCCTCCCATCCTTATCTACCCCTCTCTCTCGCCTACTACCTCCCCCAGATCTACCCAGGGCGCCTGCCGCTCCTCCCCTCCTTCTCCACCAACGCCCACCCTCTCTCGCCGATCACCGCCAGCACCGCATCGCCTCGACGATCCGGCCGTCAAGCTCGACGTGGAGGTGGTCTGGGAGAACGAGGAGGACCCGCTGCGTCGCCCCGTACACGCCAGCGAGGAGGAGAAGCCCCAGGATCCCCAGAACCAGCACCGCCCCGACGAAACCCTAGCTTCGCTCGGCCCCTGCCTCGTCGATGATCGTCGGCGCCTCTGCCCGAACCACCACCGTCAACAGCCTCGCGGTGAGCCTCCCGTCTCCCCTGACATGGTCCGCCTCACGGTCGTCGCTTGTGCTCGTCGTTCATTTCGTCGAACGCCCACCGTGCGCCGCCGCTCGCTGCTGTCTGTGCGCTCCCCCGTCGCGTAAGCCCTATCTAGGCCCCGTCCACCCTCCTAACACCAATCCCGTCCTAGCCCATTGGTAGCCGCCTCCGCGCGCACGCCCAGGTCGCGTGTTCGAGCCCTGGTCGCCCCTGTTTTTCCTCTGCAGAGTAGCACCGTCAGTTTCGTCAGAAACAGAGGAAGAGAAACAGTAGCCCGTGTGCACTTTGCAAACAACCCCAACCTTTTTATCCCGTCAACCCGCGCTCCCCTCCGACCCCACCTGTCTGCCTCTGTGCGGTTTTATAAAAAGGCACCGCTACTTTGCGGTACTCAACCCGCAGTTCCTGGGTCCGCCGCGTGTCACAGATGCGGCCAACCACTGGCGCGTGGGTCCGCTCGCGCGTCGGGCCTACTGGTCAGCTGCTGCGGCTAGATCAACTTGCGGTGAGGAAAGCTTTTGCGCGCTGCTTACGCCCAGTCAGCAGCGGTCCCACCCGTCAGCGTCTGTGGCTAAGTTTGCCTGAGTAGAAAAAGTCCATGTTCTTTTCTGTTTTAAATCAAACTTTTCAAATTAATTTAAATTCAAAATTCAAATGAGTATTTAAATAACTTTTAAAATATGAATTCAAATAATACAAATAATATATGTTTTGAAATCAGAAAAATGTGAGGATTTCAAATATGCCATCCAAAATACATTCTGAACACTTAAAATTTCAAGTTAATTTAAATTACAACAAAATGCCCCTTTTCTTAATTATTTAATAACTTTTGCTTTATAACTCCAAATTTGATAAATGATATGTCTAAAATGATTAGCTCGACGAGAACTTTCTGTTTATGCATTCCTTGATCTGAATTGAAGCATGCATCACATAAATATTGCAAAACCAGAACTGTTTATGAGAGTAAAACATGCCTAAATACTTTAACCAAGTGTCTTTTTATTGTTTTCTCACCTCACCCATGCCATGCTACTTTATTGCCATGTAAATTGTGCATCATTCATCATGGCATGATTGTTTGTTTGTCGCATTTTATTCCTATGCTTGTGCACTTTATTTATGTTGGCCCTTGTTTGTTTGGTTCTTCTTCGAATAGACGCTGAGCAGGGGATATATCAAGAAAACCAGGAGCACTACCCAGATCCTTCTCTCGCTTCAACTGAGCTGCCAGGCAAGCACTACCACATGCTTCCATACATATAGTACCTATTGCCTCTATCTTATTCTTGCATCAGTGAGTCGCGATTGCATTAAACTGATTCCCAAGTATTGCATAGCCTTTACTTTTAAACCGCACCAAAGCTTGTTCCTCCATCCCATGAGCCATTACTACAGGAGTTGTTTGAGCCATGTGAGTCGTAGAACAGCATGTGTAGGGTATGTGAGTGTCTGGTGGATAACGAGGTACCTAAACAACTTAACCTGAGTAGTATGGGATAACTAATGAAAGTGGCACCGGTGAGCAATATCTGCTATTTGGTTTTTCATGCTCACTTGTGTCCCGTAGGACCTCGAGTACTTGATTCCTGTTCCTTGAATATTCGCGCTATCCACATCCGGGAGGATTATGGGACCCCCCTGAGCCAGAGTTTGATTCATTCTTATTTCTTGGGGCCACAATTAGTTTGGGGCTTTATTACTATCCTATACTTATGCCATGCTTTACTGCTTTATTTTAAATTGTGCGAGGTACTACACCTATACTGTTTAGGTAAGCGAAGTGTTTTCGCAGTATCGACAAGCCCAGTCACATTTTCGGGTTCCCAGTCGTTTACATCCATTGGCGCAAACCTTGAGTCCGTCTCGGAGCCAGCCAGTTTCGTTGCGGGTAGCTTAATGGGGTGGCCCCCTGAAATATTTCTGAATCTTGTGATTGCTTTGTCGTGACTGCCTCGTTGGGTTTTGATATGGTTTTTCCGAGGTTGATCGAGTGTGTGTTGCTATTTGTGCACCCCTGCAGGGTAAAACTTTCTGAAAGCCGTGTCCGCGGTTATGGACGACGTGGAGCACAGTTTCTCGATCATAGACAAGTATAACTAAAGTAACGCTTTTGATTTGACTAAGTAACTGACTAGTAAATAGTGCAACACTCATGGAATGGATAATAAAACTGCCAACGGATGGGGGGTGTTCGTCCGCTTCCTCGTCGGTAAGCGAGGAGGAGGATGGATCTGGTAATATTACCGTTTTAACTGTTGTTATTAATTCACGGACATCCGTCTATCTTTGGTTAGGCGGTGGTTAGCGAGTATCTATAGAATTGTTAGGGTTTATATTTTGCTGCAATTGCGTCACCCCAGGTTGTGTCCCCTTTAGAGGCATAAAGACTTGCTGAGTACCCCTAGGGTCTCACACGATAAATTATTTGATTCAGATGAACAGGTACACTCACGAGATGGATACTGGGTGGAGGAGACGGACGATGTGGGCAACGATCATTCCGTGTAGAGATTCCGGGAACGGGGATCCGTGAGATCTATGGGCGGGATGTGTTTATTTATGGGGCATCTTATGTCGATTTGCTTCTTATCCGTACTCGGATCTTGTTTTCCGCTTCCGCCTGATACTCTGATGTTTGATGTATGAGGAGATATCCTAAACTATTATATCTATCTAGGACATTTGGATCTTGCCGTATGGCGTTGCAATATTTCTATTTCTTTTAGATGGAATGGCTCTGATGTACTGTTGTATGGTGGCTTGCATACATACCCATTTGTGTATGTAGTTGATCCCTTCGCCTGCCGATTACGCCGCCCGTTCTTGTCCCGATGTTTGGAAATGGTTGGGACGGCCGAAAGGTCTACCTGTGAGTGGCATTTGGGCCCTACCGTACTATTTCAACCATTTCCGCTCATCTAGGCTTGTAACTAGGAGCGTAATTCACTGAGGTAGTTACAGCCCCCACCAGGATCTGATAGGTGGATGGGTCAGCAACGACATCACCATCAGCGCCAAGCTTGGACTGTGTATCGACATGAGTGGAGCAAGGGTTGCACTCGCTCATACCTGCACGCTTGAGGACGTCGAGGATGTATTGTCGCTGTGAGAGGAACATGCCATTTGAGAAGCGAGTAACAGCAACTCCCAGAAAATAGTGTAGTGCACCAAGATCCTTGAGGGAGAACTCGCGCTCAAGAGCCATGATGATTTGCCGAAGTAGCTGCTCGGATGAAGCCGTGAGTACGATGTCGTCAACATATAAAAGCAGGTAGACAGTCTCCGTGTGGTGGGTGTATATGAAGAGCGATGGATCCGCGCGGGAACCAACAAAACCGAGTCAAAGAAGATGATCAGCGAAACGACTATACCATGCACGCGGCGCCTGTTTAAGCCCATAGAGAGACTTATTTAGGCGGCACACGTGGTCGGGCTTGGAGACGTCGATGAAACCTGATGGCTGCGCACAGTATACTGTCTCGGCGAGAGTACCATGTAGAAAGGAATTGTTGATGTCGAGCTGATGAACATGCTAGTATTGAGAGATGGCAATGGAGAGTATGGTCCGAACAGTAGCTGGTTTGACAACCGGGCTGAAAGTCTCTCCGTAGTCGACACCGGCACACTGAGTGAAGCCACGGAGGACCCAGCGTGCTTTATACCGATCCAAAGAACCATCCGGCTTGAGCTTATGCCGAAATATCCACTTGCCAGAAAAAACATTAGCTCCAGGAGGACGAGGGACAAGATCCCATGTCTGATTGTTTTTTAGGGTAGTAAATTCAGCGACCATAGCAGAATGCTAGTGAGCATCTTTCAGAGCACTACGGTAGCTCTTAGGAAGGGGACTAAGAACATCAGCAAGGAGAGTAAGGCGATCAGCAGGCTTTGGCACCATACCACGTTTTCCACGAGTATACATCGATTGAGTGTTATCGACCAGAGGAGGACCGACGGGCGCCAGGACCACACAAGGTGTTGGAGGTGTAGGTGGAGCTGTAGGCTGTGTGTGTGGCTCGGGCTGAGGGGCGTGAGGCTGTGTAGGAGGTATAGGAGGGGTAATAGGAACCGGAAGGATGGGGGGAAGATCATCCAGAAAGGATAGATCGGTGGTGGTAGGAGGGGGTGTTGAAGTTTTGGAGAAAGGGAATGAATTTTCGTCAAAGATGACATGACGAGATATGATAATTTTGTGAGTGGTAAGGTCAAGACATCGATAACCACGGTGATTAGAGGAGTACCCTAGGAAGACGCAAGCGGTTGTGCGAGGAGCTAGTTTCTGAGGTGTTGTGGCGGAGATGTTAGGATAACAAACAACCAAAAACACGGAGCTGGTCTAATGGAAGTGGGAGACCTAGGAGAACTTCGTGTGGTGTACGCTGCTGAAGGGTTTTGGTGGGGTGAAGGTTGAAAAGAAGGTGGCAGTGTGAAGAGCTTCAACCCAATAGACCGGAGGCATGCTTGCTTGGAAAAAAAGTGAACGCATCATGTTGTTCGTGGAACGAATGACACGTTCGGCTTTGCTGTTCTGGGGGCATGTGTATGGGCAAGATAGACGAAGCGTGGTGCCTAAGGAGGAGAGAAAACACGAGATGCATTGTTGTCAAATTCATGGCCATTGTCGTGTTGCAAGGACTGAATAGTTGTGTTAAATTGTGTAGAGACATAAGCAAAGAAATTTTTGAGGGTGGAGAAAGTATCGGATTTTACGCGCAAAGGAAAAGTCCAAAGATAGTGAGAGAAATCATCTAACACAACTAGATAGTATTTGTAGCCAGACACACTAGAGAGAGGAGAAGTCCACAAATCACAATGAATTAGTTGAAAGGGGCGAGTGGTTTGAGTAGATGAATTATCAAAGTGTAGTCGAACATGTTTCCCTATTTGACAACCATGACATAAATGATCATCGGTGTTATTCTTATTACACGGAAAAGAAAATGCACATGCTAGGTGCGACAAAGCTTGACTATTGAGATGTCCTAGACGACGATGCCATAATGTTGACGACGATTTAATGGTGGACACTACTATCAAAACGGCTATAGATAATCCACACATCCATGGCGCACGTGCTAGTGGTGCCCCACGGGAAAAATAGGTGTGGCGCACTGCCCACAGGTGCCCTACGGCTAACTGCCGTAAGCGTCGCGCACATGGGGGTGGTGCGCCACGCATATGTGTGGGCCAGGGCACGTGTGGCTGCAGCACACATACCCGTAGCGCACTAGGTCAAGGTGCGCGACGGATGTGCAACTTAGCCGTAGGGCACTCCGGCCTAGTGCACTACGGGGCTGTATGTTGCAGCAGCTGACGAGGTTTAATCTCGTCAATGCCCATTGTTATGGACTTGGGTTTTGGAGAAGATGGGGATGCTGGAGATCGTGGCACGGTTAACAGACAAGCAACCAGGGGACACGAGATTTACCCTGGTTCAGTCCCCCGGAGGGAAAACCCTACTCCTGTTTGTCTGCTCTTTGATTACGGCGGAACCGAAGGTTACAGGGTGCGCAGATTCGATCTGGCGTGGATGCGTGTGCGAAAGTATGAGTCGAGGTTGGTTGAGTTGCCCTAGGACGTGCCCTCCTGGCCTTTATATAGACTTAGGCAGGTCCCAGGCATAGTCCTAGTCGGTTACAAGTTCTAGGGCGTTTGCCCTTTTGAGTTCCTATCTAAACTAGTCTTGTTCTCCAAGGATCCGAAGATGTCTTGGGCCTTGGTCACCCGAAAATCTTCATGGGCCAGCGTATGCCTGCAGTGGGCCTTCCTTGGGCTGGACTAGGTATGCTAAAGTTACGTACCCGTAGGGTATAACCATGTCAGTAGCCCCCGAGTGATCAGTCGAATCGTAGGTTCGGCTGAGGACTCTTCAATCCTTCGGGTGCAACTCTGTCTTTCAAGATAATGTGTAGGGATTGTTGATACGTGTGCCTGACTCACCCGACGGATCAGGGTCAGTTAACTATCTTATGACGAAACAACACGATCTTCTTCAGGTTCGGGTCCCTTAACCCGGGCCTGGAACATATGCTGGCGTAATTCAACTCAGGCCGCAGAGGACTTACAGGAGAGGAATTCCAGTGATTTTAATTGGTGTACCCAACGCGCCCGTCAGGATTTTTCATCGTACCTGTTGGTACGGATTCATACTAGCAGAGCGCAGTCAGGTGCGTTGCCAGGCCATCAGATGATATCTGTAGGTCTTATCTTTGCATCGCAGACGCAGCATCCGAACATTTATCACCTCGGAGGTGTTTCGGGTGGCCAAGGAGATTCTTGCTCAATTAGCGTTTTATTGGGGCATAGTTGCCAAAAAAGTTTTTGCGTGCTGATCCGAAAGATCGCAGTCGAAGACTTCATAGGGTGCGCGACCAGCGCTCCCTATGGGAGTAGCCCCCAAGTGTCTGTTCGAGTCGTAGACTCGAACCGAAACTTTTAGTTCAAGCATTGTTTCAGTCTTTAGGTCCGCAGGACTCGAAAATTTTCGGATGCTTAAATCCATCCTCCCTATGGGAGTAGCCCCTGAGTCCTTAGTGGAGTCGTAGACTCGATGTAGGACTCAAAGAAGCAATTTTGTCCTCATTTGTCTGTCGGGTGCGCGGCCAGCGCTCCTGATAGGAGTAGTCCCCAAGTATTTAGTCGAATCGTAGATTCGAGTGAGTACTTTTAGCTGTGGAGCCGAAATGGTGCTATTATAGCTTTTAATGACGTCAGTGCTGACGATTGATGACCTCAAGCATCTGCTGCGCCATAGATGACTTGACGGGATGAAGCGTGGGTCCCACTTGCTGACTATGAATTGACCGGTCACGCGGGGCGTGGAGATGATTACGGCGCCTCCTCGATTTCCGCGCGTAGTGGACGGCGTGGTAACGATGGTTTGTTGTGGTGTTGACACGTGTACGGTCAGATCTATCGTTGGCGTTAGGTCTTCTCGATGGACGGCTAGCGTGCTTTGTCTTCGCTGTTATAATCCTCGGTGAAATCGTGTTTTGTTTTTCACCACACCAGTTCATCTGTTCACTGGCTTCTTGTTCTTGAGCGATTCTTGCTGCGCGCTTGAACTTTCCTTCCACGCTTCCTTTGTTCTTTGTCGTTTGCCAACGCTGCCACCGCTGCAGCGTCATGGGGAAGACAAAGAAATCCTCGTCCGCGGTTGGGACCAGCGCCGCCGGAGGCAAGAAGGGTGGCGCCGCTGCTCGCGTCACCGATGGTGGCTGGCGTCGATCGGAGACGCGAGAGAGCGATCTCCGCAAGCTGCACGAGCGGAGCCTGATCCCGCAAGATGCGACGGCCGTGCGACTCCCCGGCAATGAGGTAATGCCCCGTCCCCCAGCTGGGTATCGGGTTATGTTTCTTGCCTTTGTCTTGCGTGGTTTCTCGTATCCAGTCCATGACTTCCTTCGTGGACTGCTCTTCTTCTATGGGGTTCAGTTTCATCATCTGTCTCCCAACTCCCTTCTCCACATTGCGTGTTTTATCACGCTTTGCGAGTGTTGGCTTGGCATTGAGCCGCACTTTGGCCTCTTCCGGAAGCTATATTCCGTGAAGAGGCAATCTGGGTCGGATGGTGTGTATACCATTGGGGGTTTCATCATCTCTCTCAGTCCCAATGTCCAATTCTTTTCCTTTTCCATGTCTGAATATGTCCAGTACTGGCGGAGGACATGGTTTTACATCCGTGACTCCGTACTGCCTGGGCAAGATTTTGGTCTCGTTCCTTTTGACCCCTCCCAGTTGATTGAGAAGAAAAGATCCTGGAAAAACCAAATCTTAGATGGTGAGGTGGCGGAGATTGAGGCCCTGTACCGTCGAGTGGAGGATCTCCAACTGATTCCTGAGAAGGAGGTGAGCGGTGTCGACGTCATCCGAACGTTTCTTGAGCGTCGGGTGCAGCCTCTCCAAGCGAGGGAGCATCCGATGTTTCTTTACTCTGGGCGCCGTGATCCGACGAGGGTTTCGAGTGAGAAAATCTCCGAGGCGGAACTTGACAAGACTCTTCGCGCGCTGTTGAAGTTCAAGGCAGACGAAGAAATTCCGGGGAAGTCGCAGACTCCTCCCTTTTCTTCGACGTTGATCGTACCGAAGGTGTAGATTTGCGCACGTAGTGCTTACTTTTTGTTTTGTCAGCTGTGTACTTTTTCCGTTTTTTTTGCTAACAAAGTTCCTTTTCCTTTTGCAGAGCTTCAAAGTGCCGGGGATGGCACCACCGTTGCCCGAAAGGTATCCGAATGCCCCGGATAATGAAGTGGTGGACTCCGTGTCCGAGCTGCCGTCAGCACGATCTCCAGCGGAGGATGCCGACGAGTCGAGTGAGGACCATTCGCGCAAGCGATCACGGAGCTCCAGCGAGTCTTCGGATGCCTCGACTCCTCCGACTCCCAGAAATCTGCTGGGCCTTGAGCGTCATGATGATGTTCAGGGGGGTTCTTCCTCTCCCCTTCCTGCCATTCCTATGCGGGCTGTTGCTCCGCAGCCGGCAGCAAAGAGGAAGAAGGAAGAAAAGAAGGAGGAGAAGAAGGAAGAAAAGAAGGAAGAGAAGAGGGCCCGAAGGGCTTCTCCTATCTTCGACCTGATCGCGTTGGGCTCGTAAGTTTTCTTCGTGCTACTGTTTTCCTTTGTTTCCTTGCAATTTTGGCACCTGTGTTGATTGGTTCGTGTGCAGGCAATCTTCCGACGGCTCTAGTGATGGAGCGCACGAGATGATGGGGGAGTCGAACGTTGCGTCGCCTCCTCCTCAGACGGTGGCGACTTCTGGTGACGCTGCGCCAGTTCCTCCTATGCAGGAGAGGCTGGTGGTTGCGCCTCAGAATTTCAGAGGCGGGCATGCGGGTTCGCCTTCGGAGCACGTAAGTTGTCCTTCTTGATGTTATGGGGGGAATCCCCCGAGTGTCTTCGAGTGCTGATGTTGTTGTTGCTTCTTTGTGTGGGGCGTAGCCCCCAAGTCATGTTCTTACTGCTGTTGTCTTTTCAGCCTTTTGTCCAAGAGGCCAAGCGGCTGGTGGAGGAGCGCCTGACGCTGGAGGCAAAACTGCGGCAACTGCAAGGTATTCGTCTGCCTTGTAGTATTTTTCTTGCGTATCCTGATCCTTTTCTTTGACACTTACTTGTTGTAAATGCAGAGGAACATAACGACTCTCTCCGCGAGGTTGATGCTCTGAAGAAGAGCCTTGGCCAAGCGAAGAAGAAGGCCGAAGCTGCTGCAGGTGCAAAAGAGCACCTTGAGCTGGAGCTGACGAAGGCAGCCGAGGCGAAAGAGCGTCTGCTGCAGGAGGCTGCAGATCGTGAGGAGCAGCTGGCCACCGTTGCGGCTGTTCGCGAAAAAGGGGTGGCGGATAAGCTCATGGCTGCTGCCAGGGCTATTTCGGGTGAGTACAAGCTTTGGGACTTGTTTCTTTTTCTTTTGGTCTTCTTCTATGTTGCCTTTCGTGATGTTTTCCTCTTTTGTCTTAGATGCCGCAGGCATCGAGTTCGACCGCGGTGCGCTGGAGCACGGGAGTGCTCTAGATGATTCCACTGTAGCGGTCGAAGACCGCTGCAGCACCGTCGTCAACTCCCTCGCCAAGGCGAAATAAGTCCTTGGTCGCTTCTACCAGGAGCTCTTCCCGAAGGGTGCGTCCCTTGAAGATGTGGATGCCCTGGCGGAGGCTCTGTTGGGCGAAGCGCCTGCAGCGTACAAGCGCAAGCAGAAGGGCATCGGCGCGTCCGTCGGGCTGGCAATGGCCATGGCGGCTGGGGCGGAGCTGGACCTGCCCCAGATTACCTCTCGGATGCCGACGGCCGCGGATAGATCCGAGGTAGCCTTCTCCGCCTACTCCGCTCGCTGCCGACGATATGGGCCCAAGCTCATTGACTTGTTGTCTGAGTACGCGCTGCGGAAGCAGGGCGAGGCTAAGGCTAGGCAGTCTGGCTCTGAGGCGACTCAGTGTCCTGCACCTTAGGCATAGTAGGCGTAGAGTAGTTTGTAGTCTGCTTGTAAATATCTTTTGTAGTACCATCCTTGTGCCACGTAGTGGCCTTATTTTAATGAATTCCTCCGTGTTGTGCTTTTATCCTTGGCTGAATGTCTGAGTACCTTTCTGCTGCTATAGGTTCCTTCGGGTGCTGACCCAGTTGACACGTCATCCGAAAGGCCCTTGCGAGCATCATTGGATGGTTCCTCGCAGCTTTCTTTTCTTCGGGATCGCGTGCGTAGCTTGGAGATGGATTTGCTTGGGTTACGCGGTCGTGCTGATGTTTGTAAATCCAAAGCAGACCGTGGTGCAGCCAGAGAGGAGTATTTGATGGCGGATCTGGGTCGACTGTCCGAGCAGCTGCAATGTAAGTTGATCCTTCTTTCGGGCTGTAGCCCAGTTCTTCGGGTGAGCCTGCTGGCCTTACTCTTGTTTTGTGCGTTTGTCGCAGGTGCCAATATTGCTCCGAGGGAAGAAAAGGAGCGTATTGTTGTTCGAGTCAATTGTTTGACTCAACAGGACATGGAGGCCGGCGGCTTATTCTGGATGGACAGTGATCGCGCCATGGTTCTGGCGACGGTGCAGGATCGCGTCTACCAGGTTTCACGGGTGCTCCGCCAGGTGCAGACATCACTGTCTTCGGTACTTCACGTCATGTTTTCGCTGGATAACGTGCCAACGACTATTGCGGGTCTTCTGACAAAGTTTCAGAATGCTGGAAATGTCAAGGATCTGGTGCGGCAGCAGCTCGTCGCAGGGGTGAAGGTTGCCTTGTCTCTTGTGAGGGTGCACCGCCCTGACGTAGATTTGGCTGCTGTGGCGACCGAGCCACCTCCTCGACCAGATGGTGGCGAGTGTAACATGCGTCCGCATTACGCGGCTGTAAGGCAGTATGCCGAGCAAATTGTAGACTTGTTTGAGCAGCGTGCGCAGGTTATACTTCAGAGTAGATAGGACCTGAAAATAAACAGATAGATGTAAAATTTGTATATTGCGGCTGGGCGTGTATGTGCCCTTTGTTGTAAAGGTTTGCAGGTGTGTGAGCACGCAGTGCTTTGATTGAGTACGTGTCCTTTTCGTTTGCCTGACGTAGTCAGCTACTCAGGTGTACACGTTTGGTCCTCAGTCGATAAAATCGTGAGGTGGGGGGAGCCCCCGAGTGCGTTTGTAGCATGTAGTAAAGTTGCAGAAAATAGTCAACCGAAGGTTGGGAGCGAGACACTTAGCTTTATTTATATCGTAATGGAGGAGGTACATGGTTTGGCTGAATAGCCTTGGCTGAAAGCCTTATTGAAAGTAAAAATAAGGGGTAGGTTGCTACGGGTAGAATCGTCGCAGGTGCGAGACGTTCCATGGGTTGGAGTATGCGACTCCAGACTCCACGTGCTTGAGGCGATAGGCGCCACCTGGGATGACCTCGGTGATGGCGTAGGGTCCTTCCCATGGTGAATCGAGTTTGTTCGGGCGCTTTTGCTTGAGTCGCAAGACGAGGTCTCCTTCGACGAAGGACCTTGGGCGCAGCCGACGGCTGTGGTAGTTGCGGAGACTTTGCTGGTACACCACTGATCTAGCTGCTGCTATATCCCGTGCTTCGTCGAGTGTGTCGACGGCATCTTCAAGCGCGGTCGTGTACTCGGCTTCGCTGTACGCTACGACTCGTGGATCCTGATGGCGTACTTCGGCTGGTAGCACCGCCTCGGCTCCGTGAACCATGAAGAACGGTGTGTAGCCGGTGGAGCTGTTTGGAGTAGTACGTGAGCTCCACAGGACAAATGGTAGCTCTTCCGCCCAGTTTCCAGCTTTGTGCTCGAGTGAGCTCATGAGGCGCTTCTTGATGCCAGCGCCGATTAGGCTGTTGGACTTTTCCACCTGCCCGTTTGTTTGCGGGTGTGCCACTGAGGCATACGTGATATTGATCCCGAGGCCTCGGCAGAAGTCCTGGAATTCTTCGGAGATGAAGTTCGATCCGTTGTCGGTGATGATGCTGTGCGGTATGCCAAATCTGTAGACAATGGATTCGAAGAACTTGACGGCGGTTGTGCCCTTCTGGTTGGTGACTGGCATGGCTTCGATCCACTTGGTGAATTTGTCGACTGCTACCAGGAGGAAAACGTGTCCTCCCTTTGAGGATTTTGGCAGTTTGCCGATCATGTCGAGGCCCCATTGGGCAAAAGGCCAGGCTGTGGGTATGGGTCGTAGTTCGGACCCAGGTGCGTGTGGTTTGTCAGCGAACCACTGGCATCCATTGCATCTGCGGACGATGTCCTTCGCATCACTCATGGCCGTTGGCCAGTAGAATCCTGCTCGCAGAGCTTTGGCGACAAGGGAGCGGCTGCCTGCGTGGTGGCCGCATATGCCTTCATGTATATCTTGGAGTATGGCCTTGCCGTCGTCGATGGTGACGCACCGTTGTAGTACACCCGTGATGCTGCGTTTGTACAGTTCGCCGTTGATGATGGTGAAGGTTTTTGACCGACGAGATATGCGTCGGGCATCCGTCGGGCTATCAGGCAATTCTCCGTTTGTCAGGAACTGGAGGTATGGACGTGTCCAAGTTTCTTCGACTGCCATGACCTGCGTCAGGTTGACCATGGCAACTTCGGTATCCAACTTTTCGGGTCCTTCCTGACCTTCAGGTAGCTTAGCCCCCGAGTGCTCTGCTTCTTCGGGTGATCCGTTAGGGAATTTCCGCTTGATCGATGGCACGCAGATCTGTTCGAGGAACACACCTGGTGGTACCTTGGCACAAGTGGAGCCGATGTTGGCGAGTCTATCAGCCTCCTCGTTTCTCTCTCTTCCAACGTGCTGTGGCATCCCGCAAAAACCACTACTAGAAAATCGCGTTGTTTTTGTGCATTGCATCATCATGACTGCATGCTCATGTCATCATGCCACCTTGCATTTGAGCATGATCATCATCTTGCATTTGTTCGTATAAAACTATTTTCGGAAAAACCTATTTTTGTTTTCTAAATACCTCGTCTTTTATTCAACTCAAACCTGGGTCTCCGTTTTATTTCGTTTTGTCTACCCCCGGTTTTCAAAAGTCCCGGTTTAAATAAATAAAACGTTTAAATATTTTTAGGGGGCTGCCGAACCGGGCCGATCCGACCCAGTCGACCACCCCCAGTACAAAATCAGCCTGTCTAATTCCTAATCCTACCTACACCTAATCTACCTAGCCTACCCTAAATCCCTAATCTACCCAATCCTAGTCTACCCATCCCCCTCCACCTCACCTGCACCAATCGGTGCACGCCACCTCACCTCTCCCTTCCCCCTATCCTATCCCACGCTGCCACCTCACCCCCAACTCCCTCCCTCTCCCCACCTGCCACTCACACACGCACGTCCCACTTGTGCCCCACCCCCGGGACCCACTCGCACGCTCCCACCTTCCTCCCTCGTTCCCCGTCTTCCCCCGATCATCCCTCACCCCGCCTCTGCTCTCCTCGCGCCGCCAGGAGCGCCTCGCCACGCTGCCTCCCTGACCACCCGCCTCCCTTCCTCCGCCCAGCGAGGCCATCGCCAGGCCACGCCGTCCTCCCCCTCAAGCTCTCCCGACCTCTCCGAGTCCTCCGCGAGCCAGCCGCCGCCGCGGCGGTTCCCCTCGCCTCCATCTCCTCCGGGCCACGGCCCGAGCGCGTCGCTCCTCCACCGCCAGTCCGCCTCTCCCCAAGCAGTGGCTGCGCCCCGTTTCCCCACCGTCGCCGTCCGCCGACCTGCGGCCTACCCCGACCTCACGCGTCGGCCGCCGCCTCCCTCCTCTCCGGCCGATGCGCCTCACCGCCGTCTGGGGCTCCCTCCTCCTGTGCCTCTCACACCGGCCGCGGGCCCCGCTCCCCTCCTGTCCTCAACCCCCACCTACCGCCGCCGCCAGGGACCGCGACCCCGTTCCTTCCCAGGTCCTGAACCGCCGCCTCTGCCTTCCCCATGCCCCCTCGACGCCAGGGAGGCCCGAGTCTGCACCGCCACCGGCTAGCACGCCGCCTCTTCCTATCGCCAGGGCCGCAGCCCTCCCGCCTCCACCTCGCCTCCGGCTGCTCCATCACAGTGTCGTGGCGCTCCTCGCCGGCCATCCTCATCGTCGTCTGCCGTCTGCGCCGCCACGCCACCCTCCTCGCTGCACCACGGCGTCCTTTTCCCCTGCCCTGATGCTCCCTCGTCTTGAGCCGATCGCTTGTAACGCCACGTCTGCATCGGTCATGTCTTTTTCCGGTCCAGCAAGATGCCGTGCTGCCTGGTGCTGCCAAGTATAAGTCAGGAATGTGTTCTTCATTTGTTGGTTACGTTCCTTTCGCTAAACAACACATCTCTAAGGCCAATTGAAGCTGGCCGTTTGGAGTTCGTGTGAAGCCAAAAATCTGCCTCGCGAAGATTGCCAGGTGAAGAGGAATATGATGAATCGCTAATGCTAAATCAAGTCCGTCATCGACTCCCGAAGTCGCCGAATCCCCAGGATCTGCCACATGGAACCGAATACCGTGGGACGCCGAGATCACCGACCCGGAGATGCTCAGAACACCAAGGTCTCCTTCCCGGATGCCAAGGTCACCGACACGGAACGACAAGACCTCCTTCCGCACCGATGCCGACGACATCGCACGCCAAGTTCTTCTTCCCGAATGTCAAGACCAACCCGATACGAGGATCCGACAAGATCTTCGTGACGACAAGATCGGCATCGACCAGGGCGGATCCGATGTGCCCCCGACGCCTCACCAAACCCTTCTTCCCGGAACGCCAAGCTCTTCATCTTGTATACGATCCCATCGAACTTGATCCCCGTCGAACCCCGAACCCCCCGGAACCCCAAGATCTGCCGAACCCAGATGTGTGATGCCCTTTCCAAGCCCCGTATTTTTATAATATATGATATAAACTTGTTGCATATTAAATTGTCCATGCATGCATATTTGTGTGGTTTGGGGGCATTATGCCGATTCACCATATAATTAAATATGGGGCCCATATGCGGGCAAATCGAGTCTTATATTGGCCTCATTTAAATTTGTGTAGCGAACCGGTGATATAATTTTGCCTTGTTAAGACAACATTTAAATTGGAGGGTATCTAAACAACTTGAACCACTTAAATATTTGCCAGGACCTCGGTTCCGCTTAATATGGCCTAATTGCATCGCATCTTCGCCATGTCATACATCATACATGCATCATGCCCGATCTTTTGCCGTAGTATTAAATATTGCATCCTGTGTTTATTCTAGTGTTTTGGTTCTTCGCGGATAAGGCCGTTGAGTTGATGCGAGTGTCGACCCGACCTTTGGATGATTCTTCGGCAATGTTTTCAGGCGAGCATCTCCCCCTTTCTACCTATCTTACTTTTATAGTATTTATTCCCTCCTGTTGATCTATTGCTATCTGTGTTGCGATGCTCTAGTTTTCGTACCCGTGATATCCCGTGCAGCCTTATATTTCCTTGGACACCTCCTATTACCTGTTGTTTGGTAGATAGTTGGACCTGCGCGTCGTAGTCGCTTGCTCAAGTGATGTTGCGTGTCGACAAGTACCACAGTTGTTGGAGTATTGCCGTGTGTTTATTGTTGGAGATGATCAAGACTTTAATTACTGTTTAACAACTAAAATTGAAGTAGGTAAATGCAGAGGCACAGGTGGGCAATAGATGTTATTTGGTTGTTAACCGTCCACTTGTGTGTCGTAGGACCCCGAGTACTTGATACTTGTTCCTTGAATATTCGCGATATCCACATCCGGGAGGATTATGGGACCCCCCTGAGCCAGAGCTTGATTCATTCTTATTTCTTGGGGCCACAAAGTAATTTGGGGCTTTATTACTATCCTGTACTTATGCCATGCTTTACTGCTTTATTTAAATTGTGCGATGTACTTCACCTGTACTGTTTAGGATCGGGACACGATTTCGCGGTATCGACAAGCCCAGTCACACTTTCGGGTTCCCAGTCGTTTACAGCCGTCCACCCAAACCTTGAGTCCATTTAGGAGTCAGCTAACTTCGTTGCGGGTAGCTTAATGGGGTGCCCCCCTGAAATATTTCTGAATCTGGTGATTGCTTTGTCGTGAAGGCCTCGTTGGGTTTTGATTTGGTTTTTCCGAGGTTGATCCAGTGTGTGTTGCTATTTGTGCACCCCTGCAGGGTAAAACTTTCTGAAAGCCGTGTCCGCGGTTATGGACGACTTGGAGCACAGTATCTCGATCATAGACAACTATAACTAAAGTAGTGCTATAAATTTGACTTTATAATGACTAGTAATCAGCTTCACTATAATGGAATGGCTAAATAAAATTGCCAACAATTGCTTGTTTGGGTTGTCGCTTGCTACCATTGTACCTGACTAGTAAGTATTGCAACTATAACGGAATGGCTAAATAAAAGTACCAACAACTGCTGGGTTTTGGGGATATCTCATGCTAACTGTATCTGACTAGTAAGAGTGCAACTACAATGGAATGGTTAACTAAAACTGCCCACTGCTTATTATATCAGGATGACAATCTATACCTGACTAGTAATTTCTGCAACGATAACTGAATAAATAAAACTGCCAACTGTGTGAGTTCCTCGGTTGACTTCCTCGTTTGGTCTCGAGGGGGCAATACCAGGATGGGTATGCTTGGTGATAGTATCAGGTCGGTTCCGAATAGGTCTTTCTTATCCCTCTCTGATAGCCGACCATTGTATCGAGTCTCTATAGGTTGTTTAGTGCATGCTGCCGCTGCCGCTTCAGTCCACCATACCTATGTAGGCGAGGACCGCCGAATTCTAGCCTCGCCGTGTACTGGCCTCAGTACTGAATGCTCTCTCTTTTTCCTTTGCCCTTCGTCGGCACCCCTTTTGTTTAAGCAGGTTTTGAGATCGACGTCGTTAGCAGGGTTACCCTTCCGGCTTGGCCTGGGCAGGGTTATGGACGCCATTGGTTATTCTTCAGGGCTCTTAGACCCATTTGCATCTTGTCCGTAGCTGGACACTCTATTATTTTCAAGGTGATTGGAACTTTGTTCTGTATATCTGTATTCTTGACTCATTGAGTCGCTGTTGTATATATATCTGTTCTGTGGGTCCCATCGAGGACTGTTGTGTGATGTTATTACTTAGTTTTCCACCCGCACGAAAGTGCCTGGTGGGCACCTTTGAATCGTTTCTATGCGGGTTTGGCGGGAATCGCTGAAACTTGCATAGGGTCGATTCTGAGGGTGTTACACGTGCCGAAGTTCGCAGCCGTCGAGTTCTCCTTCGAGTGCGTTGTATAGCGCCCGGTACGCGATCATGTTTTCGGCGTGTGCGTCGCACTCATTCATCGTTTGCTGTACGACAAGGTTGGAGTCACCGTAGATGACCAGGCGCATTTTGCCGCAGAATTTTGCCATCTTCATGCCATGAATCAGGGCTTCATATTCGGCCTCATTGTTGGAGGCTCTGAATTTCATCCGAAGGACGTACTTCATCTTGTCACCTTGCGGGGAGGTCAGTATGACTCCTGCCCCTGCTCCGGCTTCAGGTTTGGAGCCGTCGAAATGCATTGTCCAGGACTGCGACATGTCTGGGGTGTCAGGCAGCTGCAGTTCCATCTAGTGCACTAGGAGGTCCGGAAGGACTTGAGATTTGATTGAGTGTCTCTTCTCGTAGATGATGTCCAAGGGTGATAGTTCGATGCCCCACAGGGCCACGCGTCCTATGGCCTCTGGGTTATTCAGGATGCTGTTCAGGGGCGCCTCGTTGACGACCATCACCTGATGCTCCTGGAAGTAGTGGCTCAGTCGTCGAGCCGTCATGAATACGCCATAGGCTAGCTTCTGGTAGTGCGGGTACCGCTGTTTTGTTGGAGTGAGAACCTCGCTGAGGTAGTAAATTGGGCGTTGTACCCCGTGGGTCTTGCCTTCTTCGGGTCGTTCGACCACGAGTGCTGTGTTGACCACCTGGTGTGTGGCTGCTATGTACAGCAACAAGGGCTCGCGCTCTTTTGGCGTGACCAAAACAGGCGAGGTAGAGAGGAGCCGCTTGAAGCTTTCGAATGCGTCGTTTGCTTCTGGTGTCCACTCGAATTTGTCTGCCTTGCGTAGCAGCTGGTAGAATGGTAGGGCTTTCTCGCCCATGCGGCTGATGAACCTGCTTAGTGCCGCTAGTCGCCCTGCGAGCTGCTGAATGCCCTTGAGGTTTTTCGGCTTCTCCATTGTCATGATAGCTTTGATTTTCTTCGGGTTCGCTTCGATCCCTTGTTGAGAGATGAAGTATCCGAGCAGCTGACCCGAGGGGACGCCGAAGGCGCATTTTTCTAGATTGAGCTTGATCCTGTAGCGATCAAGGTTGTCGAACGTCTCGCGGAGATGGTCGATAAGTGTTCTTGCCTCCTTGATTTTTATGACTATGTCGTCGACATAGACTTGGACGTTGCGACCGATCTGGTCCTTGAGGCAGGCCTGCATGCATCGCTGGTACGTGGCACCCGTGTTCTTTAGCCCGAAAGGCATTGTGTTGTAGCAGTATACTCCGAACGGTGTGATGAACGCCGTTTTCTCTTGATCTTCGACCTTGAGTCGAATCTGGTTATAGCCTGAGTAGGCGTCGAGGAAGGAGAGTTTCTCACAACCTGCAGTTGAGTCGATGATTTGGTCGATCCGAGGAAGAGGGAAGTGGTCCTTAGGGCAGTATTTGTTTAGTGACGTGAAGTCTACCCACATCCGCAAGATGTCCGTGTCCTTCTTCGGGACCATCACCGTATTTGCCAGCCACTCACTTTCCTTGATTTCCCGTATGAAGTCTGCTGCGAGTAATCTGTTGATCTCCTTGCCGATACCTTCGGCTCGTGGCTCCCACAATCTTCGGATAGACTGCTTGCCTGGCTTGGTGTCTGGGAAGACTTTGAGTGCGTGCTCGGCGAATTCCCTGGGAACTCCTGGCATGTCCGCAGGACACCAGGCGAATATTTGCCAGCGCTCACGGAGGAATTCGACGAGCGCGCCTTCCTATGCGGTGCTGAGGTCGTTGGCGATCAGCGCCGTCTTGGAGGCATCTGTCGGATGGACTTTCACTTTCTTGGTGTTGACGGTGGAGTCGAAGGACATGTCCGGTGCGTTCTGCCTTGTGACTGGGGGTAGCCCATTGTCCGTCTCCTCGCGGAGCCTTACAAGCTCGTCTTGCATGCCGAAGGACTGGGAGATTTTGTTGAAATCCCTGTCGCATTGGTCCGATCGGGTGAAGCTCCCGTGGATTGTGATGACGCCCCGTGGTCCTGGCATCTTGAGTAGCAAGTATGCGTAGTGTGGGACGACCAGGAACCGTGCGAATGCTACACGTCCCAGGATGGCGTGGTATTGCGATGGCCAGTCTACCACTTCGAATTCTAGGCGCTCCTGCCGAAAGTTCTCCGGCTTCCCGAGGATGATGTCGAGCCATATTTTTCCCAGGGGGAAGATGCCCTTCCCTGGGACAATGCCATGGAACGTTGTGTCTGATTGTTCCAGGCTGCATTGCGGGATCCGCATAGCTGCTAGAGTGCTTGCGAACATTAGGTTGATGCCGCTGCCGCCGTCCATGAAGACGCGACTCATCTCGAAGCCTCCGATCTGCGCCTCCAGCACCAGGGCAGCATGACCTGGGCGAGGGATCTGGCAAGGGTGATCCGCGCGGGTAAATGTGATGCAGGACTCCGATCCGCTGAGGTACTCAGGGATTGCAGGCGGAGTTGCCACGGCCAAGTTCCTTTTCCTTTTGCAGAGCTTCAAAGTGCCGGGGATGGCACCACCGTTGCTCGAAAGGTATCCGAATGCCCCGGATAATGAAGTGGTGGACTCCGTGTCCGAGCTGCCGTCAGCGCGATCTCCAGCGGAGGATGCCAACGAGTTGAGTGAGGACCATTCGCACAAGCGATCACGGAGCTCCAGCGAGTCTTCGGATGCCTCGACTCCTCCGACTCCCAGAAATCCGCTGGGCCTTGAGCGTCATGATGATGTTCAGGGGTGTTCTTCCTCTCCCCTTCCTGCCATTCCTATGCGGGCTGTTGCTCCGCAGCCGCCAGCAAAGCGGAAGAAGGAAGAAAAGAAGGAGGAGAAGAAGGAAGAAAAGAAGGAAGAGAAGAGGGCCCGAAGGGCTTCTCCTATATTCAACCTGAGCGCGTTGGGCTCATAAGTTTTCTTCGTGCTACTGTTTTCCTTTGTTTCCTTGCAATTTTGGCACCTGTGTTGATTGGTTCGTGTGCAGGCAATCTTCCGACGGCTCTAGTGATGGAGCGCACGAGATGATGGGGGAGTCGAACATTGCATCGCCTCCTCCTCAGACGGTGGAGACTTCTGGTGACGCTGCGCCAATTCCTCTTGTGCAGGAGAGGCTGGTGGTTGCGCCTCAGAATTTCGGAGGCGGGCATGCGGGTTCGCCTTCGGAGCACGTAAGTTGTCCTTCTTGATGTTATGGGGGGAAGCCCCCGAGTGTCTTCGAGTGTTGATGTTGTTGTTGCTTATTTGTGTGGGGCGTAGCCCCCAAGTCATGTTCTTACTGCTGTTGTCTTTTTAGCCTTTTGTCCAAGAGGCCAAGCGGCTGGTGGAGGAGCGCCTGACGCTGGAGGAAAAACTGCGGCAACTGCAAGGTATTCGTCTGCCTTGTAGTATTTTTCTTGCGTATCCTGATCCTTTTCTTTGACACTTACTTGTTGTAAATGTAGAGGAACATAACGACTCTCTCCGCGAGGTTGATGCTCTGAAGAAGAGCCTTGGCCAAGCGGAGCAGAAGGCCGAAGCTGCTGCAGGTGCAAAAGAGCGCCTTGAGCTGGAGCTGACGAAGGCAGCCGAGGCGAAAGAGCGTCTGCTGCAGGAGGCTGCAGATCGTGAGGAGCAGCTGGCCACCGTTGCGGCTGTTCGCGAAAAAGGGGTGGCGGATAAGCTCATGGCTGCTGCCAGGGCTATTTCGGGTGAGTACAAGCTTTGGGACTTGTTTCTTTTTCTTTGGGTCTTCTTCTATGTTGCCTTTCGTGATGTTTTCCTCTTTTGTCTCAGATGCCGCAGGCATCGAGTTCGACCGCGGTGCGCTGGAGCACGGGAGTGCTCTAGATGATGCCACTGTAGCGGTCGAAGACCGCTGCAGGACCGTCGTCAACTCCCTCGCCAAGGCGAAAGAAGTCCTTGGTCGCTTCTACCAGGAGCTCTTCCCGAAGGGTGCGTCCCTTGAAGATGTGGATGCCCTGGCGGAGGCTCTGTTGGGCGAAGCGCCTGCAGCGTACAAGCGCAAGCAGAAGGGCATCGGCGCGTCCGTCGGGCTGGCAATGGCCATGGCGGCTGGGGCGGAGCTGGACCTGCCCCAGATTACCTCTCGGATGCCGACGGCCGCGGATGGATCCGAGGTAGCCTTCGCCGCCTACTCCGCTCGCTGCCGACGATATGGGCCCAAGCTCATTGACTTGTTGTCTGAGTATGCGCTGCGGAAGCAGGGCGAGGCTAAGGCTAGGCAGTCTGGCTCTGAGGCGACTTAGTGTCCTGCACCTTAGGCATAGTAGGCGTAGAGTAGTTTGTAGTCTGCTTGTAAATATCTTTTGTAGTACCATCCTTGTGCCACGTAGTGGCCTTATTTTAATGAATTCCTCCGTGTTGTGCTTTTATCCTTGGCTTAATGTCTGAGTACCTTTCTGCTGCTATAGGTTCCTTCTGGTGCTGACCCAGTTGACACGTCATCCGAAAGGCCCTTGCGAGCATCATTGGATGGTTCCTCGCAACTTTCTTTTCTTCGGGATCGCGTGCGTAGCTTGGAGTGGGATTTGCTTGGGTTACGCGGTCGTGCTGATGTTTGTAAATCCAAAGCAGACCGTGGTGCAGCCAGAGAGGAGTATTTGATGGCGGATCTGGGTCGACTGTCCGAGCAGCTTCAATGTAAGTTGATCCTTCTTTCGGGCTGTAGCCTAGTTCTTCGGGTGAGCCTGCTGGCCTTACTCTTGTTTTGTGCGTTTGACGCAGGTGCCAATATTGCTCCGAGGGAAGAAAAGGAGCGTATTGCTGTTCGAGTCAATTGTTTGACTCAACAGGACATGGAGGCCGGCGGCTTCTTCTGGATGGACAGTGATCGCGCCATGGTTCTGGCGACGGTGCAGGATCGCGTCTACCAGGTTTCACGGGTGCTCCGCGAGGTGCAGACATCACTGTCTTCGGTACTGCACGTCATGTTTCCGCTGGATAACGTGCCAACGACAATTTCGGGTCTTCTGACAAAGTTTCGGAATGCCGGAAATGTCAAGGAGCTGGTGCGGCAGCAGCTCGTCGCAGGGGTGAAAGCTGCCTTGTCTCTTGTGAGGGTGCACCGCCCTAACGTAGATTTGGCTGCTATGGCGACCGGGCCGCCTCCTCGACCAGATGGTGGCGAGTGTAACATGCGTCCGCATTACGCGGCTGTAAGGCAGTATGCCGAGCAAATTGTAGACTTGTTTGAGCAGCGTGCGCAGGTTATTCTTCAGAGTAGATAGGACCTGAAAATAAACAGATAGATGTAAAATTTGTATATTGCGGCTGGGCGTGTATGTGCCCTTTGTTGTAAAGGTTTGCATGTGTGTGAGCATGCAGTGCTTTGATTGAGTACGTGTCCTTTTCGTTTGCCTGACGTAGTCAGCTACTCAGGTGTACACGTTTGGTCCTCAGTCGATGAAATCGTGAGGTGGTGGGAGCCCCCGAGTGCGTTTGTAGCATGTAGTAAAGTTGTAGAAAATAGTCAACCGAAGGTTGGGAGCGAGACACTTAGATTTATTTATATCGTAATGGAGGAGGTACATGGTTCGGCTGAATAGCCTTGGCTGAAAGCCTTATTGAAAGTAAAAATAAGGCGTAGGTTGCTACGGGTAGAATCGTCGCAAGTGCGAGACGTTCCATGGGTTGGAGTATGCGACTCCAGACTCCACGTGCTTGAGGCGATAGGCGCCACCTGGGATGACCTCGGTGATGGCGTAGGGTCCTTCCCATGGTGAATCGAGTTTGTTCGGGCGCTTTTGCTTGAGTCGCAAGACGAGGTCTCCTTCGACGAAGGACCTTGGGCGCAGCCGACGGCTGTGGTAGTTGCGGAGACTTTGCTGGTACACCACTGATCTAGCTACTGCTATATCCCGTGCTTCGTCGAGTGTGTCGACGGCATCTTCGAGCGCGGTCGTGTACTCGGCTTCGCTGTACGCTACGACTCGTGGAGCCTGATGGCGTACTTCGGCTGGTAGCACTGCCTCGACTCCGTGAACCATGAAGAACGGTGTGTAGCCGGTGGAGCTGTTTGGCGTAGTACGTAAGCTCCACAGGACAGATGGTAGCTCTTCCGTCCAGTTTCCAGCTTTGTGCTCGAGTGAGCTCATGAGGCGCTTCTTGATGCCAGCGCCGATTAGGCCGTTGGCCTTTTCCACCTGCCCGTTTGTTTGTGGGTGTGCCACTGAGGCATACATGATATTGATCCCGAGGCCTTTGCAGAAGTCCTGTAATTCTTCGGAGATGAAGTTCGATCCGTTGTCGGTGATGATGCTGTGCGGTATGCCAAATCTGTAGACAATGGATTCGAAGAACTTGACGACGGTTGTGCCCTTCTGGTTGGTGACTGGCATGGCTTCGATCCACTTGGTGAATTTGTCTACTGCTACCAGGAGGAAAACGTGTCCTCCCTTTGAGGATTTTGGCAGTTTGCCGATCATGTCGAGGCCCCATTGGGAAAAAGGCCAGGCTATGGGTATGGGTCGTAGTTCGGACCCAGGTGCGTGCGGTTTGTCAGCGAACCGCTGGCATCCATTGCATCTGCGGACGATGTCCTTCGCATCACTCATGGCCGTTGGCCAGTAGAATCCTGCTCGCAGAGCTTTGGCGACAAGGGAGCGGCTTCCTGCGTGGTGGACGCATATGCCTTCATGTATATCTTGGAGTATGGCCTTGCCGTCGTCGATGGTGACGCACCGTTGTAGTACACCCGTGATGCTGCGTTTGTACAGTTCGCCGTTGATGATGGTGAAGGCTTTTGACCGACGAGATATGCGTCGAGCATCCGTCGGGCTATCAGGCAATTCTACGTTTGTCAGGAACTGAAGGTATCCAACTTTTCGGGTCCTTCCTGACCTTCGGGTAGCGTAGCCCCCGAGTGCTCTGCGCTTCTTCAGGTGATCCGTTAGGGAATTTCCGCTTGATCGATGGCACGTAGATCTGTTCGAGGAACACACCTGGTGGTACCTTGGCACAAGTGTAGCCGATGTTGGCGAGTCTATCAGCCACCTCGTTGCTCTCTCTTCCAACGTGTTGTGGCATCCCGCAAAAACCACTACTAGAAACTCGCGTTGTTTTTGGGCATTGCATCATCATGACTGCATGCTCATGTCATCATGCCACCTTGCATTTGAGCATCGTCATCATCTTGCATTTGTTCGTATAAAACTATTTTCGGAAAAACCTATTTTTGTTTTCTAAATACCCCGTCTTTGATTCAACTCAAACCTGGGTCTCCAGTTTATTTCGTTTTGTCTACCCCCGGTTTTCAAAAGTCCCGGTTTAAATAAATAAAATGTTTAAATATTTTTAGGGGGCAGCCGAACTGGCCGGATCCGACCGAGTCGACCACCCCAGTACAAAATCAGCCTGTCTAATTCCTAATCCTACCTACACCTAATCTACCCAGCCTACCCTAAATCCCTAATCTACCCAATCCTAGTCTACCCATCCCCCTCCACCTCACCTGCACCAATCGGTGCACGCCACCTCACCTCTCCCTTCCCCCTTTCCTATCCCACGCTGCCACCTCACCCCCAACTCCCTCCCTCTCCCCACCTACCACTCACACACGCACGCCCCACTTGTGCCCCACCCCCGGGACCCACTTGCACTCTCCCACCTTCCTCCCTCGTTCCCCGTCTTCCCCCGATCATCCCTCACCCCGCCTCTGCTCTCCTCGCGCCGCCAGGAGCGCCTCGCCAAGCTGCCTCCCTGACCACCCGCCTCCCTTCCTCCGCCCAGCGAGTCCATCGCCAGGCCACGCCGTCCTCCCCCTCAAGCTCGCCCGACCTCTGCGAGTCCTCCGCGAGCCAGCCGCTGCCGCGGCGGTTCCCCTCGCCTCCACCTCCTCCGGGCCACGGCCCGAGCGCGTCATGCCTCCACCGCCAGTCCGCCTCTCCCCAAGCAGTGGCTGCGCCCCATTTCCCCACCGTCGCCATCCGCCGACCTGCGGCCCCGCTCCCCTCCTGTCCTCAACCCCCACCTACCGCCGCCGTCAGGGAGCGCGACCCCGCTCCTCCCCAGGTCCTGAACCGCCGCCTCTGCCTTCCCCGTGCCCCCTCGACGCCAGGGAGGCCCGAGTCTGCACCGCCACCGGCTAGCACGCCGCCTCTTCCTATCGCCAGGGCCGCAGCCCTCCCGCCTCCACCTCGCCTCCGGCTGCTCCATCACAGTGTCGTGGCGCTCCTCGCCGGCCTTCCTCATCGTCTTCTGCCTTCTGCGCCGCCACGCCACCCTCCTCGCTGCACCACGGCGTCCTTTTCCCCTGCCCTGATGCTCCCTCGTCTTGAGCCGATCGCTTGTACCGCCACGTCTGCGTCGCTCATGTCTTTTTCCGGTCCAGCAAGATGCCGTGCTGCCTGGTGCTGCCAAGTACAAGTCAGGAATGTGTTCTTTATTTGTTGGTTACGTTCCTTTCGCTAAACAACACATCTCTAAGGCCAATTGAAGCTGGCCGTTTGGAGTTCGTGTGAAGCCAAAAATCTGCCTCGCGAAGATTGCCAGGTGAAGAGGAATCTGATGAATCGCTAATGCTAAATCAAGTCCGTCATCGACTCCCGAAGTCGCCGAATCCCCAGGATCTTCCACACGGAACCGAAGACCGTGGGACGCCGAGATCACCGACCCGGAGATGCTCCGAACACCAAGGTCTCCTTCCCGGATGCCAAGGTCACCGACACGGAACGACAAGACCTCCTTCCGCACCGATGCCGACGACGTCGCACTCCATGTTCTTCTTCCCGAATGTCAAGACCGACCCGATACGAGGATCCGACAAGATCTTCGTGACGACAAGATCTGCACCGACCAGGGCGGATACGATGTGCCCCCGACGCCTCACCAAGCCCTTCTTCCCGGAATGCCAAGCTCTTCATCTTGTATCCGATCCCATCGAACCTGATCCCCGTCGAACCCTGTCGAACCCCAAACCCCCCGGAACCCCAAGATCTGCCGAACATAGATGTGTGATGCCCTTTCCAAGCCCCGTATTTTTATAATATATGATATAAACTTGTTGCATATTAAATTGTCCATGCATGCATATTTGTGTGGTTTGGGGGCATTATGCCGATTCACCATATAATTAAATATGGGGCCCATATGCGGGCAAATCGAGTCTTATATTGGCCTCATTTAAATTTGTGTAGTGAACCGGTGATATAATTTTGCCTTGTTAAGACAACATTTAAATTGCAGGGTATCTAAACAACTTGAACCACTTAAATATTTGCCGGGACCTCAGTTCCGCTTAATATGGCCTAATTGCATCGCATCTTCGCCATGTCATACATCATACATGCATCATGCCCGATATTTTGCCGTAGTATTAAATATTGCATCCGGTGTTTATTCTAGTGTTTTGGTTCTTCGCGGATAAGGCCGTTGAGTTGATGCGAGTGTCGACCCGACCTTTGGATGAATCTTCGGCAATGTTTTCAGGCGAGCATCTCCCCCTTTCTACCTATCTTACTTTTATAGTAATTATTCCCTCCTGTTGATCTATTGCTATCTGTGTTGTGATGCTCTAGTTTTCGTACCCGTGATATCCCGGGCAGCCTTATATTGCCTTGGACACCTCCTATTACCTGTTGTTTGGTAGATAGTTGGACCTTGCGTCATAGTCGCTTGCTCAAGTGCTGTTGCGTGTCGACAAGTACCAAAGTTGTTGGAGTATTGCCGTATGTTTATTGTTGGAGATGATCAAGACTTTAATTACTGTTTAACAACTAAAATTGAAGTAGGTAAATGCAGAGGCACAAGTGGGCAATAGATGTTATTTGGTTGTTAACCGTCCACTTGTGTCCCGTAGGACCTCGAGTACTTGATACCTGTTCCTTGAATATTCGCGCTATCCACATACGGGAGGATTATGGGACCCCCCTGAGCCAGAGCTTGATTCATTCTTATTTCTTGGGGCCACAAAGTAGTTTGGGGCTTTATTACTATCCTGTACTTATGCCATGCTTTACTTCTTTATTTAAATTGTGCGATGTACTGCACCTGTACTGTTTATGATCGGGACACGATTTCGCGGTATCGACAAGCCCAGTCACACTTTTGGGTTCCCAGTCGTTTACAGCCGTCCACCCAAACCTTGAGTCCGTTTCGGAGTCAGCTAACTTCGTTGCAGGTAGCTTAATGGGGTGCCCCCTCAAATATTTCTGAATCTGGTGATTGCTTTGTTGTGAAGGCCTCGTTGGGTTTTGATTTGGTTTTTCTAAGGTTGATCGAGTGTGTGATGCTATTTGTGCACCCCTGCAGGGTAAAACTTTCTGAAAGCCGTGTCCGCGGTTATGGACGACTTGGAGCACAGTATCTCGATCATAGACAACTATAACTAAAGTAGTGCTATAAATTTGACTTTATAATGACTAGTAATCAGCTTCACTATAATAGAATGGCTAAATAAAATTGCCAACAATTGCTTGTTTGGGTTGTCGCTTGCTACCATTGTACCTGACTAGTAAGTATTGCAACTATAACGGAATGGCTAAATAAAAGTACCAACAACTGCTGGGTTTTGGGGATATCTCATGCTAACTGTATCTGAATAGTAAGAGTGCAACTACAATGGAATGGTTAACTAAAACTGCCCACTGCTTATTATATCAGGATGACTATGTATACCTGACTAGTAATTTCTGCAACGATAACTGAATAAATAAAACTGCCAACTGTGTGAGTTCCTCGGTTGACTTCCTCGTTTGGTATCGAGGGGGAAATACCAGGATGGGTATGCTTTGTGATAGTATCAGGTTGGTTCCGAATAGGTATTTCTTATCCCTCTCTGATAGCCGACCGTTGTATCAAGTCTCTATAGGTTGTTTAGTGCATGCTGCCACTGCCGCTTCAGTCCACCATACCTATGTAGGCGAGGACCGCCGAATTCTAGCCTCGCCGTGTACTGGCCTCAGTACTGACCGCTCTCTCTTTTTCCTTTGCCCTTCGTCGGCACCCCTTTTGTTTAAGCAGGTTTTGAGATCGACGTCGTTAGCAGGGTTACCCTTCCGGCTTGGCCTGGGCAGGGTTATGGACGCCATTGGTTATTCTTCAGGGCTCTTAGCCCCATTTCCATCTTGTCCGTAGCTGGACGCTCTATTGTTTTCAAGGTTATTGGAACTTTGTTCTGTATATCTGTATTCTTGACTCATTGAGTCGCTGTTGTATATATATCTGTTCTGTGTGTCCCATCGAGGACTGTTGTGTGATGTTATTACTTCGTTTTCCACCCGCACGAAAGTGCCTGGTGGGCACCTTTGAATCGTTTCTATGCGGGTTTGGCGGGAATCGTTGAAACTTGCATAGGGTCGATTCTGAGGGTGTTACAGAGTGGTATTAGAGCTCAGCAGTTGCGATACCCCACAAGTCCAGCCTATAGGATAACCTAGCTAACGGCCGAAGTAGAGTGTCAAAACTATTTTTCGCAAAATCGGTTGGATAGTTCTGATTAGGTCTGATTTTACTCCTTACCCCTCTGTTGCTCCCCTCTCACCTCTGCGTTTTTGAATCCGCTCTCTTCTCTCTCTTCGAGTCCAGGATTTCTCGTGGCTGGGTTCCATCATACCTTCAGGGTTTCGCTTCCTCTTTTGGTAACTGTGTTGCTACATCTGGTCTTCATGCTATCCGAGGAATCCTTCGTCTGAGGGACTTCTCTTTGTTCCTTCTCGTGCTTTCTGGTGTTTTCCGACGCGACGACATCATCTACGCCAGATCCGATGCAGAGTCTACATCACTCCTCTGTTTCCGAACCTCGCTTGTCGAGATCTACAATCTGAATTCTGAGAGTTGGTTGCATAATTTCCTATTCATGTGCAGAGTAATGCATTGGGTGCGCGATGGACTGATCACCATCCGACTACTCTTATCATTCGCTCTTGTACATCAAATTAGTGGATCCAGCAATTTTACTCCGTCCACGGAAGCTAGAGGTGGCTTTATTTGTTGATACCTCTACCTTCGACCTTTTGTTTCCGGAGTGTTTCCCTCGACGGTCACGGACAACGACCTCTTGTTAGTGGTGTCGTGAGGATCGACACAATGCGAGAAGATTCAGATCGCCGCCCTTCTTCCCGGTACCATGAGGCGGATCTCGAGGGCGAGATCCATTGTTAGTGGTGTCGAATTGTGGCATCCCACAAAAACCACTACTAGAAAATTGCGTTGTTTTTGTGCATTGATCATCATGACTGCATGCTCATCTCATCATGCCACCTTGCATTTGAGCATCGTCATCATCTTGCATTTGTTCGTATAAAACTATTTTCGGAAAAACCTATTTTTGTTTTCTAAATACCCCGTCTTTGATTCAACTCAAACCTGGGTCTCCGGTTTATTTCGTTTTGTCTACCCCCGGTTTTCAAAAGTCCCGGTTTAAATAAATAAAATGTTTAAATATTTTTAGGGGGCAGCCGAACCGGGCCGATCCGACCCAGTCGACCACCCCCAGTACAAAATCAGCCTGTCTAATTCCTAATCCTACCTACACCTAATCTACCCAGCCTACCCTAAATCCCTAATCTACCCAATCCTAGTCTACCCACCCCCCTCCACCTCACCTGCACCAATCGGTGCACGCCACCTCACCTCTCCCTTCCCCTATCCTATCCCACGCTGCCACCTCACCCCCAACTCCCTCCCTCTCCCCACCTGCCACTCACACACGCACGCCCCACTTGTGCCCCACCCCCGGGACCCACTCGCACGCTCCCACCTTCCTCCCTCGTTCCCCGTCCTCCCCAGATCATCCCTCACCCCGCCTCTGCTCTCCTCGCGCCGCCAGGAGCGCCTCGCCACGCTGCCTCCCTGACCACCCGCCTCCCTTCCTCCTCCCAGCGAGGCCATCGCCAGGACTTGCCGTCCTCCCCCTCAAGCTCGCCCGACCTCTGCGAGTCCTCCGCGAGCCAGCCGCCGCCGCGGCAGTTCCCCTCGCCTCCACCTCCTCCGGGCCACGGCCCGAGCGCGTCGCGCCTCCACCGCTAGTCCGCCTCTCCCCAAGCAGTGGCTGCGCCCCGTTTCCCCACCGTCGCCGTCCGCCGACCAGCGGCCTTCCCCGACCTCACGCGGCCGCCGCCGCCTCCCTCCTCTCCGGCCGATGCGCCTCGCCGCCGTCTAGGGCTCCCTCCTCCTATGCCTCTCACACCGGCCGCGGGCCCCGCTCCCCTCGTGTCCTCAACCCCCACCTACCTCTGCCGCCAGGGACCACGACCCCGCTCCTCCCCAGGTCCTGAACCGCCGCCTCTGCCTTCCCCGTGCCCCCTCGACGCCAGGGAGGCCCGAGTCTGCACCGCCACCGGCTAGCACGCCGCCTCTTCCTATCGCCAGGGCCGCAGCCCTCCCGCCTCCACCTCGCATCCGGCTGCTCCATCACAGTGCCGTGGCGCTCCTCGCCAGCCTTCCTCATCGTCGTCTGCCGTCTGCGCCGCCACGCTACCCTCCTCGCTGCACCACGGCGTCCTTTCCCCCTGCCCTGATGCTCCCTCGTCTTGAGCCAATCGCTTGTACCGCCACGTCTGCGTCGGTCATGTCTTTTTCCTGTCCAGCAAGATGCCGTGCTGCCTGGTGCTGCCAAGTACAAGTCAGGAATGTGTTCTTCATTTGTTGGTTATGTTCCTTTCGCTAAACAACACATCTCTAAGGCCAATTGAAGCTGGCCGTTTGGAGTTCGTGTGAAGCCAAAAATCTGCCTCGCGAAGATTGCCACGTGAAGAGGAATCTTATGAATCGCTAATGCTAAATCAAGTCCGTCATCGACTCCCGAAGTCGCCGAATCTGCCACACGGAACCGAAGACCGTGGGACGCCGAGATCACCAACCCGGAGATGCTCGGAACACCAAGGTCTCGTTCCCGGATGCCAAGGTCACCGACACGGAACGACAAGACCTCCTTCCGCACCGATGCCGACGACGTCACACGCCAAGTTCTTCTTCCCGAACGTCAAGACCGACCCGATACGAGTATCCGACAAGATCTTCGTGACGACAAGATCGGCACCGACCAGGGCGGATCCGATGTGCCCCCGACGCCTCACCAAGCCCTTCTTCCCGGAACGCCAAGATCTTCATCTTGTATCCGATCCCATCGAACCTGATCCCCGTCGAACCCTATCGAATCCCGAACCCCCCGGAACCCCAAGATCTGCCGAAGCCAGATGTGTGATGCCCTTTCCAAGCCCCGTATTTTTATAATATATGATATAAACTTGTTGCATATTAAATTGTCCATGCATGCATATTTGTGTGGTTTGGGGGCATTATGCCGATTCACCATATAATTAAATATGGGGCCCATATGCGGGCAAATCGAGTCTTATATTGGCCTCATTTAAATTTGTGTAGCGAACCGGTGATATAATTTTGCCTTGTTAAGACAACATTTAAATTGCAGGGTATCTAAACAACTTGAACCACTTAAATATTTGCCGGGACCTCGGTTCCGCTTAATATGGCCTAATTGCATCGCATCTTCGCCATGTCATACATCATACATGCATCATGCCCGATCTTTTGCCGTAGTATTAAATATTGCATCCGGTGTTTATTCTAGTGTTTTGGTTCTTCGCGGATAAGGCCGTTGAGTTGATGCGAGTGTCGACTTGACCTTTGGATGAATCTTCGGCAATGTTTTCAGGCGAGCATCTCCCCCTTTCTACCTATCTTACTTTTATAGTATTTATTCCCTCCTGTTGATCTATTGCTATCTGTGTTGCGATGCTCTAGTTTTCGTACCCGTGATATCCCGTGCAGCCTTATATTGCCTTGGACACCTCCTATTACCTGTTGTTTGGTAGATAGTTGGACCTGCGCGTCGTAGTCGCTGGCTCAAGTGCTGTTGCGTGTCGACAAGTACCACAGTTGTTGGAGTATTGCCGTGTGTTTATTGTTGGAGATGATCAAGACTTTAATTACTGTTTAACAACTAAAATTGAAGTAGGTAAATGCAGAGGCACAGGTGGGCAATAGATGTTATTTGGTTGTTAACCGTCCACTTGTGTCCCGTAGGACCCCGGGTACTTGATACTTGTTCCTTGAATATTCGCGCTATCCACATCCGGGAGGATTATGGGACCCCCCTGAGCCAGATCTTGATTCATTCTTATTTCTTGGGGCCACAAAGTAGTTTGGGGCTTTTTACTATCCTGTACTTATGCCAAGCTTTACTGCTTTATTTAAATTGTGCGATGTACTGCACCTGTACTGTTTAGGATCGGGACACGATTTCGCGGTATCGACAAGCCCAGTCACACTTTCGGGTTCCCAGTCTTTTACAGTCGTCCACCCAAACCTTGAGTCCGTTTCGGAGTCAGCTAACTTCGTTGCGGGTAGCTTAATGGGGTGCCCCCCTGAAATATTTCTGAATCTGGTGATTGCTTTGTCGTGAAGGCCTCGTTGGGTTTTGATTTGGTTTTTCCGAGGTTGATCGAGTGTGTGTTTCTATTTGTGCACCCCTGCAGGGTAAAACTTTCTGAAAGCCGTGTCCGCGGTTATAGACGACTTGGAGCACATTATCTCGATCATAGACAACTATAACTAAAGTAGTGCTATAAATTTGAATTTATAATGACTAGTAATCAACTTCACTATAATGGAATGGCTAAATAAAATTGCCAACAATTGCTTGTTTGGGTTGTCGCTTGCTACCATTGTACCTGACTAGTAAGTATTGCAACTATAACGGAATGGCTAAATAAAAGTACCAACAACTGCTGGATTTTGGGGATATCTCATGCTAACTGTATCTGACTAGTAAGAGTGCAACTACAATGGAATGGTTAACTAAAACTGCCCACTGCTTATTATATCAGGATGACTATCTATACCTGACTAGTAATTTCTGCAACGATAACTGAATAAATAAAACTGCCAACTGTGTGAGTTCCTCGGTTGACTTCCTTGTTTGGTCTCGAGGGGGAAATACCAGGATGGGTATGCTTGGTGATAGTATCAGGTTGGTTCCGAATAGGTCTTTCTTATCCCTCTTTGATAGCCGACCGTTGTATCGAGTCTCTATAGGTTGTTTAGTGCATGCTGCCGCTGCCGCTTCAGTCCACCATACCTATGTAGGCGAGGACCGCCGAATTCTAGCCTCGCCGTGTACTGGCCTCAGTACTGACTGCTCTCTCTTTTAACTTTGCCCTTCGTCGGCACCCCTTTTGTTTAAGCAGGTTTTGAGATCGACGTCGTTAGCAGGGTTACCCTTCCGGCTTGGCCTGGGCAGGGTTATGGACGCCATTGGTTATTCTTCAGGGCTATTAGCCCCATTTGCATCTTGTCCGTAGCTGGACGCTCTATTGTTTTCAAGGTTATTGGAACTTTGTTCTGTATATCTGTATTCTTGACTCATTGAGTCGCTGTTGTATATATATCTGTTCTGTGGGTCCCATCGAGGACTGTTGTGTGATGTTATTACTTCGTTTTCCACCCGCACGAAAGTGCCTGGTGGGCACCTTTGAATCGTTTCTATGCGGGTTTGGCGGGAATCGCTGAAACTTGCATAGGGTCGATTCTGAGGGTGTTACACGTGCCGAAGTTCGCAGCCGTCGAATTCTCCTTCGAGTGCGTTGTATAGCGCCCGGTATGCGATCATGTTTTCGGCGTGTGCGTCGCACTCATTCATCGTTTGCTGTACGACAAGGTTGGAGTCACCGTAGATGACCAGGCGCGTTGCGCCACAGATTTTTGCCATCTTCATGCCATGAATCAGGGCTTCATATTCTGCCTCGTTGTTGGAGGCTCTGAATTTCATCCGAAGGACGTACTTCATCTTGTCACCTTGCGGGGAGGTCAGTATGACTCCTGCCCCTGCTCCGGCTTCAAGTTTGGAGCCGTCGAAATGCATTGTCCAGGACTGCGACATGTCTGGGGTGTCAGGCAGCTGCAGCTCCATCCAGTGCACCAGGAAGTCCGGAAGGACTTGAGATTTGATTGCGTGTCGCTTCTCGTAGACGATGTCCAAGGGTGATAGTTCGATGCCCCACAGGGCCACGCGTCCTGTGGCCTTTGGGTTATTCAGGATGCTGTTCAGGGGCGCCTCGTTGACGACCATCACCTGATGCTCCTGGAAGTAGTGGCTCAGTCGTCGAGCCGTCATGAATACGCCATAGGCTATCTTTTGGTAGTGCATGTACCGCTGTTTTGTTGGAGTGAGAACCTCGCTGAGGTAGTAAATTGGGCGTTGTACCCCGTGGGTCTTGCCTTCTTCGGGTCGTTCGACCACGAGTGCTGTGCTGACCACCTGGTGTGTGGCTGCTATCTACAGCAACAAGGGCTCGCGCTCTTTTGGCGTGACCAAAACAGGTGAGGTAGAGAGGAGCCGCTTGAGGCTTTCGAATGCGTCGTTTGCTTGTGGTGTCCACTCGAATTTGTCTGCCTTGCGTAGCAGCTGGTAGAATGGTAGGGCTTTCTCGCCCATGCGGCTGATGAACCTGCTTAGTGCCGCTACTCGCCCTGCGAGCTGCTGAACGCCCTTGAGGTTTTTTGGCTTCTCCATTGTCATGATAGCTTTGATTTTCTACGGGTTCGCTTCGATCCCTCGTTGAGAGATGAAGTATCCGAGCAGCTGACCCGAGGGGACGCCGAAGGCGCATTTTTCTGGATTGAGCTTGATCCTGTAGCGATCAAGGTTGTCGAACGTCTCGCGGAGATGGTCGATAAGTGTTCTTGCCTCCTTGGTTTTTATGACTATGTCGTCGACATAGACTTGGACGTTGTGACCGATCTGGTCCTTGAGGCAGGCCTGCATGCATCGTTGGTACGTGGCACCCGCGTTCTTTAGCCTGAAAGGCATTGTGTTGTAGCAGTATACTTCGAACAGTGTGATGAACGCCGTTTTCTCTTGATCTTCGACCTTGAGTCGAATCTGGTTGTAGCCTTAGTAGGCGTCGAGGAAGGAGAGTTTCTCACAACCTGCAGTTGAGTCGATGATTTGGTCGATCCGAGGAAGAGGGAAGTGGTCCTTAGGGAAGTGTTTGTTCAGTGATGTGAAGTCTACGCACATCCGCAGGATGTCCGTGTCCTTCTTCGGGACCATCACTGTATTTGCCAGCCACTCACTTTCCTTGATTTCCCGTATGAAGTCTTCTGCGAGTAATCTGTTGATCTCCTTGCCGATACCTTCGGCTCGTGGCTCCGACAATCTTCGGATAGACTGCTTGACTGGCTTGGTGTCTGGGAAGACTTTGAGTGCGTGCTCGGCGAATTCCCTGGGAACTCCTGGCATGTCCGCAGGACACCAGGCGAATATTTGCCAGCGCTCACGGAGGAATTCGACGAGCGCGCCTTCCTATGCGGTGCTGAGGTCGTTGGCGATCAGCGCCGTCTTGGAGGCATCTGTCGGATGGACTTTCACTTTCTTGGTGTTGACGGTGGAGTCGAAGGACATGTCGGGTGCGTTCTGCCTTGTGACTGGGGGTAGCCCATTGTCCGTCTCCTCGCGGAGCCTTACGAGCTCGTCTTGCATGCCGAAGGACTGGGAGATTTTGTTGAAATCCCTGTCGCATTGGTCCGATCGGGTGAAGCTCCCGTGGATTGTGATGACGCCCCGTGGTCCTGGCATCTTGAGTAGGAAGTATGCGTAGTGTGGGACGACCAGGAACCGTGCGAATGCTACACGTCCCAGGATGGCGTGGTATTGCGATGGCCAGTCTACCACTTCGAATTCTAGGCGCTCCTCCCGAAAGTTGTCCGGCTTCCCGAGGATGATGTCGAGCCATATTTTGCCCAGGGGGAAGATGCCCTTCCCTGGGACAATGCCATGGAACGTTGTGTCTGATTGTTCCAGGCTGCATTGCGGGATCCGCATAGCTGCTAGAGTGCTTGCGAACATTAGGTTGATGCCGCTGCCGCCGTCCATGAAGACGCGACTCATCTCGAAGCCTCCGATCTGTGCCTCCAGCACCAGGGCAGCATGACTTGGGCGAGGGATCTGGCAAGGGTGATCCGCGCGGGTAAATGTGATGCAGGACTCCGATCCGCTGAGGTACTCAGGGATTGCAGGCGGAGTTGCCACGGCCAAGTTGATTTGTCGGGTGATTTTCTTCGACACACTATTTGTGGGGCGTCCCTTCTGTATCATATTGAGTGCTCCTTTTGATGGGGGATATGGGACCCCGGTGTTGTTTTGCGCTGGTGCGACTGGTTGGTTTTGGCCTCCAATAGGCGGCGGTGGAGGAGCTCCGTGTGCTATTTCACCTGGCGCAGGTGTGTTTCCGAACGCAGGGATTGGACCTTGTTGCCTCATCTGCATCATGCCTTCGCTGAGTTTTTGGAACTCACGACAATCCTTGAGCATGTGGCTGGCTTTCTTTTTTCCATCCTGTTTGTCGATGTAGAAGTGGATGGTGCATGGACCCGAAAGTTTGTCGAATGCTGAGGGTCCGTTGTCGAGGTTGCGGCGTTGCCACGACTGTGTTGGTCGTCCGTTGTCGCGGAAGTTTCCGCTGCGATATCCTCCGCTGTTGCGGCTGTTATCATTACGGCGGTCGGCGTAGCCGGCCGCGACCATGTCGGTTCCGTCGCGGTCCTCGTAGACGCGCGATCTCCTCTTGCTGCGGCGTTCGCGTCTTCGGCCGTAGTCGTCCTCTTCATCTGATTGCGGTCGCTGGATGCAGTCTTCGCCGTCTGCCCAACTGTTGGCGATTTCCATGAGGTGATCGAGTGTCTTGGGCTTTACACGCCCAAGTTCCTTCTTGAAGTCTGGGCGCTTGACGCCGTCCCTGAAGGCGTCGATGGCCCTCTCTTCGGAGATGTGTGCTGTGGAGTTCTTGGTCGTAGACCAGCATAGTATGTATGAGCGAATAGATTCACCCGTTCTTTGAGTGCAGGCTCGTAATTCTTCGATTGAGGCGGGCCTCTTGCTGGTGCCTTTGAAATTTCGGATGAAGCTGTAAGAAAGCTCCTCCCAGCTTCGGATGGATCCTGATGATAGGCTGCTGAGCCAGACTCGTGCCGCGCCTGTCAGCTGCAGCTGAAGGCATTGCATGGCGGTTTCTTTGTTGCCTCCGTGAAGCTTGACGGATGACAGATGGTTACTGAGCCAGGACTTTGGATCTTGTGTGCCGTTGAACTTCGGAGTATCCGAAGGAAGCTTGAAGTTGCGTGGCATCTGCGTTCGCCGGACGTATCTGCTGAAGCATCGAGCCCCGCAGAGTTCTCCTTCGTCTTCGTCCATCTCAGATTCAGACGAGCATGCGCATTTGGCGCGTGCTTTGTCGATCTTGCGCTGTGTAAGCTTGTCTCTGGCGTCGTAGTCGCGTTTGTGGCGATTGGAGCTCTTCTTCCTTCGAGGAAGATCGTGCTCCTCTTCCTCTTCGGATGAGGGTGTGGGGCTCCGGTCGCGCCTGGCTGGAGCTTTTTTCTTCGGCTCCGCAGGAGCGTCTTCGTGGAGCGCAGCTCCGATTAGTCCTAGTTCGGTGAGTGCGGATTTATGCATGGACCTTTTCGGGTCCCCCTCCGGAGGTGGGTGAGCTGCGAGATATGCAGTGGCTGCCATGATCGCTGCTTGTGGCGTCTTCGGGGTGATGTTGCCGTCAGCGTCCATATCCATGAATGATGTGTGGAGAGTTCGGGTCATGTCACGCCGTTCCTTGGGGTCCATGTTTTCCATCCGAGAACGGTGCTTGTTTCCCTGATTTCTGTTTGTGCTAGAGCCAGGTTCCATGGCGGAGAGTGCAGCTCGTCGCGCGCTGGATTCAGAGGCTGCTTGCTTGCGTTTGTCGAGCGTTTTCTGCATGTCGACTTGTTTCTTGTGTTCCTCGATGAGGAGGTAGTGGTATGCCCTCAGCAGATCACGTGGGGAGTCCAGAGGTAGGACTATTTCGCCTGCGACGGCGCGGCGTGCTTCGACCCATTCTTCTTTGCTAAGTCGGATGAGGTGGCCTCTGTTTTCCCCGTTTTTGCCGTTTCCGTCCTGCAGGTTGGGGTTGGGCGGCGGGTTAGGCGTTTCCTCATCGGCCTGGATGACTGCGGCGCACAGATAGCGCCTGCAGATTGGTTTTCTGCTGCCGCAGCTTTCTGATCCGGAACCGTAGGTCCCTTCATCCGAGGGCGGACCACACAAATCAGAGTTGCAGCAGCTGCTGCTGTGGAACTCATCTGTTGATGGCGACGTGCGTAGCACGGGGTGTGGAGCACACGAAGTGGGCCTGATTAACGGCACGGGCACCCGCTCAGGGAGGTGGAGGGTGCCAGTTTGTCCCACCTAGAAGCAGAAGCTCCCGAACAAAATCTCGAGTCCGTCGCTTACGGGCTCGAAATCCTTCATGGTGGGCGGCGAGTGGGCGGTGAAGTCGAAAGTGCCGAAGAGGAGGTGATTTTCCGTCGTCGCAGAGTTGTAGATCGATCGGGTCGGAATCGTCACGACCGCACAATCAGCAGCCCCAATTCCCACAGACGGCGCTAATTGACGAGGTTTAATCTCGTCAATGCCCATTGTTATGGACTTGGGTTTTGGAGAAGATGGGGATGCTGGAGATCGTGGCACGGTTAACAGACAAGCAACCAGGGGACACGAGATTTACCCAGGTTCAGGCCCCCGGAGGGAAAACCCTACTCCTGCTTGTCTGCTCTTTGATTACGCCAGAACCGAAGGTTACAGGGTGCGCAGATTCGATCTGGCGTGGATGCGTGTGCGAAAGTATGAGTCGAGGTTGGTTGAGTTGCCCTAGGACGTGCCCTCCTGGCCTTTATATAGACTTAGGCAGGTCCCGAGCATAGTCCTAGTCGGTTACAAGTTCTGGGGCGTTTGCCCTTTTGATTTTCCTATCTAAACTAGTCTAGTTCTCCAAGGATCCGAAGATGTCTTGGGCCTTGGTCACCCGAAAATCTTCATGGGACAGCGTATGCCTGCAGTGGGCCTTCCTTGGGCTGGACTAGGTATGCTGAAGTTACGTACCCGTAGGGTATAACCATGTCAGCAGCTGGGTCACCTTAGCCGTAGGGCACCCCCCCCCGTGGATCGCCTTTTTAGGCTTTCTACAAAATAAAATAAAATGATAAACACTTCAAAAAATAAAATAATTTCATATGTAGGTAGGTAATGTGGTATAGTTTCCAGGAAAATTAACAAACATGATGTTCCACTTTTTCTGCAAAAAAAGTCATGCCACGGTAAAATGGCCGTAAATTTTGCATACAATGTCGAAAAAAATCGTATAATATACCTCCGGTCGTTTAGAGATTTTTTAGATTTTCAACAGTCGAAAAGAGTAAAAAGTTACGGTTAAAAGACCGTTTTTTCCTGCAGAAAAACAACTAGAGAAAACTTACCCGTAGTGCACCACCACCTAGTGGGCCACGGATAAACTTGGGCGGGATTCAAATTTGAATCACCACCCCGCCCACCTACCCCTCAACTTTCCCTCCCCCTTTTCCATCTCCTTCTTCCTTCTCCTTCTTCCTTCTCCTTCTCCTTCTCCTCCTTCCCATTTTTCCCCTTCACCTATCTCTGGCCACCTTGCTCCGGCGTCCTTGCTTCGGCCTCTTCCTCTCCTTCAAGTGACAGTGGCACGACGACGGCCTTCTCCTCCTCGCAGCAACGACGGGCGACGGCGGCCTCCTCCTCCTCGCAGCGACGACCGGCGACAGCGGCCTCCTCCTCCTCACAGCAACGATAGGCGACGACGGCCTCCTCCTCCTCGCAGCGATGACAACGGCGGCCTCCTTCTCCTCCCTTCCTCCCTCTCTTCTTCTCTTCCTCCCTCTCGTCGTACCTCCCCTTCTCCAACCATCTACTGCCTCGATGCCGGCAAGGACTACCACGGCCACAGCCTCCCGCACCTCCCTGCGGTGGTAGGTCGTGGCCACGACCATGCTCCGGCGAGGCGACACGACGGCGGAGCACGGACCCGATTGCTTTTGCAATTCAAAACGAGGGTGTTTTTTGCATTTCTTTTGTTTTTTGAAAAAACATTCGTGGCGCACTCTGTACCCCTAGCCGTGGCGCACCTGGTAGTGCGCCACGCCTATCTCAACACAACCGTGGTGCACCATGCAGTGCGCCACGGCTACGGGATAGCCGTAGCGTGAGTCCCATGGCGCACTGCTAGTGCGCCACGGAAGGCCTTTTCAGCTGCGCCACGAACAGGCATTTTTCTAGTAGTGGGAGTGGGCGTGCGCAGGAGAAGACGGCCACCGAAAGGGGTAGAGGTTGCCAACACTATTGCACTTGACGATCTCGTTCTTCGTGCGGAGGTCCTTCACAGAAAGACCAAACGGATCAAACTCAATGGAAACAAAATTATCCGTGGTGAACTTGCGGACAAAGAGAAGATTTTTGATGAGGTTGGGGGTAACTAAGACATTGTTAAGTTGAAAAGACTGATTAGTTGTAGAAATAGTTGTGTGACCGATGCTGGTGATTGGAAGGGTATGACCGTTGCCGACGATGACATGTGGATAAGGGGAGTGAGAGGGGAGGATGTGTGAGAGGTTACCCTGGTTGCCGGTCATGTGAGCGGAAGCGCCTGAATCCATGAACCATGCATTCGATGACGGTGGCGTCAGGGACATGGTGTTGAAAGCCTGCATGAGGGAACCTTGGTCGAAGGACGGAGATGGAGCAGTGTATGTCGATGCAGGCGGTGGATTGGTCGGCAACGGCCCTGGTGCTCCTTGCATCCACGGCATGTGAGGTAGAGGTGTCCCAGGTGGCCATGGCATAGTCGGGGAAGCATCATAGGGACACAAACTCGGAGGCGACACCACGGCGTGATGAGCCTGAGGCGAGCCAAGGAACGGTGGGCGCTGGGGCTGCCCGGGCCACATCTGGACGGATCCTGCCCAGGGGTTCTGCATTGAAGGCCAGGGAGCCTCGGGACCCTTCCCGGGTGTGTTGGGTTGGATGCCCCCTTGCTGCTAGGGAGGCGCCGAGTGGAGGTAGCGGCACCATTTACCGAAGAGGCAGCTTCCTCTCTCGAAATTACGGCACGCATTAGGGCGGCATGGTGGTGCATTATTGTCTGCTGGACCACGCGGTGGTGAAGGCGTTGGAGCACCACGAGCGACGAAGGCAGATTGAGCCGAGGAGGACGATTCGTCGGACTACTGTAGTGTGAGCTCCTCGAGGAGAAGGGATGAGCGCACGTCGAGGAACGACGGTAGGGGCGCTGCTTGAGGGTCAGCGTGCGCATGTACGCAATTTTAGACCCGAGCCCGCGGAGCGTGTTCTGAACGCGTTGAGCTCATCGGCGAGGATCTTCAGCTTGTGGCAGTAATCCGCCACGGTCATGGGGCCCTATTTGAGACCGTGGAATACTTGCTCAAGGTTGGAGGACCGCGTCTCAGAGTTCTCGTGGTAGATGTTGGAGAGACGCGTCCATAAGGCGTGGGCAGGCAGCGGCGTGGTGGTGTCGAAAACCATGGCCAGAAGCTCGGGTGCAACAGCGCCATTGAGCCATGATCGAACGATGGCGTCGTTCCGAAGCCACTGTGGCGTGGGATTGACAGGGTACTCTTCCTCAAGAAGATGATCCTAGAGGGCGTACTTATCAGCTACGTCGATGAACATGCCACGCCATTGGAGGTAGTGTGACGTGGAGAGCTCGAGGGTGACCGGAATAGCGGCGTGAATGCTTGGGAGCGCGGCGACGAGTGCCCAGAGAGAGGCTTTGGCGGCCGCCTCGGCAGCAACCGCCACGAGATCAGAGGCGGAGGGATCTTGCGGCACCATGGAGGGAGAGGATCGTAAACCCTAATATGATACCATGAAGGCAAATATAATTGTTGCACTTAATTGATTTGTCCCATGGCTGGGATTATAAATAGTACAAGGAGACTTGGTTGCCAAGCTAGCTAGAGATTACAATTTGGAAACTGTACGGCCGGTAGACGTGTCCTATACATACGCGTCTAACACCATTATCATGTAAAGAAATCACTACTCCAATAGAAGTAATGCCATTCTTAAGTAACTCTAAGGAAACAATATAAAGTGAACAAGATAGAAGTATCATAAGTAATACACCCTAAGTATATCTACATTCATAAAGTTACTTTTCGTTTGCAAATCTTTAAGTATGGTGCTAAATACTTTATTATATATTTTATAGTTAACTTTGGTATGTTATAATTAGGTTATAAAGCATCCCAGGTCCAAACTATTCAAGCAAGAAAAAACAACATCAATCACATTTAATTAACCACAAAGATTGTTTAGACCTTAGTAAGGAAATCTTTTCTTCAAATGTTATTCTTTTTGCCACTTCAGAAAAACATATGACAACTAATCACAATCACATTACTTTATACTTTACTGGTATAATAAGATTGTTAATACTGAAGTTCTTTATGAATACCATTAATTGCAAGGTAAAACTTGAAGATAAGATAATTCACATATAAACAGTCCTTAAGTAGCACATCTCATTAGTATATCTTATTGTTCTATGCCATTATGTTTACATGTTGTTTCACACACGCTCACAAGCCTTAATAAGAAGCACATGTGTGAAACTTAATCCAAAAGGGCAACACATTCCAAAGAAACCCTTTCCAGTATCTAAACCCTAGAACAACGTTATTTTCGGGATTCGCGTTTATCAACTTGCATTACATTACTTATGCATAAAAGCATCTTGCTTCTTTAAACATTAGTCCTTACCGGACAAATGATGCAGATTTCAGCTATTGGACCTTATATTGTCTTGAAGACCGTGAGTGCATAATCTTGCAATCGCAAAAGGCAAGTTCACACTTGCTCATGTCCTTTGATTATTGTAGCATCCCATTTGTCTAACAATTGCAATGCTACTAGTCTAGTCTATATAATGGCTACTTCATATATATAATTGTTGCATCATCATTATATCATGCTCATGTCATCATGCCTCCTTGCATTGGAGCATCATATAAAACCCTTTTATTTTGGTTCTTCTCTCATATGCATTGTAAATTGTATTTGCCTCTTGATATTGTATTTGGTTGTGGATATATTGTTTAATGCCCAAGTTGAGTTGGGGGCATATCTTTTATTTAACTCCACCACCTTTCTTGTCATCACCCCATCTTTCCACCATTCCACCATATATGAGCATTGCAACTTATTTGGTTTTACCTCTAGCTCATATGTGTGGTGTGGATCCATTCTATCTCCACTTGCTCTCATATATGCACCATATTGTTTCCACATTATTGGTTTATGAGAGCCACATGGCCACCTTTGCATGCCTTGTGAGTGGAACCCTTTTCCTAGCTTCCATATGGATTATTATGGATTTATACTCATGTGGGGATATTTGTGAGACTATTAAACATCTAGTGGAATATACACACTAGCATGTCCCATTTTTATTCAAATATGGTCATTCCCTTCTACTCACATGGAACATTCCTTTAATTCTTTTAGCTTGGCTTTATTCCATATTTTGGAATGCACAGGTATAAATGCCATGGATATTTATTTTGTTTTCACAAGATAAAACCTAGCATTAATTATTATGCATGGGCCATGCAATCTGAACCCTTGGCCTTCTTCTCTTTTTTTTGTTTTATTTTGGGTTTGAGCTTTACTTTTAAAATTCAAACTACATGTTTCCTTGTTGTTGAATCTCTTTAACCATATCATAAACCTACCTCTTTGTTTTGGCTATCCAACCATCATCCTCACTCTAGTATACCTAGCTAACCCAAAATCTTCCATCTCTCTTTCTACCCCCTCCATGCCGAAGCATCAACCCCAGCCCTAGTTACACCCATTCCCTCTCACCAAACCGAGCCACCCCCTAACCTAAACCAAAAAAACCTAGCTAACCCCACCTCTCTCTCTACCTTGCTGGACCCACCTGGCCTCTCTCTCCCTGGTCCAACCCGAGCTCCCCCTCCCTGGGTCCCTCTCTTCCCTCTCTAAGCTACAGGACAAGAAGGAGGCAAGAGAGAAACCTAGCCTACCCGATCACCCTCCTCCTCACTTTATGCAAAGTGGAACACCCCATGTGAGCCTCATGCCCCTCTCGTGCTTTCCCCTCCAACCAATCCAACCAAGTTACCTCCCTCCCCTCTCCTTCTTCTCTCCTACCCAAACCTAGCCGCCGCCATGCTGCTGACACCGACGTGCTGCGAGTCCAGGTGCGAGGGGAAGGCGCTCGAGCTCGCAGCGCGCCGTTCGCTGCCATAGTGATGTACGTTGCTGCACACATCACCGCGCCGCCTTCCTCGTCATCCTCGCAGAAGATCGGAGCCGGACCTGCCGCGTACTCCCTCCCCTCCACCTGGAACACCCCTCCTCGTCGCCGCGCTCTCCCGCAGTCCACGTCTCGCGCATCGTCGCCGACGCCCTCCCGGTGAGCACCGCGCCTCCCTTTACCTTCCCCTTCTCGCCTCTGCTCAGCCTCGACGTGCCCCGCACCGCGCACAGACTACAGACAGCACGCAGCTGCTGCAGGTAGTCCCGCTGTTCCCGTAGACGTCCCGGCCTCCTCTGTCCATCTATGGCAATGCTGAGCACCGAAATGCGTAGAGGGATCCTCGAGATAACCGCGAACGCAAACGGTGCCCCAAATATCGCCCTATGCCTCTCACAATCTTCTCCAGAATTTGCGCCTATTTCTGGTCGACGTTGTTCTGCGCTGTCGCAATCCTCCGTCAGTTTAGACAGTGCGTTTTGCCCGTATAAACACCCCTAGATCTTTGCGTCCAGTTAGAATTATGAAAACCTTCCAACATCAAACTTGCAGAGCTGAACTTCCCCTAAAAATCTTTCCATTACGGCGTTCATGAATTCTCATCATAGATTTTTCCCATCTCTCCGGAAGTCGCGTCGATCTTGCAACTTGTTGACTGTCAAAAACTGCAGTAACACGGCTACTTGGCGCCTCGTTTTTCTCTCTGTTCTTCAAAGTTTTCCTTTCGATGCATACATCCTTTGACGAAACTCCAAACATGAAACTTGTACATCTTGGTATCCTCTACAACTTCTGTTTTTACAGCGTCTCAAGATCTGGACTCATTCACTCGCCATCTTCCTCCGATCATCGGCTTCAGCTAGCAGTTTTTGCGAAGTTGAATTGCAGTTCGTCAGACTAAACCGATCCATCTGGAAGCTTTTCTACTTAGGTCCCTGAATGTTTTCCCCTCTCAACCCGCCATGATATTCTTCCAGAAAACCCCCTGACCTTTCCTTCTTCCTAACCGCGGTCCCTCCCTTCTCAACCTTTTGCAAAAAGCAACCCAGGTTTTTCCATCCTCAACCCGCGGTCCAGGTTGGCCACGTGACGGCTTAGCCAGCCCGTGCGCGTGCGTGGCCCCTGCTCTGCCCCTGGCCCCGCCTGTCATCCTCCTTGGGCGAACTTCTCCTGGGTGACAAAAGTATTTCCTGGTTTTCTGTTTTGATTTAAATTTCCAGAAAATGTTTTAAATTTAAAATTTCAAATCTGTTTTCAAATAACTTTTAAAATATGAATTCAAATAATAAAAATGATATATGTTTTTGAATCAGAAAAATGTGAGGATTTCAAATATTCCATCCAAAATATATATTGAAAACTTTAAATTTCAAGTTGAATTAAATTACAATAAAATTCCCCTTTTCTTAATTAATTAATAACTTTTGACTCATAACTCCAAATTTAACAAATGATATGTCTAAATTGATTAGCTCGACGAGACCTTTCTGTTTATGCATTCCATGTTCTGTTTTGCAGCATGCATTATATAAATATAATGTAAACAGCAACTAATATGAGGATAAAAATGTGGCCAAAACTCAATAAAATGTTTATTTCTTGTATTCCACACCTCACCCATGCCATGCTACATTATTGCCATGCAAATTGTGCATCATTCATCATGGAATGATTGTTTGCTTGTCGCATCTTATTCATATGCTTGTGCACTCTATTTATGTTGGCCCTTGTTTGTTTGGTTCTTCTTCGAATAGACACTGAGCAGGGGATATATCAAGAAACACAGGAGCACTACCCAAATCCGTCTCTCGCTTCCACTGAGCTGCCAGGCAAGCACTACCACATGCTTGCATACATATAGTACCTATTGCCTCTATCTTATTCTTGCATCATTGAGTCGCGATTGCACTAAACTGAATCCCAAGTACTGCATAGCCTTTACTTTTAAACCCCACCGAAGCTTGTTCATCCATCCCAGGAGCCATTACTACAGGAGTTGTTTGAGCCATGCGAGTCGTAGAACAGCATGTGTAGGGTATGTGAGTGTCTGATGGATAACGAGGTACCTAAACAACTTAACCTGAGTAGTAATGGGAAAACTAATGAAAGTGGCACCGGTGAGCAATATCTGCTATTTGGTTTTTCATGCTCACTTGTGTCCTGTAGGACCCCGAGTACTTGATTCCTGTTCCTTGAATATTCGCGCTATCCACATCCGGGAGGCTTATGGGACCCCCCTGAGCCAGAGCTTGATTCATTCTTATTTCTTGGGGCCACAAACTAGTTTGAGGTTTTATTTACTATCCTGTACTGATGCCATGCTTTACTGCTTTATTTAAATTGTGCGATGTACTTCACCTGTACTGTTTAGGTAAGCGGAGTGTTTTCGCGGTATTATCAAGCCCGGTCACATTTTCGGGTTCCCAGTCGTTTACAGCCATTGGCGCAAACCTTGAGTCCGTCTCGGAGCCGGCTAGTTTCATTGCGGGTAGCTTAATGGGGTGGCCCCCTGAAATATTTCTGAATCTTGTGATTGCTTTGTCGTGACTGCCTCGTTGGGTTTTGATTTGGTTTTTCCGAGGTTGATCGAGTGTGTGTTGCTATTTGTGCACCCCTGCAGGGTAAAACTTTCTGAAAGCCGTGTCCGCGGTTATGGACGACTTGGAGCACAGTTTCTCGATCATAGACAAGTATAACTAAAGTACCGCTTTTAATTTGACTAAGTAACTGACTAGTAAATAGTGCAACACTCATGGAATGGATAATAAAACTGCCAACGGATGGGGGGGTTGTTCGTCCGCTTCCTCGTTGGTAAGCGAGGAGGAGGATGGATCTGTTAATATTACTGTTATAACTGTTGTTATTAATTCACGGACATCCGTCTATCTTTGGTTAGGCGGATGGTTAGCGAGTATCTACAGAACTATTAGGTATTATCTTTTGCTGCAATTGCGTCACCCTAGGTTGTGTCCCCTTTAGAGGCATAAAGACTTGCTGAGTACCCCTAGGGTCTCACACGATAAATTATTTGATTCAGATGAACAGGTACACTCACGAGATGGATACTGGGTGGAGGAGACGGACGATGTGGGCAACGATCATTCGGTGTAGAGATTCCGGGAACGGGGATCCGTGAGATCTGTGGGCGGGATGTGTTTATTTATGGGGCATCTTATGCCGATTTGCTTCTTATCCGTACTCGGATCTTGTTTGCCGCTTCCGCCTGATACTCTGATGTTTGATGTATGAGGAGATATCCTAAACTATTATATCTATCTAGGACATTTGAATCTTGCCGTATGGCGTTGCTATATTTCATTTCTTTTTAGATGGAATGGCTCTGATGTACTGTTCTATGGTGGCTTGCATACATACTCATTTGTGTATGTAGTTGATCCCTTCGCCTGCCGATTACGCTGCCCGTTCTTGTCCCGATGTTTGGAAATGGTTGGGACGGCCGAAAGGTCTACCTGTGAGTGGCATTTGTGCCCCACCGTACTATTTCAACCATTTCCGCTCATCCAGGCTTGTAACTAGGAGCGTAATTCACCGAGGTAGTTACAATTATTTTCTGTAAAGTATTTTGCAAATCCAGTGTTGTCATCACCTGCATTTGAAAAAGGTCAGAAAACACTATTTTCATAATAATGTGATTATAGGTTATTTACCATGAGGTAATAACCTACTATAATAGTTCCGGTGGTAAAGGAACATATTATCTAGGACTTAACAACCAATGTCGCCAGTGATTCTTGCGCCGTATATTACGTGTTGACCATGAGATTTGGAATGGGACAAAGAAGTCAGCTGTATCTTTTCCCTCTCGCATGGACATGGATGTGCAGGTCATGGCTATTATCACTCGTAGCGTGCATATTATTTATGGTAATTCATAGAGGATATGCAGCATATGGGTGGGAGCCCTCAACGTCCCACGATAGTTTCGGCTTCTGAACGGTCTATACTACCATTGCCGTAATTCAATAGGTGGTCTGGCGTACACCAAAGAGACATGCGGGGTCGCGGAGAAGGCCTCACACCAAGGAAGTGTGAACGAACCTGCAATTCGGATGTGCAACAAAGCTAAGATCTCTCATGGGTAAGTAACGCACCTCTACAGAGTGTAAGAACTATAACTTGTTACTCCCTGTTACGGGAATGTCACATCCCAAATTTTTCCAAATTTTGTAATGTGAAAAATAAATAAACAAAATAAATAATTGTTGAAATTTAGGGTGAAAAGAAACTTTTGTTTCTAAGTGGAAACTTAAAATCCCATCTTGAACAAACTTGACTAATGATTGAATCCAACTAAATTCAAATCAAGTGAAATGCATTCTTCATAAATGCATCTTGAAATTTATACACTTGGAAAGTAAACCAAAACCCTAAATCCCAAATGGAAGAAAACCATTTCCAAACTACCTCCAAGACCATGGATTTGATCCATATAAAATTTGTCAACAAATATTTATAAATGAATAAAAATGAGAAAAAAATATATTTTAAAACCATATGAATTGGTTTCACTCATTTTTGAGCCACAGATAAAATCTTATGAATTTTATAACATAAGGAAATTGAATTTCCAAAGAAAATAAAGAACCTATATAAAAATCCATACCAAATGGTGAGTAAATTAATCCTAAAAAGATTTAAAAGGATAAAAAAATATTAACTAAAATTTTTCAAATTGCAATCATCAACTATGGATCTATAAATAAAAATATATGGATTCTACAAGATAAAGAAAGAAGTATTAAATGAGGACTATTTTAAAAGCCAAATTAAATCTTGTCCAAGACCATAAGAAAATGGAATAAACATAATCCAAGTTCAAATGAAATAAATGGATAAATAATATTGAAATAAACTAATATGTCCCCAACCAAATTCTATTTGATTAAGACAAATCCCTAATAGAAATGATTAATTAAATCGGGGAAAAATAATTGGAATTTACCCAAGTGAAATAAAAGTTATTTAATTAACTTAAATAAAATAAAAGAATCATTTAAAAGTTATTTGGAATTAAAACCATATTTGAATTTCATAGGAATAAAAACAATTGCCCAAATTAAATAATTAATAATCATAATAAAACACTTTAAATAATTCAAAGTGAATTATTTAACACTCTAATAAATAAATAAAACCTACTGAAAAGATTTGGAAAGATTTAGATTTCAAATGGATTTTGAAAACATTACTAAATCTTGATTGAATTAATACAAAGGACTATTTTAAATAATTAATATACCCTAAAAAGAATATAATAATTATTTTAAAAATTGACTTTAGAATGTACTATTAATCAATATTGGAATATACACAAAGTTTGGTTGAAGTTTGAATTCAAATAGTTGTTTGAAATGTTTAAGCAAAATCAAAACCGAAAAATAGAAATGGAAAAAGAAAATTGAATCAGTATAAAAAAATGAAAACCAATCAGCCCAACCCAACCTGGCCCAGTCTGGCCCATCTAGCCCAACTAACCCCCTCCTCCGAAGCATTTTATTTTACTCGCAGCCACACCGCAGAGTTTATGATGACTGGACCCCACACCCACTCTCTCTCTCTCGCAGACAACCAGGACCCACCTACTATTCAGCGTCTCCACCCTGCGACCACTTCCTCACCTGTTTCTGCATTGATCTTGCGGGTGTAATTCATGTCAATACATCGAGTAATGTTTTTCATCAATCACACTCGATAACTCTCCTGCTCCTCCTCTCCATTTACCCTCTCTCGCCCGGCTCTCTCTGCCCCTATTCCGTCCCCCATTCCACCTGCACCGTCGCTGCCTCCGACGAGGTCCTACTCAAATTCTGACAAACCCAGTCTGCGCCTCGCCCCCTCGACCACACAAGAACACTCCCTAGCCTCTGTCGCATCTCCCAGTACTCCGAGCTCAGCCGCGCAAGCTCCCTAGCGTCGGCAACCTCAACGCCGCTCACCACCGTCTTCGGCTTGGACTCCGGCGAACTCCCCAGGTATCCTTCGTCCGCCCTGTTTCCCCTGTTGATGCTCCTGTAATCTATGCTCTCGCCTGCGTCTAATGACACCTCTCTCTTTCCTTCGGGTGGCATGTAGCCTCGCCAACTACGACGACCAGAGCGTGCCCGACACCGTGCGGACTCTAGTGATCAAACCATGTCACCACCGTGCGCCCCTCCGTCGACAAAGAACACCCTGAGAATCAGCGCTTCATGGCGAGTCTGGTAAGCTCCTTATCCCTCTCCCGCGCACCCTAGCTTCGCCGGAAGACTCCTGCCCCAGCGCACCGCCGCCACTCATCGTTGCTAGCGCGGCCAATCCATGACCAGAGGCTCAGAGCCATTAGATGCAGATCCATTGGCTTAGATAGATTCACTTACACGAAGAGGTATGGCTGTCTCTGTACCGCACGATCCAAATTAGATCCTATGGCCCGCATCGCTTGATCCGTGCGAATCGTTTTCAACCAATCAGAACAGGACGCGTGGCCTAGAGCTGTTATAAAACCATAAAATGTTCTATTAGTTATTCAAACTTGCAAAATTCATAACTTTCAATCCACACGTCCAAATTTTGCAAATTTTATCCCAATGGAATCAGCAGAACAAGTACTATCCAACCATGCACTTTGTTTAATAAATTGCTTCTGGTAAAATGGTTGTTTTTGCAGAAACTTGTGTAGGCATAATTTGAATATAAAATTCGTTCTAAAATTATTTTTGTGGTACAATCTTTGGCAAATGGATTGCTTTGAACCTACTGACCATATAAAACAATTTGTGGAGTTAAAAGTATATTTTGTGAAGTTAAAAGATGAATCTTTGATTTAGAACATTCTAGTCAAATAAAAATAATGTTGTTATGTTAAAAATGCTTTTGGGAGAAAAACCTTTGGAAAATGATTTGTATTAAACTCTTTGAACCCAAAAACCAAGTTTTAGAATTAAAAATATATTTGGTGAACCTATAAAGAATATTGCTTTGCTAAAGGCAATTTCAACAACATAAAATATTGATTTGGTATAAAAATGGTTTATAAGTAAAACCTTTTGCAAATGGTTTTAATATTAAACACTTGACCATAAAACACCAACATTTGTGTTTAAAAATGTATTTGTCAAACACTAGAAAATATTACTTTGGTTTGAACCATTTCTAGCAAAACAAAAATGTTTTAAAGTGGCCATTTCCACTAACTTAATATCAAATGGTTTTACCACTTTTACAAATGACCAAAAGGTGTTTTCAAATGTTTATAACCTATTGGAAACCACATTTCCAAATAAAACAATCTTTAGCATGCTTTCATGCATTACTTTGTTTCTATTATTTTATGTGATGTTTGCTTGAATGGTAGATTGAATATTGCTTGATTGATTGAATTGTAGTGGAATTTGAAGAGTATGAATATTGCAAGATAAGGAGTGAACTTATAATTCTCTACCAAAAGGCAGGTGATGCTTCATACTTTGTCCCATTATTTTCACTGTGCATTAGTGATATTTCTAAGTAGGACTTGCATGGAATTTTTCTAAGTATAAACTATGCCATGGGAAATGCTAGTAGATGAAACCTTAGTAGAAATTTCCTAAGTTAAGATTCCTACTACTATCATGCTTAGCTCAGCTAGTAGAAAACAAGGGTGGATTATATTCATACTATGGAATATTTCTAAGTCAAAGACTTGTGTTTTGTTTAATAAAACAACTAAGTGAATGAATCACCTGGGTGGAATGGAAGGAATGGTTTATGTTGAGTGGTTACACAAGGCCCATTTCTATGGTTTACCTTGTGCATCTCACTTGTGGATGGCCACCCAGGAACAAAGAGATTTGAGATGTCAAATGTTGAGAAGCTTCAAGTGCAGCCACTTGGCATTATGGGCTCTGCCTGGATCATATAGGTTGCAATAACTTAACCAAATTGATAGTTAGTGGTAGGGGATGATAGGTTGGAACGCGTCCATTCTAGACTAAGGGAAGGCTTTTGAAAGATCTTGTCTTGGCGAAACCAAGTCTTGTGGGGAAAGTGCACCACCTCTGCAGAGTGTAAAATCTAAGTACTTAGCCATGTCCCTGCCACAGGACAATTTGAGCATCAAGACATGGAAGCTATCAAGAATCTCCTCATCCCAATTTCTAAGTTAAAAATTTTGTGGTTGAACAAGGCTTGAAGGATCACCAATTTCTATTGGGAGATGCCTTGGGTGTTTTTGACAAGCAAAAACTTAGTGTTTTCAAATGATAAGGAAAATCTATTTTGAGCAAAGCAAGCCTAACCTCCACTTAGCCAAATGCATATAGATGATAGACTCCACTATACCACCATAGTATCACTTGCCAATACAATTCAAATGTAGTGACCCTTGTGGCTGTAACTTATTATGTTGTAGGTTTGTTTGATGTTAGTGAAGTGTGTTGATTAGGACTCCATGCTATAGTTATTTCTGCTACATTGTAAAGAGATAGCCAAATGAGCTATGTAAGATGTAATGAATTATTTTATTCCTGGTTATAAAGTTGTATTATGACCTTTGTTTCTGGATATTACATCTTAACTGTGGATGCTAGCTATTGATCTAGGGACTAGCATTGTAAACACAGGGCTCTCTACCTTATTAAATGTTGGGATCTCTATAGATGGTATCAGAGCACTGTGTTGCCTGTAGGATTGTAACCCTAGGATTGGACAAAGCCCCTTAGAAAAATAGGAGTTGAATTTGTTCAAAACTTATTTACAAACAATCTTGTAAACTCTTTACTCAACCATTTTTGGTTTTGATTCTACATCTCTTATATTTCAACTTGATGGATAAAGCCTCCACCATGAGAAAATACATCAACTTGAGCAAAAGACTTCATCAATTCAAATGACTTCAACTTCAACATCATCAAAGACTTCAACTTTATTTTCACCAAGGGCTTCAACTTGGATATCACTAAGGACTACAAGTGAGACAAGAATGTTACCCAAGGTTTGAGAGCTAAGGAAATACAACTTAGAAGGAACCATCATCACCTTTGAAGTTTTGTAACCTAGATGCAAGAAATTCTCCAAGGATACAAAGATATTGATCAAGAAGATCCAACTAAGAAGGATGGAATGCTCTCAAGTGAACCATATAGATGGACCACCATATTAAGTTTAGATCAAACCCACCAACTTATGTGGTGTAGCAAAAATATTTTATTGCCTAAAAATGTACTTGAAACTTGTTTTTTGAGTGGAATGTTTGTTTGTGATTGCTTGCACATTGCTTGTGTGAATTGTGATGTGTGTGATTAGAATTAATTCCTTATAAATATTTTGCCTATCCTAATCCCAATCCAACCCAAATAGATGACTACTCCAAGAAACTCAAACATCAAGAATGGTAACAACAAAAAAAACCAAGAGATGCACATGAGAGAACTCATAACAACCCAAACCCAGTTGAACCGAGTGACAACTCTGATTTTAGCCAACTATAATGAGTTAGACCCAACCATGCAAAAGTTTTTGGAAACCCAAACCCAATTATTGCAAAGGATGACAAATCAAATGATCAACATGTGTTGGGGAGGTGACCCCGGATAGGGTAAAGATGGGGAAAGACGAAAGGGTGTTCCCCGTATAGTTTCCGAGTTATAGTCTGAGTCGGCCGAATCCTGTAGAGGTTGGCCGAGATAGAAAAGGGCAGGACCCTTATAATAATGGCAAGGCATTACCCGGCCGAAATACTGCGTAAGTCGGCCAGGTTAGCCCGAGTAATCTTAATGCAGGTGAAGGACAAGCCGAGATACGCGAGGCAGGTCCGAATGATACAAAGCTTGCAGGAGAAGGAGAAGCCTAAAGTCAAACTCTAGCCGTAGGCTAGGGAGAATCTGAGCGGAGCCAAGCACTAGGGACAAAGGCGCAGAGCGATAGAGGGGCAGAAGGAGGTCACGGAGGTGACAGTCCTGAAGCCCGAGGCGCGCAGGAGGGGCCCTCTGGAACCTTGTCGTCATTAGAGGAGCGAGAGGGAAAGGAGGCCGCCAAACTACTATATTGGTACAAGCATATTCCTCGAATATGCTTGCCACGTCAGCCCTAAAGGAACCCAAGGCTCTCCTTTATAAGGGGAGGCTTGGACCCTGAGGAGGGCATCGACTCATTTTGTACCGTTAGGCTGGTAAAGTTCTTCCTTTCTCCTTGTATGCAGCTCAAGGAGCACTTGTAGCCCAAGGAAGGAGAAATAAAGATCTTTGCCTTAGTCTTTTGTGTGTAGAATCAACTTCATCTTCCCTCCCCAGATCCCTCTAGCATCCATTGGCCCCATACTTTACCCTACCCATGGCATCTGCCGTGCCACCACCACGACAACATGGGAGACAACTCTTTTCAAGGAGTTTGTGACAACAATGATGACAAGGATGATATTCTATAAGGAACCCAAGCTTGCAATGTTTGTGGAGACAAGGATCACACTTCCAAAGAGCATGAGGATCAATGCCCCAATTGTGAAGAGAAACATCCAACTAATCAATTCCCCACATCTCAAGCTACTTGTTGTAACATCCCAAAAATACTAAGCTTGGATCATCAAATTCTAATCATCAAAATTAGGGATAACAAAAACTTTTCTAAATGAAATCATGAATGCATGCATATGTGTATGCATGGATTTTGAATTCCTTTAAAACCACCTTGTTTGTTTGTTTCATTGCTTGTAAAATGTTTCTTAGGTGAAATAAACATCATCTAAAACATTTCCCACACTTTTCCTAAAGACAAGTAAATCAAAACACATAAATGAGATGAATGGTCATTTTGGCCCATTTAACTCCCATGCCTACTTTGGCTGTCTCAAACTTTCAGAACCTAACAGAAACTTTGCTGGATCTTTGCACCCCTTGAGTGTACTCATAACAAGGTATCAAGGCCCACTTTGTGATCATCCAGAAACTTTCAAATGCATAGTTTAAATGAAAATTCAAAATTGAATCTTTATCATATGGTTAGATCCCACTTTTTCAAAAAACCACTCAAACAAGCTCAACTTTCAAAACCCAAGCATCTGTAGACTCACCAGCATCAATCTAGCAAACCCACCAAAAATATTTTCAAAATTCAAAACTTGAGTTCATGCGGCCATTTCATCAAACAGGTTGTAGACACAAATCAAACAAACATCAAACACTATAGTGTGCAGTAAAATTGGCCTAACTTGTTCCCTAGTTAGCTCACACACAGCTCAGTAGATCATCTAGGAAGTTTAATGTAACATCCCTAAAATCATGAATTCAGAGATTTCATATCATTCATGCATGCATATATAATTTAGATCAATTTCAAACTCATTTCAAGAAAACACAAGCACATAGTGCTATCATTTTATTTGAGCAAACTTAAATCAAATGCCCATCCTCATTTGAGAGCTTAGTGTTTCAAAAACCAAGTTTGTTTGCTTCCTTGTTGATTGGTTTGAGTGTAGAGTTTGAACAAAGTTATACAAAATAAAAATGGTTTCAAAACCATTTTCAATCTTTTGCAAACAAAGTGCTATGTCACTATTTATTTTATTTTATTCCAAATGACCAAGCCAATTCAAAGTGACCACTAGGTTTTAAGCCCAGAAGTGTGAATGTTGCACCTTACAAAATCCTGAAAAGTTTTGAATTCAAATAGCTTTTGAAATCATTTGAAAACCCTTCTTGAAAATCATTCTGGAAAAAGAAAAGGGAATAAGAAATCTAGCACTAGTAGAAAAAGAGTCATTCGTCCATCCCAGTTCAGAGAATTAATCCCGGTTATAGTTGGACCCGGGACTAATGTGAGCATTAGTCCCGGTTCCAACGGCTAGAATGCCAGGAATCTTTAGTCCCGGGTCAAACGGGACCTTTAGTCCCGGTTCGTATCACCAACAGGGACTAAAAGGGGTGCCCCGGTGTGAATCCCTTTAGTCCCGGTTCGTATCACCAACCGGGACTAAAGGTGTGTTCGTATTACCAATCCGGACTAAAGGGATTCACACCGGGGCACCCCTTTTAGTCCCGGTTGGTGATACGAACCGGGACTAAAGGTTATAAAAAATTCTAAAAATAAAATCCTTCGAACTGTAGTTAGGCCATGTGCACTGCCAGACGTTTAGATAGACGTTTAACTGATTAAAAACAATACGTACGAAAAAGAAAATTAGGCAAGCGCCCTTGTCCCTCATCGCGTGGCGTTAAACCCGGGCGCTAAATAGAGTTTGTTTTTCGCGTCCGTACAGTCCACCGCAGGAAAAATTAGACGAAGCGCTCGACTCTTCTTTTTGCGCCGAGCTAGCTACTTTCCTGGGATCCACCGGGATTTTGACAAAATTGCTGGGAATCTGATCCTAGCGTCGGGCCTTAACGCTCGCGTTGAATGTGCCCTTTTATTAAGTGATTTAGTTGTTACAAAAATTAACAAATATAAATTTCAACATAATTTACAAAAAATGTTATAAAAATTCAAATGGCCATAACTTTTGTATACCATGTAAAAAAAGTACAACCTATCAAAACGTGCAGAAAAAATTAGCTCTTTGATTTCAACATACTTAGGCCGTTTTGGATTCTTAAAATTCGAAAAGAAAAAAAATTATTTCAGAAGTTAAACTATTTTAGTATTTTTATGTCATATTTGAATTCCTCGCATTTTTCTGATAATAATGGATATATTATTTGTTAAATTTCGATTTACAGATTTGAAGATATTGTTTATGTCATATTAAATGAATAAATGGCAAAAATGAATAAAATATTAATTTAATTAGTTTTTACTTTCATTATAATAAAATGTTATTATCAATTATTTATTGTTGTTTACTAAAAATAGTTGTTCTTAATTTCAAAAAATAAAAACGTGTCACATATCGATATGAGTTAATAAGATTGATATACTAGTCTTGACAACAATATATAATGGTCCTTCGCGCACGTGGGAGAGATGGAATGAAGAAGTTAAGCGTGCTGGGGGTGGAGTAGTGCTAGGATGGGTGACCGGATGGGAAGTTTGACTGTAAGTACGATTTGAACTAAGATTAAGTATAATTAGTGTTAAAAAAGAGAGATGTGGGAGACTAACAAGTCAAATAATTCAAAGGTTTAAGAAAAAATTGAAAAAAAAAATCAAATTTAAAAAAAAAATTAAAAAAAAACTTTTAGTCCCGATTCGTATTACAAACCGGGACTAAATTTCCTGCACACTCGACACGGCCCCGTGAGTGCCTTTAGTCCCGGTTTATGACCGAACTAGGACTAAAGGGGTAGGCCTTTAGTCCCGATTTCTTTGTCCCGGTTAGGAAACCGGGACTAAGGGCCTTTACAAACCGGGACCGATGGAACGTTTTCCACTAGTGTAGCTGGGCCTGGCGCCACCATTCCAGCCCAACAGGCAAAACAGCCCACCCGGGCCACTCTTCTTTCTGTCTTCTCACACCCGCGACAAACCAACCCCGAAGCCACTGAGCACTGGGCCCTCTCCACGTCAGCGTCGTCTTCCCCAATTTCTCGCGCGCAGACACCGCTCCGCCGTTACCACCGTGCAGTGAAGCCGCGATTAAAACTCGCTGAAATTCCATTGATTCAGCTCGCAATCCTCGCCCCGCTTCTGGCTACTTAAACCCCTCGCCGCCGCGGTCATTTCCCCCCACTTTCCTCGCTCACTCCGCCACCAGGCTGCGCGCATTCGATCTCAAAACCCCGCAACACCGACGACCTCCGGCGACTGATTCCGGTGAGCTTTGACCGCCCCCTTTTCTCTGGTTCAAACAATCGTGACCAGCATGTTCTTGCGCGTTCCCTGATACCTTTTGTTTGCATTCTCATGACCCAGCTCGTCGTCATCATTCATGCCCGCAAGTGACAGAAACGTCGTCTGACTCCGACGAGCAATTGAGGTATAATCCGACCGCCCCTTGTATTCTCCTTGATCCGTTAGTGTTCGTCGTAGACTTGCGCACCCTCTCATGCCACTGGTTTATGCTAGGGTGACCCAGAGCGTCGCCAACGTCTTCGTCACCATGCATCCGACGCTGTGCTCAACTCCGACGAGGATTTCCGGCCGTGCCAGTGCGCCCCTGTCCAAGCAAAGACCACGTTGAGCTTACTCGTGACCGTGCGAGTCTGGTAAGCCACGCCACACACCAGATGATAGACGCGGGATAGTGAGATTGAAGGGGAGGGAGAGAGGAGGGCAGAAGGGCGGCTAGGGTTGGAGGGGAAGGTGTGGGGGGTTGGTGCGCCCCCAGCCCTCTATATATATAGGGGTGGGCGCAGCCCTAGCCCCTCCCCCAATCCAAGGCCGGCGGCCCCAAGGAGGAAGAGTGGGGGCAAGGAAACCCCCCCTTCTAGAAGCTCTATCTAGAGTTTAAACCTCTCTTGGCCGGCTGGGCCCTATGGGGCCTTGTGCCCCTGACCCAATGCGGCCAGGGCAGTCCCTCATAGGCCCATGCCCCCTCCCGGAAGGTGGGGCCACGTTGGTCCCCTTCCGGAAGGTTCTAGAAGCTTCCGGTACAATACCGATTAACCCGGAACAATTCCGAACTCCAAAAACTGCACTGCCTTATATGAATCTTATTCTCCGGACCACTCCGGAACCTCTCGTGATATCCTGGATCCCATCCGAGACTCTGAACAAAAACTCATAAACCAATTATCCAATCTATCCTAGCGTCGAGACACGTTATGTGTGTGACCCTGCGGGTTCGAGAATATGCAGACATGATCTTCTATCAATAATCAATAGCGGGGTCTGGAAACCCATATTGACTCCCACACATTCATCGATGATCATATCGCATGAACCACGATGCCAGGATTCAATCAATCCCATATATATATTCCCTTCATCTCGCGATATTTTACTTGCCCGAGATTCGATCGTCAGTACCGTCATACCTATTTCAATCTCGTTCACAGCAAGTACTTTACTCGTTCCGTAATCCGATATCACTTTGTGATTAACTCCTGAACCACATGCTTGCAAGCGGTGTTGATATCGACTACCGAGTGGGCCCGAAGTATATCTCTCCGACTTGGGAGGGACAAATCCCATCTCGATACATACAACCCAACAGATACTTTCCGATCACCTGAGAGACACTTTTATGATCACCCTCTCATAGGATGACATTTGATGACCTCAAAGCTTTCTTCCGATACCAGGGAGTTGTATTATCTCATGGTCTAAGGAATACAATATTTGACATAAGAAAAGCCTCACAAAGACGAACACGATGACACTATCTAATTGCTTCGCTTAGTTTGGGTCTGTCACCATATCATTTTCCCAATGATATGATCTCATTATTAATCGACAACTCATGTCCATGGTTAGGAAACCTTAACCATCATTAATCAATGAGCCAGTCCATAGAGGCATACTAGGGACACGGTGTTGTTCACAAACCACACAAGTATTAAAGTTTCCGCTTAATACAATTCTAGCATGGAATATAAACATTATCATGAACAAGAATTATAATAGTAACATCTTTATTATTGCCTCTAGGGCATAATTCCAACACTCTCCCACTTGCACTAGAGTCAATAATCTAGTTTACATCTGGCAACAATCTCACACCCATGGCACTGAGGTGCTGATCATGTTTTACACGTGGAAGAGGTTTAGTCAATGGATCTGCGACATTCAGATCTGTATGTACTTTGCTAATCTTCAGATCTCCATCTGATATATAATCTCGGATTATATGAAACTTGCGGTTGATATGCTTGGTCTTTGGATGATATCTTGGTTCCTTAGCAAGTGCTATGGCACCAGTGTTGTCACACAATATCTCCAGTGGGTCCAATGCACTTGGAACCACGCCAAGCTCAGTGATGAAGTTCCTGATCCAAACTCCTTCACTTGACGCTTCTGCAGCAGCCATGTATTCCGCTTCTACTGTAGATCCCGCGATCACGCTTTGCTTGCAGCTTCTCCAGCTCACAGCTCCTCCATTCAAAATACACACGTATCCTTTCTGAGATTTAGAATCATCCTAGTCGGTGTCGAAACTAGCATCGACGTAACCTTTTACGACAAGCTGTTCATCACCCCCATAGACTAAGAACATTTCTTTAGTACTATTTAGGTACTTTAGGATGTTCTATACGGCTATCCAGTGTTCCACTCCTGGATCACTTTGATATCTGCTCGTCAAACTATGAGCATTGGACACATCTGGTCTAGTACACAGCATGGCATACATGATTGAACCTATGGCCGAGGCATGAGTCACTTTGCTCATAGCTTCCCTATCATTTACCGTAGCTGGACACTGAGCCTTGCTCAATATCTTACCTGACAACATAGGCACTGAACCTTTCTTTGCCTTATCCATTCTGAACCTTTTCAGAACTTTGTCTAGGTATGTACTCTGGCTTAAAGCTATCATGCGTCTTTGTCTATCTCTATAGATTTTGATGCCCAATATATAAGCAGCTTCACCTAGGTCTTTCATTGAAAAACACTTGTTCAAATAACGCTTCACATCGTTAAGCATGTTGATGTCATTTCCAATAATCAATATGTCATCCACATATAGTACCAGAAACGTCACCGAGCTCCCACTCACTTTCTTTTAGATACAAGCTTCGTAGAAATTTGGAACAAATCCAAAGCTCTTGATCACTTGATCAAAACGAAGGTTCCAACTCCGAGATGCTTGCTTCAGTCCATAAATGGAACGCTGATGTTTGCATACTTTATCAGCATCCTTAGGATCGAAAAAACCTTCAGGTTGCATCATATACAACTCTTCATCAATGTTGCCATTGAGGAACGCAGTCTTGACATCCATCTGCCATATTTCATAATCATGAAACGCAACAATTGCTAATAAAATCCGAATGGACTTAAACATCGCTACGGGAGAGAAAGTCTCATCGTAGTCAACACCTTGAACTTGTCGAAAACCTTTTGCAACAAGCCGTGCTTTATAGACGGTAACATTACCATCCGCGTCCGTTTTCTTCTTGAAGATCCATTTGCACTCAACGGCCTTTCGGTCGCTAGGAGGGTCCACCAAAGTCCATACTTGGTTTTCGCTCATGGATCCCAATTCGGATTTCATGGCTTCTAGCCATTTCTCAGAGTCTGGGCTCATCATCGCTTCCTCATAGTTCGTAGGTTCACTGTCTTCAACTAACAAGACAGTCAAGACAGGGTTGTCGTACCACTCAGGAGGGGCACGCGACCTTGTCGACCTGCGACGTTCAGTAGCAGCATCGTCCGAAGCTTCATGATCCTTGTCATTAGCTTCCTCCATTGTTGGTGCAGGCGGCACTGGAACAATTTCAGGTGCGGCGCTACTCTCCAATTCAAGAGAATGTTCAATAACCTCGTCTAGCTCTACTTTCCTCCCACTCACTTCTTTCGAGAGAAACTCCTTACCAACAAAGGAACCGTTCTTTGCGACAAACACTTTGCCTTCGGTTCTGTGATAGAAGGTATACCCAATAGTTTACTTAGGGTATCCTATGAAGACGCATTTCTCCGCTTTGGGTTCGAGCTTGTCCAGCATCAACTTCTTGACGTAAGCTTCGCATCCCCAAACTTTAAGAAACGACAACTTAGGTTTAGCACCAAACCACAGTTCATACGGTGTCGTCTCAACGGATTTAGATGGAGCCCTATTTAAAGTGAATGCAGCGGTTTCTAATGCATAACCCCAAAATGAAAACGGCAAATCAGTAAGAGACATCATTGATCGGACCATATCTAATAGGGTTCGATTCCGGCGTTCAGACACACCATTGCGCTGTGGTGTTCCGGGTGGCGTGAGTTGCGAAACGATTCCGCTTGCTTTAAGATGCGTGAGAAAATCATAACTCAAATATTCACCTCCACGATCGGATCGTAGAAACTTAATCTTTCTGTTACGATGGTTCTCCACTTCATTCTGAAATTCTTTGAACTTTTCAAACGTTTCAGATTTATGTTTCATTAAATAGATATACCCATATCTACTTAAGTCATCGGTAAAAGTGAGAAAATAGCGATATCCACCGCGCGTCGAAACACTCATCGGTCCGCATACATCGGTATGTATGATTTCCAACAAGTCCGTTGCTCGCTCCATTATACCGGAGAACGGGGTTTTGATCATCTTGCCCATGAGGCATGGTTCGCATGTGTCAAATGATTGAAAATCAAGAGACTCCAAAAGTCCATCAGAATGGAGTTTCTTGATGCGCTTTACACCAATATGACCTAGACGATAGTGCCACAAATAAGTAGTATTATCACTATCTACTTTGCATCTCTTAGCCTCAATGTTATGGATGTGTGTTTCATCCCTTTCGAGATTTAGAAGAAATAAACCATTCACAAGAGGTGCATGACCATAAAAGATGTTACTCATATAAATAGAACAACCATTATTCTCCGATTTAAATGAATAACCGTCTTGCAATAAACACGATCCAGAAATAATGTTCATGCTCAACGCAGGCACATTATAACATTTATTAAGGTTTAAAACTAATCCCGAAGGTAAAACTAAGGAGAGCATGCCAACGGCCATCACATTAACTCTGGATCCGTTGCCAACGCGGATCATCACCTCATCCCTCGCAAGCCGCCGTCTATTCCGTAGCTCCTGTTTCGAGTTACAAATATTAGCAACTGAACCGGTATCAAATACCCAGGCACTACAACGAGGGCTAGTAAGGAAAACATCAATAACATGTATATCAAATATACCTTTGATGGTGCCAGCCTTCTTGTCCGCTAAGTACTTCGGCCAGTTGCGCTTCCAGTGACCCTTGTCCTTGCAATAGAAGCACTCAGTGTCCGGCTTAGGACCAGACTTGAGCTTCTTCTCAGCAGGGGCAACGCGCTTGCCGCCGCCTTTCTTGAAGGGCTTCTTTGCTCCCTTACCTTTCTTGAAGGTGGGCTTGTTGACCATCAACACATGATTATCCTTTTTGATGTCCACCTCCGCAGCCTTCAGCTTTGCGAAGAGCTCGGTGATCGTATCAGTGGAACCAATCTGATTATGAGTCACTACAAAACTTTTGTAGCTAGGAGGGAGTGATTGCAGAACCCTTTCAATCTTGGGATCCTCTGGAATCGTGCATTCCAGTTGCTCAAGGCGTTGAGTGTAGCCCGTCATCTTAATGGCGTGCTCACTAACGGAACTCCCTTCCTCCATCTTGCAGTTAAAGAACTTCTCAGAGATCTCATATCTCTCAGAACGGGCCTGAGTCTGAAACATGGTTTTCAGCTCTTCGAGAATCTCAAAGGGCCCGGGATAGTCTTCAAAACAATTTTGAAGTTCCGGTTCCATAGCAAACAACATGGTGCAATTAATCACACCATAATCATCTTTGCACGACTGATAGACAGCTTTCTCATCAGCCGGCGCAGTTGCAGCAGGGGGGTCACCTAACGCTTTCCCAAGGACATAGTCCTTTTGACCGCCAGAGAGAATGATTCTTAGATTGCGGAACCAATTGGTGAAGTTAGACCCATTGTTTCTAAGCTTTTCCTTCTCAGCAAAAACATTGAAGTTGAAGTTGGACTTAGCCATGTGATCTACAATATTTGCAAGTACAAATTAGACTATGTTCATGATAACTAGTTCAACTTAATCAAATTACTAGATGAACTCCCACTAAATTCAACATCCCTCAAGTTGTTTAGTGAACACGATCCAAATTCACCACACCTAATCCGATCATCACGAGAAGAGATGTGGCTTCAATGGTGGACAACGAAGTGTCGATCATATCATTCATATGACTCATGCTTAACCTTTCGGTTCATGTGTTCCGAGGCCATGTCTGTACATGCTAGGCTCGTCAAGTTAGACCCAAGTATTTCCGCGTGTGCAAAACTGGCTTGCACCCGTTGTATGTGAGCGTAGAGTCTATAGCACCCGATCATCACGTGATGCTTGGACACGACGAACTTTCGCAACGGTGCATACTTGGGGAGAACACAGTTTTTATCTTGATCTTTAAGTGAGGAATCATCTTATAATGCTACCGTCGCGATCTAAGCATGATAAGATTCATAAAAGGATAAACATCACATGCATATAACTTTATGTGACATGGTATAGCCAATCTTTGCGCAATGATCTCCATCTTGTGCGTTCCGGCATGATCTCCATCACTCCACCATGATTGCCTCCACCACGAATAGCAACTACAACTATTGCTAACTACTTAGCGATAAAGTAAAGCTATTACATGGCATATAAGAAGTTGACTCGCAGGTCATACACAATTATAAATACAACCATATGGCTCCTGCCGGTTGTGTACTCATCGACATGCAAGTCGTGAAACATTACAAAACATGATCATCGCATACAATATACACATCACATCTTGGGCCATACCATATCACAGAAAACACTCCCTGCAAAAATAAGTTAGATGCCTCTACTTTGTTGTTGCATGTTTTACGTGGCTTATGGGAGTAGATGCTAAGAACGATTCTTACCTACGGAAAGCCACAACGGTGATATTATGGTTGCCAAGCTCCAGTGTTAATCCCATGACAACTATAGTGAGAGAAACTAACATCCACCAGCCGCATGTGTGGAACAAGACACACGTCAAGTGTGGAGCCGGTCTCGCGAACGACGTTGCGTAAGGTTGGCCTGGACCGCTTCAATCTCACTATCCTGCATCATAAGAAGAACACAAACAAGAGGCTTGCAACAGAAAACATCAATGCCCGCAACAACCATGTTGCGTTCTAATCATGAATGTAATATCCCTACTTTGTAAAGGAAAAGGATCCCTGTGATTGCAATGCTAGTCCCTGGATCATTGCTAGCATCCACAGTTTAAGATGAAGTACACAGATACAAAGGTCATTTATTACATCCATTCCAGAGATAAAACATAGTCTTTTAGAACTCATGGCCACAGGACTAATACAAGAGTTTTGGAATAAGTAAATAAACATAAGTCTTCATCTTCATGTGCCACAGGCAAGCATGTTGAGTATAGACTCATGACTCCTAATCATCATCGGAGTAACCTGCAACATCACAAGCTATAGCCACAGTGGGTCAATACTTTGGAATAGTATTGGCAAGTGATACCTTAGTAAATTTTAAGTGGACTATATTACTATATGCATTTTGGCTAAGTGTAGCTTGGCTTGCTTTGCTTGAAAATAGGTTTTTCCCTATTAGTTGAAATCACTAAGTTTTTATTTGTCAAAAACTTTCCCAAGAAACCTCCAATAGACATTAGGGTCCTTCACCCTTGTTCACCCACAAGTTTTACTTAGAAGTTGGAGTGATGAGATTCTTGTAGCTTCCATGTCTTGATGCTCAAATTGTCCATTGCCATGGACTTGGCTAAGTACTTAGATTTTCCATCTGTAGAGGTTGTGCACTTTCCCCACCAGACTTGGTTTCCCAAGACAGGACCTCTCAGAAGCCTTCCCTTAGCCAAATGGACGCGTTCCAACCTATCATCCCACTACCACCAACTGTCCAAATGACTAATTTCTAGCAACCTATATGATCAAGGCAGAGCCCATATTGCCAAGTGTTTGCACTATAAGCTTCTCAACACTTGGCCTCCAAATCCCTTTGTGCCTGGGTGGCATACCACACGTGTGATACACAAGGTAAACCATGTCCATGGGCCTTGTGTAACCACTCAACCAAAAACCACCATTAAAGTCCCATTCCACCCAGGAGGTTCATTGACTTAGTTGTTTTATTAAGAAAAACATAAGTCCAAAAGACTTAGAAATATTTTCATCATAGCATGTATATACTTTACCAACCCTTGTTTGCTACTAGCTAGGCTAAGCATGGCATAGTATCTTAACTTAGGAAATTTCCTAGCAATTCTACTATTCTACAACTACTTAGGATTTCCCAACATAGCATTTGGCAAAATAGTAACAACATGCAAGACTTAGCAAAATATTTCTAATGCTTGAAAAATATAGGGATGGAAATATTCATGAAGTACCACTTGCCTTGGTAATGGGGATAGTAGCACTCTTCACAATCACAGTCACTAGCAAAATCTACACAAAAATTTGTAGCACAAAATTACACATCATTCATATACAAACAAAAATATGAATGCATGCATGCAAGAAAATTCTAAGTGATGATTTTTGAAAACTCCACCAAGCAAGTGCATGAAACAGAAACATAACCAAGTCAAAAACTTTCCAACTAAACTTATTTAGCACTAAAACTATTTCCTAAACAAAATCTATACTCAAAAAGGACCTAAATATGTTTCTGCATACAAAGTCATTTTAACATAAAGGGCTTGACTCACTGATTCCAACGGTATAAAATTTGAAAAAATATAACATGGGAATCAAAAGTTATAGCCATTTGAAATTTGGATCTAAATCTGATTTGAAATTCTGTTTTAATTCAAACCCTAGCCACGCGTCCTATTTCTATTGGCCGATACCGATTCGCTCCGGATCACGCTCGTGAGCCGTAGGATCTAACTAAAACACGCGGTCCAGATCTAGCATAACGGTTCGATTAGTGATTCTATCGTAAGCGTTGGATCCAGATCCAACGGCGCTCAAGCATGCGACCATGTCCTGGCGGCGCGCGGCGTCAGTGAGCGGCGGAGCGCTCAGTCAGCGGCGGCGCTGGCGTTCTAGGTCGTGCGCAAGAGGGAGAAGGGTCATACCAGATCCGCAGTGGCGTGCTGAAGTTCGATGTGGCGTTGGTTTGCGAAGGGGCGCGCGGGAACTGTCTCTGGAGCTCGTCGGAGTGGCGGGCGGCGTCGGTTGCTTGCAGACGTGGTCACTGGCGAGGTTTGGCGTCGCCCTAGCACGAACCAGAGGCATCAGGAGTTGCGCAAGACGCAGGCGAACAAACTCGCTTGAAGGAGGGGGCAAGGGGCGCTCGGTTTTTACCTTAATTGGTCGCCGGAGTCTCTCGGCGGCGCAGGGGGTTTCGGTCGAGGACAAAGACGACGGCCTGGGTCACGAGCAGGCAAAAGGAAGGCGTCAGCGTATGCGCAAGATCAAGCTGGGCATCATCGTTTGAACCAGAGAGAGGGGGGCGATCGAGGCTCACCTGAATCGATCGCCAGAGTCGTTGGTACAGCGGGGCTTCGAGAGCTAATGCGCGCAGCCTGTTGGCGGAGTGAGCGAGGAGAGTGGGGGAAAAAGCTCGTGGTGCAGAGGGGGTTTTATAGTCCCAGGCGCGACAGGAAACGCCTGCGGCATAATGGCTAATTACGCCGCGCCATTACTGGCCTTGACAGCAGTGGCGACGTGGTCGCGGGCGCAGTTTGGGGAAGACGAGGGCAACGTGGAGAGGGCCCGCTCGTCAGCGAAATGCGCGAAGAGGAGGTGGGGTCCGGTCGTCAGCGGCTGTCTGGGTGTGTCGGCGCGTGCGAGTGGGAGAGGAATGGCCCGGGTGGGCTAGCTGCGCCTGTTCTGAAGCTGGGCTGCAATTCTAGCGCCGACCCTTTTCTAATTCTTTCTCCTTTTTCTATTTCTGTTTCAAATTTCTAAATTGATTTTCAAATGAATTGAAGTTCCATTTGAATTCAAATTTTGTTGGGATTTTTGCAGTGAGCAATAGTCTCAAATATAGGCATAAGATCAAGTGGTTGCTTTGCAAAGGCTTGGTCAAGCTTGGAGAGCAAAATATCAGATACTTGGCACTTGGTTTGCAAAATTTGAGAAATGGTTTTTGAATCCATTTTCATTTTGTAAAACCTGGTTCAAAACCTCACTCAATCCAATCAACAAAGAAAACAAGCATTCAAGGTTTAAAACATTCAAACTCTCAAATGGTGATGGCCATTTGACATAAGTTTGTTCACATAAAATCATAGCACTATGTGCTTCTGTTTTTCTGAAATGAGATTGAAATTGATCTCAAATCTATATGCATGCATGAAGGATATGCAAACCTTGAAATTATGATTTTAGGGATGTTACAAATCTAACCCCCTTAAGGTGAATCTCGCCCTCGAGATTCGGATTGGCTAGAAAATAGGTGTGGGTGGTCTTTCCGAAGATCATCTTCTCTTTCCCATGTTGCTTCTTCTTCGGAATGATGATTCCATTGCACTTTGCAAAACTTGATAGTCTTTGTTCTTGTGACTCTTTCTGCAGTCTCAAGAATCTTGATAGGCTTTTCTTCATAAGTGAGATCACTTTCTAGTTGAACTTCTTCCAAAGGTATGGTATCCTTCAAAGAAGTTTCTTCCATTTCTGGGTGACATTTCTTAAGCTGACTCACATGAAACACATTATGGACTGCTGACAGAGATGCTGGCAGTTCAATTTCATAAGCAACTTCTCCTCTGCGACTCAGAATCTTGAATGGCCCAACATATCTTGGTGCCAACTTTCCTTTGACTCCGAATCTTTTCACTCCACGGAGTGGTGATACTCTAAGATAGGCTCTATCACCAACTTCGTAGGTGACTTCTCTACACTTAGGATCTGCGTAGCTTTTCTGTCGGGATTGTGCTATCTTTAATCTGTCCTTAACCAATTTGACCTTCTCCTCGGCTTCTTTGATAAGATCTGGCCCAAATAAACTTCTTTCTCCCACACCAATCCATAACAATGGGGTGGAACATTTTCTTCTGTAGAGAAACTCAAACGGTGCCATTTCAATGCTGGCTTGATAGGTGTTGTTATATGAAAATTCTGCGTAAGGCAGAATTTCATCCCAACTTGCTCCATAATCTAGGGCACATGCCCTCAACATGTCTTCCAGAATTTGATTAGTCCTTTCTGTTTGTCCATCGGTTTGAGGATGAAAAGCAGTACTGAATTCCAACCTCGTTCCTAATGACTCATGTAGCTGTCTCCAAAAATGGGAAGTGAATTGGGTTCCCCTATCAGACACAATACTCTTAGGCACACCATGAAGGCATACAATTCTACTCATGTAGATTTTGGCTAACTTGGCACTAGTATAAGTTGTCTTCACGGGTATAAAATGAGCCACTTTAGTTAGGCGATCCACTACTACCCATATGGAGTCATATCCTGATCGGGTCCTTGGTAATCCGGTAATGAAATCCATACCAATTTTTTCCCACTTCCAATCAGGAATAGGTAGTGGTTGAAGCAAACATGCTGGTTTCTGATGCTCCGCTTTTACTCTACTACACACATCACACAAAGCAATATGCTCGGCAATGTCTCTCTTGAGATTATTCCACCAAAATCTTTCCTTCATGTCCATGTACATTTTGGTGTTACCCGGGTGAATAGAATACGGAGAGTTGTGCACTTCTTGCAAAATCAGTTTCCGTAACTCCGGATCTTGCGGAACACAAATACGTTTCCCGTGCCATAAAGTACCTTGTTCATCTTCATGGAAATTCTTAGCTTTCCCTTGGCCAATATTTTTCTTAATCTCTTCAATCTCCTTATCAGTCTTCTGAGCTTCTCGGATCTTGTCCAACAAAGTGGGTTGAACATCCAAAGACATGAGATGTCCTTCAGGCACAATCTCCAATCTGAGTTCTCGGAATTGGGTACACAAATCATCTGGCAATTCTCTTTTGGTAAGGCCATTCACAAATACCTTACGACTTAGAGCATCTGCTACAACATTTGCTTTACCGGGGTGGTATTGCAAACTTAAGTCATAATCCTTGATAAGATCTAACCATCTTCTTTGTCTCATATTTATTTCCTTTTGGGTGAAGATATACTTCATACTTTTGTGATCGGTGATCACTTCGCAACGCTTTCCCAAAAGGTAATGTCTCCATGTTTTGAGTGCGTGGACGACAGAGGCTAACTCCAAATCATGAGTAGGATAGTTTACTTCATGAGTTTTGAGTTGTCTCGAGGCATAGGCCACAACTTTACCGTCTTGCATAAGTACGGCTCCCAAACCTTGATGAGACGCATCACAATATACTTGGAAATCATTTTCCAAATCTGGCAGACATAGAACTGGTGCTGTCACAAGTCTCTTCTTCAATTCTTGAAAGCTGACTTCACAACCTTCAGACCAAGCAAACTTCTTGTCTTTCTTTAACAACTCAGTCATTGGCTTAGCAACCTTTGAGAAATTTTCAATGAACCTTCTGTAGTAACCTGCTAAGCCAAGGAAACTACGTACTTCCTTCACATTCTTGGGAGATTCCCATTCTGTCACAGCTGAAACTTTAGCAGGATCAACTGCTACACCATCCTTCGTCATTACATGACCAAGAAAACCAACTTCTTCTAACCAGAACTCACACTTGCTAAATTTGGCATAAAGCTTATGCTCTCTTAACTTCTCAAGTATCAAACGCAAGTGTCCTTCATGCTCTTCTTTGCTCTTGGAGTAGACTAAGATGTCATCGATTAAAACGACAACGAACTTGTCAAGAAATTCCATAAACACCTTGTTCATCATATTCACGAAGTATGCTGGAGCATTGGCTAAGCCAAAAGGCATTATGGTATACTCATATAATCCATACCTTGTGGTGAATGCTGTTTTAGGTATGTCTTGCTCTCTTATCTTGAGTTGAAAATAGCTTGACTGAAGATCAATCTTCGAGAACACACATGCTCCCTCTAGATGATCAAACAAGTCATTGATTCTAGTCAAAGGATATTTGTTTTTGATAGTCACCTCGTTGAGGGAACGGTAATCTATGCATAACCTTTGGCTCCTATCCTTCTTCTCCACAAAAAAAACTGGGGCTCCCCAAGATGAAGAACTTGGTTGAATGAATCCTTTCTGCAACTGTTCTCCTAGTTGCTTCTTGAGCTCTTTCAGTTCATCAACTGACATCTTGTATGGTCTCTTTGCTATTGGTCCAGAACCTTGTACCAAATCTATCAGAAACTCCACATCTCTATCTTGTAGCATTCCCGGCAATTCATCCGGAAATACATCCGGATACTCACATACAATTGGCACACTGTCCATGCTAACCCCCTTAAGAGAATTAAGCATACTCCTCTTTGCTCCAAAGCTGGTCTTGAATCTGATCCTTTTATTTTCCTGGTTGTGAGTGAGACAGTATGGCCGGCACAATCTATCACTCCTTTGTACTTAGTCATCCAGTCCATTCCCAGAATGACATCCAAACCTTGGGAGTTTAATATTATCAAGTTAACAGGAAACTTATACTTCCCAAATTCTATGACTAGGTCATGGCATCCTGAATTCACTATCATTTCTCCACCAGGAGAACTTACTTTTATAGAACACCCAATAGTTTCTACCGGTAGTTCATTTCTTTCAACAAATGCTCTTGATATGAATGAATGAGATGCACCAGTATCAAAGAGTACAAATGCTGGAATGGAATTGAGTCTGAACTTACCAGCAACAGCGTCAGGTTCCTCATAGACCTCCTCCACATTAATGTGGTTCACCTGACCCTTCTGGAAAGTGTTGGGCTTGACAGGTCCTTCAACTTTCTTTTCGGGGCACTCATTTGCATAGTGTCCCATCTTCTTGCATTTGAAGCATTCAACCTGACTGATATCCCTTTTAGCGGGCTGACTTCCACTTCCACTACCATTCCCACTGTGGTGGCTCTTATGTCCACTCTTGTGGTTCTTGTACTTGTCATTGTCATGACTGCGGTGATGCTTGTTGTCATGACGGTTGTGGTTGTGGTGCTTGTTGAATTTCCCATGCTTATGGGATCCTGAGCTTCCACTGTCATCATAGTGAGATCGTTTGTGAGACGATCCCGAGCTGTGCTTGTCGAAGTGTTTCCTCTTCCTACTCTCGACTTGCTTCATTTTGTTCTCCAATATAGCCGCCTTGTCACAGAGCGACTGATAAGTGGGAACATATGCGACAGCGAGCTGCATATTCAGCTCATCATTCAAGCCATCCAGAAACCTTTCCTTTCTTTTGGCATCTGTGTCAACCTCATCCGGTGCATAACGCGCCAGCTTGTTGAACTCTTCAATGTATTTAGCCACGCTGCGGTGGCGCTGCTTCAGATTGTGGAACTCTTTCTTTTTCAGGCTCATTATTCCCGATGAGATATGAGCAGTGTGAAAGCCATCTTCAAAGATAGCCCAAGTCACCTCATCTATAGGACTGGTGATTTGGAAGTTGTCCCACCATGTGGCGGCTGGCCCTTCCAGCAGATGTGCTGTGAACCTGACCTTTTTAGCATCCGTGCAGCCCACAGTCACTAAGTCCTTGTTTACGGAATGTAGCAAATCATTGGCCACCATGGGATCAGTTGTCCCCGAGAACTTAGCTGGCCTCAAACGCAGAAATCTGGTGAGCATATGAAAGCCCGGAGGGTTGTTGTTGTTGTTGTTGTTATTGGGGTTTTTGTTGTTGTTATTCTGGTTTTGGATGAATGTTTTCATCATCTGCATAAGCTGTGTTTGAGCATTCATCATTTGCTGCATTTCCGGGGTGATGTTGTTGGGGTTGGGGTTTGCGCGACGGGGAGGCATCTGTGGTTTGTTCAAATAGAGATAAGAATGAGATACCCATAGATGTTTTATGCACATTACATCACAAACAAACACATAGCATGCAACACAAAGATAAAAGTTCAACAACCAGATAACAAGTTCTCAAAATAAAATACACAAGTGGCAAGCCATCCACATGTCGGATGGTCCAATAACAAGTTCACAAATATCAAGTACGATAATAAAAGATAACCGAGTAGTCAAGACTACTCATCAGCATCAATCTCCTCCTCGACGAAGGTAAGACCTGTGTTCTCCATCGCGGTCTTGTTCTCCTCAATAGTAGTGGTCAAGGAATCGATCTTGGCCTTGAGAGCCCTCTTCTGGGAGCGAAGCCTCTCGATCACCATCTGCTGCTGCTCTAGTTCGAAATCCTTGGACTTCAGTTCTTCAGTCATGTCCCGGATCTTCTTGTTCCTATCCTGGACGCGTTTCTCCTGACTCTTGAACTTCTGGTCCTGGGTCTCGAACTTCGCCTCCATTTCCTTGACTATCTCGTCCTGCTGTGCGAAAATCTTGTCCTTCTCGCGAAGCTGCACCTGGAGCTCGTCATTACTGAGCATGACATTGGTCCTGTCCTTGTCCACGTGCCTAATGAGAGACTCTAAGTCCTGGAGATAGAGACGTATCGGCTCTGCTGCGTCCCTCGAGTCGTCCTCGAAGTCATTGGACTCTCCATCATCATCACGTCTTCCTAAGACGTGGAAGTGGGTGCCCCTAACCTATCGGGAGTGACGGCCTAGCAGACGTCCTATCAGGTCCTGCATGACGACCTCCATGCCTCTCTCCCTGTCGTCGTGCATCAGCTTGAAGACGATGGCCTCCGTAGTAGGCTCTGTCTGGCGTCCGGGCTGGTTCACCTTGAAGCCCCAGAGGTCCTTCCTCTCGAACTTGGTGAGTGGATGCACCATGATGGTGGGAAGAGGGAGATCGAGCAAGGTGGTAAGCTCAACGATACGAGGACCAAAGCGGGTAAACTGGAACTCCTCAACAGTGCTGAAGGTAATAGGAATCTATTTATAAGATAGAAAAGTCAGAACAACACAATTTAAGATAAAACAAGACAAACATTACATACACATCCTTGGAGCACAAAATCACACAAGTCATGCATACAAGAATCCATTACATCAATCAAGGTCCAAACTTATTTAAGGTATCATTTTGGAAAATAAGGTGGTAGGTGGTGGTCCAACTAACGAAGTACGTTTACAATCCTATCTCACTGAATCTGTTGGCTAACACAATGTTCCTAGAGGCAATCAGCCTATCTTGTTCACATCATTCCATCACTAAGTCTAAAATATCTCCCCTTAAGGTTTGGTTGGTGGCTTCCAACTCTTGGGTAAGCTCCTTCTCTTTCTCTAAGTATTTTTGGAGGTTGAGCATTCTGCACTTGACTCTGGCACTAAGTTCTTTGATAGTCCTCCAAGCTGCTTCTCTTGCTGACTCAAAGAATGTGGTGTGCATCACAGTGTTGGTGTACATGCAGAATCCTCTTTCTTTGTGGTTGTCTTCCTTGTTTTTGTACAAGTGAAGTTGCACCCACCAGTACTCCACTCCTTCATCCTTCACTGGAAAGCCTTTGTAAACAGCTGCACCATGTGCTTCCATTGCCACCATGAGGTCCTTGAGAATTTTGGGAAACTCAGTTTCACACTCCAAGGTCATGGTCATGAGTGGTCCTTTCTTCATGGCTTCGTTGATGGAGTTCATCTACAAATATAGATGAGAATGAGAAGATTAGAAAAGTTTACGAGAAGAATAGACAAGTGTAGAAGTAGTTGATTTTTTTTCCTTAGTGGTTTTCCAATCCTTGGGTCATAATCCTACAGGCAACACAGTGCTCTGATACCATCTGTAAGATCCCTCCTTTGTAAAGGAAAAGGATCCCTGTGATTGCAATGCTAGTCCCTTGATCATTGCTAGCATCCACAGTTTAAGATGAAGTACACAGATACAAAGGTCATTTATTACATCCATTCCAGAGATAAAACATAGTCTTTTAGAACTCATGGCCACAGGACTAATACAAGAGTTTTGGAATAATTAAATAGACATAAGTCTTCATCTTCATGTGCCACAGGCAAGCATGTTGAGTGTAGACTCATGACTCCTAATCATCATCGGAGTAACCTGCAACATCACAAGTTACAGCCACAGTGGGTCAATACTTTGGAATAGTATTGGCAAGTGATACCTTAGTAAATTTTAAGTGGACTATATTACTATATGCATTTTGGATAAGTGTAGCTTGGCTTGCTTTGCTTGAAAATAGGTTTTTTCCTATTAGTTGAAATCACTAAGTTTTTCTTTGTCAAAAACTATCCCAAGAAACCTCCAATAGACATTGGGGTCCTTCACCCTTGTTCACCCACAAGTTTTACTTAGAAGTTGGAGTGATGAGATTCTTGTAGCTTCCATGTCTTGATGCTCAAATTGTCCATTGCCATGGACTTGGCTAAGTACTTAGATTTTCCATCTGCAGAGGTTGTGCACTTTCCCCACCAGACTTGGTTTCCCAAGACAGGACCTTTCAGAAGCCTTCCCTTAGCCAAATGGACGCGTTCCAACCTATCATCCCACTACCACCAACTGTCCAAATGACTAAGTTCTAGCAACCTATATGATCAAGGCAGAGCCCATATTGCCAAGTGGTTGCACTATAAGCTTCTCAACACTTGGCCTCCAAATCCCTGGTATGCCTGGGTGGCATACCACAAGTGTGATACACAAGGTAAACCATGTCCATGGGCCTTGTGTAACCACTCAACCAAAAACCACGATTCAAGTCCCATTCCACCCAGGAGGTTCATTGACTTAGTTGTTTTATTAAGAAAAATATAAGTCCAAAAGACTTAGAAATATTTTCATCATAGCATGTATATACTTTACCAACCCTTGCTTGCTACTAGCTAGGCTAAGCATGGCATAGTATCTTAACTTAAGAAATTTCTTAGCAATTCTACTATTCTACAACTACTTAGGATTTCCCAACATAGCATTTGGCAAAATAGTAACAACATGCAAGACTTAGCAAAATATTTCTAATGCTTGAAAAATATAGGGATGGAAATATTCATGAAGTACCACTTGCCTTGGTAATGGGGAGAGTAGAACTCTTCACAATCACAGTCACTAGCAAAATCTACACAAAAATTTGTAGCACAAAATTACACATCATTCATATACAAACAAAAATATGAATGCATGCATGCAAGAAAATGCTAAGTGATGATTTTTGAAAACTCCACCAAGCAAGTGCATGAAACAGAAACATAACCAAGTCAAAAACTTGCTAACTAAACTTATTTAGCACTAAAACTATTTCCTAAACAAAATCTATACTCAAAAAGGACCTAAATATGTTTCTGCATACAAAGTCATTTTAACAAAAACTTTTTGTTAAACACATTGCAGATTCAGAAAGGGCTTCAATCACTGATTCCAACGGTATAAAATTTGCAAAAATCTAACGTGGGAATCAAAAGTTATAGCCATTTGAAATTTGGATCTAAATCTGATTTGAAATTCTGTTTAATTCAAACCCTAGCCACGCGTCCTATTTCTATTGGCCGATAGCGATTCGCTCCGGATCACGCTCGTGAGCCGTAGGATCTAACTAAAACACGTGGTCCAGATCTAGCATAACGGTTTGATTACTGATTCTATCGTAAGCGTTGGATCCAGATCCAACTGCGCTCAAGCATGCGACCATGTCCTGGCGGCGCGCGGCGTCAGCGAGCGGCGGAGCGCTCAGTCAGCGGCGGAGCTGGTGTTCTAGGTCGTGCGCGAGAGGGAGAAGGATCATACCAGATCCGCAGTGGCGTGCTGAAGCTCGATGTGGCGTTGGTTTGCGAAGGGGCGCGCGGGAACGGTCTCTAGAGCTCGTCGGAGTGGCGGGCGGCGTCGGTTGCTTGCAGACGTGGTCACTGGCGAGGTTTGGCGTCTCCCTAGCACGAACCAGAGGCATCAGGAGTTGCGCAAGACGCAGGCGAACAAACTCGCGTGAAGGAGGGGGCAAGGGGCGCTCGGGTTTTACCTTAATTGGTCGCCGGAGTCTCTCGGCGGCGCAGGTGGTTTCGGTCGAGGACGGAGACGACGGCCTGGGTCACGAGCAGGCAAAAGGAAGGCGTCAGCGTATGCACAAGATCAAGCTGGGCATCATCGTTTGAACCAGAGAGAGGGGGGCGGTCAAGGCTCACCGGAATCGATCGCCGGAGTCGTCGGTACAACGGGGCTTCGATAGCTAATGCGCGCAGCCTGGTGGCGGAGTGAGCGAGGAGAGTGGGGGAAAAAGCTCGCGGTGCAGAGGGGGTTTTATAGGCCCAGGCGCGACAGGAAACGCCTGCGGCATAATGGCTAATTATGCCGCGCCATTACCGGCCTTGACAGCAGCGGCGACGTGGTCGCGGGCGCAGTTTGGGGAAGACGAGGGCAACGTGGAGAGGGCCCGCTCGTCAGCGAAATGCGCGAAGAGGAGGTGGGGTCCGGTCGTCAGCGGCTGTCTGGGTGAGTCGGCGCGTGCGAGTGGGAGAGGAATGGCCCGGGTGGGCTAGCTGGGCCTGTTCTGAAGCTGGGCTGGAATTCTAGCGACGGCCCTTTTTTAATTCTTTCTCATTTTTCTATTTCTGTTTCAAATTTCTGAATTGATTTTAAAATGAATTCAAGTTCCATTTGGATTCAAATTTTCTTGGGATTTTTGCAGTGAGCAATAGTCTCAAATATAGGCATAAGATCAAGTGGTTGCTTTGCAAAGGCTTGGTCAAGCTTGGAGAGCAAAATATCAGAGACTTGGCACTTGGTTTGCAAAATTTGAGAAATGGTTTTTGAATCCATTTTCATTTTGTAAAACCTGGTTCAAAATCTCACTCAATCCAATCAACAAAGTAAACAAGAATTCAAGGTTTAACACATTAAAACTCTCAAATGGTGATGGCCATTTGACATAAGTTTGTTCACATAAAATCATAGCACTATGTGCTTCTGTTTTTCTGAAATGAGTTTGAAATTGATCTCAAATCTATATGCATGCATGAAGGATATGCAAACCTTGAAATTATTATTTTAGGGATGTTACAGTGAAACACATCTACGCATAGATCTAGCTCTGATACCACTGAAGGGTTTCGCGGCATAGTAAATCAAAATTTTCTACGGATGCGAACAGAGGGGAAGCCAAGATCTAATCTAAGAGATGCAAACAACAAGAGAGATTGGATTAGATCTTCATACCCTTGAAGATTCGCACAGCGGAACATTCGTCGGAACGTGTGTGATGTAGTCGTACTCGCTTCTCCTCCTCGCGATCCGATCCGATCTAGCACCACAAGTGGCGGTGCCTCCGTGAGATGCACACATGCAGCACCTCGACGTCTCCTCCTTCCTTGGTCCAGCAAGTATGGTGGAGAGATGGGTTGGATCTACAACGTGACGGCGCGGTGCAATTGGTGGAGAATTTCTACAGCAGGGCTTCGCCTATAAGCAGTCGGGAGGGAGAGAGGAGGGCAGCAGGGCGGCTAGGGTTGGAGGGGAAGGTGTGGGGGGTTGGTGCGTGCCCAGCCCTCTATATATAGAGGGGTGGGCGCAGACCTAGCCCCTACCCCAAGCCAAGGCCGGCGTCCCCAAGGAGGAAGAGTGGGGGGCAAGTAAACCCCCCTTCTAGAAGCTCTATCTAGAGTTTAAACCTCTCTTGGCCGGCTGGGCCCTATGGGGCCTTGTGCCCCTGGACCAATACGGCCAGGTCACTCCCTCATAGGCCATGCCCCCTCCCGGAAGGTGGGGCCACGTTGGTCCCCTTCCGGAAGGTTCTAGAAGCTTCCGGTACAATACCGATTAACCCGGAACAATTCCGAACTCCAAAAACTGCACTGCCTTATATGAATCTTATTCTCCGGAACCTCTCGTGATGTCCCGGATCCCATCCGAGACTCCGAACAAAAACTCATAAACCAATTATCCAATCTATCCTAGCGTCGAGACACGTCAAGTGTGTGACCCTGCGGGTTCGAGAATATGCAGACATGATCTTCTATCAATAATCAACAACGGGGTCTGGAAACCCATATTGACTCCGACACATTCATCGATGATCATATCGGATGAACCACGATGCCAGGATTCAATCAATCCCATATATATATTCCCTTCGTCTCGCGATATTTTACTTGCCCGAGATTCGATCGTCGGTACCGTCATACCTAGTTCAATCTCGTTCACAGCAAGTACTTTACTCATTCCGTAATCCGATATCACTTTGTGATTAACTCCTTAACCACATGCTTGCAAGCGGTGTTGATATCGACTACCGAGTGGGCCCGAAGTATATCTCTCCGACTTGGGAGGGACAAATCACATCTCGATACAAACAACCCAACAGATACTTTCCGATCACCTGAGAGACACTTTTATGATCACCCTCTCATAGGATGACGTTTGATGACCTCAAAGCTTTCTTCCGATACCAGGGAGTTGTATTATTTCATGGTCTATGGAATACAATATTTGACATAAGAAAAGCTTCACAAAGACGAACACGATGACATGATCTAATTGCTTCGCTTAGTTTGGGTTTGTCCACCATATCATTCTCCCAATGATATGATCTCATTATTAATCGATAACTCATGTCCATGGTTAGGAACCTTAACCATCATTAATCAATGAGCCAGTCCATAGAGGCGTACTAGGGACACGGTGTTGTTCACAAACCACACAAGTATTAAAGTTTCCGCTTAATACAATTCTAGCATGGAATATGAACATTATCATGAACAAGAATTATAATAATAACATCTTTATTATTGCCTCTAGGGCATAATTCCAACAGTATCCCACTTGCACTAGAGTCAATAATCTAGTTTACATCTGGCAACAATCTCACACCCATGGCACTGAGGTGCTGATCATGTTTTACACGTGGAAGAGGTTTAGTCGGTGGATCTTCGACATTCAGATCTGTATGTACTTTGCTAATCTTCAGATCTCCATCTGATATATAATCTCGGATTATATGAAACTTGCGGTTGATATGCTTGGTCTTTGGATGATATCTTGGTTCCTTAGCGAGTGCTATGGCACCAGTGTTGTCACACAATATCTCCAGTGGGTCCAATCCACTTGGAACCACGCCAAGCTCAGTGATGAAGTTCCTGATCCAAACTCCTTCACTTGACGCTTCTGCAGCAGCCGTGTATTCCGCTTCTACTGTAGATCCCGCGATCACGCTTTGCTTGCAGCTTCTCCAGCTCACAGCTCCTCCATTCAAAATATACACGTATCTTGTCTGAGATTTAGAATCATCCTTGTCGGTGTCGAAAGTAGCATCGACGTAACCTTTTACGACAAGCTGTTCATCACCCCCATAGACTAAGAACATTTCTTTAGTCCTATTTAGGTACTTTAGGATGTTCTTTATGGCTGTCCAGTTTTCCACTCCTGGATCACTTTGATATCTGCTCGTCAAACTAAGAGCATTGGACACATCCGGTCTAGTACACATCATGGCATACAGTATCGAACCTATGGCCGAGGCATAAGGCACTTTGCTCATAGCTTCCCTATCATTCACCGTAGCTGGACACTGAGCCTTGCTCAATATCTTACCTGACAACATAGGCACTGAACCTTTCTTTGCCTTATCCATTCTGAACCTTTTCAGAACTTTGTCTAGGTATGTACTCTGGCTTAAAGCTATCAGGCGTCTTTGTCTATCTCTATAGATTTTGATGCCCAATATATAAGCAACTTCACCTAGGTCTTTCATTGAAAAAACTTTGTTCAAATAACTCTTCACATCGTTAAGCATGTTGACGTCATTTCCAATAATCAATATGCACACCAGACTCGCACGGTCACGAGGAAGCTCAACGTGGTCTTTGCTTGGACAGGGGCGCACTGGCACGGCCGGAAATCATCGTCGGAGTTGAGCACAGCATCGGATGCACGGTGACGAAGACGTTGGCGACGCTCTGGGTCACCCTAGCATAAACCAGTGGCATCAGAGGGTGCGCAAGCCTACGGCGAACACTAACGGATCAAGGAGAATACAAGAGGCGGTCGGATTATACGTCAATTGCTCGTCGGAGTCAGACGGCGGTTCTGTCACTTGCGGGCATGAATGTTGACGGCAAGCTGGGTGATGAGAATGCAAACGAAAGGTAGCAGGGAACACACAAGAACATGATGGTCACGATTGTTAGAATCAGTCGCCGGAGGTCGTCGGTGTTGCGGGGTTTTGAGATCGAATGCATTCAGCCTGGTGGCGGAGTGAGCGAGGAAAGTGGGGGGAAATGACCGCGGCGGCGAGGGGTTTAAGTAGCCAGAAGCGGGGAGAGGATTGCGCGCTGAATCAATGGAATTTAAGTGAGTTTTAATCGCGCCGTCATTGCACGGTGGTAACGGCGGAGCGGTGTCTGCGCGCGAGAAATTGGGGAAGACGACGCTGACGTGGAGAGGGCCTAGTGCTCAGTGGCTGCGGGGTTGGTTCGTCGCGGGTGTGAGAAGACAGAGAGAAGAGTTGCCCGGGTGGGCTGCTTTGCCTGTTGGGCTAGAATGGTGGCGCCAGGCCCAGCTAGATTTCTTATTCCCTTTTCTTTTTCCAGAATGAATTTCAGGAATGGTTTTCAAATGATTTCAAAAGCTATTTTAATTCAAAACTTTTCAGGATTTTGTAAGGTGCAACATTCACACTTATGGGCTTAAAACCTAGTGGTCACTTTGAATTGGCTTGGTCATTTGGAATAAAATAAAATAAACAGTGACATAGCACTTTGTTTGCAAAAGATTGAAAATGGTTTTGAAACCATTTTTATTTTGTATAACTTTGTTCAAACTCTACACTCAAACCAATCAACAAGGAAGCATACAAACTTTGTTTTTAAAACACTAAGCTCTCAAATGAGGATGGGCATTTGATTTAAGTTTGCTCACATGAAATTATAGCACTATGTGCTTCTGTTTTCTTGAAATGAGTTTGAAATTGATCTCAATTCTGTATGCATGCATGAATGATATGCAATCTTTGAAATCATGATTTTAGGGATGTTACATTTAACTAAAGACTAGCAACCCTGTGAGCTGTCCATTGCCATCAATGGTGAATAGCCGATGTAGAGGGAGTGTCCCAACCTTTAAACAACATAAGGTGGAGTCCCCTGTGTTTACAATGCTAGTCCCTGGATCAATACCTAGCATCCACAGTTAAGATGTAATATCAAGAAACAAAGGTCATAATATAACTTTATAACCAGGAATAACATAATTTTATTACATCACACATAGCTCATTTGGCTATTTACATTACATTGCAGTGGAATAACTATAAGCATGGGGTCCTTCATCTTCAAGGTGCCACAGGCAGGCATGTTGGTTGTACACTTTGTAATCCTAAACAATCAATCTTCTCTAAAATAATCAAACCTGCAACATACAAGTTACAGCCACAAAGGGTCAACACATTTGAATTGTATTGGCAAGTGATACTATGGTAGTATAGTGGAGTCTATCATCTATATGCATTTGGCTAAGTGGAGTTGGGTCTTGCATTGCTCAAAATAAATTTTTCCTTAACATTTGAAAATACTAAGTTTTTGCTTTGACAAAATCATTTTTCTCAATCAAAGATTTGAAGATCCTTTAACCAAGGCATCTCTCAATCAAGGATTGAAGATTTCAAACAACCCTTGTTCAAACCACAAGTTTTTAACTTAGAAATTTGAATGATGAGATTCTTGATTGCTTCCATGTCTTGATGCTCAAATTGTCCTTTACCAGGGACATGGCTAAGTACTTAGATTTTACACTCTGCAGAGGTGGTGCACTTTCCCCACAAGACTTGGTTTCCCAAGACAAGATCTTTAAGAAGCCTTCCCTTAGACCAAAATGGACGCATTCCAACCTATCAAACACTACCACCCTCTGTCCATATGGCTAAGTTCTTGCAACCTATATGATCATGGCAGAGCCCATATTGCCAAGTGGTTGCACTTGAATCTTATCAACATTTGACATCTCAAATCTCTTTGTTCCTGGGTGGCCATCCACAAGTGAGATACACAAGGTTCACCAGTCCCCTGGCCTTGTGTAACCACTCAACCAAAAACCACCAAGCAAGTCCCATTCCACCCAGGTGATTCATTAACTTAGTTTTTTTATTAAACAAAACACAAGTCCTCAGACTTAGAATATTTTTCCATAGTGTGAATATATATTCCACCCATGTTTTCTATAAGCTATGCTAAGCTTGATAGTAGTAGGAATCTTAAATTAGGAAAATTTCTACTAAGGTTTCATCTACTAGTTTTCCTATAGCAAAGTTTATACTTAGCAAAATTCCATGCAAGTTTACTTAGAAAAATCACTAATGCATAGTGAAAGTAATGGGACAAAAAGTATGAAGCATCACTTGCCTTTTTGGTAGAGTATGGGTTCACTCCTTGTCCTTGCAACAATCACAATCTTCAAGTCACTACAATTCAATCAAGCAAGGTACAAACTCAATCTACCAATCAAGCAAAACATCACATAAAATGACAAAGTCAAAGTAATGCATGCAAGCATGCCAATGTTAGACCCCTCCTTTATAAAGGTAAGGATCCCTGTGATTGCAATGCTAGTCCCTGGATCAATGCTAGCATCCACAGTTTAAGATGAAGTACACAGATACAAAGGTCGTTTATTACATTCATTCCAGAGAGAAAACATAGTCTTTTACAACTCAGGGCCAAAGGCCTAATACAAGAGTTTATGGAATAAGTAAATAAACACAAGTCTTCATCTTCATGTGCCACAGGCAAACATGTTGAGTGTAGACTCATGACTCCTATTCATCATCGGAGTAACCTGCAACATCACAAGTTACAGCCACAGAGGTTCAATACTTTGGATTAGTATTGGCAAGTGATACCTTAGTATATTTTAAGTGGTCTATATTACTATATGCATTTTGGCTAAGTGTAGCTTGGCTTGCTTTGCTTGAAAATAGGTTTTTCCTATTAGTTGAAAACACTAAGTTCTTCTTTGTCAAAAACATTCCCAAGGAGCCACCAATAGACATTGAGGTCCTCCACCCTTGTTCACCCACAAATTTTTACTTAGAAGTTGGAGTGATGAGATTCTTGTAGCTTCCATGTCTTGATGTTCAAAAGTGTCCATTTGCTTGGACTAGGCTAAGTACTTAGGTTTTCCATCTGCAGAGGTTGTGCACTTTCCCCACCAGACTTGGTTTCCCAAGACAGGACCTTTCAGAAGCTTTTCCTTAGTCAAATGGACGCGTTCCAACCTATCATCTCAACTACCACCAACTGTCCAAATGACTAAGTTCAGGCAACCTATATGATCATGGCAGAGCCCATATTGCCAAGTGGTTGCACTGTAAGCTTTCTCAACACTTGGCCTCCAAATCCCTTTGTGCCTGGGTGGCATACCACAAGTGAGATACACAACCCAAGTCCATGGCCTTGTGTAACCACTCAACATAACCCAATCATTCCATTCCACCCAGGAGGTTCATTTGACTTAGTTGTTTTATTAAGAAAACATAAGTCTATTGACTTAGAATATTTTTATCATAAACCATATAGATGTTCACCACCCTTGTTTGCTAAGTAGCTAGACTAAGCAGGTTATGATAACTTAACTCATGAGAATTCCCTAGCAATTCTACTATTCACTCTAATTAGGATTTCCCATCCTAGCACTAGGCAAAATATCATGCAATACTTTAGCAAAATATCTAATGCTAGTACAAAACATAGGATAGGAATATTCATGAAAATATCACTTGCCTTGGTAGTGGGGAGAGTAGCACTCTTCACAATCACAATCACTAGCAAAATCTACACAAGAAATAATAGCATACAATTACACACAATTATATACAACCAAAAATAATATGAATGCATGCATGCAAGAATCTACTAAGTGGTGATTTTTGAAAATTCTACCAAGTATGCTCATGACTACAAAAACTTAACACAACACAAATTTTCCAACTAAACTTATTTGGCACCCATATAATTTACCAAAATAAATTTCTACTTAAAATGACCTTAAAACATGTTCTACAAATAAAATCATTTTTAACTGTTACTATATGCTAAATAAATTGGATATTCTGAAAGTCCTTGTTTCACTGAATCCAACGGTATAAAGTTTGCAAAAATCTAACGTGGCATTCAAAAGTTATAAGCATTTGAATTTGGATCAAATTTCTGATTTTTAAATCTATTTTCAGATCTAACCTAGCCACGCGTCATGTTTTTATTCGCCCATACCGTTTCGCACTGGATCGAGCTCCACAGCCGTAGGATCTAAATGAAATCTGGCGGCTCAGATTGCGTACCGCTTCGGGTTAAGTGGATCTATCCTAGCGCTACGATACAGATCTTATGGCTGCTATTGTCCTGGCCAAGAACTGGCGGCGGAGCGGTGGCTACCGGCGGCGGAACTGTCGGTCGACGACGGAGGCGGCACTACAGGGGGTAAGTGAGATCGAGGAGTAGCTCACCGGGCTCAGGGGGTCACGGCGTAGCTCGTCGTACTCGCGGTTGATCAAGGGGCGCTCGGGCACGGTTGCGATTGCTCGCCGGAGTGGAGGACGGCGTCGGTGTGTCGGGTGGTCGTCGTGGACGTCACTGTGAACCACCCCAAAGCAATACGAGGACGCGGTTAGATTCACAGAGTCAAGGCAGAGTCGTGTGCCTGAACTAGAAGACGCGGGGCGGTCGGGGCTTACCACTAGAGCTCGCCGGAGTTCGTACAGAAGACGGTGGCGGCCAGTCGACGATGCTGCCGGAGCTACGGTTCATGCAAGGGTAAACGAAATGTGTCAAAAGATGCGCAGAGGCTCACTGAACTAGTTTGCAAGAACGAGAGGCAGAGGGAAGCTCATAACTCACCGGGATTTGCCGGCGTAGTCGTCGGAGACGGCGGGGTTACAGAGGGTAATGCTCGCAGCCTGGTGGCGCTCTGGGTTCGGGGTTTGAGGGAGAAGAGAGAGGGGACAGAGGGGGTTCTTATAGCCTGGTCACGAGCGAGAATTACTCGGCCAATAAATCGAATTGACGCCGCGAATTAAACACAGAAACGCCCGCGTTGATTTGGGGATGAACGGGTCGTGCGGGTGGAGACGACGCTGACGTGGAGAAGGCCCGCTTGTCAGCGAGGTGCGCGGAGTGTAGGTGGGGTCTGCCTGTCAGCGACTAAACGCGTGCGCTCGCGCGTGAGAGGAGAAAAAGAAATCCCCGGGTGGGCTTGCTGGGCTCGGTTCGCTGCTGGGCCAGAAACCTGGCGCCTGGCCCTTTTCTTTTGTTTGCTTCTTTTCTTTTTCTATTTCTATTTTCTGGAATGATTTTTGATATGAATTCAAATCCTTTTGAACTCAAACAAAAATGAGGATCTTTGCAGGGTTCTGTGGTTTCAAATACAGTCATTTTAACTAAGTGGTTACCTAGCAAGGCTTGGTCAAGCTTGGGTTTCAAAGTAAACAGAGATTTGCTCTAGTTTGCACATATTTGAAAAAGGATTTTGAAACTGTTTCTAAATTTGGAATCTTGGGTTAAAAGTTTCACTTAATATTTCCATCAATGGAGGCAAGCAAACAGGTACCTAAACATTCAAATTTCAAAGGGTGATGGCCATTTGGGATAAATTGCCCACATGAAATCATAGCTCAAACTTCTGTCTCTAAATGATTTTTTGAGAAAACCCTAATTGGATGAATGATGCAAAGATGATATGAATGAGTTTTGAAACTATGATTTTTGGGATGTTAGAAATCTAACCCCCTTAAGATGAATCTCGCCCTCGAGATTCGGGTTGGCTAGCAAATAGGTGAGGGTGGTCTTTCCGAAGATCATCTTCTCTTTCCCATGTTGCTTCCTCTTCGGAGTGATGGTTCCATTGCACTTTACAAAACTTGATAGTCTTGGTCCTGGTAACTCTTTCTGCGGTCTCTAGAATCTTGACAGGCTTTTCCTCATAAGTGAGATCACTTTCTAGTTGAACTTCTTCCAAAGGTATGGTATCCTTCAAAGAAGACTCTTCCATTTCTGGGTGACATTTCTTAAGCTGACTCACATGAAACACGTTATGGACTGCTGATAGAGATTCTGGCAATTCAACTTCATATGCAACTTCTACTTTGCGACTTAGAATCTTGAATGGTCCAACATATCTTGGTGCCAACTTTCCCTTGACTCCAAATCTTTTCACTCCACGAAGTGGTGATACCCTGAGATAAGCTCTATCCCCAACTTCGTAGGTGACTTCTCTACGCTTAGAATCCGCGTAGCTTTTCTGTCGGGACTGTGCTATCTTCAATCTGTCCTTAACCAATTTGACTTTCTCTTCGGCGTCTTTGATAATATCAGGTCCAAATAAGCTTCTTTATCCCACACCATTCCATAACAATGGGGTGGTACACTTCCTTCCGTAGAGTAACTCAAAGGGTGCCATTCCAATACTAGCTTGATGACTATTGTTGTAAGAAAACTCCGCGTAAGGTAAGATTTCATCCCAACTTTCTCCATAGTCTAAAGCACAGGCTCTCAACATGTCTTCAAGAATTTGGTTGGTTCTTTCTGTTTGTCCATCCGTTTGAGGATGAAAAGCAGTGCTGAATTCCAACCTCGTTCCTAAGGATTCATGAAGCTGTCTCCAAAAGTGAGATGTGAACTGGGTTCCTCTATCTGATACAATACTCTTAGGCACACCGTGAAGGCATACAATCCTGCTCATGTAAATTTTAGCTAGCTTGGCACTTGTATATGTTGTCTTCACGGGTATAAAATGAGCCACTTTAGTTAGGCGATCCACTACTACCCATATGGAATCATACCCTGACCTGGTCCTTGGTAATCCGGTAATGAAATCCATACCAATATTTTCCCACTTCCATTCAGGAATAGGCAGTGGTTGAAGCAAACCTGCTGGTTTCTGGTGCTCTGCTTTGACTCTGCTACACACATCACACAAAGCAATATGTTCGGCGATGTCTCTTTTGAGATTGTTCCACCAAAACCTTTCCTTCATGTCCATGTACATCTTGGTATTTCCCGGGTGAATAGAATACGGAGAGTTGTGACCTTCCTGTAAGATCAGTTTTCGCAACTCTGGGTCTTGTGGAACACATATACGTTTCCCGCGCCATAAAGTACCCTGTTCGTCAACATGGAAACTCTTAGCCTTCCCTAGACTAATATTTTCCTTAATCTTTTCAATTTCCTCATCAGTCTTCTGAACTTATCGGATTTTATCCAATAGAGTGGGTTGAACATCTAAGGACATGAGAGGTCCTTCTGGTACAATCTCCAATCTGAGTTCTTTGAATTGCTTACACAAGTCATCTGGAAATTCCCCTTTTGTAAGGCCATTTACAAACGTCTTACGACTTAGAGCATCCGCTACTACGTTTGCTTTACCGGGATGGTATTGAAAACTTAATTCGTAATCCTTGATAAGTTCTAGCCATCTTCTTTGTCTCATGTTGATTTCCTTCTGGGTGAAGATATACTTCAAGCTTTTATGATCGGTGAATACTTCACATCGTTTTCCCAAAAGATAATGTCTCCATGTTTTGAGTGCATGGACGACAGAGGCCAACTCCAAATCATGAGTAGGATAGTTTACTTCATGAGTTTTGAGTTGTCTCGAAGCATAGGGTACGACTTTACCATCTTGCATAAGTACGGCACCCAAACCTTGATGAGAAGCATCACAATATACTTGGAAATCCTTTTCCAAATCTGGCAGACATAGAACTGGTGCTGTCACAAGTCTCTTCTTCAACTCTTGGAAACTGACTTCGCAACCTTCAGTCCAAGCAAATTTCTTGTCCTTCTTTAGCAATTCTGTCATTGGCTTAGCAACCTTCGAGAAATTCTCAATGAACCTTCTGTAGTAACCTGCTAAGCCAAGGAAACTACGAACTTCTTTTACATTCTTAGGTGATTCCCATTCTGTCACAGCTGAAACCTTTGCAGGATCAACTGCCACACCATCTTTTGTCATCACATGACCAAGAAAGCCAACTTTCTCTAACCAGAATTCACACTTACTGAATTTGGCATACAGTTTATGTTCCCTCAGTTTCTCAAGTATCAAGTGTAAGTGTCTTTCATGCTCTTCTTTGCTCTTGGAGTAGACCAAGATGTCATCGATGAAAACGACAATGAACTTGTCAAGGAATTCCATGAACACCTTGTTCATCATATTCATGAAGTATGCCGGAGCGTTGGTTAAACCAAAGGGCATCACAGTATACTCATACAATCCATACCTTGTGGTGAAAGCCGTTTTTGGTATGTCTTGCTCCCTTATCTAGAGTTGAAAATAACCTGACCGGAGATCAATCTTCGAGAGTACACATGCTCCTTCTAACTGATCAAATAAGTCGTTGATTCTTGGCAAAGGATATTTGTTCTTGATGGTAACCTCGTTGAGAGAACGGTAGTCAATACATAATCTTTGTGTTCTATCCTTCTTTTCCACGAATAAAACTAGGGCTCCCCAAGATAAAGAACTTGGTTGAATAAACCCTTTCTGTAACTGTTCTCCTAGCTGCTTCTTGAGCTCTTTCAAGTCATCAACTGACATTTTGTACGGTCTCTTAGCTATTGGTCCGGATCCTGGCACCAAATCTATCAGAAACTCCACATCTCTATCTGGTGGCATTCCTGGTAACTCCTCTGGAAACACATCCGGATATTCACATACTATTGGCACACTGTCCATGCTAACCCCCTTAAGAGAATTCAGCTTACTTCCTTTGGATTCAAAGTTTGACTTGAATTTTATTCTTTTTCCTCTGGGGGTTGTGAGTGTAACTATGCGATTGGCACAATCTATTACTCCTTCATACTTAGCCATCCAATCCATTCCCAAAATCACATCCAGTCCTTGGAAATCCAGAATTATTAGGTTCACTGGAAACTTATGTTTTCCAAATTCTATGACTAAGTCATGACATCCTGAGTTTACTATCATTTCTCCCCCTAGAGAACTTACTCTTATAGGACACCCAATGGTTTCTACCGGTAGTTCATTTCTTTCAACAAATGTTTTTGATATGAATGAATGAGATGCACCGGTATCAAAGAGTACAAATGCCGAAATTGAATTGAGTCTGAACTTACCAGCCACGGCATCAGGCTCATCATAGACCTACTCCACATTGATGTGGTTAACCTGTCCTTTCTGAAAAGGATTTGGCTTGTTAGGTCCTTCAACTTTCTTCTCAGGGCACTCATTAGCATAATGCCCCAGTTTCTTGCATTTGAAGCACTCAACCTGACTGATGTCCTTTTTAGGAGGTTGGCCTCCACTTCCACTACCATTTCCACCATAGTGGCTCTTATGTCCACCCTTGTGGTTCTTGTACTTGTCCTTGTCATGACCGCTGTGATGCTTGTTGTCATGAAGGTTGTGGTTGTGCTTGTTGAATTTCCCATGTTTATGGGATCCTGGGTTGTCACTGTCATCATAGTGAGATCGTTTGTGAGACGATCCCGAGCTGTGTTTGTCGGAGTGTTTCCTCTTTCTACTCTCGACTTGCTTCATTTTACTTTCCAAAATAGCAGCCTTGTCACACAAAGTCTGATAAGTTGGAACATATGCCACAGCCAACTGTAGATTCAGCTCATCATTTAAGCCTTCCAGAAATTTTTCCTTTCTTTTGGCATCTGTGTCAACCTCATTCGGTGCATAGCGCGCCAGATTGTTGAACTCTTCTATATATTCTGCCACGCTGCGGTGGCGCTGTTTCAGGTTGTGAAACTCCTTCTTTTTCAGACTCATTATCCCTGATGAGATATGAGCCGTGCGAAAGCCATCTTCAAAGATAGCCCAAGTCACGTCATCAATAGGAGTGGTGATTTGGAAGTTGTCCCACCAGGTGGCGGCTGGTCCTTCCAACAGATGTGCTGCGAACCTGACTTTTTCAGCATCCGTGCAGCCCACGGTCACTAGGTCTTTGTTCACAGAACGTAGCCAGTCATTGGCTACCATGGGATCAGTTGTTCCCGAAAACTTTGCTGGCCTCAAACGCAGAAATCTGGTGAGCATATCGAAACCTGGTGGGTTGTTGTTGTTGTTATTGGGGTTGTTGTTGTTGTTGTTGGGGTTGTTGTTGTTCTGGTTCTGGATGAATGTCGTCATCATTTGCATAAGCTGTGTTTGCGCATTCATCATTTGTTGCATTTCCGGGGTGATGTTATTGGGGTTGGGGTTTGCGCGACGGGGAGGCATCTGTGGTTTATTCAAATAGATAAGTATGAGATACCCTTATATGTTTTATGCACAACACATCACAAGCATTTCACATATCATGCAACATAAGAATAAAACTCAACAACCAAATGATAAGTTCATGGAATAAAACACACACAAGTGGCAAGCCATCCACATGTCGGATGGTCCAATAACAAGTTCACAATAACAAGTATGACTATGAAGGGTGTATGAATAGCCAATTCTACTCATCAATAACAATCTCCTCCTCGACGAAGGTAAGACCTGCGTTCTCCATCGCGGTCTTGTTCTCCTCAATCGTAGTGGTCAAAGAATCAACCTTGGCCTTGAGAGCCCTCTTCTGGGAACGAAGCCTCTCAATAACCATCTGCTGCTGCTCTAGCTCGAAATCCTTGGACTTCAATTCCTCGGTCATGTCCCGGATCTTCTTGTTCCTATCCTGGACGCGTTTCTCCTGACTCTTGAACTTGCGGTCCTGGGCCTCGAACTTTGTCTCCATTTCCTTGATCATCTCATCCTGCTGCGCAAAAAGCTTGTCCTTCTCGCGAAGCTGCACCTGAAGCTCGTCATTACCTAGCATGACGTTCGTCCTATCCGTATCTACGTGCCTGAGAAGAGTCTCTAAGTCCTGAAGATAAAGACGTATCGGCTCCGCATTGCTCCTCGAGTCGTCCTCAAAGTCGATGGACTCTCCATCAACATCACGTCTTCCAAAGACGTGGAAGTGAGTGCCCCTAACCTGACGGGAGTGACGGCCTAACAGTCGTCCTATCAGATCCTGCATGACTACCTCCATGCCTCTCTCCCTGTCGTCGTGCATCAGCTTGAAGACGATGGCCTCCGTAGTAGGCTCAGTCTGGCGTCCGGGCTGGTTCACCTTGAAGCCCTAGAGGTCCTTCCTCTCGAACTTGGTGAGTGGGTACACCGTGATGGTAGGAAGAGGAAGATCAAGCAGAGTGGTAAGCTCACTGATACGGGGACCAAAACGAGTAACCCGAAACTCCTCAACAGTGTTGATGGCAATAGGCATCTATTTATAAGATTGAAAAAGTTAGAACAACACAATTCAAGGTAAATCAAGACAAACATTCATACATATCCATGAAACATAATTGTCACACAAGTCATGCATACATAAGTTCATTACATCATTCAAGGTCCATATTTATTTAAAATATCTTTTGGAAATAAGGGGATAAGTGGTGGTCCAACTAACGAAGTGTCCTTACAATCCAATCTCACGGGATCTATTATTAAACACAATGTTCCTAGAGGCAATCCACCAATCTTGCTCTCTTGACTCTATCACTAAGTCTATAACATCTCCCCTTATCTCTTGGTTGGTGTCTTCCAACTCTTGAGTAAGCTCCTTCTCTTTCTCTAAGTCCTTTTGGAGGTTGAGCATTCTGCACTTGACTCTCGCACTTAGTTCTTTGATAGTCCTCCAAGCTGCATCCCTGGCTGACTCAAAGAATGTGGTGTGCATGGTAGTGTTGGTGTACATGCAGAATCCTCTTTCTTTGTGGTTGTCTTCCTTGTTTTTGTACAAGTGAAGTTGCACCCACCAATACTCCACTCCTTCATCCATCATTGGAAAGCCCTTGTACACGGCTTCACCATGTGCATCCATTGCCTCCATGAGGTCCTTGAGAATATTGGGAAACTTAGTTTCACACTCCAAGGTCATGGTCATGAGTGGTCCCTTCTTCACGGCTTCGTTGATGGAGTTCATCTACAAAGGAAGTTGAAAGAGATTAGAAAAGTTTTACGAGAAGAATAGACAAGTGTAGAAGTAGTTGAAAAACGTTTTCCTTAGTGGTTTTCCAATCCTAGGGTCATAATCCTACAGGCAACACAGTGCTCTGATACCATCTGTTAGACCCCTCCTTTATAAAGGTAAGGATCCCTGTGATTGCAATGCTAGTCCTTGGATCAATGCTAGCATCCACAGTTTAAGATGAAGTACACAGATACAAAGGTCGTTTATTACATTCATTCCAGAGAGAAAACATAGTCTTTTACAACTCAGGGCCAAAGGCCTAATACAAGAGTTTATGGAATAAGTAAATAAACACAAGTCTTCATCTTCATGTGCCACAGGCAAACATGTTGAGTGTAGACTCATGACTCCTATTCATCATCGGAGTAACCTGCAACATCACAAGTTACAGCCACAGAGGGTCAATACTTTGGATTAGTATTGGCAAGTGATACCTTAGTATATTTTAAGTGGTCTATATTACTATATGCATTTTGGCTAAGTGTAGCTTGGCTTGCTTTGCTTGAAAATAGGTTTTTCCTATTAGTTGAAAACACTAAGTTCTTCTTTGTCAAAAACATTCCCAAGGAGCCACCAATAGACATTGAGGTCCTCCACCCTTGTTCACCCACAAATTTTTACTTAGAAGTTGGAGTGATGAGATTCTTGTAGCTTCCATGTCTTGATGCTCAAAAGTGTCTATTTCCTTGGACTAGGCTAAGTACTTAGGTTTTCCATCTGCAGAGGTTGTGCACTTTCCCCACCAGACTTGGTTTCCCAAGACAGGACCTTTCAGAAGCTTTTCCTTAGTCAAATGGACACGTTCCAACCTATCATCCCAACTACCACCAACTGTCCAAATGACTAAGTTCAGGCAACCTATATGATCATGGCAGAGCCCATATTGCCAAGTGGTTGCACTGTAAGCTTTCTCAACACTTGGCCTCCAAATCCCTTTGTGCCTGGGTGGCATACCACAAGTGAAATACACAACCCAAGTCCATGGCCTTGTGTAACCACTCAACATAACCCAATCATTCCATTCCACCCAGGAGGTTCATTTGACTTAGTTGTTTTATTAAGAAAACATAAGTCTCTTGACTTAGAATATTTTTATCATAAACCATATAGATGTTCACCACCCTTGTTTGCTAAGTAGCTAGACTAAGCAGGTTATGATAACTTAACTCATGAGAATTCCCTAGCAATTCTACTATTCACTCTAATTAGGATTTCCCATCCTAGCACTAGGCAAAATATCATGCAATACTTTAGCAAAATATCTAATGCTAGTACAAAACATAGGATAGGAATATTCATGAAAATATCACTTGCCTTGGTAGTGGGGAGAGTAGCACTCTTCACAATCACAATCACTAGCAAAATCTACACAAGAAATAATAGCATACAATTACACACAATTATATACAACCAAAAATAATATGAATGCATGCATGCAAGAATCTACTAAATGGTGATTTTTGAAAATTCTACCAAGTATGCTCATGACTACAGAAACTTAACACAACACAAATTTGCCAACTAAACTTATTTGGCACCCATATAATTTACCAAAATAAATTTCTACTTAAAATGACCTTAAAACATGTTCTACAAATAAAATCATTTTTAACTGTTACTATATGCTAAATAAATTGGATATTCTGAAAGGCCTTGTTTCACTGAATCCAACGGTATAAAGTTTGCAAAAATCTAACGTGGCATTCAAAAGTTATAAGCATTTGAATTTGGATCAAATTTCTGATTTTTAAATCTATTTTCAGATATAACCTAGCCACGCGTCATGTTTTTATTCGCCCATACCGTTTCACACTGGATCGAGCTCGACAGCCGTAGGATCTAAATGAAATCTGGCGGCTCAGATCGCGTACCGCTTCGGGTTAAGTGGATCTATCCTAGCGCTACGATTCAGATCTTACGGCTGCTATTGTCCTGGCCAAGAACTGGCGGCGGAGCGGTGGCTACCGGCGGCGGAACTGTCGATCGACGACGGAGGCGGCACTACAGGGGGTAAGTGAGATCGAGGAGTAGCTCACCGGGCTCAGGGGGTCACGGCGAATCTCGTCGTACTCGCGGTTGATCAAGGGGCGCTCGGGCACGGTTGCGATTGCTCGCCGGAGTGGAGGACGACGTCGGTGTGTCGGGTGGTCGTCGTGGACGTCGCTGTGAACCACCCCAAAGCAAGACGAGGACACGGTTAGATTCACAGAGTCAAGGCAGAGTCGTGTGCCTGAACTAGAAGACGCGGGGCGGTCGGGGCTTACCACTAGAGCTCGCCGGAGTTCGTACAGAAGACGGTGGCGGCCAGTCGACGATGCTGCCGGAGCTACGGTTCATGCGAGGGTAAACGAAATTTGTCAAAAGAAGCGCAGAGGCTCACTGAACTAGTTTGCAAGAACGAGAGGCAGAGGGAAGCTCAGAACTCATCGGGATTTGCCGGCGTAGTCGTCGGAGACGGCGGGGTTACAGAGGGTAATGCTCGCAGCCTGGTGGCGCTCTGGGTTCGGGGTTTGAGGGAGAAGAGAGAGGGGACAGAGCGGGTTCTTATAGCCTGGTCACGAGCGAGAATTACTTGGCCAATAAATCGAATTGACGCCGCGAATTAAACATAGAAACGCCCGCGTTGATTTGGGGATGAACGGGTCGTGCGGGTGGAGACGACGCTGACGTGGAGAAGGCCCGCTTGTCAGCGAGGTGCGCGGAGTGTAGGTGGGGTCTGCCTGTCAGCGACTAAACGCGTGCGCTCGCGCGTGAGAGGAGAAAAAGAAATCCCCGGGTGGGCTTGCTGGGCTCGGTTCGCTGCTGGGCCAGAAACCTGGCGCCTGGCCCTTTTCTTTTGTTTGCTTCTTTTCTTTTTCTATTTCTATTTTCTTGAATGATTTTTGATATGAATTCAAATCCTTTTGAACTCAAACAAAAATGAGGATCTTTGCAGGGTTCTGTGGTTTCAAATACAGTCATTTTAACTAAGTGGTTACCTAGCAAGGCTTGGTCAAGCTTGGGTTTCAAAGTAAACAGAGATTTGCTCTAGTTTGCACATATTTGAAAAAGGATTTTGAAACTGTTTCTAAATTTGGAATCTTGGGTTAAAAGTTTCACTTAATCTTTCCATCAATGGAGGCAAGCAAACAGGTACCTAAACATTCAAATTTCAAAGGGTGATGGCCATTTGGGATAAATTGACCACATGAAATCATAGCTCAAACTTCTGTCTCGAAATGATTTTTTGAGAAAACCCTAATTGGATGAATGATGCAAAGATGATATGAATGAGTTTTGAAACTATGATTTTTGGGATGTTACAGCCAAGCTTTGTTTTGTTTGAAAAAGTGGTTCCTAATGGGTCATAAACATTTGAAAATACCTAATGGTCATTTTGTCAAGAGGCAAAGTCATTTGCAAAAGGATTTCTTTTCCTAAACCATTTTCAAAACAAAATATCATTTTATGTGGTGTAGAAATATTTTTACTAAGGCATTAGCCTATATGGTTCACCAAATATGTTTTCAAACCATAAAACTTGGTGTTTGGGGTCAGAGAGTTTAAAACAAAACATTTCCCCAAAAGTTTTCCTTCAAAATCATTTTTAACAAATAAACCACATTTCTATTTGACTAGAAATGGATTTAAATCAAAGAATCATCATTTTGTTTAACCAAAAACATTTTGGGATCCACAAAGTGTTTACTAGGGTCAGTAGGTTCAAAATACACCAATTGCCAAAGATTTTAACCCCAAATTCATTTTTAAACAATTTTTACATCCTTAATAGTCATACAAATGTTTCTGCAAAAACAAGTACTCTAACAGATACTATTTACTAAACCAAAGGCATGGTTGGCTAGGGTTTGTTCCAATGATACCAAATTTGCAATTTTTGGACGTGTGGATCAAAAGTTACAAAGGTTTGAAAATCACAAACAAATCTGTTTTCAATCTTCTGTTTTAAACTAGAGCTGGCCACGCGTCGCGTTCTGGTTGGACGATACCGGTTCGGCCGGATCGGTGTTGCGGTGCGTTGGATCTAATAAATCGTGCGGCACAGGACTCGTACCCCTTCGCGGTTAAATGATCTAATCCTGCTCGCTCAATCTAGATCCTACGGTACTGATTCGCTTGACCAAAAGTGAGTGGCGCCGACGGTGGCTAGCGGCGGCGCACGGCCAGGCGGTGGCGTTACAGTGACTACAGGAAGCAAAGAGGGGAGGGAAAGTGCTCACCAGAATCATAGGGCTGTGGTGATGCTCGACGTGCTGTTGGCTTGACAAGGGGCGCTCGGGTACTGCAGCAATTGCTCGCCGGAGTTTGCGACGGCGTCTGGCAGCTCTGGTTGACGACGGGGAGATGCTGCAGTTCACCCCAGGGCAGATGGATGGTACGGTTAGACGCGGACTGAGCTGGAGATGATGTGAGCATCCATGGAAAGGCTAGGGGTGGTCGAGGCTTACCGGGGAAGTTCGACGGGGACAAGACAGACGACGGCGTTGTTAGAGCTTGTCGAAGACGGTGTTCTGGGGCACCCGCGGTTGAACGAAGAGCACTGGGAGATGTGTCTAGGAGTGGGGAATCTGCTAGCGTGCTCAGGGAGGCAAGGGGCGGCGAAGCTCGGCTGGAATTCGACGAGGAGGGTTGTCGGAGACAGAGGAGCTTGGGGAAGAATTGGGGCGTCTGGGAGCGCGTTGAGATGGGGCGATAGAGGGGAAGTGGAGAGGGAACGCAGGCGAGTTATTGAGCGTGATTGATGACAGACATTATTCGCTGCATTGACGAGAATTACTCCCGCGAGATCAATGCAGAAACGGGGGAAGGAAGTGGTCGCTGCGGGTGAGGACGATGAACAGGAGGGGTGGGTCCGCTTAGCAGTGAAAGAAAGGGAGTGGAGGTGGGGGCCAGTGTTCAGTGACTGTGCGGGTCGTTTCGCGAGTGAGGGAAAACGCTTCAGGGAAAAGAGGAGGTAGGCTGCGAGTGGGCTTATTGGGCTGGCTCAGTTGGGTCAGGTCCAAATCACATTTTTTCTGTCTGTTTGTTTTATCCTTTTCTATTTCTATTTTTCTGTTTTGAAATTCAAACAAACATTCATACATTCAACACTCTTTGCACTTGAATTTGGTTCTATTTAACAACATAAACCAAATACCAAAATAAAATAATATTTTTATTCTTTTTAGGATCTATTTAATAATTAAATAAAATAGACCAAAGTTATTTAATCAAATAGGGTTTGATTTATTTAATAAAAACTCTATTTGAAATCCAAATATTTTCAAAACCAAATCAGTAGGTTTTATTTGAAATGGAAAACTTGTTTTAAAATAAAATAACATTTTATTTTAGGGTCCATTAATCATTAAATAAAATGGACCTTGGTCATTAAATCAAATAGGATTTGTTTTATTAAATCTTTATTTTGAAATATAAAATAAAACCAAAACAGTTCAGTAGGTTTTATTTGAGAATATAAAATACTTGGAAAACTTGTTTTAAATAATTAAATAAGTTTTGATGTTTTGTAAATAGTAAAACCTTTATTAATAAAACTTGGATATTAAATCCTTATTAATTTAATTCAAATAAACCTTTACTATTTTTATCAAAACAAAATGTTTTATTTCAAAAGCTTGGCCAAGGTTTTAATTTGGCTTTATAAAATAATCTTTATTTATAAATCCACCTTTTCTTTTGAAAACCAAAACCTTTTATTAAAAGATCCAAAATAGTAATTTTAAATATTTTGAAGTTTAATGTTTATTTATATTTTTAAATCCCTTTAGGATTTATTTTATCAAAATAGGTTTGAAATTTCCCAAGTGGATTCAAAAAGTTTCTTCTGGCCCTGAAAATCAAACAAAATTTTATTTTATTCATTTATTTTTCACATTACAAGATTTGGAAAATCTTGGGATGTGACAGGCTACCACCCTTAAAATAAATCTCGTCCCGAGATTTGGGGAGGCTAGGGGTTACAAGTAGGCTCAAAACAACTAGGGTACTACCACCCTTAAAATATGTTCAAACTAAATTACATCTTGGCTTGCTTGGGATCCTGGAGAAACTTCTCTGGGCAACCTTCTGCATAGTGTCCTTTGTTTCCACACTTGACTCATGGGCCAAGTTTTAGATCCTTCATAGACTTGTTTAACTTGCTCTTCATCTTTTCTGGACAATTGTTTACATAGTGGCCTAGTTCCTTGCATTTGAAACACATCACTTGGCTGATATCTTTCTTTTCCTTGGGTAACAATTCTTCTTGTTTGTTTCCTTGGTTCTTCTTCTTTTATGGGCATTCATTGGCATAGTGTCCCATCTCTTTGCAATTGTAACATTGCACTTGAGTAATATCCTCCTTGTTAGGGTTGGGGCATTTCTTCTTCTTCTTTTTGGGTCTCTCAAAAGCTAGGAGTTCTTCTAGTTCATGTTCTTCATAGGTGGGAGATCTTTCTCTCTTCTTGGGGCATTGATCCTCATGCTCCTTGGATGCATGATCCTTGTCTCTACAAATATTGCTAGCTTGGGTTCCTTCTATATTAGCATCTTTTTCATCCTTGTTGTCATTAGCTCCTTGGGAAAAGTTTTCTCTCATGTTGATCATTTGAGTAACCAATCCTTGCAACAATTGGGGTTGAAGTTTCAAAATCCTTTGTATGGCTGGGTCTAGTCCATTGTTGTTGGCTAAAAGCTGAGTTGTCTCTTGGCTCAACTGGTTTTGGGTTGCTATAAGTTCTCTCATGCTGTCCTCTTGGTTGGTGTTGGTGTCATCAACCTTGATGTTGGAGTCTCTTGGAGAAGTCATCTGTTTGGTATGAATTGGGATTAGAATAGGCAAAATATTTCTAAGGGAATAATTCCAATCACACACATCACAATTCACACAAGCAATGTGCAAGCAATCACAAACAACATTCCACTCAAACAACAGGTTTCAAGCACATTTTTAGGCAACAAAATATTTTTGTTTCACCACATAAGTTGGTGTGTTTAACTTAACTAAAATATGGTGGTCCATCTATATGGTTCACTTGTGATCTTTCCATCCTTCTTGGTTGCTTCTTCTTACTTGAGATCATGGTTTCCTTGAGAAAAACTCTTGGTCACAAAGCTTCAAGTGGTGTAGGCTCCTTCTAACTTTTGCATTCCCTCAGTCTCTAAGTCTTGTGCAAGATTTCCTTTTCTCACTTGTAGTCCTTAGTGGTATCCAAGTTGGAAGTCCTTGGTGAATATGTTGAAGATGTTGAAGTCATTAGAGTTGAAGAAGTTGAAGAAGTCCTTTGCACTTGGTGAAGTCTTTGGCCATGGGGTAGGTTTTTCCATCAAGTTGAAATAGAAGAGATGTAGAGTTGAAATCAAAATGGTTGAGGAAAGAGTTTACAATATTGTTTGTAAATAAGTTTTGGAACAAATACAACTCCTATTTTTCTAAGGGTTTTTGTCCAATCCTAGGTTTACAAATCCTACAGGCAACACAATGCTCTGATACCATCTGTAGAGGGAGTGTCCCAACCTTTAAACAACATAAGGTGGAGTCCCCTGTGTTTACAATGCTAGTCCCTGGTTCAATAGCTAGCATCCACAGTTAAGATCTAACATCAAGAAACAAAGGTCATAATATAACTTTATAACCAGGAATAACATAATTTTATTACATCACACATAGCTCATTTGGCTATTTACATTACATTGCAGCGGAATAACTATAAGCATGGGGTCCTTCATCTTCAAGGTGCCACAGGCAGGCATGTTGGTTGTAGACTTTGTGATCCTAAACAATCAATCTTCTCTAAAACAATCAAACCTGCAACATACAAGTTACAGCCACAAAGGGTCAACACATTTGAATTGTATTGGCAAGTGATACTATGTTAGTATAGTGGAGTCTATCATCTATATGCCTTTGGATAAGTGGAGTTGGGGTTTGCATTGCTCAAAATAGATTTTTCCTTAACATTTGAAAATAATAAGTTTTTGCTTTGACAAAATCATTTTTCTCAATCAAAGATTTGAAGATCCTTTAACCAAGGCATCTCTCAATCAAGGATTGAAGATTTCAAACAACCCTTGTTCAAACCACAAGTTTTTAACTTAGAAATTTGAATGATGAGATTCTTGATTGCTTCCATGTCTTGATGCTCAAATTGTCCTTTACCAGGGACATGGCTAAGTACTTAGATTTTACACTCTGCAGAGGTGGTGCACTTTCCCCACAAGACTTGGTTTCCCAAGAAAAGATCTTTAAGAAGCCTTCCCTTAGACCAAAATGGACGCATTCCAACCTATCAAACACTACCACCCTCTGTCCATATGGCTAAGTTCTTGCAACCTATATGATCATGGCAGAGCCCATATTGCCAAGTGGTTGCACTTGAAGCTTCTTAACATTTGACATCTCAAATCTCTTTGTTCCTGGGTGGCCATCCACAAGTGAGATACACAAGGTTCACCAGTCCCCTGGCCTTGTGTAACCACTCAACCAAAAACCACCAAGCAAGTCCCATTCCACCGAGGTGATTCATTAACTTAGTTGTTTTATTAAACAAAACACAAGTCCTCAGACTTAGAATATTTTTCCATAGCGTGAATATATATTCCACCCATGTTTTCTATAAGCTAGGCTAAGCTTGATAGTAGTAGGAATCTTAACTTAGGAAAATTTCTACTAAGGTTTCATCTACTAGTTTTCCTATAGCAAAGTTTATACTTAGCAAAATTCCATGCAAGTTTACTTAGAGAAAATCACTAATGCATAGTGAAAGTAATGGGACAAAAAGTATGAAGCATCACTTGCCTTTTTGGTAGAGTATGGGTTCACTCCTTGTCCTTGCAACAATCACACTCTTCAAGTCACTACAATTCAATCAAGCAAGGTACAAACTCAATCTACCAATCAAGCAAAACATCACATAAAATGACAAAGTCAAAGTAATGCATGCAAGCATGCCAAGCTTTGTTTTGTTCGAAAAAGTGGTTCCTAATGGGTCATAAACATTTGAAAATACCTAATGGTCATTTTGTCAAGAGGCAAAGTCATTTGCAAAAGGATTTCTTTTCCTAAACCATTTTCAAAACCAAATATGTTTTCAAACCATAAAACTTGGTGTTTGGGGTCAGAGAGTTTAAAACAAAACATTTCCCCAAAAGGTTTCCTTCAAAATCATTTTTAACAAATAAACCACATTTCTATTTGACTAGAAATGGTTTTAAATCAAAGAATCATTATTTTGTTTCACCAAAAATATTTTGGGATCCACATAGTCTTTCCTAGGGTCAGTAGGTTCAAAATACACCAATTGCCAAAGATTTTAACCCCAAATTCATTTTTAAACAATTTTTACATCCTTAACAATCATACAAATGTTTCTGCAAAAACAAATACTCTAACAGATACTATTTACTAAACCAAAGGCATGGTTGTCTAGGGTTTGTTCCACTGATTCCAATGATACCAAATTTGCAATTTTTGGACGTGTGGATCAAAAGTTACAAAGGTTTGAAAATCACAAACAAATCTGTTTTCAAACTTCTGTTTTAAACTAGAGCTGGCCACGCGTCGCGTTCTAGTTGGACGATACCGGTTCGGCCGGATCGGTGTTGCGGTGCGTTGGATCTAATAAATCGTGCGGCAAAGGACTCTTACCCCTTCGCGGTTAAATGATCTAATCCTGCTCGCTCAATCTAGATCCTACGGTACTGATTCACTTGACCAAAAGTGAGCGGCGCTGACGGTGGCTAGCGGCGGCGCACGGCTAGGCGGTGGCGTTACATCGACTACAGGAATAAAGAGGGGAGGGAAAGTTCTCACCAGAATCGCAGGGCTGTGGTGATGCTCGACGTGCTGTTGGCTTGACAAGGGGCGCTCGGGTACTGCAGCAATTGCTCGCCGGAGTTTGCAACCGTGTCTGGCGGCTCTGGTTGACGACGGGGAGATGCTGCAGTTCACCCCAGGGCAGATGGATGGTACGGTTAGATGCGGACTGAGCTGGAGATGATGTGAGCATCCATGGAAATGCTAGGGGTGGTCGAGGCTTACCGGGGAAGTTCGACGGGGACAAGACAGACGACGGCGTTGTCAGAGCTTGTCGAAGACGGTGTTCTGGGGCGCCCGCGGTTGAACGAAGAGCACTGGGAGATGTGTCTGGGAGTGGGGAATCTGCTAGCATGCTCAGGGGGGCAAGGGGCAGCGAAGCTCGGCTGGAATTCGACGAGGAGGGTCGTCGGAGACAGAGGAGCTTGGGGAAGAATTGGGGCGTCTGGGAGCGCGTTGAGATGGGGCGACAGAGGGGAAGTGGAGAGGGAACGCAGGCGAGTTATTGAGCGTGATTGATGACAGACATTATTCGCTGCATTGACGAGAATTACTCCCGCGAGATCAATGCAGAAACGGGGGAAGGAAGTGGTCGCTGCGGGTGAGGACGATGAACAGGAGGGGTGGGTCCGCTTGGCAGTGAAAGAAAGGGAGTGGAGGTGGGGGCCAGTGTTCAGTGACTGTGCGGGTCGTTTCGCGAGTGAGGGAAAACGCTTCAGGGAAAAGAGGAGGTGGGCTGCGAGTGGGCTTATTGGGCTGGCTTAGTTGGGTCAGGTCCAAATCACATTTTTTCTGTCTGTTTGTTTTATCCTTTTCTATTTCTATTTTTCTGTTTTGAAATTCAAACAAACATTCATACATTCAAACAATTCAAACATTCAACACTCTTTGCACTTGAATTTGGTTCTGTTTAACAACATAAACCAAATACCAAAATAAAATAATATTTTTATTCTTTTTAGGATCTATTTAATAATTAAATAAAATAGAACAAAGTTATTTAATCAAATAGGGTTTGATTTATTTAATAAAAACTCTATTTGAAATCCAAATATTTTCAAAACCAAATCAGTAGGTTTTATTTGAAATGGAAAACTTGTTTTAAAATAAAATAACATTTTATTTTAGGGTCCATTAATCATTAAATAAAATGGACCTTGGTCATTAAATCAAATAGGATTTGTTTTATTAAATCTTTATTTTGAAATCTAAAATAAAACCAAAACACTTCAGTAGGTTTTATTTGAGAATATAAAATACCTGGAAAACTTATTTTAAATAATTAAATAAGTTTTGATGTTTTGTAAATAGTAAAACCTTTATTAATAAAACTTGGATATTAAATCCTTATTAATTTAATTCAAATAAACCTTTACTATTTTTATCAAAACAAAATGTTTTATTTCAAAAGCTTGGCCAAGGTTTTAATTTGGCTTTATAAAATAATCTTTATTTATAAATCCACCTTTTCTTTTGAAAACCAAAACCTTTTATTAAAAGATCCAAAATAGTAATTTTAAATATTTTGAAGTTTAATGTTTATTTATCTTTTTAAATCCCTTTAGGATTTTATTTTATCAAAATAGGTTTGAAAGTTCCCAAGTGGATACAAAAAGTTTCTTCTGGCCCTGAAAATCAAACAAAATTTTATTTTATTCATTTATTTTTCACATTACAAGATTTGGAAAATCTTGGGATGTGACAGACGAGCACCCCCTTGTCACCCCATTGTGGACAGCGGGCTAGAGGAAGAACTAGCCGTGCCAACCTTTTCTGGGAGGCAGCCCACCATCCACCGCCACTACCTGTCCCAGCCGCGAGCGTTGCCAAGCCCTGGACCATGCGCACAAGCCGCGCCCAGACCGCCAGAGACCATGCCAAGCATGCGCAGAGCACCACCCTCGACCAGCGCCCACAGACCGCGCGCCGCCCTCGCCGCGTGCATACACAATCCCCACCGACCCAGGAGACCGCCAGACATCCCCGTGCCGCAGAACCACCGCCCGCCGTCGAAGACGCCGCCTCTGCCGCGCAGAGCATTGCCCTTTCTAGACAAAACCACACCGCCCCATGCCTCGAGACCATGTCGTTGAGCATCGCCAGGAGACACCGCACCGTCCCCTACCCTTGCCCATGCCATTAGCCACCTGTAACATTGCCCCCGACGAGCTCACCGTGCGCACCGACGGTCCCCTCGCTCGACTATAAATAGAGGCCACCCCCGCACGATTTCTTCACACCATCTCACTTCCCTCTCCTCACTGATCGTGCCAGACCGTTCTCAGAGCAAGGCGAGCACCATCCCGCCGGAATTTCACCGAAGCCCGCCGCCTCTGGAGAAGAAGGGAGCCAGCGATTGGAGCCGCCCCAGGAGAAGCCACCGGTACCAGGAGATTCGCCGTCGTCGACTTCGTCGTTCACCCGCCTCGCCGACCCTCGCCAGTACCCCAGTGAGCCCCCAGCGACCCTCACTGGCCGCTCTAGGTTTCTTTCTCGTCGGCGTTGTCTCGCGTCGACGATGACTCCCAGCCGTTAGATTAGAACTAGATCGAATGATCCACGTCGCCCCATACCGCTTCGCCCAGCCCCGTGTCACTGACGAGTGGGGACACCCACTTAAGCAGCCCGCGGGAGCACTGCGCTTAGCAGGCCGGCCCAGTAACTTTTCCCGCGCAGCCCAGTTATTCAAATTAAACCTTTTTCTATTTAAATTCAAACGCACTTCTATACCCAACTTCAAAAATCAACCCAGACCGATTCAGTGCACCAAATTGAATGAAACCAATTTTGTTGGAAAGGTCTGTGAATGCTGAATCCAAGCCCGTTGGATTAAAGTCATTTGGATCTATAGATCACCCATGGTAAAAATAACAAGGCACAAGCTTTTCTGCATTCAAACATTTTTCAAATTTAAACCATAATAGATTTTGAGTTGATTCCAACTCTCAAAAATCACATTTAACCATACCTTTTAGAATATATATAAATATATAGGTTTACTTGCAGAAATAAAGTTCAAGTAATAAAAGAATGCTACATAAGCATTTCTAGCCACTTTAATTAATTAAAATAAAAGGGTAAAACCTTATTAAATTGTGACACTACTTTAAATCACATTCCCATGGACTACAATATGTGGTGATGACATGTGTCAACATGACCCCATGTTTGGTTTGGAGAATATTAAATCTTAAGTAGTTTTTCAATAAGTAGAAATTACTTTTCTAAAAATAAAAGGAATTAAATCAAGCCCTAACCTTGTAATGTTAGGGATGATGCTAGATCATCCATAGGACCGTTGTGTGTGATGATTGCAAGTAGTTAAGTATTGTTTGGTGATTGTGTACCTCGTATTTATTCATAGACGCTAGTACCGACCAAGGATATGAGGAGGAAGGAGGATACTACGAAGAAGAAGCCGAGGAGAACTTCAACCACTGCTCTGCACAAGGCAAGCTTATACTAATATTGATGCAAGATGATACTATACCTATGCAATCCTTACTAATCAAGTTGACCTATGCAATCTAACCCTTGCAAGATACCCTACTGATGCAACAAAACCATACTTGTTCTATGACTACTATATGCCTTAAGCATATGTGATCATACCCACTTGATAAACCAATCCTAGTTTTATGTGCAAGCTTCTTACTTTATTTCATTATCAAAGCTTACTTAGATTTTACTTAAGTGACTGGTAGAGATTGGAAAGATGCTGAAGGTTGCATAAAGAGCATAAAATTTGGCCTAAGTTAGAAACCTTGACATCAACCTGAGACATAAGGTTGTACTTGGTTGAAAATCCACTAGTTACCACCCCTCATGAGTACTACCCCCACCTGTAGATGCTAGTGCTAAGAGTAAAACTTGATCAACTTTTAGATGGGAATACTTGGTGGAAAAATGGTTATGAAAACCTTGGAATGATGGATCATTCTATTGAAATGTTTTGGACATATGTTTCCAAACACTTGAGGATTTTGGTGATAAAAATGTTGAGGCATGAGCCTGAGCCCTTTATAAAACTGATGGTTGTCTGGATGCGATACCATTCCAATTTTATCGTACAACCACAATACCCGAATATTGGGTAGGGCTTGACTGGAAACTTATATTCCTTAGTATTAGTTCCCTCACGGCCAAGGTCTGAGCTGAGGCTACCTTGTGAAGATTGTCCACCTGTGCAGTACCCAAGATGACAATTGGTCATGGTTGGGAGGCCAAACTCATAGGAGAGGTTCTTATACTAGGGCGTGTAATTGAAAGGTTAGGATTGATTATCCGCATACTGAGTATGGTGAATTCAGGATTTGTTCCTGAAGGATGTATCGAATGTTGTGGTGAAAGTGTTCAATCTCTGCAGAGTGTCAAACTATTCGAATAGCCGCGTCCGCGGTTATGGACAGTTGGAGTGGCCGTACTGTTCCCCCGTCAGACTTTTCAGAATGACTTGTGAAATGAATTAAGATGTTGACTTGACCACAACAGAGTTGTGATATGAAATACAAGTTCCCACTTAGGAATTATAAAATTGTGACTAGCTTTGGAACCTAGTAGAGATAAATCTGGCTTTTGCAAAACAACCCTAGAGCATAGTGTCCTAGTATCCAAAAACTCCCTTTACCTGTTAGTATTAGTTTGTGAGTACTTAAAGAGTACTCATGGCTTTGTCCCTGGCTATTCCCATGGCCAGACTATGAAGAGGAGTACCTGGAAGATGGACCCCAGGAAGGTTACGACAACTAGGATCATCTCCCATCGTCAGCATTGCCTGTGACCCCGAAGATGGAGCTTCGCCTACGCTACCGTTATTATTACGTATTCCGCTGCTTGATGTTGTATTAAGAACTGGATCATGAGATCCCTATTTGTGTAAGAACTTATGTATCGTTTGTAATGGATGATGTACTATGGTATCCAATTCTATTTTGTCTCGCAAAAATGGTAATCCTGGGATTGCGATGTATGGCATAACATGCATCTAGGATTGAAAAATCCTGGTGTTGACAAGTTGGTATGAAAACCATCCTAACCATAGGAGACCCTAGTTAGACTGGACGTTTGAACCAAAAACTTAGTTTCAAAACCAAAGAAAACCACTATTTACAAAAACTTATTCTCATTCTTATCTCTTTAATTCTTTTATAAAAATTCATGTTCCTCAAAAACTCTTGCAAAATAAATAAAATTTTGACACACTTGATCACTCTGCTAATCTACTCGTCCTCTATTTTTATAGATGGACGTGAAGTACAACAAGTTTTACCAACTTGGGAATGTAGGAGACCTTATCTTTGAGAGGGATCTGGATCAGCTTTCGGAACTTCTGGAGCGTCCGCACCCCGAGTTCTTCGGAGCTCAGCTCAATGATCAAGGAGGAGAAGATCTACAGTGGCTAATGGTTGCAAGTCTCCGAGGAAAGATTGAACCTCCCACTCCGGAGGGAATTCAGTTTACCTTGAGGGAAAACAACTGGCTCGATGGACTTGCCAGAGCAATGCAGGAAGCTCTTTCCTGTCTATGTGGGCAGAGCATCAATCAGATCAAGGGTACTCGCTTTGAGTTTTGTCCAAGGCGTGATGCAAATGGACAACCACTGGAAGCCCCATACCACCCCGAGCTGAAGACTCAATTGGACCACCTTAGCTTCATGATGTATGATCGTCAGCAGGAGTTGGACAACTGCCGTGACTATTGCAACCACAAGTCTGCCATCATCAAGACGAAGGATCAGACCATAGCCATGCTAGTAAAGGATCGCAAGTCTCGCCACCGTCAGCTCGACAAGAAGGAGCACATTATTGCCCGTCTTCGCCACCGCATCTCATCTCTGGAGGAGACCATCCACGAGAGAGACATGCAGTTGGAGGAAAGGGAAATGCCGGAGCGCATTATTACTCCTATCTCAGTGATGACGATGATTTTCTGGAGGATCAGGCCATGGACTTCTTCACCGATGAGGATGATTTCGCCTTCCTCGATGATGATGAAGATGATGAAGCCACAGACTCCAAGGAGTAGTAGCACTGGGCACTAGCGTAGTGAGTAGTAGTCGGTCCCACTGAATCGTAGATTCCAGAATGGTTCTTAAAACCATCTGTTTTTCATTGTTGTGGTGTGCGTTGTATCGAGTGAATGAATGAATGAAAAAGAAAGTTGCTAGAAAAATCTGAGTCAAACATTTAAAACTTTTCAAAGACCCAAAACCTTAGAAATTACTCTCTTTTCTCATGATCTATATCAATCTCAGATGCCACGTGGAGGAAGTGGTTCAGCCCCGGACCCGATGTTGCAGATCCTGCAAATGTCGACTTCTGACCGCGAAGCTGAAAGAGCGGAACGTCAAGCCAACCTAGACACTCTGCAACAGATAGCCCAGCTAGCCCACAACAACCAAGGCCACGGAAATCAGGACAACCATGGATCTAAGCTCAAGAATTTCCATAATACCAACCCACCCATTTTCACCAAGTCAGAAGAACCCCTAGACGCCGATGATTGGCTGCAAACCATGGAAAATAACTTAGAAGTCGCTGGAGTAGAAGCCAACGAGAAAGTCCTGTTCGCCACCCATTATCTAGCCGGAGATGCCAGGGCATGGTGGAACAGTGTTCGTGCAATGACCGGAGGCCAGATGTTGACCTGGGAGGAATTCAAGGTCAAGTTTAGCAGAACCCATGTGCCACCAGGTTTGATCAAGAGAATGAGAGACGAGTTCAGAGAGCTGAAGCAAGGAAGGATGACTGTAGTCATATACCGTGACAAATTATTTTCATTAGCTAGGTATGCCCCGGACGAGATAGACACCGAAGCCAAGAAGAAAGAAAGATTCATGAATGGTCTGCATGACGAGATGCAGAAGGTGTTAGTCAATATCCCCTTTGCTGATATTGAAGCCCTTGTCGACTCTGCTATCCAGATGGAAGGAAAGATCAACCAAGCCAATGAGAACCGCAAGCGTCGCATGATGCATCAACCAGGAACCCATCAGACCCCAAAGTATCGCCCCAACCCATCTCCAAGATTTGCCCCAAGAACCAACAGACCCCCTATGACCCGTCCGTCCTACCCCAACCGTGGACACCCTAGACCCGGAGGAAATCAAAACAACCCCGGCAACTCTAGCAATTTCACCCGTGCCCCACCCAAGTTCAAAACCAACAATTCTACCGCCAACACCAACACTGCCCTGAGGACTGGAAGCAATGTTGTGCCTGTCACAGCCAAGGACAAGTCACAAGTGACCTGTTATGACTGTGGAAATAAAGGCCACTATTCCAATGAGTTCCCCAACAAGAAGAATGCTACAACCCCTAATGCCAATGCCCCAGCTCAGCAGCAGCGTCGTGTCCAGCCAGGGAGAATATTTGCCCCAGGGAATTCACTCAACCGCAATGGCCGTATTTTTCTCATGCATGCTGAAGAAGCTCAGAAAGCGCCAGACGTCGTGCTGGTTATGTTTTCTGTTAATTTAGTACTTGCAAGAGTGTTGTTTGACTCTGGTGCCTCGCATTCATTTTTCACCGAAGAATTTGCCTGCACTAGTAAAATTCAACCAACCAAACTAAAGCATGTTATGATTGTGCAAATTCCCGGATCAACCACCAAGGCTAGGCAAATTTTCAAAGCCTACCCTATCCGAATCCATGGCATAGATTTTTATGGTAATATAATAGTACTCGGAACTAAAGGTTTGGAAGTAGTACTAGGAATGGATTGGATGTCCAAACATAAGGGATTGATTGACTGTGCTAAGAAAGCCATCACCATGACCAGTACCGCCGGAATATCAGTCGATCATATATCTGAAACCTTACCTCGCCAATTCAAGTGTAACAAGAGTCTAGGCCAACCTACCATTGACCAAGTCCGTATAGTCTGTGAATACCCCGATGTATTTCCAGATGTTTTGCCCGGTATACCCACAGATCGGGATATCGAGTTTATCATTGAACTAATCCCCGGAACAGGACCTATAACCCAGAGACCCTATAGTATGAACCCGTCAGAACTAGAAGAACTGAAGAAGCAACTGGATTCCATGCTAGAAATTGGATTGATTCAACCAAGTGCGTCACCATGGAGATCACCTGTCTTATTTGTGGATAAGAAAGATGGAGGTAACCGTTTGTGTACGGATTATCGGAAGTTAAATGATGTCACCATCAAGAACAAGTACCCCTTGACCAAGATAGAAGATTTGTTTGATCAGTTGACCGGTGCCCAGGTGTTTTCTAAGATTGATCTTAGAATTGGATATCATCAACTCAAAATTCGTGCAGAGGATATTCCAAAGACTGCCTTTACCACCAGATATGGATTGTATGAGTATACAGTCATGTCTTTTGGGATTAACCAATGCCCCCGCTTATTTCATGAACCTCATGAATAAGATTTTTATGGACTACCTGGATAAGTTTGTCGTTGTTTTCATCGATGACATTCCGATTTATTCCAAATCAGAAGAAGAACATGAGCTACACCTAAGGACCATTCTTGGAACCCTTAGAGAGCATCAGCTGTATGCAAAGTTTAGCAAATGTGAATTCTGGTTACAGGAGGTAGGATTTCTCGGTCACATTGTATTAGCCGGAGGAATTGCCGTTGACCCTGCCAAAGTGAAAGATGTAGAAGATTGGCAAGCCCCAACCACTCAAACCCAAGTTCGTGCTTTTCTCGGATTGGCGGGATATTACCGCAAATTCGTAGAAGGATTCTCGAGTATCGCTAGACCCATGACCCAATTGCTGAAGAAGGACAAGAAGTTTGAATGGACCGACAAATGTGAAGCGAGTTTTCAAGAACTCAAGGGGAGATTGATTTCAGCCCCAATCTTGATCATGCCGGATATCACGAAGCCCTTCGATGTGTATTGTGATGCATCCAAGATTGGTCTCGGATGTGTTCTAATGCAAGAAGGCAAAGTTATATCTTATCCATCTAGACAATTGAAGCAACATGAGCAAAACTATCCAACCCATGACCTCGAACTCGCAGCAGTAGTTCTAGCCCCGAAGACATGGAGACATTACCTAATGGGAAACCGTTGTGAGATTTATTCAGATCACAAGAGCCTAAAGTATATATTCACTCAGAAGGAGTTGAATATGAGGCAGAGAAGATGGATTGAGCTAATCAAGGATTACGATCTGGACATTCACTATCACCCTGGTAAAGCCAACATGGTAGCCGATGCCCTTAGCAGATTGCCGTGCCGCTTGAACTCCATGATTTTGAAGGAGCAACCAAGTTTGCACAAGGAGATGGAAGATTTTCGAATGGAATTAGTAAGTGAAGGATTTTTGGCTAGCATAGAACTTCAGCCCACTTTGATCATTCAGATTAAAGAGGCGCAGAAGGGAAATGCCACTATCGACGGAATCAAGCGTCGTATCGGTACAGGCAAAGTACCCGCATTCACCGAGGACGAAGAAGGAGTTATGTGGTATAAAGGACGCCTTTGTGTACCAGCAGATTCGGAGTTGAAAGAAGTTATCTTGAAGGAGGCTCATGATACTCTTTATTCTATCCATCCCGGAGGAACTAAGATGTATCAAGATTTGAAAGAGCAATTTTGGTGGCATAAGATGAAGAGAGAAATCGTAACCTATATCGCGAAGTGTGATATATGTCAACGAGTCAAGGCAGGACATCAAAGACCCGCTGTATTGTTGCAACCTTTGCAAATTCCGGAATGGAAATGGGATTCTGTAGGAATGGACTTTATCACTGGACTACCTACTTCTAGTAGGGGAAATGACTCTATTTGGGTGATAGTGGACAGGTTGTCCAAAGTCGCCTATTTCTTGCCCGTCAAAACCACATATCAGAGTTCGAAGCTTGCGGAGTTGTACATCGCTAGAATCATCAGTTTGCACGGAGTTCCCAAGAACATAGTATCGGATCGAGGAACTCAGTTTACCTCGAGATTCTGGAAGAAAGTCCAAGAAGGTTTAGGAACCCCCCTAGATTTCAGTATCGCGTATCACCCTCAGAACGATGGACAAACGGAGCGAGTAAATCAAATACTCGAAGATATGCTTAGAGCATGTGTGCTAGAATATGGATCCAAGTGGGAAGACTGTCTGCCGTTTTGCAGAATTTTCATACAACAGTTACCAAGCCAGTTTGCAAATGGCCCATTTGAATTCATGTATGGAAGAAAGTGTCGCACCCCTTTGAACTGGTCGGAAGTAGGAGAGAGTCAGATTTCCGGACCCGACATCCTCCGAGAAGAAGAAGAGAAGGTTCACAAGATTCGTGAGAACCTCAAGACTGCCCAATCCCGACAGAAGAGTTATGCCGACAAGAGACGTAGAGACCTCGCCTTCAATATAGGAGATTTTGTTTATCTGAAAGTGTCGCCATTGAAGGGAATGCAGCGTTTCCAACTCAGAGGAAAGTTAGCCCCCAGATATATCGGACCTTTCAAAATTCTGAACCGTTGAGGAGAAGTATCGTATCAATTGGAACTACCTGAAGAGATGTCAGCTGTGCACAATGTGTTCCATATCTCGTTACTTCGCAAGTGTCTCGAAGTCCCCGAGAAGACTGAAGTGTTCAAGAATATCGATCACCGGACCATAGAGATCAACGATGACCTGACCTATCCCGAAGTACCCATCTGCATTTTGGAAGAAGCTTTTCGAACTACCCGAACCCGAAGAATCAAGTTTCTCAATATTCAGTGGAGCAACCAGACAGAAGAGGAAGCTACCTGGGAGCGCGAAGATCACATCAGGATGGAGTTTCCCGATCTCTTCAAATCCTAGGTAATCTTTTCGTCCTTTTTCAAATCTCGGGACGAGATTTTTTTTAAGGGGGGAATGTTTGTAACATCCCAAAAATTGTAAGCTTGGATCATCAAATTCTAATCATCAAAATTAGGGTTAACAAAAACTTTTCTAAATGAAATCATGAATGCATGCATATGTGTATGCATGGATTTTGAATTCCTTTAAAACCACCTTGTTTGTTTGTTTCATTGCTTGTAAAATGTTTCTTAGGTGAAATAAACATCATCTAAAACATTTCCCACACTTTTCCTAAAGACAAGTAAATCAAAACACATATATGAAATGAATGGTCATTTTGGCCAATTTAACTCCCATGCCTATTTTGGCTGTCTCAAACTTTCAGAACCTAACAGAAACTTTTCTGGATATTTGCACCCCTTGAATGTACTCATAGCAAGGTATCAAGGCCCACTTTGTGATCATCCAGAAACTTTGAAATGCATAGTTTAAATGACAATTCAAAATTGAATCTTTATCATATGGGAAGATCCCACTTTTTCAAAAACCACTCAAACAAGCTCAACTTTCAAAACACAAGCATCTGCAGACTCACCAGCACCAATCTAGCAAACCCACCAAAAATCATTTCAAAATTCAAAACTTGAGTTCATGCGGCCATTTCATCAAACAGGTTGTAGACACAAATCAAACAAACATCAAACACTATAGTGTGTAGTAAAATTGGCCTAACTTGTTCCCTATTTAGCTCACACACACCTTAGTAGATCATCTAGGAAGTTTAACTAAAGACTAGCACCCCTGTGAGCTTGCCATTGCCATCAATGGTGAAGAGCCGAGCACCCCCTTGTCACCCCATTGTGGACAGCAAGCTAGAGGAAGAACTAGCCGTGCCAACCTTGTCTGGGAGGCAGTCCACCGTCCACCGCCACTACCTGTCCCAGCCGCGAGCGTTGCCAAGCCCTGGACCACGCGCACAAGACGCGCCCAGACTGCCAGAGACCATGCCAAGCATGCGCTAGAGCACCACCCTCGACCAACGCCCACAGACCGTGCGTCGCCCTTGCCGCGTGCATACACAATCCCCACCGACCCAGGAGACCGCCAGACATCGCCGTTTGCCGCCCCGTGCCGTACAGCCACCGTCCGCCGTCGAAGACGCCGCCTCTGCCGTGCAGAGCACCGCCCGTTCCAGACCAAACCACACCGCCCCATGCCTCGGTACCATGTCGTTGAGCATCGCCAGGAAACATCGCCCCCGACGATCTCACCGTGCGCCCCGACGGTCCCCTCGCTCGACTATAAGTAGAGGCCACCCCCGCATGATTTATTCACACCATCTCACTCCCCTCTCCTCACTGATCATGCCACACCGTTCTCAGAGCAAGGCGAGCACCACCCCTCTGGAATTTCACCGGAGCCCGCCGCCTCTAGAGAAGAAGGGAGCCAACGATTGGAGCCGCCCCAGGAGAAGCCACCGGTACCAGGAGAATCGCCGTCGTCGACTTCATCGTTCGCCCACCTCGCCGACCCTCACCAGTACCCCGGTGAGCCCGCAGCGACCCTCACTGGCCGCGCTAGGTTTCGTTCTCGCCGGCGTTGTCTCGCGTCGACGATGACTCCCAGCCGTTAGATTAGAACTAGATCGAACGATCCACGTCGCCCCATACCGCTTCGCCCAGTCCCGTGTCACTGACGAGTGGGGACACCCACTTAAGAAGCCCGCGGGAGCACTGCGCTTAGCAGGCCGGCCAGTAACTTTTCCCGCGCAGCCCAGTTATTCAAATTAAACCTTTTTCTATTTCAATTCAAACACACTTATGTACCCAAGTTCAAAAATCAACCCAGATCGATTCAGTACACCAAATTGAATGAAACCAATTTTGTTGGAAATGTCTGTGAATGCTCAATCCAAGCCCGTTGGATTCAAGTCATTTGGATCTATAGATCACCCATGGTAAAAATAACAAGGCAGAAGCTTTTCTGCATTCAAACATTTTCAAATTTAAACCATAATAGCTTTTGAGTTGATTCCAACTCTCAAAAATCACATTTAACCATACCTTTCAGAATATATAAAAATATATAGGTTTACTTGTAGAAATAATGTTCAAGTAATAAAAGAATGCTACATAAGCATTTCTAGCCACTTTAATTAATTAAAATAAAAGGGTAAAACCTTATTAAATTGTGACACTACTTTAAATCACATTCCCATGGACTACAATATGTGGTGATGACATGTGTCAACATGACCCCATGTTTGGTTTGGAGAATATTAAATCTTAAGTAGTTTTTCAATAAGTAGAAATTACTTTTCTAAAAATAAAAGGAATTAAATCAAGCCCTAACCTTGTAATGTTAGGGATGATGCTAGATCATCCATAGGACCCTTGTGTGTGATGATTGCAAGTATTTAAGTATTGTTTGGTGATTGTGTACCTCGTATTTATTCATAGACGCTTGCACCGACCAAGGATATGAGGAGGAAGGAGGATACTACGAAGAAGAAGCCGAGGAGAACTTCAACCACTGCTCTGCACAAGGCAAGCTTATACTGATATTGATGCAAGCTGATACTATACCTATCCAATCCTTACTAATCAAGTTGACCTATGCAAGCTAACCCTTGCAACATACCCTACTAATGCAACAAACCCATACTTGTTCTATGACTACTATATGCCTTAAGCATATGTGATCATACCCACTTGATAAACCAATCCTAGTTTTATGTGCAAGCTTCTTACTTTATTTCTTTATCAAAGCTTACTTAGAGTTTACTTAAGTGACTGGTAGAGATTGGAAAGATGCTGAAGGTTGCATAAAGAGCATAAAATTTGGCCTAAGTTAGAAACCTTAACATCAGCCTGAGACATAAGGTTGTAATTGGTTGAAAATCCACTAGTTACCACCCCTCATTAGTACTACCCCCACCTGTAGATGCTAGTGCTAAGCGTAAAACTTGATCAACTTTTAGATGGAAATACTATGTGGAAAAATGGTTATGAAAACCTTGGAATGATGGATCATTCTGTTGAAATGTTTTGGACATATGTTTCCAAACACTTGAGGATTTTGGTGATAAAAATGTTGAGGCATGAGCCTTAGCCCTTTATAAAACTGATGGTTGTCTAGATGCGATACCATTCCAATTTTATCGTACAACCACAATACCCGAATATTTGGTAGGGCTTGACTGGAAACTTATATTCCTTAGTATTAGTTCCCTCAAGGCCAAGGTCTGAGCTGAGGCTACCTTGTGAAGATTGTCCACCTGTGCAGTACCTAAGATGACAGTTGGTCATGGTTGGGAGGACAAACTCACAGGAGAGGTGCTTATACTACGGCGTGTAATTGAAAGTTTAGGATAGATTATCCGCATACTGAGTATGGTGAATTCAGGATTTGTTCCTGACGGATGTATCGAATGTTGTGGTGAAAGTGTACAATCTCTGCAGAGTGTCAAACTATTCGAATAGCCGCGTCCGCGGTTATGGACAGTTGGAGTGGCCATACTATTCCCCCGTCAGAATTTTCAAAATGACATGTGAAATGAATTAAGACTTTGACTTGACCACAACAGAGTTGTGATATGAAATACAAGTTCCCACTTAGGAATTATAAAATTGTGACTAGCTTCGGAACCTAGTAGAGATAAATCTGGCTTTTGCAAAACAACCCTAGAGCCTAGTGTCCTAGTATCCAAAAACCCCCTTTACCTTTTAGTATTAGTTTGCGAGTACTTAAAGAGTAATCATGGCTTTGTCCCTGGCTATTCCCATGGACAGACTATGAAGAGGAGTACCTGGAAGATGGACCACAGGAAGGTTACGACAACTAGGATCATCTCCCATCGTCAGCATTGCCTATGACCCCGAAGATGGAGCTTCGCCTACGCTACCGTTATTATTACGTATTCCGCTGCTTGATGTTGTATTAAGAACTGGATCATGAGATCCCTATTTGTGTAAGAACTTATGTATCGTTTGTAATGGATGATGTACTATGGTATCCAATTTTGTTATGTCTCGCAAAAATGGTAATCCTGGGATTCGATGTATGGCATAACAAGCATCTAGGATTGAAAAATCCGGGTGTTGACTCTTGTTTCCTATGTGAAGGAAATAATCATGTCCCTATCCAATGCCCCATCTATTTCATACTTCAACAAAGGAAACAAGGTGGAGTGCAACAACAGTTTGTAAACCCTCATTAAGGAACAACTTCTGCCAAGAAGGATGAAGGAAAAGTCAAAACCATGCATCATAAGGCCAAATCCAAAGTGACCACAAAGTATTGCTACTCTTGTGAAGAAGAAGGTCATACCTCTAGTAACTGTTGCAAGAAGAGAGAAAGATTTCGCACCTTTGTGGTGAAATATGAAGAGCATGAACTAGAAGAACTCCTAGCTTTGGAGAGACCCAAGCAGAAGAAGAAATTCCCCAGCCCTAGCAAGAAGGATATTACCCAAGAGCAATGTTAGATTTGCAAAGAGATGGGACACTATGCCAATGAATGCCCAGAAAAGAAGAAGTACCAAGGAAACAAACAAGAGGCAATGATACCAAAGGAAAAGAAAGATATCAGCCAAGTGAGGTGTTTCAAGTGTAAAGAACTAGGCCATTATGCAAACAAGTGCCCAGAGAAGATACATCAAGATCCCAAGTAAACCAAGATGTAATCTAGTTGGAAAACTTTTATGGGTGGTAGTACCCTAGTTTCTTTGAGCCAACTTGTAATCTCTAGCCTCCCCATATCTCGGGACGAGACTTATTTTAAGGGTGGTAGCCTGTCACATCCCGAAATTTTCCAAATTTTGTAATGTGAAAAATAAATAAACAAAATAAAAAATTGTTGAAATTTAGGGTGAAAAGAAACTTTTGTTTCTAAGTGGAAACTTAAAATCCCATCTTGAACAAACTTGAGTAATGTTTGAATCCAACTAAATTCAAATCAAGTGAAATGCATTCTTCATAAATGCATATTGAAATTTAAACACTTGGAAAATAAACCAAAACCCTAAATCCCTAATGGAAGAAAACCATTTCGAAACTACCTCTAAGAACATGGATTTGATCCATAAAAAATTTGTCAACAAATATTTATAAATGAATAAAAATGACAAAAAAAAAATATTATAAAAGCATATGAATTGGTTTCACTCATTTTTGATCCATAGATAAAATCTTATGAATTTTATAAGATAAGGAAATTGAATTTCCAAAGATAATAAAGCACCTATCTAAAAATCCATACCAAATGGTGAGTAAATTAATCCTAAAAAGATTTAAAAGGATAAACAAATATTAAATAAAATTTTACAAATTGGAATCATCAACTTTGGATCTATAAATAAAAAGATATGGATTCTACAAGATAAAGAAAGAAAGTGAGGACTATTTTAAAAGCCAAATTAAATCTTGGCCAAGACCATAAGCAAATGGAATAAACATAATCCAAGTTCAAATGAAATAAATGGATAAATAATATTGAAATAAAATAATATGGCCCCAACCAAATTCTATTTGATTAAGACAAATCCCTAATAGAAATGATTAATTAAATCGGGGAAAAATAATTGGAATTTACCCAAGTGAAATAAAAGTTATTTAATTAACTTAAATAAAATAAAAGAATCACTCAAATAAAGTTATTTGGAATTAAAACCATATTTGAATTTCATAGGAATAAAAACAATTGCCCAAATTAAATAATTAATAATCATAATAAAACACTTTAAATAATTTAAAGTGAATTATTTAACCTTCTAATAAATAAATAAAACCTATCGAAAAGATTTGGAAAGATTTTGATTTCAAATGGAGTTTGAAAAAATTATTAAATCTTGATTGAATTAATACAAAGGCATATTTTAAATAATTAATATACCCTAAAAAGAATAAAAGAATTATTTTAAATTTTGACTTTAGAATGTACTATTAATCAGTATAGGAATATACACAAAGTTTGGTTGAAGTTTGAATTCAAATAGTTGTTTGAAATGTTTAAACAAAATCAAAACTGAAAAATAGAAATGGAAAAAGTAAAATGAATCAGTATAAAAAAAAAAGAAAACCAATCAGCCCAACCCAACCTGGCCCAGTCCGGCCCATCTAGCCCAACTAACCCCCTCCCCCAAAGAGGTTTCTTTTACTCGCAGCCACACTGGCAGAGTCTATGATGACTGGACCCCACACCCACTCTCTCTCTCTCTCTCTCTCTCTCTCTCTCTCTCTCGTAGACAACCAGGACCCACTTACTGTTCATCGCCTCCACCCTGCGACCACTTCCTCACCTTAGAAGAAAAACCTTTTCTTCAAATGTTATTATTTTTGCCACTTCAAACAAAAACTCTTGCATAAGCAATATTGACTAGTACTTTATAAGCACATATATTTTATTACTACATATGTGTTTCTCACAACCACTTATAAGTTCTAATATAAACAAAAATGTGAAACCTATCTAAAAGGACCGTGCATTCCAAAGTAATCATTTCCGGAATCCAAACCCTAAAGCAACGTTACCTCCAGTATTCGTGTTTAGAACGTGCATCACATTACTTATGCATAAAGGCATATTGCTTCTTTAAACATTAGTTCTTACCGGACCAATGATGCTGATTTCAGATTTTGGATCTTATATACTGACTCGAAGACCGTGAGTGCGTAATCTTGCAATCACAACAGGCAAGTTCACACTTTCTCATGTCCTTTGATTATTTTCTGTAAAGTATTTGACAAATCCAGTGTTGTCCTCAACTGCATTTAAAAAGGTCTGAAAACACTATTTTCAATAATAATGTGAACTATTGATTACTGATCTAGGGTGATCAGTTAATCTATTAAATCTGACAGTTGGAATAACACTGTTCAGAACCATATCACCTAGGACTTAACAACCAATGTCGCCAGTGATTCTTGCGCCGTATATTATGCGTTGACCATGAGATTTGGAATGGGACGGAGAATTCAGCTGTATCTTCTTCCTCTCGCATGAAGCCGGATGTGCAGGTCGTGGCTGTTATCCTCGTAGCGTGCATATTAATTGGTAATTCGTAGAGGATATGCAGCACATGGGTGGGAACCCTCAACGTCCCATGATAGTTCTGGCATCTAACGGTTTGTACAAACCATTGCCGTAATTCATTATGTGGGCATGGTGTACACCAAGTAGGCATGCGGGGTCGCGAAGGGGGCAGTGATTGGCTTGGATCATCTTCTGGGCACCACATCATGGAATTGTGGACGGGAATAAGCTGCCCGGTTGTGCAACAAAGAGTTGATCTCTCATGGGTAAAGTAACGCACCTCTATAGAGTGTAAGAACTGTAACTTGTTACTCCCTATTCCGGGAAGGAGCTGCGAACGCGGCGGAAAAGGAACCCCACGAAGGTTCTGGTAACCCCGTGAAGGCTGACGGACGTAGCTTTTCAGAATAAAAGAAACCTTTGAAGAAATGATTATGAAAACTTGCATTGCCTAGGACCTACGGTCTGTGGCTGTTGTTATAGTGCATCAACCACCCCTTTTCTAGTGAATTTGCTGAGTACGCTCGTACTCAAAATATCTTCTTAACCCCTGCTAGATTCTGAAGCCGAAATAGACAACAACCACATCAAGTTATGCTCCAGGATTTATCATGCAAAGCTAAAGCTCTTTAATGAAGTCAACATATACATCAACTCAAGTGAAGACGAAGTTACTGATTAGATAGGAATATAATTTCTAGACAAAGAACCTAATTCTATAGTGTATTGCAATAGCAGCAATGCCAATTCCTTAGTTAAATACTAGTTTTAATAGTATAATAGTTTTGCGTTATTATCTTTGATTCTTCTTCGTAAGAAGTTCTTTATCTTTCTTTAACCTAGAGTGTTCTCTTGATCTTGTGTAAAGAGTGAGTTGTAACATTTAGCTATGTATTGGACCTGCTATGTTTCTCTTGTGCCATTCAGAGGGATGTGATACTAGTGAATGGTGTTTCATTGGTGTTATGCTAATGACTATAGTGTACTACATCATGCAGTGGTATGCTGGGTCACCGCAGTTGGTATCAGAGCATATTCTTTGACGTTAGGTTGGAAACCTAGTAAATGGGTAGAACCTGTAGGACATATCCTATTAATAATAAAGAGTTCTCTAGTGATATGAGGGATATTCACTTGAGGATAATCCTGTTATATTACTAGTGCGATAAATCCTTTATATGCTTACCATTCCGATCATTACCAAAGAGTTTTAACTCTATGTGACTGATGATAATTTATTATCCACAGTTCCACATGGCACCTCAATATCCACCCCGGAATGTTCAAGTGATGAACAGGACGTTGGATGACTATGGAGGGGATTGGACAGACAATCTCCGACAACTTCTATGGAGTTTGGAATGTGAATCAAGACTTTTGGTCAAGATTTACACATACTATGATGGGCAGGTATTAGCTAAATACCGTGTCATGATCATGTTACCCAAGAAGTTAGGACTTAAGGGAGAAATGCCATCAGGAGCGGCAAGGTGCATGGCATCTGCATATCAGATTGCCGTAGCAGCATCCATAACCATGATCCGAGAACAGAAATCCCAAGCTCTATAAGGTAGTACCCATACCATTATACCACATAAAACCTCAAACTCAGAGCATAAGTTAGATCACTATACCTTAGTCCAAGCGGAACCTACTATAGCTGTGGAGTATATGGATCGTTATCGGTCTTTGCTAAACACTTATCATAACACTCACCAAGTTTTAGTTCAGGAACTGGATACGGTCATGGAGGATTTTACTAATCCTACTAAAGCAATGGCACGTAGGAAGAAGTTAGAGAACGAAGCTAGGCATCCCAAATACATACCTTCAGGAGAGGTGTTTGAGGAGACTGAGTTTCATGACGCAAACTCAGAAAATTATGCCTACTACCAAGATGACTTCAAGCCACCTGAAGACCTATGGACCAAGTATAACTCCTAACAACAGTAATGGAATAAAGTTATTCCAAATAACCCTGAGCCAAACCAGTATAAATGGGGAGTAGAATCTCAAGGTGGAACCATAGGAAATCACATACCTTGTGATACAGGTATCGGGGAAGAGACCAACTATAACCATAGAGAGCCTTATGGACCATTTGGGGGTGATACTAATCCAATCAACTTAGAAGAGTATCCCAATAGCTACTACACCAATCTGTACGACTGGATCCAAGAAAAAGCTAAGGATCCAACTTACTACGAGGAAGCATTGCCAGACAACCTGGATTATTCGGCGGAAGATTACGCCAACTCTAGTTATCTTTCAATGAATAATCTCAGTCCCAGTACTTCTAATCAATAATACGCACCTCCTGGATGCTCTTATGATCCAGAAGGCAGTCGTAGGACTTTCTCATCGTCCAGGAAAAGTAGTTGAGCACCAATCAATTTAGTTAATTAGATTACCTATAGCAGAGCGAGGCTCAAGCTGGGAAAGAAAGCCAACTCACAATCGCTCTGAAACACCTCGAACAGAGCTAAATGTCCCAGAATTGAACGAAAACCTAAAAATCTTTACAAAAGCTTTGGTTGTTTCTCGAGATATCCATTTACTGCTTGCTGAATTATGGCACGCAGGAGTTGGAGCAGCTCGCTCTTACTACACTACACAATTTCACAGATTTATCTTTGTTTGCACGGGCACGTGATACTAAACTTTGGAATTATGCGCATATTGCTGCTCGAAGTGGCAGTGAACCTATCCATAGCAATTGGAAGATTGACCTGAGCGGGCAAGGCACTCACTAGAGCATGTTTTCGCTTCATCCGCGTTTGATGATTCTTTTCATATAGAAACCAATGCCAATAGCCTATTGTTTAACACTGAGATCATGGACGGAACTCCAGGAAGCACTAGAGGAAGATGAAAGTAAGAAAGGAATGACATCCCAAGGGATGAGGGCTTGAATAATGTATATATAGGGTAATGCGTATTGTAGTGAAAGGTTTGCCGGAATAAGTGAGGATATATCCACAAGAACAAGAAGTTCTTTTAAGATAGTTGTGTAAATAGGTATGGAGCAAACCGTTGGAACATCTAGTACATTTTTAAATTATCTAAAACCTATGTGTAATAGATGGTATATGTTTGGTTGTTTATCGACTTTTGGATCTTATTGATTTTTCTTGATTGACTAGATCTGTACATGAAGTTTAATTAGGTGTGCAAATGCATGATGTAACACCCAGTTATTACTTGATGATATAGACCTAGATAGGAATGGGAATCCGTGTAAGGGAGCGACAATTTCAAAGATCAAAAAGGAAGACTTACTGGAAGGAAGAAGCAAGATATAAGGAGTGTTAACACCACTTGGAGGATAGGAAAAATTATTCCTAGCCAGACCCAAGAAATAAGTTGGGTATAGAAGATGTAGGGAGCCACAAGAAATAATAAACTTAAAGTTCAATCAAAGTGGGTTATATTACTAAGAAGTAATGGAATAGTTGTACCAAGTTCAAGGAAGTATCATGAATAAGTACAAATAGTTAGCTTTGGAACTCTGACAAATCCGAGAGAATGTGAGAGGTATGTGAGAAACCATATGGTAATACACACACCCTAGGACGGTTCGCAGCTGGTAATAATCAGCAACTGGTATTTGATCGATAGCTAGTAACTAATCCACAGTGGTATTTGTCTGTAGCTGGTATTTGGTTGAAATAGTTAACCAAATCTTATTAAAAGTTGCATAAAGAGCATTAAATTTGGCCTAAGTTAAGTAAGACCTAAGAAAGTTTAATAGATTTGAAGACGATCGCTTGGCAAGATGCTTTGCAAGGTCCAGTTTATTCAGAAAGAATGACCCAATAGTAAGTACGACATTTAGTGCTGAAAGATTTGCTTCGGAGATCCACAACTATGTGGATGCACCGTATAATCTTTCATTGGACCTAAAAACCAGTAAAATATAAACTGAATAGTAACCAACATTTTAGTTCAAGAATCAATGGTTTCTATGCATGTAGTTTCAAAACTATTAGTAAATCCTAAGGGGGAGAGTAGACATTATGAATTAAAGTTGATGGAAACCTTGTAGGTAATAAGGGAAGGTTATAAAAAACCTTAAGAAGGTATAAACTTGAGGGTGATAAAGTATACATTTACCAATCAAATTTTAAAAGGAACAACTTTTAAGTAACCCTTAAGAAGTAATATAGAACCCTAATTTAACAAGTGTTGAGAAAGAAAAATTCCAATGGGTATGGACAAATTGAGTTCAAATCCAATCTTGGAAGGAATACCAGTATCAACTATACAATGACAGGAATAGTAAGATAGTCTTTTGACTACTAACACGTGTATATATAAACTTAGAAACTTATGGTAGTGAGAACCTCCAAACTGTACTTAAAATAGTAATGAAGTTTAATGATTCAAGAAAAAGAATTGAATGAGGATATCTAATCAGGTTATGGAATACTCCAATTAATTCCATTAAACATCATCATGGAGTGGAGAATGTAGCAACCGTTACAAGTTAATTCCGTACTACGAAACGTGAGGGTTTGCGAACTTTGAGGACGAAGTTTATTTTAAGGGGGGGAGTCTGTAACATCCCAGCATTAGAGCCTAGAAATAAGCTGAACCCAGATGTGTGCATTGCATTCATGCATGGAAAATCCGAATAAATTTCGCGCTTTTAATCAAAACTTGTCAAAGTGATTGAAGCTTCTCTTAAATTGATGGAATAAGAAGTAGATCATCAAGTTGTCTGCGATAAGTTTCAATATGACCTTTGCTAAAACCTTATTTTATGTAAGGGAGATTTGATCCAAGGGAAGATCAATGGAAATCAAAGTTAAAACCTAATGCATTGTGATTTATAGTTGATCCTTAGGTGATCATATTATAGTATCCATTATAATCACTCATGAGTACCAATTTAAGGATATAACATAAATAACAAGAATGTAACAACTATATCTTAATCTCATCTACATATACCTTGAGTATCATGGTAATAGCTAACCCTACTTCTTAAGTAAGATTGAGTAGGAAATAAACTAAGCTTGGATCATTCACCATATATCTTTCTTTCCATATCAATCCTTATCATCTATGTTGAGTTCTATTCCCATATCTATTGTTCATCAATGTTGAGAAATCAAGTATTTATTCATCCATTCTCAACCTATCAAGCTCTTGATCATAATACAACTTACAAATAAGTGTTACAGAGAAACAATTAAGGAGAGATGAATAGTGATGCTAGTTTCAGATATCATTTATTTGATAAGAATTATTGAAAAGAAAACAATCAATAGGGTAGTTGATGGAGTTAAATCCCTCCTTGATAGAAAAGAAGATTACAAGGATGAAGACTAAAGATAGTTACTAGGAGCAATCCTATTGGATCAAGTAGGTATAGTTAATGCATTATATCTCTTAATCCAATAGAGCTAAACATAAGATAATTATAATACCACTGTAATGTTGTATTAATGGAGCCTTGATTGGCCAATTGGAAACCAAACCATAAAGGATCAAAGGATTATAATGATCATACCTTACTCACTAAGATTGAGTGCTTATACCATGTATAAGTGACATTGGTGGATAGGACGTTATTGAACCCTAGTCTAAATATATTGTCCTAGGTTAACTGTTACAAGCCACAATAATATAATGTAAGATTGATTTATAAGTACTAGAGTAAATAGAAGACAATATGATTAAATTACAACAATGATAGTATGAAATTATGGAAGTAGTCTTATTATTTTGAATAATAATAAACCTTAGAGAAAGGTAGTTGGATACATACACCTGATGTAGGAATATTAGTGATGCATGTTTAAGGAAGACTATGAGTGGAGTTTGAAGGAATACTTGTTGGATGGAAGGTTATCAATAGTAGAGTAGTGGATATAATTCAGAATTAATTAAAGGAAAATATAAAAATTTCAATGACAAGCTCATTAGTTTTATCAATGAATTTAGAAGAATACAAGGTGAATGAGAATAGTGATATGATGTAAAGCTCATCATACTAACTATGATGATGGATTGGAAGAATTATTATATCTAGGAAAGGAATTCCTTAATAAGAAGTCTAGAATTATGAATTATAGAAGATAGTAATTCTTGGTAAATAACCAACTCTAAATCTCAAATCAAATGTAATATCCATCTCATGCTATTGATCCATCATTTGATGTCTATAACACTTTATAGAAATATTTCCCTATAGCAAATCACATCAGCACATCTCTGTTAATTCCAACCATCATAACTATATGTGCCTAAGTATATCCTTATCAATTCCTTTCTATAAAACATTCAAGATATAACTTTCAAGTACCAAAGGTGATGTCAAAAAATATTCCAAACAGAAAACCATAGGTTAGTTATTGAATATTTAACCACATCCATAAAGGAGTCCAAGTATTTTATGAAAAGAAAACTCTAAACCCAAAGGTAAATAATCATAATTTAAAATCCTAAACTTCCTTTTCTATCATAAAAGAATAGATGCAATTACCATTTTCCAAATCAATGGAAGTAGTAATGATATAGGATCAATATATATATATATATATAAAAGTTTCTATTCAAACTACGAGCCAACTAGAGATAAGTTTATAAACAAATAAAAATATATCATTCAAGAAATCCATAACAAAAATAGGAGAGAAAAATAATAAGAAAAGTTTCTACAAACTATTAAAAAGAGGTTCATATTGAGTAAACAAAAGAAATACAAAAAGATGATATAATAAAAATTCACAAATAATAAAAATTCACAAATCATACAAAGAAATGTTCATAATATATAAAAATTCAAATCTGAATAAGAAAACAGGAAGTTGAAAAAGGATAAAACAAATAAGAACACTACATGGCTGTGGCCCAACACCCCTACACCTATATGACACCCCCGTGCAGCCCACAACAGCCCAGTTCTTTTCTATCTGTGTCGGACAATTGGGGTCAGGAGAGGACCGCGGGTTGAGTTGAAATAATTGCCAGGGGGTTATCCACAAAAGTTGCATCGTCGTCAGGCACACAGACAGCTCGCTGGCGGAGCTCGCCGCCGCTCGATGTCGTCGTTAGCCGTGCGCCAAGATACTCGTTGTCATTCCAGAAAGGGATAAGAAGGCCACCGCGATGCCATGCCTCAATCCATATCTCCAATTCCTCCTTATCCTCTCAGAGGCGAACGGGGCCGAAACCCTATCTCACCGGAGCCACCCCTCACCGTCGAATCACATCTCCCCACACCATCCTAAGAAGCCATGGAGAAGCGCCTTCCTCCGTAGATCCTCGGGGTAGAATCTTGCATCAAGGGGAGCACTGGAGCGGGTGAATTTTGTCGTTCCTCTTCGCAGCAGTTCATCGGAATCCTCGACGAGGAGCTCGTTTACGACCGCGCCTGTCCTCGCCGACCACTCTATCATCATCAGGGTGAGTTCCTGAACCTTCCAACATCCTTGAATCATTTATCTCGTTGTAAATCGCTGTTTCACCATGTTCCACTGTCGACCACCGTCGGAGCTCGTCGGAGCTGAAGCTCCGATGACTATTTCCGAGTGACACCGCCACTCGTAGGTTTAGTAGGTTGCGCTGATTCGAACTAGGCTAATCTCGCTTGCTAGGGCGCCGTAGATCATCGCTGGTGACCACTCACCGACGGCGGTGGTGGTGATGACGCCATCACTGCGTCATGCTCACCTCATGATCGAGCCACGTCAACTCGTTTGACCAGTCTCTGCCCACGTGGTTGATGACATGGCCTTGGGCCCATATGTCATTGGCTGGGGGTCAAGGCTGGGACAGTAATAAATGGATTTTCTTTACACAACGTGGTGAAGTGGACATAGGCCCACTAGTTAGTGACTGAGGCTAGCTCTTAGTGCAGTGTAAAAAGTATTTTCTATCAGGAAATACGTAAAATGTTATAATTCAATTAATAATATTCTAGAAATCAAATAAATTATTAAATCTTGTTTAATTAATAACTTTTGATTTATAATTCAAAAAAAATGTGTATAATATATAAAAATTTAAAGAAAAATAAAATCTATAAATTAAATCTATTATCAAATATTAATATAATGATTATTTAAATAAATATTATTTCATAAAGGTTTTATATATAATAAAACTTTAATAATGCAAATTTTAATAATAGAAAAATGTGAAAAATATAAATAAAATATCAAAAATCTTAGAAAAACAAGAATTACAATTTAAAATTATAATCATACATTATAATTCAATTTAATCAAGTATTTGTTATTTATTAAGTATTTATAAAGAAATAAATCTTATAAAAATCATATCTTATTATTTATAAATCACAAAAATAAATGTAATATACCAAAATGATCACAAAAATAATATCTACATGTTAAAAACCTAATTTTCCACTTTTGAGTTAAATAAAAACTGAATTATTTTAATAACTCAAATTTGAACTTATCTACTTCATTAATAATTTATATAAGGATAAATAAAATTTATTAATAGCTCTAAAATAAGATAGATTAGTCTAATAAATAGTATTAGTCTTAAATATTAATAATATAAGACCATAATGGTTTAAAACTTTATAAACATCTTTTTATTACATTACTTTCAACCTTAAATGAAAATCATAATCTAAAAGATTTCCATTCATAATAAAAACCTTCAAGAAGAATTTAAAGATACATCAAATCCTTTCTATTTATTTTAACCATCAAATTACAAAACCACCATCACACTATAATTAATCCATAAATAGTTAAGGAATATTAACTATAACCACTCATCTATAAATGTTAAATGATACCACTCCAATATAAACTCAATAAACCACCATACCAAGTAAAGCTACAATCATTTTTAAGTAACCTTAAAGCAACATTACCAAGTACACCAAGTATAAAATTTATAAATATTATACATTCAAACTGTCTTTGTTTTAAAGTTAACTTAAGACTACAAGAATTTAATTACAACATTATAAACATTATCATATGTTTTATAGTTAACTTTGGTCTAAAGTAGTTAAGTGATAAAACAACTCAAGTCAAACCATTTGAGCAAACCAATAATGTCAACCACCACTAACTAACCACAAAGCTTGTTTAGACCCTAGAAGAAAAACCTTTTCTTCAAATGTTATTATTTTTTCCACTTCAAACAAAAACTCTTGCATAAGCAATATTGACTAGTACTTCATAAGCACATATATTTTATTGCTACATATGTGTTTCTCACAACCACTTATAAGTTCTAATATAAACATAATTGTGAAACCTATCTAAAAGGTCCACGCATTCCAAAGTAATCATTTCCGGAATCCAAACCCTAAAGCGACGTTACCTCCAGTATTAGCGTCTAGAACGTGCATCACATTACTTATGCATAAAGGTATATTGCTTCTTTAAACATTAGTCCTTACCGGATCAATCATGCTGATTTCAGATTTTGGATATTATATACTGACTCGAAGACCGTGAGTGCATAATCGTGCAATCACAACAGGCAAGTTCACACTTGCTCATGTCATTTGCTTATTTTCTGTAAAGTATTTTACAAATACAGTGTTGTCCTCACCTGCATTTGAAAAAGGTCATAAAACACTATTTTCAATAATAATGTGAACTATTGATTACTGATCCAGGGTGATCAGTTAATCTATTAAATCTGAAAGTTGGAATAACACTGTTCAGAACCATATCTCCTAGGACTTAAGAACCAATGTCGCCAGTTATTCTTGCGCCATATATTACGCGTTGACCATGAGATTTGGAATGGGACGGAGAAGTCAGCTGTATCTTCTTCCTCTCGCATGAAGCTGGATCTGCAGGTCGTGGCTATTATCCTCGTAGCGTGCATATTAATTGGTAATTCGTAGAGGATATGCAGCATATGGGTGGGAACCCTCAACGTTCCACGATAGTTCTGGCATCTAACGGTTTGTACAAACCATTGACGTAGTTCATTATGTCGGCATAGTGTACACCAAGGAGGCATGCGGGGTCGCGAAGGGGGCAGTGATTGGCTTGGATCATCTTCTGGGCCCCACATCATGGAATTGTGGACGGGAATAAGCTTCCCGGTTATGCAACAAAGAGTTGATCTCTCATGGGTAAAGTAACGCACCTCTGTAGAGTGTAAGAACTTTAACTTGTTACTCCCTGTTTCGGGAAGGAACTGCGAACGCGGTGGGAAAGGAACCCCATGAAGGTTCTGGTAAACCTGTGAAGGCGGACGAACATAGCTTTTTAGAATAAAAGCAACCTTTGATGAAATGTTTATGAAAACTTCCATTTCCTACGACCTACGGTATCAAACACTCCTTTTCTAGTGAATTTGCTGATTACGCTCGTACTCAAAGTATCCTCCTAACCCTTGCTAGATTCTGAAGCCGGAATAGACAACAACCACATCAAGTTATGCTCCAGGATTTATCATGCAAAGCTAAAGGTCTTAAATGAAGTCAAGGAAGTCAACATATAAATCAACTCAAGTGAAGACGAAGTTCCTGATTAGATAGGAATATAATTTCTAGCCAAAGAACCTAATTTTGTAGTGTATTGCAAATAGCAGCAATGCCAATTCCTTAGTTAAATACTAGTTTTAATAGTATAATAGTTTTGCATTATTTATCTTTGATTCTTCTTCGTAAGAAGTTCTTTCTCTTTCTTTAACCTAGAGTGTTCTCTGGATCTTGTGTAAAGAGTGAGTTGTAACCTTTAGCCATGTATTGGACCCGCTGTGTTTCTGTTGTGCCATTCTGAGGGATGTAATACTAGTGAACGGTATTTCATTGGTGTTATGTCAACGACTATAGTGTACTACATCATGAAGTGGTATGTTGGGTCACCACAAGTCTCCTGCCTAGTAATTATGGTATGCCTTGACTTCTTGTCATGTGTGTGGTGATGTTTGGAATGTGTTGCTTGTCTGCTGGGAATCGTCTGATACGGTAGTTTGACCACCTAGTTGGTAGAATCCCAACACTAACCCTCGCAACCTCCTAACCGGAAAACTCTCCTCAGTAGGATGGCCACCTAAGAAAAACTCCGACAACCCCAAATAAGGCATTAGTCTTTCCCTCAACTCCAACGAACCACCCACTCTCTACTTTGAGAGTCGTCCGAAGAAGACCAAGCCATGACGTCGTTTAGGAATAACTGTGTACCCGGATAAATCTGCACCTATCTATTTTATCTCACCCCTGAACCACAAACCCTCCTCTGTGCAGATGGAGCCCGTTGATGAGACATGGATAAGCACAGGATTCCCCGTGCTCCTATGGGATTCCTTGCAGCTGTGCGGATACACCCAACCTGCCACCTACCAACTCCACAATGGACTGGAAAACAGACTATATCTGGGTCAAGTAACCATTCAACCAAAGTATAGAGTACCCGGAGAACCCATTCGCGCCCCGGGATTTCGTATGACAACTCCAGTGCTGGCCCTGTAAATGGCAGCAAGAGAAGCACTATTCTGCATTCGGGGTGTCCTTCCCGAGATGAGGCAACCCACGACCTTATATCTACCCATCAAAGGCAGCCTGGACTCATCTGGACAATCCCAAGATCCTCGCTTGACCTACCCCGCCCTGCAGCTGCAAGCCCATTATAGCTACGCTGGAAATGAGCTCCTCACCGCAGTTGTTGATGAAGACCGCCGCACCCAAATGGAACTTCATCGCGTGCAAGCTATCCTGAACCGCAATCAATCTCTAAAAGTTCAGCAAAGGAATAAAGCCATCATCAAAGACCCTGAAGAAGACTCTGGAAGCCGCTTCCTCAAGGGAAGAAAGAAGTGCGTCTCAGCTCTGCAATATCTCAAGAGGTTCAAGCCACCCCAAGATATACAAGGACCCTCCTCCCACCTCCATGAAGATGAAGAGGAAGCCAAAGAGGATTCCCCTGGATCATCCGCAAGCGGCAACTAGTCTAGTGTAGTACCGATGTATCATGGTACCCATGTATCGCCCCAAGACATGTTTTGTAAAACTCTAAGTGCCTGTTCGCCCTAGGGCACATACCTGTTTTGTAACCTCTTAAGTACCTCCGCTACCGACCGGTTTGAACCTTCTTAATGTATGTATGATATGCCAGTGTGATATCCTTCTTTGCATGTTCTACCCACGATGTTGCATCAGACCCAAACCCTCGTAGATTTGTTCTAAGGGGGAAAGACTGCGACTTTCCTGCCCAAAACCCTATAGACCCCAGGAATCGACCCCTAGTAGCACTAAGTGATGACCACGTCCCAAATATGAATCATCTACCCTGCATGAAGAACCACGCTCGGAACATCTCCACAATTGGAAGGCACTCCACTCCAAGTTCGACCGTCAAGCCAACATCCCGGTGTATCAAGACCCTGAAGAGAGAAACGTCGACCCCGAGGCAAGGAAAAAAAAGAAAATTCAACTTCCCGTCTTGCCTAAAGAAGGAAGTACCTTGTCGACGTTAAACCTACCTAGACTTGTCCTAAGGGGAAAAGGTTGCGTCTTTTCCACTAGCTTAACCTAAACATCCAAACCAGAAGCCCCTCTGCTCCAAACCGTAACTAACCACGTCGGGTATTTATAAAATTTGTTATCGTCTATCTTCTTCCACCGCTGAAATTGTTAAGAAGATGTTATCACCCTAACCTTACTCCTCGCTAATCTAAGTATGAGATTATTTTAAGCGGGAAAGGTCAGTAATATCCCAATTCCAGCAACCCTGATTTAAAGTCCAAAAGGCAAAACTCAGGGGAACAAAAACTTTTTCATGCAATGTGTGCATACTTGCTTGCTTGTGCTTAACTAACTGCTTGTGCATTAGTTGTGTGCTCCTGATCTCAACCCTAGTTTACAAAAACTATTTTACAAAAGAGATGTCTCGGCTCATCTTTTATATTCTCAAATGTTCTGGCATTCCAAAACTTGATCCAAGATGAATTTGACACAACCAAATGTTTTACTAGTTCATATTAACAAAACTATGGAGACCTATATATTATCTCCTTATGTTTTCAAGACAGAAACTTCAACTAATCTTATCCCTAGGTTTTCCAAAACCTTGTTAAAACCTTTTCATCCCCATCTTAGTAGAGATACCAAGATGATACCTATCTTAATTCAAAGCAAACCCCTTTCAAAATACCCCCCCTTACCTCCAGCTAGGCTTGATGGTAACCCTAGTAATAGTTGGATAAGTGATAAGATGAATTGCCTTGATCTGCTGATTTTCCTTGTTTTCTTAGGATCTAAATTGAGCTAACCTAGTAGATCATCTGTCAACACCCGGATTTTTCAATCCTAGATGCTTGTTATGCCACACATCGCAATCCCAGGATTACCATTTTTGCGAGACATAACAGAATTGGATACCATAGTACATCATCCATTACAAACGATACATATGTTCTTACACAAATAGGGATCTCATGATCCAGTTCTTAATACAACATCAAGCAGCGGAATACGTAATAATAATGGTAGCGTAGGCGAAGCTCCATCTTCGGGGTCACAGGCAATGCTGACGATGGGAGATGATCCTAGTTGTCGTAACCTTCCTGGGGTCCATCCTCAAGGTACTCCTCTTCATAGTCTGGCCATGGGAATAGCCAGGGACAAAGCCATGAGTACTGTTTAAGTACTCGCAAACCAATACTAGCAGGTAAAGAGGTTTTCGGATAATAGGACACTAGGCTCTAGGGTTGTTTTGCAAAAGCCAGATTTATCTCTACTAAGTTCTGAAGCTAGTCAAAATTTTATAACTCCTAATTGGGAACTTGTATTTCATATCAAAACTCTGTTGTGATCAAGTCAAAGTCTCAATTCACTTCACGAGTCATTTTGAAAAGTCTGACGGGGGAACAGTATGGCCACTCCAACTGTCCATAACCGCGGACGCGGCTATTCGAATAGTTTGACACTCTGCAGAGATTGTAAACTTTCACCACAACATTCGATACATCCGTCAGGAACAAATCCTGAATTCAACATACTCAGTATGCGGATAATCAATCCTAACCTTTCAATTATACGCTCTAGTATAAGCACCTCTCCTGTGAGTTTGGCCTCCCAACCATGACCAACTGTCATCTTGGGTACTGCACAGGTGGACAATCTTCACAAGGTAGCCTCAGGTCAGACCTTGGCCTTGAGGGAACTAATACTAAGGAATATAAGTTTCCGGTCAATCCCTACCCGATATTCGGGTATTGTGGTTGTACGATAAAACTGGAATGGTATCGCATCTAGACAACCATCAGTTTTATAAAGGGCTAAGGCTCATGCCTCAACATTTTTATCACCAAAATCCTCAAGTGTTTGGAAACACATGTCCAAAACATTTCAATAGAATGATCCATCATTCCAAGGTTTTCATAACCATTTTTCCACCAAGCATTCCCATCTAAAGTTGATCAAGTTTTATGTTTAGCACTAGCATCTACAAGTGGGGGTAGTACTAATGATGGGGTAGTAACTAGTGGAGTTTTAACTAAGTACAACCTTACATCTTAGGATGATATCAAGGTTTCTAACTTAGGTCAAATTTAATGCTCTTTATGCAACCTTCAGAATCTTTCCAGTATCTACAAGTCACTTAAGTCAACTCTAAGTTGAAGCTTTGATAAAGAAATAAAGTAAGAAGCTTGCACATCAAACTAGGATTGGTTTATCAAGTGGGTATGATCACATATGCTTAAGGCATATAGTAGTCATAGACCAAGTATGGGTTTGTTGCATCAGTAGGGTATCTTGCAAGTGTTAGCTTGCAGATTCACTAGTAGTATTAGGCTTGCTAAAGTAGAATGTCTTGCAAGTTTTATCTTGCATTGGTATAGTATCATCTTGCCTTGTGCAGAGCAGTGCTTGAAGTTCTCCTCGGCTTCTTCTTCGTAGAATCCTCCTTCCTCCTCGTATCCTTGGTCGGTACTAGCGTCTATGAATAAATACGAGGTACACAATCACCAAACAATACTTAACTACTTGAAATCATCACACACAAGGGTCCTATGGATGATCTAGCATCATCTCTAACATTACAAGGTTAAGGCTTGGTTTAATTTCTTTTATTTTTAGAAAGCAATTTCTACTCACTGAGAAACTACTTAAGATTTAATATTCTCCAAACCAAACATGGGATCATGTTGACACATGTCATCACCACATATTGTAGTCCATGGGAATGTGATTTAAAGTGGTGTCACAATTTAATAAGGTTTTACCCTTTTATTTTAATTAATTAAAGTGGCTAGAAATGCTTATGTAGCATTCTTTTATTACTTGAACATTATTTCTGCAAGTAAACCTATATATTTTTATATATTCTGAAAGGTATGGTTAAATGTGATTTTTGAGAGTTGGAATCAACTCATAAGCTATTATGGTTTGAATTTGAAAAATGTTTGAATCCAGAAAAGCTTCTGCCTTGTTATTTTTACCATGGGTGATCTATAAATCCAAATGACTTGAATCCAACGGGCTTGGATTCAGCATTCACAGACCTTTCCAACAAAATTGGTTTCATTCAATTTGGTGCACCCAATCGATCTGGGATGATTTTTGAAAATGGGTACAGAAGTGTGTTTGAATTAAAAAGAAAAAGGTTTAATTTGAATAACTGGGCTGCGCGGAAAAGTTACTGGGCTGGCCTGCTAAGCACAGTGCTCCTGCGGGCTGCTTAAGTGGGTGTCCCCACTCGTTAGTGACAAGGGGCTGGGCGAAGCGGTATGGGGCAACATGGATCGTTCGATCTAGTTCTAATCCAACGGCTGGGAGTCATCGTGGACGCGAGACAACGCCGGCAAGAACGAAACCTAGCGCGGACAGTGAGGGGTGCTGGGGGCTCACCGGGTACTGGCGAGGGTCGACGAGGCGGGCGAACGACAAAGTCGACGACGGCGAATCTCCTGGTACCGGTGGCTTCTCCTGGGGCGGCTCCAATTGCTGGCTCCCTTCTTCTCCCGAGGCGGCGGGCTCCGGTGAAATTCTGGCGGGGTGGTGCTCAACTTGCTCTGAGAACGGTGTGGCACGATCAGTGAGGAGAGGGGAGTGAGATGGTGTGAAGAAATCGTGCGGGGGTGGCCTCTATTTATAGTCGAGCGAGGGGACCGGCGGGGTGCACGGTGAGCTCGTCGGGGGTGAGGTTACATGCGGCTAATGGCATGGGCAAGGGTAGGGGACGGTGCGGTGTCTCCTGGCGATGCTCAACGACATGGTCTCGAGGCATGGGGCGGTGCGGTTTGGTCTGGAACGGGCGATGCTCTGCGCGGCAGAGGCGGCGTCTTCGACGGCAGGCGGTGGCTGTGCGGCACGGGGCGACAAACGGGGATGTCTGGCGGTCTCCTGGGTCGGTGGGGATTGTGTGTGCACGCAGCGAGGGTGGCGCACGGTCTGTGGGCGCTGGTCGAGAGTGGTGCTCTGGCGCATGCTCGGCATGGTCTCTGGCGGTCTGGGCGCGGTTCGTGCGCGTGGTCCAGGGCTTGGCAACGCTCGCGGCTGGGACAGGGAGTGGCGGTGGACGGTGGGCTGCCTCCCAGACAAGGTTGGCACGACTAGTTCTGCTTCTAGCTTCCTGTCCACAATGGGGTGACAAGGGGGTGCTCGGCTGTTCACCATTGATGGCAATGGCAAGCTCACAGGGGTGCTAGTCCTTAGTTAAACTTCCTAGATGATCTACTGAGCTGGGTGTGAGCTAACTAGGGAACAAGTTAGGCCAATTTCACTGCACACTATAGTGTTTGATGTTTGTTTGATTTGTGTCTGCAACCTGTTTGATGAAATGGCCGCATGAACTCAAGTTTTGAATTTTGAAAAGATTTTTGGTGGGTTTGCTAGATTGGTGCTGGTGAGTCTGCAGATGCTTGGGTTTTGAAAGTTTAGCTTGTTTGATCGAGTGGTTTTTGAAAAAGTGGGATCTTCCCATATGATAAAGATTCAATTTTGAATTGTCATTTAAACTATGCATTAGAAAGTTTCTGGATGGTCACAAAGTGGGCCTTGATACCTTGTTATGAGTACATTCAAGGGGTGCAAAGATCCAGAAAAGTTTTTGTTAGGTTCTGAAAGTTTGAGACAGCCAAAGTAGGCATAGGAGTTAAATTGGCCAAAATGACCATTCATTTCATATATGTGTTTTGATTTACTTGTCTTTAGGAAAAGTGTGGGAAATGTTTTAGATGATGTTTATTTCACCTAAGAAACATTTTACAAGCAATGAAACAAACAAACAAGGTGGTTTTAAAGGAATTCAAAATCCATGCATACACATATGCATGCATTCATCATTTTATTTAGAAAAGTTTTTGTTAACCCTAATTTTGAGGATTAAAGTTTGATGATCCAAGATTAGTATTTTTGTGATGTTACATGATCCTTTAGGATTCAAACCTTGCTTGTGATCATCAATCTCAAGCTAAGCTTCCAAATCTGGAGCTATCCTAAGCCACTAAAGTAACCATCTCCTCTCATGCCTAGATCAATCCAAGGATAATCCCCTTGGATAGTTTCCAACTCAGTGGAGACCCAATCTAAGAAAGAATCCCATTCACTTAGTTAGTACCTAAACTTCATCTCCTTGATCATGAGTTTGGAACCTAGCATCCTCTCAAAAGCTTCTACACTTGCACTCTAGTCCAAAACCCCAAATATGCCAAAATGGCTAAGTCTGGATTTCTTATCTGTATAGCATCTTTGGAGCCCTACCTTTTCCATCATATGTGCATTCTTGAGAATGTGATTGAACTATCTTGTAATAAATCATTAGTACTACCAAAGACCACTCTTTCCCTTTCCTAAGCCATTCAAATTCCCACTCATCCATGATGGTTTTGTAGTCAAGATAATAATCTTCTCTTCAAATCTTATCATCTTTCCTACTTGGGTAGAAGCTCACATCTATATGCCTGGTTAGGACCTACTAACCATGGGCTATCAAACCCCATTTGAATTGTTTCCAATGGATCCTTGTGCTTCTTAAACCCACATGGTTTAGGAGGCTAACTGATGTGTCTGTTATGGCAGCCTTATTTTCAACAAATTTGCCATATCATCTAGACCACCTCAGATCCAACCAAGACAAACCCTTTCTTCCATTATCATATACATGACATGGCATATCCATCCATATAAACCTTGTACCAAGGTGAGCTCTGAGCTCCCTAGTCCAACCATGTTTACATGGCATCAGAATAACTAAACCCTAGTTCCCCTAGAAACCTAGCTTTATTTATTTTCACCACTTTTCTTCAAAACAAAGGTTTACCTTGATGCATACATCAAGTGTACATCATCTACCTTGTATATAAGCATCCCCAAATTATTCTCCCAATTATTTGGATTACTAAACTACTTTATTTCCTTATCTTGCAAATTCCTCAAAACCCTTGTCTTCAAAGATAAGTTTGTTTTTCTCCCAATCACCTTGACAACTTAAGGCACATATGATGCCTAATTATCATATCCTACCTTCCCAACTCAAAAATAAATATTTTTTAGTTTCTTAATTAGTTCTTTTTGCCATTTCTCATAATTTGCAGAAACAAGAAATAATTCTCCAAAAATACTTTTCCACTTCAATAAATCCCAAGAAAAATCTCCAATGTGTGTTATGGTATTTAGGACCATATCACATCAAAAACCAAGCTTGTCCCATGTAAATTTATCAAATAAGCATCTAGAAACTACTTCTGGACTATTTGAATATTTGGGTTTAAGTGCACCTGTAATCCTCAGAAAAATCCCTTCTAAATCATGGAGAGATTATTTGAGCCCATCTATCTACCAGTACCATTTCCACTCTTTGTCCAATGAAAATTTTGTAACTTCCTTCACAAGCCTCATATTGATCAATTTTGCAAACATAATCAAAGCTTGTATCAAATCAACACCAAACCAGCACCAAATCTCGCCAAGCACTCCTCATCAGCTCACCACTCTCTCCTAGTCGACCAACACTGAATGTGCCCCACCCCATTGGGCCCCACATGGTTCTTTAAGTAAGAGACAAAGGACTTGTCTTTTCAACCCCCATTTCTTTACTCATTGCAGCCCTCTACTCCCTTTCTGCTCGGTGCACGACCATAAGAACCCCCAACACTCTCCCCACCGCCCCTGGCCACCAATGGTAAGGACATGGACAAGATCCATGCTCATCCATGAGCCACACCCACCATAGACCCCTCCCCTCGATTTATAAGCCCACAAGCCAATATAGCCCTCCCCCTCCAGCTCATTTGCCCCATATCCCCCTCAATCTCTTCACAGAGCACCCCCCTTTACTCTCCCTTGATCCTCCTTGCTCGACAGAAGGAGAAAAAGGAGCTTCAGCCTCCGAGAAAGAAACGACCAAGGCTCCTCCCACCGCTCCCCTCTCCCTCTACATGTCACCCCATTGGACGCCCCTTGTCCCTCTAATGCTAACCATACCCCTTTTGTTGACCTGCAGCAGCTACTAATACCGCGTCGGCAAGCTCCGGTGACCTCCACCTCGGCCACCATCGCGCAAGCTCCTACCCAACGTCAAGACCCCTCGCGCTTCCCATCCCCAGACTCGCCGTCGTTGACAGCATCGCTTCGTCGCTTCATCGCCCCCACGCTGGGAGCTCTCGGCACCCCTTCGCCCTAGATCTCGCGGGCAGGCCCACCACTAGGGCGCGGCTGGCAGCGTGCCGCCTACGCACGATCGATGCGCCTGGGCCGATTTGGCTCTTCGGGCCCAGTATCCCCCAGATCTAGCCCATAGGCCCCGAGCCCCTTCTGCTTTTCTTTTAGATTTTAGATCTGAAATTCAGCAGTTTGTTTTATATGAAAACAAAAATGGAAAACCCTTCCAATGGCCCAAATCTAAATTCTATTGGATGCACACATGTTTTTCCTAACATGCAGACCAATTCATACACTAAAATAAAATACAAAATAAAAATGATAAATTTTACACAAGGATCTGTCTACACCACTAATGATTTTCCCCAGGAAGTTCTACAAACCCTTTTGGAAAGGAACCCATTTTTCCTGAAAGGTATCACCCATACCTTTCAAAACCCCACAGGCCCCTTAGTAATTTGCTTCCTAGTTTTCTGGTAGCAAAAATAACAAAATAAATTACTTTCTGCCTTTAGTAAATTTACTAGGCCAAACCAACTGAGGTTTTGACATAATTAAAACTCCCCTTGAACACACATATCCATATCCTACTAAATCCACAAGCTCATAATTTTATGAGTATCTGTGGAATTTTAGTGAATAAAACACTTATGTTTATAGGTTTTTCACTAACAAAATCACCACAGTAACTCTGTAACTCCAAAATGGTTGATTACAATTTATACAGAAAGGTATTTTCATCCCCTAACATGTGACCTTGGAATCAACTAAAAATATCATGTAGATTACATCTTATGAAAAATACAAATCCTAGCCAGTACTTACTTTGGGAATTTCTCAAGGGAAATCTGTTAACTATTTTGAGGAGATTCTAACTGCTCTGGATTCAGTCCAAAAAATATTACCTTGCCACAAAAGGAAATAATTTTTGGAACTCCAGAGAAGTTCTGGTGAATTATTTACTAAAACTAGAGTTTTAACCACTATAAAATCCTTTATAAATCAAGGGAAATTGATAAAATAGTGAAACCACTTTTGTTGGATTCATTTTATCAATATCTATCTGATGGTATCATTTTCATACAATGGGATCATACATATTAAATGCTTGATAAAAAACCAATCTCCTAGGTAATCCCAAAACTAGAAACACAAAGGGATCCTTTTCCCTAAATCCCCCAACCCTTCTCCCAATACAAACCAACCAATCATCCCACATCCTACTACCTCATATCATGAATCTATCCTTTACTTCTTGTATGGTTTGATGCATGTATGCCTTGTATTGATTGGTGTATTGTTTGCTTGCATGTATGCTCGGTAACAGCGATACTTGCGATTGTGTGACGCCGAGAAGAAGGAAGGATCGGGATATTCATATTACTGGTTATCTGGTTATCTAACGAAGTCAAGGGACATATCGTTGGTCATAGGCAATCCACCATTCCTGAACTCTGATATTAACCTACTCTTGTTTATCAACTGTTTTATATCTCGTTTGTAAACTGCATGAAAACAGGCATGGTTTGATTTAAATAAACAAACTTGGCTCCTCCAAGTTATGAACGAGTGTCCATTGGGACACCTACACTTTTTGCACATACCTTTACCCTTTAGAATGAGGCTAAGATGATTAACATCTTCCCTCTTGGAACTCGTGGATTTTTCAATGATAAAACTATTTTGGGTTTTTTCCCTACTATAAAAGTTTTCAAACTAAAACCCTTGGAAAGAGGCATCATTTCCGAGTGGAAGTTTTACCAAAAGAGAATATGAGGAGAATGAAGAAAATTCAAGCAAGAGAAAGAGAAGGGATGTTCTACGCCAATGTTCGGAAATTTTTTATCCGTGCAACCACATTACCCCAGATGTTGGGGCTTAGCTCGTAATTTGTGGTCTTTAACCGGGGCTGATCGTACTCGCTAAAGGGGAGAAATCCTCTGAAATCCGGGTTGGCTAGGGCAAGGTACCGGTGCAACAATTGGGTCTCTCGCGGACGGTATGCTTTTAGGTAGTACGGATGGAAGAATTGTCACTATTGCTACCTGTCAGACTTCGGTATAGAGGTAGGGGTCAGTACGGGAGGAAGGACGAGGGTCGTCGTACCCCATACTTGTACCGGAGAGATAAACCCAAAAGGAAAAGTCGCCGTTGCTGGGGATCGACAAATGAAAGGTTCAAGTTTTTATCCGAACCCCTGTCTACGGTGTGTAGCAGGCCGTGGTTTTATCCCGGCGGATGAATTGATTCTTGTGGGTAAAGTGCACAACCTCTGCAGAGTGTGAACTATTCGAATAGCCGTGTCCACGGACAAGGACGGTTGAAATGGCAAGAGCTAGGAGTACCCTTCGGTTAAGTTGAGATGAAATAAAGGATGTGACTTGGTCACGAGGAAAGATAAGAATAATATGGGTTTTGATCAAAGATGGTCGATAAGGTTTTAAAAAGGGTTTTACAACAAAACGTTTTCTAAATCTTTTTAACAAGGATGTGGAGATGTCCAGATTTTTAAAAAGGAGGCATACTTTGCAAAAACTCTTTTTCAAAAAGATATAGAGATGCCTAACTTAGGTTATGTTTTCAAAACAAATATAGTCTAGATTTATCTCACCATAGCCAAGTATGCTTTATCTTGTTACATTGTCCCGGTGGTTTGCGAGTACACTCGAGGTACTCACTGGCATTGTCCCTGGCTATTTACTTGGCCAAATTGCAGATGTTAAGACGGAACGAAGGAGTCGACGTCTATGTGAGCTAGGCCATCTTCCCAGTCAGTTGCCTGTAGGTTAAGGCACGGGCTCTGCGTTGAACACTTCCGCTACTTGTGTTGTAATCGCCATAAAGGCCTCCTTGTAAGTTGCTGTACACATTAATTAAGGATGTTGTAATGATACTTGTCGGTTTTGCTCACGGCTCACTGATCATGGGAACGTGAATTATATGCATAACGGGTATTCTCGGACCGTCAATCCGGGGTGCACAGATAACAGGAGCATAATTATTATCACAAGTTTTACCCATAGTAGATATTTCAAAAGAATCCACGGGAACATAACATTCATCCTTATTTGGTAACCATGGGAGACAATCAAATAATGTAAGGTATAAAGATTTACTCTCATTAGAAGGTAGGCATGGGTAGCTAATCCATTCTTCCTCCTTTTGTTCATCACTCTCCTCCTCTTTTTCATCTAATGAGCTTCCAGTTTTAGCAATTTCTTCTTCCATAGGCTACTACAAGGCATTAGTATCTTCCGTTGGTGGAAAGCACCTATTAAAATATTCAAGAATATAGCCATTTTCTTCCTTGTAATTATCAAAGAAAATTTTAAGTATATCATAAACCTCATATTTATAAGGTGCATCATCAGTATTTTCAAGCACATTAGCAAGTTTGAATGCACCCTTCCAAGCAATAAATTCTTCAATTTGTTCCACATCATCCGAACCCCTTCCAGTATTAAGTTGCAAGCCCAGATAATTGCACTAAGCAATGTGTGTAAAGTAACCAATACAATTGCCCCATGGACAATGGATTGTTGTTTTCTCCCTAGTAGCAACAGCACATCTACAACCTTAGAGATTTCTGTCACTTCACCAGATTACTAGAGGCATGAACCTACTATCGAGCATAAATGCTCCCTCTTTGGTCCATACAATACTAGCAACAGAGAACATGCAGGATCACAAATAACATAGACATGATAGAATCAATAATCAATTTGATATAGTATCTCAATATCCATCTGATCCCCGCAAACACAACATGATTAAAAAAAGATGATCTTGATCATGAACGGAGCTCACAATATCTAAACATGATTGCACAAAGGAGGAGAAACAACCATCTAGCTACTGTCTGGACCCATAGTCCAAGGGTGAACTACTCACACATCACTCCAGTGGATGGCACGGTGATGAAGAAGGCCTCCGGGATGATCTATCCCCTCTGGAAGGGTGCCGGGAAGAGCTTCAGATCCCCCCCGATCTAGGGATGGAGATTGGCGGTGGCTACAGACTGTTTCAAGGAGATTTGATCGGGTACTTAGGGTTTCTGCATCGGGGTGCTTTTATATGCGAAGGGGCAAGGTTGGTGGGAGCCCGAGGGGCACACACCTAGGGCTGGCATGACCAAGACTAGGTGTGGCCACTTCGTGGCCCCACTTCGGCTGCCCTTTGGACTCCGTGTTCCTTCTGGTAAAATATTGACTTTGGCTTTTGTCGCGTCCAAATCTAAGAATATTTCCTTACTAGCCTTTTTGAAACCAAAAACAGCAGAAAATAGGCAACTGGCACTGTGGCATCTTGTTAATAGGTTAGTTCTGGAAAATGTATAAAAATACCTCAAACTGTAGACAAAACATAGGAAATATGATACAAAACAAGCATGGAGCATAAAAAATTATAGATACTTTTACGATGTATCAAGCATCCCCAAGCTTAATTCCTTTTCGTCCTCGAGTAGGAAAGTGATAAAAATAATAAATTTTGAGGTGACATGCTATCACAACTGATCAAGTTATTGCAAAGCATTGATAGCTGGGATCAAAGTACTCTAAACATGAGCATGAAATACGTAGTTCTAACAATAATACATACCAACTAAGTTGTATCATGAAAAGGTATAAACAAAAGATCATGAATAACAATGTATTGAAAGACGTTTATTTGTTTAACATATAGAAAACATAGCATGTGTGGTATTCAGCTTGTCCCTCATGGTATAGCAAAACATAAATGCATAGGACACCTTCAAAGTTCATAAGGGTGACTAGATACAAATAATTTAAGAACAAGCAATATCAACATTATGAATCAGTCAACAAGTTTTGGGACAATGCACATTAAACTAATAATGACAACTATGCTCTCTTAATTGGTGCATAAAGATAGAAGATGGAGACTCAATATGAAAGTAGAAAGAAAGGACCTTCACAGAGGGAAGCAGGGAGTTCAAGTTTCATAAATAGCTTCCAAAAATTATGGTACTTATTAGCTTCCAGCTCTCATTGCACCTATCATAAGCATCTTGAAGTGATTAAGGTTAAAGTGAAAAAAATATGAAGTATATACTTGAGAGATCATAAGTTGGCAATCTCATGTCCCTTGAGTACGAGGGCCATTCCTCATGCTAGTCAACTTTAGTCACAAGCAAGTTCTTGTCATTGTAAGTATATGTATATCATAGAGAACCGCCAATGGTATACCCATTGCTCCTAGACACAGGAGCTATCCCATATCAAAATGACAAGGCAACAGATTGTGAGCATCTCAGCGATCATTTTATTTGCTATTTGCAAAGGTTTTTATTGAGGATGCTTCACAGATTTCTCACTATGGTTATGCTGCAAGTTTCCACCATGATTAGGCATGGCTTAGGATAGCCGCCAAGGTGTTTCTCTAACACATATATAATACTCCATGAACTTACAAGATCCCCTTTTATTTCACACCGCCGAAATCCATAAACAAAAGATCATGATATCAACTAGATAATATTTACAAGTGTTGAAATTGTTCCCCATGACCGCATGGTTCTGCTAGTTCCCAACTTATAAGTGCAAGCATATAAGCAACATAGATGCCACAATGGTTCAAGTTTATTAGCTGCAAGAAAGTAAAGTGTGCCATCAAGTTTGTGAGAGCTTTAATCACTAATTTTCACATAACAAGTTTAAGTTGGAAGATAGATAAAAACATGAATATACTTGGAATGGTGTAACACACCATGCATAGGAATTTATAGTGGACTCTTTGTAATAACTTGGTTTCTTGGGAGTTGGATGCATGAGTATAACTTACTCAGTACAAGTGGAGGCTAGCAAAAGAATGGGAGCGACCAACTAAGAGAGCAATAATGACCATAATATTGTAAAGCAACAAAATATTATCAATTAAAGCATAAAGTGGTATCACAAGTCAAAAACTAAATGATCATAGAGGCTAAGGTGACTGGTTCATAGTCTTAACATGGTGTAAGCATGTGCCAAGTTAACCCAAATAAAGCATCAAAGGGGAATACCACAATATTATGCTTTTGTATGCTAAAACAACGTATGATTCTTTCAAGGCACATTAAGAAATCTATTTTTTTTGGAACAATTCATGCTACAACAATAATCACTAAGCATATGGTCAAAGCAACATTTAGCATGACATGGTAAAGTCTAAGATACAGTCAAAACAAGCTCCCTTTTGTACCACTTAAACATGAAGCTTCCTACTCTTTTCCAACACCAATCGACTTATTTGAACAAAATATGAATGTGGGGGTCCAACTAATTTATTTAGAAACAAAACAAAAGAAAACTACAAACAAGAACAAAGACGCTCGAAGAACAACACAATAGTGCATGAAACAATAAATATGAAGTGTTTTCAAAGAAAACCTAAGATTTTTATTGATGAAGAAGGGGATGCCTTGGGCATCCCCAATCTTTGTGTAACATCCCTAAAATCATGTTTCAAACTCAGGCATATCATCCATGCATCCATGATCACATATAGAGTTCATTCCAAACAAATCAATTCAAAAACAGGAGCATATGAGCTCATTATTTTATGTGATCAGCATTTAAATCAAACGCTACTCTCCAACGAGAGATTGTTGTTCATGAAACCAAACTTTGTTTTCTTATTGCTCTCAGGTTGTATTGCTAGATTACTAAGATTTAAACCAATGTTTCAAAACAAATATGATTTGAAAACCAATTTCAAAACCTATTCAAACTAGTGCTATGCCACTTCTTATTTTATTTTATTCCAAGTGACCAAGCCAATTCAAAGTGACCACTTGGTTTTATGCCCAGAAATGTGATTGTTGCACACTGCAAAAACCCTGAAAAGATTTGAATTCAAATAGGTTTTGAAATCATTTGAATTTGATTCCTGAAATTGAAAACAGAAAAAGAAAAGGAGAAAAGAATTGGAAAAGGGCCTGCGCCACCTATCTAGCCCAACAACGGATTCATCCCACTAAGCCCACCCGGGTTCCCTCTATCTCTCTCTCACTCGCAGACGCACCCACCGAGTGACTGACGCCAGGACCCCACCCCCTCTCTGTTTCTCTCGCTGACAACTGGGCCTCACTGCCGCGTCACTGTCAACACCCGGATTTTTCAATCCTAGATGCCTGTTATGCCATACATCGCAATCCTAGGATTACCATTTTTGCGAGACATAACAGAATTGGATACCATAGTACTTCATCCATTACAAACGATACATAAGTTCTTACACAAATGGGGATCTCATGATCCAGTTCTTAGTACAACATCAAGCAGCGGAATACGTAATAATACACAAATGGGGATCTCATGCTCCATCTTCGGGGTCACAGGCAATGCTGACGATGGGAGATGATCCTAGTTGTCATAACCTTCCTGGGGTCCATCCTTCAGGTACTCCTCTTCATAGTCTGGCCATGGGAATAGCCAGGGACAAAGCCATGAGTACTCTTTAAGTACTCGCAAACTAATACTAACAGGTAAGGGGTTTTTGGTTAATAGGACACTAGGCTCTAGGGTTGTTTTGCAAAAAGCCAGGTTTATCTTTACTAAGTTCCAAAGCTAGTCACAATTTTATAACTCCTAAGTGGGATCTTGTAATTCAGGTCACAACTCTGTTGTGTTCAAGTAAAAATCTCAATTCATTTCACCAGTCATTTTGAAAAGTCTGACGGGGAACAGTATGGCCACTCCAACTGTCCATAACCGCGGACGCAACTATTCGAATAGTTTGACACTCTGCAGAGATTGTACACTTTCACCACAACATTCGATACATCCGTCAGGAACAAATCTTGAATTTACCATACTCAGTATGCGGATAATCAATCCTAACCTTTCAATTACACGCCCTAGTATAAGCACCTCTCCTGTGAGTTTGGCCTCCCAACCATGACCAGTGTCATCTTGGGTACTACACAGGTGGACAATCTTCACAAGGTAACCTCAGCTCAGACCTTGGCCTGGAGGGAACTAATACTAAGGTATATAAGTTTCCAGTCAAGCCCTACCCAATATTCGGGTATTGTGGTTGTAGGATAAAATTGGAATGGTATCGCATCCAGACAACCATCAGTTTTATAAGGGGCTCAGGCTCATGCCTCAACATTTTTATCACCAGAATCATCACGTGTTTGGAAACACATGTCCAAAACATTTCAATAGAATGATCCATCGTTCCAAGGTTTTCATAACCTTTTTTCCATCAAGTATTCCCATCTAAAGTTGATCAAGTTTTATGCTTAGCACTAGCATCTACAGGTGGGGGTAGTACTAATGAGGGGTGGTACTAGTGGAGTTTCACTAAGTCCAACCTTATATCTTAGGTTGATATCAAGGTTTCTAGCTTAGGCCAAATTTTATGCTCTTTATGAAACCTTCAGCACAACTATCTAGTATCTACCAAACTCTTAGGTAGACTCTAAGTAAGCTTTGATAAAGAAATAAAGTAAGAAGCTTGCAAGTAAAACTAGGATTGGTTTATCAAGTGGGTATGATCACATATGCTTAAGGCATATAGCAGTCATATCACAAGTATGGGTTTGTGGCATCAGTAGGGTTGGCAAGAGTTATCTTGCACAACCACTAGTAGTATTAGGCTTGCATAGTAATTAGCTTGCATAGGTATAGTATCTTGCAATTGTTAGCTTGCCTTGTGCAGAGCAGTGGTTGAAGTTCTCCTCGGCTTCCTCTTCGTAGTATCCTCCTTCCTCCTCGTAGTATCCTTGGTCGGTTTTACCCTTTTATTTTAATTAATTAAAGTGGCTAGAAATGCTTATGTAGCATTCTTTTATTACTTGAACATTATTTCTGCAAGTAAACCTATATATTTTTATATATTCTGAAAGGTATGGTTTAATATGATTTTTGATAGTTGGAATCAACTCAAATGCTTTCATGGTTTAAATTTGAAAAATGTTTGAATGCAGAAAAGCTTCTGCCTTGTTATTTTTACCATGGGTGATCTACAGATCCAAATGACTTGAATCCAACGGGCTTGGATTAAGCATTCACAGACCTTTCCAACAAAATTGGTTTCATCCAATTTGGTGTACTGAATTGATCTGGGTTGATTTTTGAAGTTGGGTTCTAAAGTGTGTTTGAATTTAAATAGAAAGGATTTAATTTGAATTGTTGGGCTACGCGGGAAAAGTTACTGGGCCGGCCTGCTAAGCGCAGTGCTCCCGCGGGCTGCTTAAGTGTGTGTCCCCACTCGTCAGTAACACGGGGCTGGGCGAAGCGGTATGGGGCAACGTGGATCGTTCGATCTAGTTCTAATCCAGCGGCTGGGGGTCATCGTCGACGCGAGACAACTCCGGCGAGAATGAAACCTAGCGCGGCCAGTGAGGGGTGCTGGGGGCTCACCGGGGTACGGGCGAGGGTCGGCGAGGCGGGCGAACGATGAAGTCGACGACGGCGAATCTCCTGGTACCGGTGGCTTCTCCTGGGGCGGCTCCAATCACTGGCTCCTTTCTTCTCCGGCAGCGGCAGGCTCCAGTGAAATTCCGGCGAGGTGGTGCTCGCCTTGCTCTAAGGATGGTGTGGCACGGTCAGTGGGGAGAGGGGAGTGAGATGGTGTGAAGAAATCGTGCAGGGGTGGCCTCTATTTATAGTCGAGCGAGGGGACCGTCGGGGCGCACGGTGAGCTCATCGGGGGCGATGTTACAAGCGGCTAATGGCATGGGCAAGGGTAGGGGATGGTGCTGTGTCTCCTGGCGATGCTCAACGACATGGTCGCGAGGCATGGGGCGGTGTGGTTTGGTCTGGAACGGCCGGTGCTCTGCGCGGCAGAGGCGGCGTCTTCGACGGCGGGCGGTGGCTGTATGGCACGGGGCGGCAAACGGGGATGTCTGGCGGTCTCCTGGGTCGGTGGTGATCGTGTGTGCACGCGGTGAGGGCGACGCGCGGTCTGGGGATGCTGGTCGAGGGTGGCGCGCGGTCTGGGGATGCTGGGACAGGGAGTGGCGGTGGACGGTGGGCTGCCTCCCAGACAAGGTTGGCACGACTAGCTCTTCCTCTAGCCTGCTGTCCACATTGGGGTGACATGGGGGTGCTCGGCTGTTCACCATTAATGACAATGGCAAGCTCACAGGGGTGCTAGTGTTGGGCTAATCTTTCTAGATGATCTACTGAGTTGTGTGTGAGCTAACTAGGGAATAAGTTAGGCAAGAGTCACTGCACACTATAGTGTTTGATGTTTTGTTTGATTTGTGTCTGCAACCTGTTTGATGAAATGGCCGCACGAAATCAAGTTTTGAATTTTGAAATGATTTTTGGTGGGTTTGCTAGATTGGTTCTGGTGATTCTACAGATGCTTGGGTTTTAATAGTTGAGCTTGTTTGAGTGGGTTTTGGAAAAGTCGGATCTTCCCATATGAAGAAGATTCAATTTTTAAATGTCATTTAAACTATGCATTTCAAAGTTTCTGGATGATCAAAAAGTGGGCCATGGTACCTTGTTATGAGTATATTCAAGGGGTGCAAAGATCCAGAAAAGTTTCTATTAGGTTTGGAAAGTTTGAGACAGGCAAAGTAGGCATGGGAGTTAAATTCGTCAAAATGACCATTCACTTAATATATTTGTTTTGATTTACTTGTCTTTAGGAAAAGTTTGGGAAATGTTTTAGATGAGGTTCATTTCACCTAAGAAACATTTTACAAGCAATGGATCACACAAACAAGGTGGTTTTTAAAGAAATTCAAAATCCATGCATACACATATACATGCATTCATTAGTTTATTCAGAAAAGTTTTTGTTAACCCTAATCTTGATGATTAGTGTTTGATGATCTAAGTTTGGTATTTTTGGGATGTTACAAACCTTCCCCCCTTAAAAAAAATCTCGTCCCGAGATTTGAAAAAGGACGAAAAGATTACCTAGGATTTTAAGAGATCGGGAAACTCTGTCCTGATGTGATCTTCGCGTTCCTAGGTAGCTTCCTCTTCTGTGTGGTTGCTCCACTGAATTTTGAGAAACTTGATGCTTCGGGTTCTGGTAGTTCGAAAGGCTTCTTCCAAAAAACGGATGGGTACTTCGGGATAGGTTAGGTCATCCTTGATCTCTATGGTCTAGTGATCGATATTCTTGAACACTTCGGTCTTCTCGGGGACTTCGAGACACTTGCGAAGTAACGAGATATGGAATACATTGTGCACAGTTGACATCTCTTCAGGTAGTTCCAGTTGATAAGATACCTCTCCTCGACGGTTCAAAATTTTGAAAGGTCCGATATATCTGGGGGCTAACTTTCCTTTGAGTTGGAAACACTGCATTCCCTTCAATGCCGACACTTTCAGATAAACAAAATCTCCGATGTTGAAGGCGAGGTCTCGACGTCTCTTGTCGGCGTAACTCTTCTGTCGGGATTGGGCGGTCTTGAGGTGCTCACGAATCTTGTGAACCTTCTCTTCTGCTTCTCGTAGGATGTCGGGTCCGAAGATCTGACTCTCTCCTACTTCTGACCAGTTCAAAGGGGTGCGGCACTTTCTTCCGTACATGAATTCAAATGGGGCCATTTGAAAACTGGCTTGGTAACTGTTGTTGTATGAAAATTCTGCAAACGGCAGACAGTCTTCCCACTTGGATCCATATTCTAGCACACATGCTCTAAGCATATCTTCGAGTATTTGGTTTACTCGCTCCGTTTGTCCATCGGTCTGAGGGTGATACGCGGTACTGAAATCTAGGCGGGTTCCTAAACCTTCTTGGACTTTCTTCCAGAATCTCGAGGTAAACTGAGTTCCTCGATCCGATACTATATTCTTGGGGACTCCATGCAAACTAACGATTCTAGCGATGTACAACTCTGCTAGCTTCGAACTCTGATAGGTGGTTTTAACGGGCAAGAAATGGGCTACTTTGGACAATCTGTCCACTATGACCCAAATAGAGTCATTTCCCCTACTAGAAGTAGTAGTCCAGTGATAAAATCCATTCCTACAGAATCCCATTTCCATTCCGGAATTTGGAAAGGTTGCAACAATCTAGCGGGTCTTTGATGTTCCGCCTTGACTCGCTGGCATATATCACACTTGGCGATATAGCTTCCGATTTCTCTCTTCATCTTATGCCACCAAAATTCCTCTTTCAAATCTTGATACATCTTAGTTCCTCCAGGATGGATAGAATAAAGAGTATCATGAGACTGCTTCAAGATAACTTCTTTCATCTCAGAATCTGATGGTACACAAAGGCGTCATTTGTACCACAAAACTCCTTCTTCGTCCTCGGTGAATCCGAGTACTTTGCCTGTACCGTTACGACGCTTGATTCCGTCGATACTAGCATTTCCTTTCTACGCCTCTTTAATCTGACTGATCAAAGTGGGCTGAAGTTCTATGCTAGCCAAAAATCCTTCACTTACTAATTCCATTTGAAAATCTTCCATCTCTTTGTGCAAACTTGGTTGCTCCTTCAAAATCATGGAGTTCAAGCGGCACGGCAATCTGCTAAGGGCATCGGCTACCACCTTGGCTTCACCAGGGTGATAGAGAATTTCCAGGTCGTAATCCTTGATTAGCGCAATCCATCTTCTCTGCCTCATATTCAGCTCCTTCTGAGTGAATATATACTTTAGGCTCTTGTGATCCGAATAAATCTCACAACGATTTCCCATCAGGTAATGTCTCCATGTCTTCTGGGCTATAACTACGGCTGCGAGTTCGAGGTCATGGGTTGGGTAGTTTTGTTCATGTTGCTTCAATTGTCGCGATAGATAAGATATAACTTTGCCTTCTTGCATTAGCACACATCGGAGACTAATCTTGGATGCGTCACAATACACATCGAAGGGCTTTGTGATATCCGGCATGATTAAGATTGGGGCTGATATCAATCTCCTTTTGAGTTCTTGAAAACTCGCTTCGCATTTGTCAGTCCATTCAAACTTCTTGTCCTTCTTCAGCAATTGGGTCATGGGTCGGGCGATACTAGAGAATCCTTCTACAAATTTGCGGTAATATCCCGCCAATCCGAGAAAAGCACGAACTTGGGTTTGAGTGGCGGGGGATTGCCAATCTTCTACATCTTTCACTTTGGCAGGGTCAACGGCAATTCCTCCGGATGATACAATGTGACCGAGGAATCCTACTTCCTGTAACCAGAATTCACATTTGCTAAATTTTGCATACAACTGATGCTCTCTAAGGGTTCCAAGAATGGTCCTTAGGTGTAGCTCATGTTCTTCTTCTGATTTGGAATAAATCAGAATGTCATCGATGAAAACAACGACAAAATTATCCAGGAAGTCCATAAAAATCTTATTCATGAGGTTCATGAAATAAGCGGGGGCATTGGTAAATCCAAAAGACATGACTGTATACTCATACAATCCATATCTGGTGGTAAAGGCAGTCTTGGGAATATCCTCTGCACGAATTTTCAGTTCATGATAGCCAGTCCTAAGATCAATCTTAGAAAACACTTTGGCACCGGTCAACTGATCAAACAAATCTTCTTTCTTGGGAAAGGGGTACTTGTTCTTGATGGTGACATCATTCAACTTCCTATAATCCGTACACAAACGGTTACCTCCATCCTTCTTGTCCACAAACAAGACAGGTGATCTCCATGGGGACGCACTTGGTTGAATCAATCCGATTTCCAACATGGAATCCAGTTGCTTCTTCAGTTCTTCTAGTTCTGACGGGTTCATACTATAGGGTCTCTGGGCTATGGGTCCTGTTCCGGGGATTAGTTCGATGATATACTCGATATCCCGATCTGGGGGCATACCGGGCAAAACATCTGGAAATACATCGGGGTATTCACAGACTATCCGGACTTGGTCAATGGTAGGTTGGGCTAGACTCTTGTTACACTTGAATTGGCGAGGTAAGGTTTCAAATATATGCTCGACTGATATTCTAGCGGTACTGGTCATGGTGATGGCTTTCTTGGCACAGTCAATCAATCCTTTATGTTTGGACATCCGAACCATTCCTAGTACTACTTACAAACCTTTAGTTCCGAGTACGATTAGGTTAGCATAAAAATCTATGCCATGGATTCGGATAGGGACGGCCTTGCAAATTTTCCTAGCCTTGGTGGTTGATCCGGGAATTTGTAAAATCATCACATGCTTCAATTTGGTTGGTTGAATTTTACTTGTGCAGGCAAATTCTTCGGTGACAAACGAATGCGATGCACCAGCATCAAACAACACTCTTGCAAGTACTGAATTAACAGAAAACATACCCAACACGACGTCTGGCGCTTCCTGAGCTTCTTCAGCATGCATGAGAAAAAGACGGCCATTGCGGTTGAGTGAATTCCCTGGGGAAAATCTTCTCCCTGGCTGGACACGACGCTGCTGCTGAGCTGGGACATTGGCGTAGGGGGCTGTAGCATTCTTCTTGTTGGGGAACTCGTTGGAATAGTGGCCTTTATTTCCACAGTCATAACAGGTCACTTGTGACTTATCCTTGGCTGCGGCAAGCACATCATTGCTTCCAGTCCTCGGGACGGTGTTGGGGTTGGCGGTAGAATTGTTGGTGTTGAACTTGGGTGGGGCACGGGTGAAATTGCTAGAGTTGCCGGGGTTGTTGTGATTTCCTCCGGGTCTAGGGTTTCCACGGTTGGGATAGGTTGGACAGGTCATAGGGGGTCTGTTGGTTCTTGGGGCAAATCCTAGAGATGGGTTGGGGCAATACTTTGGGGTCTGATGGGTTCCTGGTTGATGCATCATGCGACGCTTGCGGTTCTCATTGGCCTGGTTGATCTTTCCATCCATCTGGATAGCAGAGTCGACAAGGGCTTCAATATCAACAAAAGGGATATTGACTAACACTGTCTGCATCTCGTCATGCAGACCATTCAGGAATCTTTATTTCTTCTTGGCTTCGGTGTCTATCTCGTCCGGGGCATACCTAGCTAATGACAAAAATTTGTCACGGTATTCCACTACAGTCATCCTTCCTTGCTTCAATTCTCTGAACTCGTCTCTCATTCTCTTGATCAAACCTGGTGGCACATGGGTTCTGCTATACTTGACTTTGAATTCCTCCCAGGTCATCATCTGGCCTCCGGTCATTGCACGAACACTGTTCCACCATGCCCTGGCATCTCCGGCTAGATAATGGGTGGCGAATAGGACTTTCTCGTTGGCTTCCACTCCTGCTACTTCTAAGTTATTTTCCATGGTTTGTAGCCAATCATCGGCATCTAGGGGTTCTTCTGACTTGGTGAAAACGGGTGGGTTGGTATTCTGGAAATTCTTGAGCTTAGATCCGTGGTTGTCCTGATTTCCATGGCCTTGGTTGTTGTGGGCTAGCTGGGCTATCTGTTGCAGAGTGGCTATGTTGGTTTGACGTTCCGCTCTTTCAGCTTCGCGGTCAGAAGTCAACATTTGCAGGATCTGCAACATCGGGTCCGGGGCTGAACCACTTCCTCCACATGGCATATGAGGATTGATATAGATCATGAGAAAAGAGGGAAGTTTCTAAGGTTTTGGGTTTTTGAAAAGTTTTTAGAGTTTGACTCAGGTTTTCTAGCAACTTGCTTTTTTTCATTCATTCATTCACTCGATACAACGCACACCACAGCAAGGAAAAACAGATGGTTTTAAGAACCATTCTGGAAACTATGATACAGTGGGACCGACTACTACTCACTACGCTAGTGCTCAGTGCTACTACTCCTCGGAGTCTGTGGCTTCATCATCTTCAGCATCATCGATGAAGGCGAAATCATCCGCATCGGTGCAGAAGTCCATGGCCTGATCCTCCAGAAAATATCGTCATCGCTGAGATAGGAGTAAGGGTCTCCACGAAGATCCTCTCCGTCATTCTCCCTTTCCTCTAACTGCATGTCTCTCTTGTGGATGGTCTCTTCCAGAGATGAGATGCGATGGCGAAGACGAGAAATAATGCGCTCCTTCTTGTCGAGCTGACGCCGGCGAGACTTGCGATCCTTTGCTAGCATGGCGATGGTCTGGTCGTTCGTCTTGATGATGGCAGACTTTTGGTTGCAATAGTCACGGCAGTTGTCCAACTCTTGCTGACGATCATACATCATGAAGCTAAGGTGGTCCAATTGAGTTTTCAGCTCGGGGTGGTATGGGGCTTCCAATGGTTGGCCATTTGCATCACGCCTTGGGCAAAACTCAAAGCGAGTACCCTTGATCTGATTGATGCTCTGCCCACACAGACGGGAAAGAGCTTCCTGCATTGCTCTGGCAAGTCCATCGAGCCAGTTGTTTTCCCTCAAGGTAAACTGAATTCCCTCCACAGTGGGAGGTTCAATCTTTCCTCGGAGACTTGCAACAATTAGCCACTGCAGATCTTCTCCTCCTTGATCATTGAGATGAGCTCCGAAGAACTCGGGATGCGGACGCTCCAGAAGTTCCGAAAGCTGATGCAGATACCTCTCAAAGGTAAGGTCTCCTCCATTCCCAAGTTGGTAAAACTTGTTGTACTTCACGTCCATCTATTAAAATATAGGATGAGTAGATTAGCAGAGTGATCAAGTGTGTCAAAATTTTATCTATTTTGCAAGAGTTTTTGAGGAACATGAAGTTTTATGAAAGAATAAAAGAGGTAAGAATGAGAATAGGTTTTTGTAAATATTTGTTTTTCTTTGGTTTTGAAACTAAGTTTTTGGTTCCACGTCCAGTCTAACTAGGGTCTCCTATGGTCAGGATGGCTCTGATACCAACTTGTAAACACCCGGATTTTTCAATCCTAGATGCCTGTTATGCCATACATCGCAATCCCAGGATTACAATTTTTGCGAGACATAACAGAATTGGATACCATAGTACTTCATCCATTACAACGATACATAAGTTCTTACACAAATGGGGATCTCATGATCCAGTTCTTAGTACAACATCAAGCAGCGGAATACGTAATAATAACGGTAGCGTAGGCGAAGCTCCATCTTCGGGGTCACAGGAAATGATGATGATGGGAGATGATCCTAGTTGTCGTAACCTTCCTGGGGTCCATCCTCCAGGTACTCCTCTTCATAGTCTGGCCATGGGAATAGCCAGGGACAAAGCCATGAGTACTCTTTAAGTACTCGCAAACTAATACTTACAGGTAAGGGGTTTCTGGATAATAGGACACTAGGCTCTAGGGTTGTTTTGCAAAAAACCAGGTTTATCTTTAATAAGTTCCAAAGCTAGTCACAATTTTATAACTCCTAAGTGGGATCTTGTAATTCAGGTCACAACTCTGTTGTGTTCAAGTCAAAATCTCAATTCATTTCACTAGTCATTTTGAAAAGTCTGACGGGGGAACAGTATGGCCACTCCAACTGTCCATAACCGCGGACACGGCTATTCGAATAGTTTGACACTCTGCAGAGATTGTACACTTTCACCACAACATTCGATACATCCTTCAGGAACAAATCCTGAATTTACCATACTCAGTATGCGGATAATCAATCCTAACCTTTCAATTACACGCCCTAATATAAGCACCTCTCCTGTGAGTTTGGCCTCCCAACCATGACCACTGTCATCTTGGGTACTGCACAGGTGGACAATCTTCACAAGGTAGCCTCAGCTCAGACCTTGGCTGGGAGGGAACTAATACTAAGGTATATCAGTTTCCAGTCAAGCCCTACCCAATATTCGGGTATTGTGGTTGTACGATAAAATTGGAATGGTATCGCATCCAGACAATTATCAGTTTTATAAGGGGCTCAGGCTCATGCCTCAACATTTTTATCACCAGAAGCATCATGTGTTTGGAAACACATGTCCAAAACATTTCAATAGAATGATCATCATTCCAAGGTTTTCATAACCATTTTTCCATCAAGTATTCCCATCTAAAGTTGATCAAGTTTTATGCTTAGCACTAGCATCTACAGGTGGGGGTAGTACTAATGAGGGGTGGTACTAGTGGAGTTTCACTAAGTCCAACCTTATATCTTAGGTTGATATCAAGGTTTCTAGCTTAGGCCAAATTTTATGCTCTTTATGCAAACTTCAGCACAACTGTCTAGTATCTACCAAACTCTTAGGTAGACTCTAAGTGAGCTTTGATAAAGAAATAAAGTAAGAAGCTTGCAAGTAAAACTAGGATTGGTTTATCAAGTGGTTATGATCACATATGCTTAAGGCATATTGCATTCATATCACAAGTATGGGTTTGTGGCATCAGTAGGGTATCTGGCAAGGGTTAGCTTGCACAATCACTAGTAGTATTAGGCTTGCATAGTAATTAGCTTGCATAGGTATAGTATCATGCAAGTGTTAGCTTGCCTTGTGCAGAGCAGTGCTTGAAGTTCTCCTCGGCTTTCTCTTCGTAGGATCCTCCTTCCTCCTCGTAGTATCCTTGGTCGGTACTAGCGTCTATGAAAAAATACGAGGTACACAATCACCAAACAATACTTAACTACTTGCAATCATCATACACAAGGGTCCTATAGATGATCTAGCATCATCTCTAACATTACAAGGTTAAAGCTTGGTTGAAAACTTTTTATTTTTAGAAAAGTAATTTCTACTCATTGAAAAACTACTTAAGATTTAATATTCTCCAAACCAAATATGGGATCATGTTGACACATGCCATCACCACATATTGTAGTCCATGGGAATGTGATTTAAAGTGGTGTCACAATTTAATAAGATTTTACTCTTTTATTTTAATTAATTAAAGTGGCTAGAAATGCTTATGTAGCATTCTTTTATTACTTGAACATTATTTCTGCAAGTAAACCTATATATTTTTATATATTCTAAAAGGTATGGTTTAATGTGATTTTTGAGAGTTGGAATCAACTCAAAAGCTTTCATGGTTTAAATTTGAAAAATGTTTGAATGCAGAAAAGCTTCTGCCTTGTTATTTTTACTATGGGTGATCTACCGATCCAAATGACTTGAATCCAACGGGCTTGGATTAAGCATTCACATACCTTTCCAACAAAATTGGTTTCATCCAATTTGGTGTACTGAATTGATCTGGGTTGATTTTTTAAGTTGGGTGCTGAAGTGTGTTTTAATTTAAATAGAAAAGGATTTAATTTGAATTGTTGGGCTACGCGGGAAAAGTTACTGGGCCGGCCTGCTAAGCACAGTGCTCCCGCGGGCTGCTTAAGTGGGTGTCCCCACTCGTCAGTGACACGGTGCTGGGCGAAGCGGTATGGGGCAACGTGGATCGTTCGATCTAGTTCTAATCCAACGGTTGGGGGTCATCGTCGACGCGAGACAACTCCGGCGAGAACGAAACCTAGCGCGGCCAGTGAGGGGTGCTGGGGGCTCACCGGGGTACGGGCGAGGGTCGGCGAGTCGGGCGAACGACGAAGTCGACGACGACGAATCTCCTGGTACCAGTGGCTTCTCCTGGGGCGGCTCCAATCGCTGCCTCCTTTCTTCTCCGGCAGCGGCAGGCTCCAGTGAAATTCCGGCGAGGTGGTGCTCGCCTTGCTCTAAGGATGGTGTGGCACGGTCAGTGGTGAGAGGGGAGTGAGATGGTGTGAAGAAATCGTGCGGGGGTGGCCTCTATTTATAGTCGAGCAAGGGGACCGTCGAGGCGCACGGTGAGCTCGTCGGGGGCGACGTTACAGGCGCCTAATGGCGTGGGCAAGGGTAGGGGACAGTGTTGTGTCTCCTGGCGATGCTCAACGACATGGTCGCGAGGCATGGGGTGGTGCGGTTTGGTCTGGAACAGCCGGTGCTCTGCGCGGCAGAGGCGGCGTCTTCGACGGCGGGCGGTGGCTGTATGGCACGGGGCGGCAAACGGGGATGTCTGGCGGTCTCCTAGGTCGGTGGTGATCGTGTGTGCACGCGGTGAGGGCGGCGCGCGGTCTGGGGATGCTGGTCGAGGGTGGCGCTCTGGCGCACGCTCGGCATGGTCTGGGCATGGCTTGTGCGCGTGGTCCAGGGCTTGGCAACGCTCGCGGCTGGGACAGGGAGTGGAGGTGTACGGTGGGTTGCCTCCCAGACAAGGTTGGCACGGCTAGCTCTTCCTCTAGTCAGCTGTCCACAATGGGGTGACATGGGGGTGCTTGGCTGTTCACCATTAATGACAATGGCAAGCTCACAGGGGTGCTAGTGTTGGGCTAATCTTTATAGATGATCTACTGAGTTGTGTGTGAGCTAACTAGGGAAGAAGTTAGGCAAGAGTCACTGCATACTATAGTGTTTGATGTTTTGTTTGATTTGTGTCTGCAACCTGTTTGATGAAATGGCCGCATGAAATCAAGTTTTGAATTTTGAAATGATTTTTGGTGGGTTTGATAGATTGGTTCTGGTGAGTCTGCAGATGCTTGGGTTTTAAAAGTTGAGCTTGTTTGAGTGGGTTTTGGAAAAGTGGGATCTTCCCATATGAAGAAGATTCAATTTTGAATTGTCATTTAAACTATGCATTTGAAAGTTTCTAGATGATCACAAAGTGGGCCTTGGTACCTTGTTATGAGTACATTCAAGGGGTGCAAAGATCCAGAAAAGTTTCTGTTAGGTTTTGAATGTTTGAGACAGCCAAAGTAGGCATGGGAGTTAAATTGGTCAAAATGACCATTCACTTAATATATTTGTTTTGATTTACTTGTCTTTAGGAAAAGTGTGGGAAATGTTTTAGATGAGGTTCATTTCACCTAAGAAACATTTTACAAGCAATGGATCACACAAACAAGGTGGTTTTTAAAGAAATTCAAAATCCATGCATACACATATACATGCATTCATGAGTTTATTTAGAAAAGTTTTTGTTAACCCTAATCTTGATGATTAGTGTTTGATGATCTAATTTTGGTATTTTTGGGATGTTACAGTCACCCTTCGTCCCCAAATCGCGCCCACGACCACGTCGCCAGCCCTTCCCTCCGCCATTCACTGCCGCGTTGAGTCCGCGCTTAATTGCCATTGATACTGCGCGAGATCCTCGCCCCCGCTCTGGCTATAAGACCACCTCCCCCTCGCGGCCATTTCCCCCAACAAAGCCAGACATAAATGCCCCCAGGCTGCCCGCAATCGCTCCTGCACCGCCGCAGACAGAGCTCACTCCGGCGACAAATCCCAGTGAGGCCCGTGCGCCCCTTCTTCTCTAGTTCTTGCAGACAGCTTTGCAACTTCCTTGCGCACCTTCTGACACCATTGGTTCCTCCTATACCACCCCAGGTCGTCGTCTTCGTCAAGCACAACAAGGTTCCGACGACGTCCTCATCTCCGGCGATTAAATTCGGTGAGCCCCTTGTTCCCCTTCGCCTCTAATTCACACGATCGTGTTCGCCGTACTCTTGCGCATCTCCTGATGCCTTTTATTCATGCTAGGGTGACCCGGAGCGTCGCCAACATCGTCATCCACCCGAGCCCGACGCTGTTAGCAACTCCGACGAGCCCGTGCAGCCGTGTCCGTGCGAACCTTGCCAAGCCGTTGCCAGGTTGAGCATCAGTGCATCGCCACGAACCCGGTAAGCACCTCCGACGACCCTAGAACCCCCTGTAGCCGCTGCGCCGCTGTAGACATAGTCGCCGCCGCCAGATGCCACCGCGAGTGCCGCCCATCTATGGTTGCTTGGTCGATGACCGTTGGATCTAGATCGAGCGCGTGTAAATAGATCACTTATCGAAACGTTATGAGAAGATCTGGACCGTGCAGGATAAGTAAGATCTAACGGCTTGTGAGCGCGATCCTAAGCGAACCGGTACGCACCAATCAGGTTATGACGCGTGGCTAGAGTTTAGGTTTAAAAACAGGATTTGAATCTATTAGATGTTTGAATTTGTTTTAGCCATAACGTTTGATTCCCACGTTCAAATTTGACAAATTTTATATCAATAGAATCAGGAGAACAAGCCCTTTCCAAATATGCAATGTGTTTAATGTTTTGTTTCTGTTAAGATGGTTTTATTTACAGAAACATGTGTATGCCTATTTTTGTGTATATAAATTATTTGATAAATGTTTTAAGGTTTAAATAAATGTTGTTTGGCATGTTTTGAACTTGTTTATGAACTAGTACTATACACTTGTCTTGTTGAGTTTAGAAAATTATCACATATCATGTTGCATGCATCCATATATTTTTGCTTGTATCTATTTGTATGTGATTTGTTGCTCTGATTCTATGTGTAGATTTTGGTGCCAATAGTGACTGTGATTGTGGGGAGTGTAGCTACTCTCCAAACTACCAAGACAAGTTGTGCTTCATGATATTTTTATCCCTATGTTTTCTACTATGCATTAGAAATATTTTGCTAGTCTTGCATGTTATATTTTGCTTATATGCTATGCTTGGGAAATCCTAGTAGTTGTAGAATTGCTAGAAATTTCTAAGTTAAGATGCTTATCTATGCCATGCTTAGCCTAGCTAGTAGCAACCAAAGGGTGGTAAAAATATACATGCTATGATAAAATATTTCTAAGCCTTTGGACTTGTGTTTTGCCTAATAAAACAACTAAGTAAATGAAACACCTGGGTGGAATGGAAGGAATGGTTTATGTTGAGTGGTTACACAAGGCCCATTTCTATGGTTTACCTTGTGTATCTCACTTGTGGAAAGCCACCCAGGAACAAAGGGATTTGAGAGGCCAAATGTTAAGAAGCTTTTAGTGCAGCCACATGGCAATATGGGCTCTGCCAGGATCATATAGGTTGCAATAACTTAGCAATTTGGACAGTTGGTGGTAGTGGGATGATAGGTTGGAGCGCGTCCATTTGGTCTAAGGGAAGGCTTCTGAAAGGTCCTGACTTGGTGAAAATCAAGGCTTGTGGGGAAAGTGCACAACCTCTACAGATGGAAGAATCTAAGTACTTAGCCATGTCCCTGGAAAAGGACAACTTGAGCATCAAGACATGGAAGCTATCAAGAATCTCCTCATCCCAATTTCTAAGTAAAACTTGTGGGTGAACAAGGGTGAAGGACCTCAATGTCTATTGGTGGTTCCTTGGAAAAAGTTTTGATAAAGTTAAACTTAGTGATTTCAACTAATAGGCAAAACCTATTTTGGGCAAAGAAAGCCTAAGCTACACTTAGCCAAATTGCATATAGTATCTAGTCCACCAAAATTATACTAAGGTATCACTTGCCAATACTATTCCAATGTATTGACCACTGTGGCTGTAACTTGTGATGTTGCAGGTTACTCTGATGAGGATTAGGAGTCATGATTCTACACTAAACATGTTTGCCTATGGCACATGAAGATGAAGACTTTTATCTATTTACTTATTTAAACTCTTGTACTAGGCATGTGGCCTTGGAGTTGTAAAGACTATGTTGTCTCTGGAATGACTGTAATAATGACCTTTGTTTTTGTGTACTTCATCTTAAACTGTGGATGCTAGCATTGATCCAGGGACTAGCATTGCAATCACAGGGATCCTTTTCCTTTATAAAGGAGGGATCTTACAGATGGTATCAGAGCACTGTGTTGCCTGTAGGATTATGACCCTAGGATTGGAAACCACTAAGGAAAATTTTTCAACCACTTCTACACTTGTCTATTCTTCTCGTAAACTTTTCTAATCTTCTTTCCCATCTCTATTTCTAGATGAAATCCATCAACGAAGCCGTAAGGAAAGGACCACTCATGACAATGACTTTGGAGTGTGAGACAGAATTCCCCAAGGGTCTCAAGGACCTCATGGTTGCAATGGAAATACATGGTGCAGCTATATACAAAGGCTTTCCTGTGATGGATGAAGGAGTTGAGTACTGGTGGGTGCAACTTAACTTGTATAAAAACAAGGAAGGCAACCACAAGGAATCAGGATTCTGCATGTTCACCAATTCAGTGATGCACCCTACATTCTTTGATTCAGCAAGGGATGCAGCTTGGAAGACCATCAAAGAACTTGGTGATAGAGTCAAGTGCAGAATTTTCAACATCCAAAATTGCCTAAAAGAAGAGAAGAAACATACCCAAGAGTTGGAGGCTACCAACCAAACCTTAAGAGGAGACATTATAGACTTAGTAATGGAGTCGTGTGCTCAAGATAGAGTGATTGCTTCTAGAAATATTGTGTTAGCCAACATATCTAGTGAGTTGGGATTGTAACTTACTTCGTTACTTGGACCACCACTTATTACCTTATTTTCCAAATGTTGCTTAAAATAAGTTGAACCTTGGTTGTTGTAATGGATCCATGTATGCCATGACTTGTGTGTTTTGATTTCCAAAGATATGTATGTGATGCTTTGCCTCGTGTTTTATCTTAAATTGTGTTGTTTCTAACTTTTTCTATCTTATAAATAGATGCCTAATGTTACCATCAGCACTGTTGAGGAGTTCCAGGGAACTCGCTTTGGCCCTCGTATTATTAAGCTCACTACTTTTCTCAATCTCCCTCTTCCTACCATCATGGTGCTTCCCCTCACCAAGTTTGAGAGGAAAGACCTTTGGGGTTTCAAGGTCAATCAGCCCGGACGCCAGACTAAGCCTACCACGGAGGCTATCATCTTCAAGCTCATGCACGATGACAAGGAGAGAGGCCTAGAGGTAGTCATGCAGGACTTGATTGGACATCTGTTAGGGAGACACTCTCGACAGGTTAGAGGTACTCACTTCCACGTCTTCGGTAGACGTGATGAGGATGGAGAGGCCATCGACTTCGAGGACACTTCGAGGGAGACCGCAGAGCCGATTCACCTATACCTCCAGGACTTAGAGGTTCTTCTTAGGCACGTGGACACTGATAGGACCAACGTCATGCTTAGCAATGACGAACTCCAGGTGCAGCTTCGTGAGAAGGACAAGCTCTTCGCGGAGCAAGATGAGATAGTCAAGGAGATGGAGGCAAAGTTCGAGAGCCAGGACAGAAAGTTCAAGAGTCAGGAGAAGCGAGTCCAAGATAGGAACAATCGGATTCGGGACATGACTGAAGAACTGCAGGCCAAGGACTTCGAGCTCGAGCATCAGCAGACTATGATTGAGAGGCTTCGTTCTTAGAAGAGGGCTCTCAAAGCCAAAGTAGAGACCTTGACCACCAATGTCGAGGAATACAAGATCTCTATGGAGAATGCAGGTCTTACCTTTGTTGAGGAGGAGGTTGATGCTGAGGAGTAGTGACAACTACTCATTCACTAGTAGAAAAAGAGTCATTCGTCCATCCCAGTTCAGAGCATTAATCCCGGTTATAGTTGGACCCGGGACTAATGTGAGCATTAGTCCTGGTTCCAACGGCTAGAACGCCAGCAATCTTTAGTCCCGGGTCAAACGGGACCTTTAGTCCCGGTTCGTATCACCAACCGGGACTAAAAGGGGTGCCCCAGTGCCAATCCCTAGTCTGGGTTGGTAATACGAACCGGGACTAAAGGTCACACCTTTAGTCCCGGTTGGTGATACGAACCGGGACTAAAGAGATTGACACCGGGGCACCCCTTTTAGTCCCGGTTGGTGATACGAACCGGGACTAAAGGTTATAAAAGATTCTAAAAATAAAATACTTCGAACTGTAGTTAGGCCATGTACACTGCCAGACGTTTAGATAGACGTTTAACTGATTAAAAACAATACATACGAAAAAGAAAATTAGGCAAGCGCCCTTGTCCCTCATCGCGTGGCGTTAAACCCGGGCGCTAAATAGAGTTTGTTTTTCGCGTCCGTACAGTCCGCCGCAGGAAAAATTAGACGAAGCGCTCGACTCTTCTTTTTGCCCCGACGCTAGCTACTTTCCTGGGATCCACCGGGATTTTGACAAAATTGCTGGGAATCTGATCCTAGCGTTGGGCCATAACGCTCGCGTTGAACGCGCCCTTATATTAAGTGATTTAGTTGTTAAAAAATTAACAAATATAAATTTCAACATAATTTACAAAAAATGTTATAAAAATTCAAATGGCCATAACTTTTGTATACCATGTAAAAAAAGTACAACCTATCAAAACAAAAAATTAGCTCTTTGATTTCAACATACTTAGGCCGTTTTGGATTCTTAAAATTCGAAAAGAAAAAAAAATATTTCAGAAATTAAACTATTTTAGTATTTTTTATGTCATATTTGAATTCCTCGCATTTTTCTGATAATAATGGATATATTATTTGTTAAATTTCGATTTACAGATTTGAAGATATTGTTTATGTCATATTAAATGAATAAATGGCAAAAATGAATAAAATATTAATTTAATTAGTTTTTACTTTCATTAGAATAAAATGTTATTATTAATTATTTATTGTTGTTTACTAAAAATTGTTGTTCTTAATTTTAAAAAATAAAAACGTGTCACATATCGATATGAGTTAATAAGATTGATATACTAGTCTTGACAACAAGATATAATGGTCCTTCGCGCAGGTGGAAGAGATTGAATGAAGAAGTTAAGCGTGCTGGGGGTGGAGTAGTGCTAGGCTGGGTGGCCGGATGGGAAGTTTGACTGTAAGTACGATTTGAACTAAGATTAAGTATAATTAGTGTTAAAAATGAGAGATGTGGGAGACTAACGAGTCAAATAATTCAAAGGTTTAAGAAAAAATTGAAAAAAAAATCAAATTTAAAAAAAAAACTTTTAGTCCCGGTTCGTATTACAAACCGGGACTAAAGGTCCTGCACACTCGACACGGCCCCGTGAGTGCCTTTAGTCCCGGTTTGTGACCGAACCGGGACTAAAGGGGTAGGCCTTTAGTCCCGATTTCTTTGTCCCGGTTAGGAAACCGGGACTAAAGGCCTTTACAAACCGGGACCGATGGCACATTTTCCACTAGTGATTTATCATTTATTTATCATACTTTATTTGAGTCACAATGACCATCCAACATGTGGATGGCTTGTTATTGGTGTGTTTACTTTGCGAACTTGTTGTTTTGTTGTTGAACTATTATTGTTATGATGCATGCTTGGTGATTGTTTATGTGATGTATTGTGCATGAAAGCATCTATGGGTATCTCATTCTTATCTCTATTGAACAAACCACAGATGCCTCCCCGTCGTGCCAATCCCAACCCCAATAACAACAACATCACTCCTGAGATGCAACAAATGATCACAGCTCAGACTCAGCTGATGCAAATGATGACTACGTTCATCCAGAACCAGAACAATAACAACAACAAGAACAACAACAATAACAACAACAACAACCCACCGGGTTTTGACATGCTTACCAGGTTCTTGAGATTGAGGCCAGCAAAGTTCTCAGGAACAACTGATTCTATGGTGGCCAATGATTGGCTACGCTTTGTGAACAAGGATTTGGTAACAGTTGGTTGTACAGATGAAGAGAAAGTCAGATTTGCAGCTCACTTGTTGGAAGGACCAGCAGCCACTTGGTGGGATAACTTTCAAATCACCACTCCCATTGCAGATGTGACATGGGATATCTTTGAAGATGGCTTTCGTACTGCTCACATCTCATTCGGAGTGATGAGTTTGAAGAAGAAAGAGTTCCATAATCTGAAGCAGCGCCACCGCAGCGTGGCTGAATATATTGAGGAGTTCAACAATCTGGAGCGTTATGCACCGGATGAAGTTGACACCGATGCTAAGAGGAAGGAAAAGTTTCTTGAAGGGTTGAATGATGAACTGAACTTGCAGCTATTAGTAGCCTATGTTCCCACATACCAGTCTCTTTGTGATAAGGCTGCTATTTTGGAGAACAAAATGAAGCAAGTTGAGAGTAGAAAGAGAAAGCACTTGGACAAGCACAGCTCGGGATCGTCTCACAAATGTTCCCATTATGATGATAGTGGAATCTCAGGATCCCACAAGCATGGGAAATTCAACAAGCACCACAACCACAACCGTCATCATGATAACAAGCATCACCGTAGTCATGACAATGACCAGTACAAGAACCACAAGGGTGGATATAAGAGCCACCATAGTGGTAGTGGAAGTGGCAGTGGAAGCCAGCCTGTCAAGAAGGACATTAGTCAGGTTGAGTGTTTCAAGTGCAAGAAGATGGGGCATTATGCAAATGAATGCCCAGAAAAGAAAGTTGAAGGACCCAACAAGCCCAACCCTTTTCAGAAGGGACAAGTAAACCACATCAATGTGGAGGAAATCTATGAAGAGCCAGATGTTGTTGCTGGTAAGTTCAAACTCAATGCTATTCCAGCACTTGTTCTTTTTGATACTGTAGCATCGCATTCATTCATATCAAAAGCATTTGTTGATAGAAATGGGTTTCCAACTGAAAACATTGGGTGTCCAATAAAAGTTAGTTCTCTAGGTGGAGATATGATAGTAAGTCTTGGATGCCGGGATCTAGTAATAGAGTTTGGAAAGCATAAGTTTCCAGTGAGTCTGATAACCTAGATTCCCAAGGACTGGATGCAATTTTGGGAATGGATTGGATGGCTAAGTATGAAGGAGTACTAGATTGTGCTAATCGTACTGTTGCACTCACAACCCCGTAAAGGAAACTGATTAAATTCAAGTCTAACTTTGAATCACAAGGGAGTAAGCTAAATTCTCTTAAGGGGGTTAGCATAGATAGTGTGCCAACTGTGAGTGAATATCCGGATGTGTTTCCGGAAGAGTTGCCCGGAATGCCACCAGATAGAGATGTGGAGTTCCTTATTGAATTGCTACCAGGATCTAGACCAATAGGAAAGAGACCGTACAAGATGTCAGTTGATGAACTGAAAGAACTCAAGAAACAATTTGGAGAGCAGTTGCAGAAAGGATTTATTCAACCAAGTTCATCTTGGGGAGCCCCAGTTTTGTTTGTGGAGAAGAAAGATAGAAGTCAAAGGTTATGCATAGATTACCGTTCACTCAATGAGGTGACTATCAAGAACAAATATCCTTTTCCTAGGATCAATGACTTGTTTGATCAGATAGAAGAGCTTGTGTGTTCTCAAAGATTGACCTTCGGTCAGGTTATTTCCAACTCAAGATAAGAGAACAAGACATACCTAAAACAGCTTTCACCACAAGGTATGGATTGTATGAGTATACCGTGATGCCATTTGGTTTGACCAATGCACCAGCATACTTCATGAATATGATGAACAAGGTGTTCATGGAATTTCTTGATAAGTTTGTTGTCGTTTTCATCGATGACATTTTAATCTACTCCAAGAGCAAAGAAGAGCATGAAGGACATTTGCGTTTGATACTTGAGAAGCTTAGAGAGCATAAACTATATGCCAAATTCAGCAAGTGTGAATTTTGGCTAAATGAAGTTGGATTTTCTAGACACGTTGTGTCAAGAGATGGTGTAGTAGTTGATCCTGCTAAAGTTTCAGTTGTAACTGAATGGGAATCTCCCAAGTCAGTGAAAGAAGTTCGTAGTTTCCTTGGCTTAGCAGGTTACTACAGAAGGTTCATTGAGAATTTCTCCATGGTAGCTAAGGCTATGACATAATTGCTAAAGAAAGACAAGAAATTTACTTGGTCTGAAGGTTGTGAACTCAGCTTCCAAGAATTGAAGAAGAGACTTGTGACAGCACCAGTATTATGTCTGCCAGATTTGGAGAAGGATTTCCAAGTGTATTGTGATGCATCTCATCATGGTTTGGGTGCAGTACTTATGCAAGAAGGAAAAGTTGTGGCTTATGCCTCGAGACAACTCAAAACTCATGAAGTAAACTACACTACTCATGATTTAGAGTTAGCCTCTGTTGTCCATGCACTCAAAACATGGAGACACTATCTTTTGGGAAAGCGACGAGAAGTGTTCACAGATCACAAGAGTTTGAAGTATATCTTCACCCAGAAAGAAATTAATATGAGACAAAGAAGATGGCTAGAACTCATCAAGGACTATGACTTTAGTTTGCAATACCACCCCGGTAAAGAAAATGTTGTAGCGGATGCTCTAAGCCGTAAGGTTTTTGTGAATGGCCTCACTAAGGGAGAACTGCCAGATGATCTGTGTGCCCAATTTAGAGACCTCAGATTGGAGATTGTGCCTGAAGGACATCTCATGTCTTTGGATGTTCAACCTACTTTGTTGGACAAAATCAAAGAAGCCCAGAAGACTGATAAAGAAATTGAGGAGATCAAGGAAAAGATTGGCAAGGGAAAAGCCAAAGGATTGCATGAAGAAGAACATGGTACTTTATGGCATGGGAAACGTATCTGTGTTCCACAAGATCCGGAGCTTCGGAAACTGATTTTGCAAGAAGCACACAACTCACCGTATTTCATTCACCCAGGTAACACCAAGATGTACATGGATATGAAAGAAAGATTTTGGTGGAATAATCTCAAGAAAGACATCGCTGAACATATTGCTTTGTGTGATGTATGTACCAGAGTGAAGGAAGAACACCAAAAAACAGCAGGTTTGCTTCAACCACTACCTATTCCTGATTGGAAGTGGGACAAGATTGGTATGGATTTCATTACCGGATTGCCAAGGACCCGGTCAGGATATGATTCTATTTGGGTAGTAGTGGATCGCCTAACTAAAGTGGCTCATTTCATACCCGTGAAGACAACCTACACTAGTGCTAAGTTAGCCAAGATATATATGAGTAGAATTGTATGTCTACATGGTGTACCCAAGAGTATTGTGTCAGATAGAGGAACCCAATTCACTTCCCATTTTTGGAGGCAATTACATATGTCATTGGGAACGAGGTTGGAATTCAGCACTGCTTTTCATCCTCAAACTGATGGACAGACAGAAAGAACTAATCAGATTCTTGAAGACATGTTGAGGGCATGTGCCCTAGACTATGGAGCCAGTTGGGATGAAAGTCTGCCTTACGCAGAATTTCCTTATAACAACAACTATCAAGCCAGCATTGAGATGGAACCATTTGAGTTTCTCTATGGGAGAAAATGTACCACCCCATTACTATGGAATGGTGTGGGAGAAAGAAGTTTGTTTGGACCAGAACTTATCAAAGAAGCTGAAGAGAAGGTAAAGTTGGTTAAGGACAGATTAAAGATAGCACAGTACCGACAGAAAAGCTACGCAGATCCTAAGCGTAGAGAAGTCACCTATGAAGTTGGTGATAGAGCTTATCTTAGAGTGTCACCACTTCATGGAGTGAAGAGGTTTGGAGTCAAAGGGAAGTTGGCCCCAAGATATGTAGGACCATTCAAGATTCTGAGTCGTAAAGGAGAAGTTGCTTATGAAATTGAATTGCCAGAGTCTTTGTCAGCTGTTCATAATGTGTTTCATGTGAGTCAGCTTAACAAATGTCATCCAGAAATGGAAGAAACTTCTTTGAAGGATACTATACCTTTGGAAGAGGTTCAATTGGAAAGTGATCTCACTTATGAAGAGAACCCTATCAATATTCATGAGACTGCAGAAAGAGTCACACGGACTAAGACTATCATGTTCTGCAGAGTTCAATGGAACCATCATTCCGAAGAAGAAGCAACATGGGAAAGAGAACATGATCTTTGGAAAGACCACCCTCACCTATTTGCTAGCCAATCCGAATCTCGATGGCGAGATTCAACTTAAGGGGGTTAGATTTGTAACATCCCTAAAATCATGTTTCAAACTCATGCATATCATCCATGCATCCATGATCACATATAGAGTTCATTCCAAACAAATCAATTCAAAAACAGGAGCATATGAGCTCATTATTTTATGTGATCAGCATTTAAATCAAATGCTACTCTCCAATGAGAGATTGTTGTTCATGAAACCAAACTTTGTTTTCTTATTGCTCTCAGGTTGTATTGCTAGATTACTAAGATTTAAACCAAAGTTTCAAAACAAATATGATTTGAAAACCAATTTCAAAACCTATTCAAACTAGTGCTATGCCACTGCTTATTTTATTTTATTCCAAGTGACCAAGCCAATTCAAAGTGACCACTTGGTTTTATGCCCAGAAATGTGATTGTTGCACACTGCAAAAATCCTGAAAAGATTTGAATTCAAATAGGTTTTTAAATCATTTGAATTTGATTCCTGAAATTGAAAACAGAAAAAGAAAAGGAGAAAAGAATTGGAAAAGGGCCTGCGCCACCTATCTAGCCCAACGACGGATTCAGCCCACTTGGCGACAGGGCGAATGATGAAGTCGACGACGGCGGTTCTCCTCGTACTGGCGGCTCCTCTTGGGGTGGCCGCAATCAACGGGGCCCTTCTCCTCCAGCAGCGGCAGGCTCCGGCGAAATTCCGACGAGGAAGAGATCGCCTTGCTCCGGGAAGAAGTGGGAAGGTTAGTGAGAGGTGGGGAGTGAACTAGTGTGAATAAAACGAGAAGGGAATGCCTCCTTTTATAGGCGAGCGTGAGAAGCCGAGCGGCATGGCAGTGCTCATCGGGGTCGGCATTACAGCGAGCTACGGGCATGGCTGAGGCTAGGGGACGGTGCGTGATCTCCTGGCGGTACTCAACGGCTTGATGGCGCAGCAAGGGGCGGTGCGTTTTGGTCGGAACGCGCTGGTGCTTTGAGCGGCACCAATGACGTTTTTGACAATGCACAGGCCCTCCTAGTCGCGCGGCGGCGAACGAGCATGTCTAGTGGTCTCCTGGGACGGCGGTGATCTTGTGGACGGGCGGGGAAGGCGAGGAGCGGTCTGTGCGAGGCGGTTGACTTCGGTGAGCTGGCGCGCTCTAGACATGGCAGTGACGAACTGTGCGCGGCGCGTTCTCGGTGGTCCACGGCTTGGCAATGCTCGAGGGCTGGACATGTGGCTAGGCGCGGTGATGGCTCGTTCTAGCTTGCCATGGTCGGCTGGCAAGGGTGGCTGGGCATGCATGGCATGGTGCAATGGTAGGGGTCTAGGATGGTTTAATACACTGGTTGTCACTGGGGGAGACAAGGGTGATCAATGGGGGACAAGGTTTGGGGTGATCACTGCTCAAAACAGTGAAGTTTGGCCAAGTTTGATTTGTGTCTCTAGGTGTTTGATGAAATGGCCAAAAGAAATTCATATTTGAATTTTTGGATGAAACTTGGTGGGTGTACTGGGAACATACTAGGTAGTCTCCAGTTGTTTGGATTTGTCAAGGTGAACTGGTTTGGTTGGGTTTTGAGAAATGGTGATCTTACCATATGAACTAGATTCAATTTTCAATTGTCCTTGGCATAGATTTGCAAAATGTTTCTATGGGTTTGCAAGGTGGGCATGGGTTCACTTTTACTTGGTATAGCAAGGGGTAAAAATAATTGGATTTGTTTCTGTTAGAAATCTTTGACTAGAAACACTCAAAGTGGTCTAGTGAACAAGATTGACAAAAATGACCATTAGCTCATATGGTTTGTTTTTTGAATTTGTATTGATTTGATTCTGCTTGGAAATGATTTAGATGATATTGTTTTCATCTTTAAACCAAGCCTTGCCATTCATAATAATCACCCAAGTCCATACAAGCATTCATGCATTCATCACGTAGACACATGTATTCATATTGATTTAATTAACAAAAGTTTTTGTTAACCCTAACTTTGGGTGATTGGAACTTGATAACCTTGATTAATATTTTTGGGATGTTACAGTTATCGAACCAGTAGGAGTAAGGAAACAACTCCAAGGTGTTGCTAACAACTTGGAACCTGCACAACACAAACCACAATACTTTGCCCCAACTTAAAGTGAGGTTGTCAATCTCACCGGTTTGCTGAAAACAAAGTATTAAACGTATAGTGTGGAAGATAATGATTTGCTTGTAGAAAGTAAACAGTAACGGTAGATGGAATACCATTTATAAAGAATGGACCAGGGTCCACAGTTCATTAGAGGTGTTCTCTAAAAGATAGATAGCATTTTGGGTGAACAAATTACATCGGGGCAATTGACAGATTGAGAAAGCATAACAATGCACATTATACACATATTAACTCCTACGATATTTGATTGGACATTACAACATATTACATAGAACGTAATCCAAATGCATCTATGACTAATTATCCACCTTCAGGTTATCATCCAAACCCCTTCCAGTATTATGTTGCAAGCAACAGATAATTTCATTAAGCAATATGTGTAAAGTAAACAATACAATTGCCCATGGACAAAGGATTGTTGTTTTCTCCCTAGTAGCAACAACACATCTACAACATTAGATACTTCTGTCACATCCCCAGATTACTAGAGGCATGAACCTACTATCGAGCATAAATACTCCCTCTTGGAGTTGCAAGCATCTACTTGGCCAAGATAGCTACTAACAACGGAGAGCATCCAACATCACAAATAACATAGACATGATAGAATCAATTATCAATCTGACATAGTATCTCAATATCCATCGGATCCCAGAAACACAACATGTATGATTACAAATAGATGATCTTGATCATGAACGGAGCTCACAAGATCTAAACATGATAGCACAAAGGAGGAGAAACAACCATCTAGCTACTTTAGGGACCCATAGTCCAAGGGTTAACTACTATGGCATCACTCCGGAGGCTGGCATGGGGATGAAGAAGGCCTCCCGGATGATCTCTCACCTTTGGCAGTGTGCCAGGAAGAGCTTCAGATCCTTCCCGGTCTAGGGATGGAGATGGCGGCGACTATGGACTGTTTCATGGAGTTTTGATCGGGTACCTAGGGTTTCTGCATCGGGTTGCTTTTATAGGCGAAGGGGAATGGTCGATGGGCACCCGAGGGGCCCACTCCTAGGGCTGGCGCGCCCCCTCGCCGTGCCGCCACCAGGTGTGGCCACATGATGGCCCCACTTAGGCTGCCCTTCGGACTCCGTGTTCCTTATGGTAAAATATTTACTTTGGCTTTTGTCTCGTCCAATTCCGATAATATTTCCTTACTATATTTTCTGAAACCAAAAACAGTAGAAAATCGGCAACTGGCACTGCAGCATCTTGTTAATAGGTTAGCTCCAGAAAATGTATAAAAATACCTCAATGTGTAGACAAAACATAAGAAAGCTGATATAAAACAAGCATGGAGCATGAAAAGTTATAGATACATTTACGGCGTATCATGCATCCCCAAGGTTAACTCCTGCTCGTCCTCGAGTAGGTAAGTGATAAAAAGAATAATTTTTGATGTGACATGGTATCACAACTGATCAAGGTATTGCAATGCATTGATAGCTGGGATCAAAGTACTCTAAACATGAGCAGGAAAGATGTAGTTCTAACAATAAGATATAGCAACTAAGTTGTAACATGAAAATGTATAAACAAAAGATCATGAATAACAATGCATTGAAAGACGATTGTTTGTTTCACGTATAGAAAACATAGCATGTGCTCTATTCAGCTTGTCCCTCATGGTATAGCAAAACATAAATGCATAGGACACCTTCAAAGTTCATAAGGTTCACTAGATACAAATAATTTAAGAATAAGCAATATCAACATTATGAATAAATCAACAAGTTTTGGGACAATGCACATTAAACTAAGAATGACAACTATGCTCTCTTAATTGGTGCATAAAGATAGAAGATGGAGACTCAATATAAAAGTAGAAAAAAAGGCCCTTCATAGAGGGAAGAGGGGATCGTTCCTCATGGTACTCAACTTTAGTCACAAAAATGATTAAGGTTAAAGTGAAACAAATATGAAGTATATGCTTGGAAGATCATAATTTGGCAATCTCATGTCCCTTGAGTACGAGGTTCGTTCCTCATGCTACTCAACTTTAGTCACAAGAAATTTCTTGTCATTGTAAGTATATGTGTAACATAGAGAACCGCCAACGGGGTACCCTTGCGCCATGACACAAGAGCTATCCCATATCAAAATAACAAGGCAACAGACAGTGAGCATCTCAGCGATCTTTTTATTTTTCTATTTGCGTAGGTTTTTATTGAGGATGCTTCATAGATTGCTCACTATGGTTATGCTGCAAGTTTCCACCATGATTAGGCATGTTTTAGGCTAGCCGCCCAGGCGTTTCTCTAACACATATATAATACTCCATGAACTTACAAGATCCCCCTTTATTTCACACCGCCGACATCCATAAACAAAAGATCATGATATCAACTGGATAATATTTACAAGTGTTGAAAGCATTCGCCGTGACATCAGGGTTCTGCTACTTCCCAACTTATAACTGGAAGCACATAAGAAACATAGATGACACAAAGGTTCAAGTTTATTAGGTGCGAGAAAGTAAAGTGTGCCATCAAGTTTGTGAGAGCTTTAATCACTAATTTTCCCATAACAAGTTTAATTTGGAAGATAGATAAAAACATGAATATACTTGGAATGGTGTAAGACACCATGCATAGGAATTTATAGTGGACTCTTTGGAATAACTTGGTTTCTTGGGAGTTGGATGCATGAGTAGAGCTTACTCAGTACAAATGGAGGCTAGCAAAAGACTAGGAGCGACCAACTAAGAGAGCAATAATGGCCATAATCATGCAAAGCGACAAAACATTATCAGTTAAAGCATAAACTGGTATCACAAGTCAAAAACTAAATGATCATAGAGGCTAAGGTGACTGGTTCTTAGTCTTAACATGGTGTAATCATGTGCCAAGTGAACCCAAATAAAGCATCAAAGGAGAATACCACAATATTATGCTTTTGTATGCTAAAACAACACATGATTCTTTCAAGGAACATTAAGCAATCTCAATTGTTTCGAAAAAGTCATGCTACATCAATAATCACTAAGCATATGGTCAAAGCAACATCTAGCATTAAATTATAAAGTCTAAGCCACATTCAAAACAAGCTCCCTTTTGTACCACTTAAGCATGAAGATTCCTACTCTTTTCCAACACCAATTGACTTATTTGAACAAAATATCAATGTAGGGGTCCAACTAATTTATTCATCAAACCAAACAAAATAAAACTAAAAACAAAAAAGACGCTCCAAGAAAACACAATAGTGCATGAAACAATAAAAATGAAGTGTTTTGAATTAAAACCTGAGATTTTTATTGATGAAGAAGGGGATGCCTTGGGCATCCCCAAGCTTTTATGATTGTACCTCTTGAATATTTCTTGGGGTGACACAGGTGGTATCCCCAAGATTGAGCTTTTTTCCATTCTTCATCTCATCACATCATTCTTCCCTACACTTGAAAATTTCCTTCATACAAAACTTCACACAATCTTCATTAACAACATTAGTGTATTCAAGATAATAGGCCTTTGGATTTAGTTTAAACACAAGTAAAACTTTCATTCAAACAAAAGATGCTATAGCAATTACTTTTAAAAGCTCAAGTCATCAAGGAGAACTCAAAAATAAACCGATAAGAGGCAAATGCATATAATGGCAGAAATCTGGCAAAACAGACCAGCAGGTAAACATCGATTTTTTCGAAGAACTTCTATTGCTCAAATCAAAAAGTGTTTAACTAAATAAAGTTAGATAATAACCTGGGGCATATGCACATTAAAGTACAACTCAATCAGACATACTGAGATGTTTCGCAAATTTTTATAGTAAAGCACAAAAATCAGTTTTGGGACAGCAATTTCCCCAATTCTTACTTCTCTCTCTTTAGAGGTTATTCTTGGCACAAAAACCACAAAAAAGAATAAGGAGAGGTTATTCCAGAGGCAACAACTTCCAAGACTCAACAAAAGAAAAACTTACTGAAATAAAAACAACGGGTTGTCTCCCATAAGCGCTTTTGTTTAATGCCTTTTATCTAGGCTTGATAGTTTGAGAGGATGCTTACATAAGAAATATGAATTGAAGTAAAAGAGAGCATCGAGAATCAAATTAAAAACACATTTAAGTCTAACCCACTTCCTATGCATAGGAATCTTGTACGCAAATAAATTCACAAAGAACAAAGTGACATGCATAGGAAGATAAAACAAGAGTAACTTCAAAACTTTGAGCACATAGAGAGGTGTTTCAATACCATGAAACCTTCTACAACCATATTTTACTCTATCATAATAATTTTTAGTATCCTCATGAATAAACTCAACAATATAATTATCACATAAAGTATGCTTTTCATGATCTACAATGTAACATCCCAAAAATATAAAACAATGATCATCAAACTCTAATCACTAAAATTAGTGTTAACAAAAACTTGTGTGATTAACCTAAATAAAAAAACTTGTGTGATTAAATAAAAACCAAATGAATGCATGTGTGTATGTGATGATTTTATGAATGCATGAATGGACTTGTGTGATTAACCTAAATAGCAAGGAATGGTTTAAAGATGAAAATAAAAACATCTAAAACATTTACAAGCAGAAACAAATCAAGAGAAAATCAAAAACAATTCAAATAAATCAAATGGTCATTTTTGACACTCTTGCTCACTAGGTCACTTTGAGTGTTTCTATTCCAAGATTTCAAACAGAAACTTTTCCAATTCTTCTCACAAATTGCTAGACCAAGTAAAAGTGAATCAAAGCCCACCTTTCAAACTTGCAGAAACAATTAGCAACCCCATTCAAATGACAATTCAAAACTGAATCTTTAACATATGTGAAGATCACACCTTTTCAAAACCCAACCAAACCAGTGCCCCTTGACCAATCCAACTAACCAGATACTCCCTAGTGTGTGCCTAGCAAACCCACCAAGTTTGAATCCAAAATTCAAATTTGAATTTCTTTCGGCCATTTCATCAAACACCTTATTTGCAGCAAACAAACAAACAACAAACACTATAGTGAGCAGTAAATTTGGACAACCTTGTTCCCTCTCTAGCTCTCAATACACTCTCGGTAGATGATCTAGCCCAATTAACAAGCCTTAGCACCACTGTGAGCTTGGCATATCCATTAATGGTGACCATGTCGAGCCTAACTTGCCACCCCCATGCCACCAGCGAGCTAGAGGAAGAACTAGCCTCGCCAACCTTGTCTGGGACACGCTGCATCGTCCACTGCCACTCTCTGTCCCAGCCTCGAGCACTGCCATCCCATGGACCACACTACCCAAGCTTGCCAAGCCTCTATGTGTGCGAGATGAGAGCGCGCTAGTGCGCCACACTCGACCCGCGCCCACAGAACGTGTGCCGCCCTCGCCGCTTGCAGACGTGATCGCCAACACCCCAGCACCCCGCCAGACAACCTCGTTCGCCACCGCGCGACCAAGAGAACCCGTGCGCCATTAAATTTGCCATCGGACCCGCCTAGATCGTCGATGCGTTCCGACCGATCAGCACCGCCCCACGCCGTTGAGCTTCGTCAGGGAGCACAGCACCGCCCTGTACCGTCTCCCATGCCATTAGCCCTCTGTGCCATCGACCACGACAAGCTCAGCCCGCGCCCATCGATCCCCTTTAGCCACTATAAAAGGAGACCTACCTCCCTCGTTTTCTTCACACTAGTTCACTCCCCACCTATCACTGATCACACCCACTCACTCCCGGAGCAAGGAGAGCACCAAGTGGCCTAAATTTCACCGGAGCAAGGTGACCCCCACCTGCAGCGCTAGGGTTCTGTCTCGCCGGTGTTGCCCGATGTGGACGATGAACCGTAGCCGGTCGATTAGTGTTAGATCGTGCGGCCTAGATCACCCGTACCGTTTCGCCCCTCACTGTCTCACTAACGCGTGGGGACAACCACTTAACCAGCCCGCGCATGCGCTGTGCATAGTGGGCATGTCCAGTTAAACGTCCCGCGCGACCCAACAATTCAAATTTACTTTTACTCATTTAATTTCAGACACAGTTCTGTACCTAGATTCAAAAATCAACCCAGCTCGATTCTCTGGACCAAAATGCATGAAACCAATGTTGTTAGAAAGGTACTGGAATTCTTAATCCAAGCCCATTGGATTCAAACCATTTTGAATTGTAGATCACCCATGGTAAAATAGCAAGGCAGAAGCTTTTTGTATTCAAACATTTTTCAAAATTTTACCATAAGAGCTTTTGAGTTGATTCCAACTCTAAAAAATCAAATTTAACCATACCTTTCAGAATATATAAAAATATATAGGTTTACCTACAAAAATAATGATCAAGTAATAAAAGAATGCCACATAGGCATTTCTAGTCACTTTAATTAAATAAAATAAAAGGTTAAACCTTATTAAATTGTGACACCACTTTAAATCATATTCCCATGTACTGAAATATGTGGTGATGACATGTGTCAACATGATCCCATGTTTGAGTTGGAGAATATTAAACCTTAGGTAATTTTTCAATGTGTAGAAATTACTTTTCTCAAATAAAATAAATAAGACAAGTGCTTTAATCTTGTAATGTTAGTGATGATGATAAATCACCTAGTGTGAACCTTTGTGTGATGATTAGAATTAGTTAAGTATTGTTTGGTGATTATGTACCTCGTATTTATTTATAAACGCTAGTACCAAACAAGGATACGAGGAAGAAGGAGGATACTACAAGGAAGAAGCCGAGGAGACCTTCAACCACTGCTCTGCATAAGGCAATCCTATACTTGCAACATTGCAAGCCTAAAACCACTAGTTGAATTAGCAAGCTATTAAGTGAGCAAGCTAACACTGACAACTTAGCAAGCTTACACCACTTGATACCCAATCCTAGTTTTACTTGCAAGATTAATACATTATTTTCTTTATCAAATATTTTCTTAGAGTTTACTTAGTGAATTGTAGACTTCAGAAAAAATAATTGAAGGTAGCATAAAGAGCATAAAACTTGGCCTAAGTTAGATAATCTTAATGTCATCCTGAGGCATGATATTTACTTAGATAAGATACACTTGTTTACCACCCCTCATTAGTATTTACCCCCACTTGTAGATGCTAGTGCTAAGCATAAAACTTGGTCAACTTTAGATGGGAATACTTGGTGAAAATGGTTATGAAAACCTTAGAATGATGAGTCATTCTACTAAAATGTTTTGACATGTGTTTCTGAACACCAGATGTTTTGATGATGAAAATGTTAAGGCATGATCCTTATCCCATTATAAAACTAATGGTTGTCTGGATGCGATACCATTCCAATTTTACCGTACAACCACAATACCCGAAAATTGGGTAGCGCTTGACTGGAAATTTATATACCTTAGTATGGGTTCCCTTGTTCCCAAGGTCTGAGCTAAGGCTACCTTGTGAAGATTGTCCAACTGTGCAGTACCCAAGATGACAGTTGGTCATGGTTGGGATGCCAAACTCACAGGAGAGGTGTCTATACTAGGGCGTGTAATTGAAAGGTTAGGATTGACTATCCGCATACTAAGTATGGTGAATTCAGGATTGTTCTTGACGGATGTATCGAATGTTGTGGTGAAAGTGTACAATATCTGCAGAGTGTCAAACTATTTGAATATCCGCGTCCGTGGTTATGGAAAGTTGGAGTGGCCGTACTGTTCTCCTGTCAGATGTTTTTCAAAAGGACTAGTGAAATGATTTGTGACTTTGACTTGACCACAACAGTGTGTGACATGAAATACAAGTTCCCACTTAGGTGTTATAAAACTTTCAACTAGCTTTGTTTGCTTCTGAACTTAGTAGAGGTAAATCTGGCTTTTTGCCAAACAACCCTACAGCTTAGTATATCCTATTCAAAACCACTTCACTTGTTAGTATTAGTTTGCGAGTACTTAAAGATTACTCATGGATTTGTCCCTGGTTATTCCCATGTCCAGACTATGAAGAGGATTATCAGGAAGAAGGACATCAGGAAGGTTACGACAACTAGGATCATCTCCCATCGTCAGCATTGCCTATGACTCTAAAGATGGAGCTTTGCCTATGCTATTGTTGCTATTACGTTATTCCACTGCTTGAATTGTATTAAGAACTGGATTATGAGATCCTTAATTGTGTAAGACCTTATGTATGGTTTGTATTGGATGATGTACTGTGATATCAAATCTGTTATGTCTCGCGAAAATGGTAATCCTGGGATTGCGATGTATGGCATAACAGGCATCTGGGATTAAAAATTCGGGTGTTGACATCCAAACACATAATTTTTATCATGCACAAAAATAGTGGGATTAAAACCTTCAAACCCACTTATAATTTTTTTATAACAAGATGACTGATCATTCTCAAGAGGTTTAAGGTTCCAAGATGAAGACAAGATCCCTCCAATCTCAATTTCAATAGTAGTACAATTTATATTATCAACGAATATAGGACCATCATCTAGAGCTTTATCATAAACATTTTCTAAGTAAAATTCTTTAGTACCATGCATTTTGAAGTTAGGCACAAATAAAGGATTATCATAAGATTTATAAAAATAGCATGGATTATCATAGATAATAGGAGCATAATTATTATCACAAGTTTTACCAATACTAGATATTTCAAAAGAATCCACAAGTACATAACATCCATCCTTCTTTGGTAAGCATGGGGGACAATAAAATAATGTAAGGGATAAGGATTAACTCTAATTAGAAGGTAGGCATGGGTAGCTAATCCATTCTTCCTCCTTTTGTTCATCACTATCCTCCTCTTTTTCATCTAATGAGCTTCCAGTTTCAGCAATTTCTTCTTCCATAGGCTCCTGCAAGTCATTATCCTCTTCCATTGGTGGAAAGCATCTATTAAATTATTCAAGAATATTGCCATTTTCTTCCTTGTAATTATTAAAGCAAAATTTAAGTATATCATAAACCTCATATTTATAAGATGCATCATCAGTATTTTCAAGCAAATTAGCAAGTTCGAATGCACCCTTCCAAGCAATAAACTCTTCAATTTGTTCCACATCATAAAAGTCATAATTTCCCTTAACATAAGAAGATATGGTAACATTATCATTATACTCACATTGAAAACGGAGGTGTTTATACCTCGTACAGCAACAGTATTTATCAAAGCAATAAGTAACATTATAAGTAGAGCACACATTTCTAGCAATGGTATGCAATTTATTAATTTGTTCCCATAAGTTTTTCCCTTTTTGTGACAACTGGTATTCCTCATAATAATATTTGTGTTCTTCCGTGAACCCACCTTGACAATAAGATCTTGTTCCAAAGAAACCAACCATTGATAGAAAGCATGATAAAGCAAGGCAATAACAGACCAACAAAAATATCAACTATATTAGGAACTAATTTTTTGTTTGTTTTTTATAAGAAAAACTAAACCAAGCAAAACTCTTTTTTTTTGTATTTTTGATAAACAGAAAAAAGAAAAACAAAACAAAAGAAACTAAAAAAACAAAAACAAAGTAAAGAGATTGGTTGTGAGAGACTCCCCTTGCGAGAATCTACTTTCTCCCTGAAAAGTGACTGACGAGGAGGAAGAGATTGAAGTTGTCCTTAACTCCCCAGCAACGGCGCTAAAAAGTGCTTGATGGATCAGATATGTAGAGCTCGTTGGGAACCCCAAGAGGAAGGTATGATGATCACAACAACAAGTTTCCCTCAGTTATGAAACCAAGGTTATCGAACCAGTAGGAGTAAGAAAACAACTCCAAGGTGTTGCTCACAACTTGGAACCTGCACAACAAAACCACAATACTTTTCCCCAACTTACAGTGAGGTTGTCAATCTCACCGGTTTGCTGAAAATAAAGGATTAAACATATAGTGTGGAAGATAATGATTTTCTTGTAGAAAGTAAAACGTAATGGTAGATGGAATATCAACGATAAAGAATGGACCAGGGTCCATAGTTCACTAGAGGCGTTCTCCAAAAGATAGATACCATGATGGGTGAACAAATTACATTGGGGAAATTGACAGATTTAGAAAGCATAACAAAGCACATACTAGACATCTTTAATCCTACGAGATTTGAATGGGAATTACAACATAATACATAGACAGTAATCCAACTACATCTATGACTAATAATCCACCTTCAGGTAATCGTTCGAACCCCTTCCAGTATTAATTTTCAAGAAACAAATAATTGCATTAAGCAATGTGTGTAAAGTAAACAATACAATTTCCCCATGGACAAAGGATTGTTGTTTTCTCCCTAGTAGCAATAACACATATACAACCTTAGAGATTGTTACCACTTCCCCAGATTACTAGAGGCATGAACCTACTATCAAGCATAAATACTCCCTCTTGGAGTTGCAAGCATCTACTTGGCCAAGATAGCTACTAACAACAGAGAGCATCCAAGATCACAAATAAAATAGACATGATATAATGAATAATCAATCTGACATAATAATCGGATCTCCGCAAACACAACATGTATGATTAACAACAGATGATCTTGATTATGAACGAAGCTCACAATATCTAAACATGATAGCATAAAGGAGGAGAAACAACCATCTAGCTGCTGTATATACCCATAGTCCAAGGGTGAACTACTCACGCATAACTCCGGAGGTTGGCATGGTGATGAAGAATGCCTCCAGGATGACCTCTCACCTCCGGTAGGGTGTTGGGAAGAGCTTCAGACCCCCCACCCCCGATCTAGGGATGGAGATGGCGGTGGTTACAGACTGTTTCGTGGAGATTTGGTTGGGTACTTAGGGTTTCTGTATCGGGGTGCTTTTATAGGCGAAGGGGCAAGGTCGGTGAGCACCCGAGGGTCCCACACCTAGGGCTAGCGTGCCCCCTGGCCGCTCCGCCACCAAGTGTGGCCACCTCGTGGCCCCACTTCGGCTGCCCTTCAGACAGTACTGGAAAAGGGCTATAGGTAATCCGCACATTCGTGGATCACATGGTTAAAGTGCCCCATGGGTAAAATAGGCGTGGATCACCTGTGAGCAGTGTCCTACTAGTAACTAGAACAACCGTGGCGCACATGGGGTATGTGCGCCACAGATATGTGTGGGCCAGGGGCTTGTCAGCCGCATACCACATACCCGTAGCGCACATGGGGTATGTGCGCTACGATTGTGGCAAGTTCTGTGGCACACTATGCCATGTGCTCCACGGATGTGTAAACTTACAGGTAGGGCACTCTACCCTAGTGCCCTACGACTAAGTGGCCTGCCCCCTCCCACCCTCTCCCACCCTCCCCCCTCCCCCCCTCATGGATCGCCTTTTTAGGCTTTGCAAAAACTAAAATAAAAGGATAAACACTTTAAAAAATAAAATCCTTTCATACTTAGGTAGGAAATGTGGTATAGTTTTTAGGAAAATTAACAAACAATAATTTCGACTTCTTCTGCAAAAAAGTTCATGTCATGGTAAAATAGGCATAACTTTTGCATACGATGTCGAAAAAAATCGTATAATATACCAAAATGACGAGAACGAGATTCCGCATAACCTCCGGTCGTTTAGCGATTATTCAGATTTTCCAAATTCAAAAAGAGTAAAAAGTTACGGTCAAAAGACCGTTTTTTCTTGCAGAAAAAAATAGAGGGCAACTTACTCATAGCGCACCACCACCTACTGCGCTACGAGTAAGTTGGGCGGGATTCAAAATTTGAATCCCCACCACGCCTACCTACCTTTTCCTCCCCCCTTTTCCCTCTCCCTTTTACTTTTCCTTCTCCCTTCTCCTTCTTCATTACCCTTCTTCCTTCTCCTTCTCCTTTTCCTTCTCCTCCTTCCCCTTCTCCTCTCTCTAGCCACCTTGCTCTGGCATCCTTTCTCCGGCCTCTTCCTCTCCTTGAAGTGACGGTGGCGCGACGACGACCTTATCCTCTCCTTGCAGTGATGGCGGCGTGACGGCGGCCTTATCCTCCTCCTCGCAGTGACAACGGACGATAGTGGCCTTCTCCTGACCGACCTCCCTTCCTCCCTATCTTCCTCCATCTCTTCCTCCCTCTCTTCCTACCTCCCTTTCTTCAACCACACCCTACCATCTCGACGTCGGCGAGGACTAGAGCGGCCACAACTCTCGCACCTCCCTGCGGTGGTAGGTCGTGGCCACGGCCATGCTCCTGCGAGGTGACACGACGTCGGCGATGCACGAAACCGATTGCTTTTGCAATTCAAAACGAGGGTATTTTTTGCATTTTTTCTTTTGAAAAAAACATCCCTGGCGCACCCTGTACCCCTTCCTGGTAGTGCGCTGCGTCTATCCTCATATAACCGTAGCGCACCAGGAAGTGCACTATGTCTAAGAGATAGCCGTAGCGCGAGGCTAGTGGAGCACAGCCAGTGCGCCATGGATGCCCTTTTCAGGTGCGCCACGAATGGCCATTTTCCTACTAGTGAGACTATGTGTTCCTTTTGGTAAGATATTGACTTTGGATTTTGTCCCGTCCAATTCCGAGAATAGTTCCTTAGTAGCTTTTCTAAAACCAAAAATAGCAGAAAACAGGCAACTAGCACTACGACATCTTGTTAATAGGTTAGTTCCGTAAAATGTATAAAAATACCTCAAAGTGTAGACAAAACATAAGAAAGTTGATACAAAGCAAGCATGGAGAATCAAAAATTATAGATACGTTTACGATGTATCACTTGCTGGTCTTTGTCAAGGGTTCATCTTCTTCTCCACCATCGGATATGTCGGCTCCTCCATCATCGGAGCCAGGGGCTTCTCCCTCTCTTCGGTCGACCTACTCTTCCTCGCCGGATGGGTTCACATACATCAAGGGAGACTCAGGTGGTTCAGCATCGTGGATCATATTCTCGAGAATCTCTTCTTGTGCTAGGTCTCTGAGATTGGATTAGTTGTATCCATAGTTTCTAGATGCACACAATATTATTTCAAAATGCACACAATATTTGAATAGAGCAAAAATATTTATATACACAAATATTTATATACTTATATTTCTATGCGATATTTCTATACACAATTAATTCTATATAATATTTCTATGCAATATTTCTATACTATAATTTTTATCCAATATTTCTATACTAATATTTCTATGCAAAAATATTTCTATACTAATATTTTTATAAAAATATTTTTGTACCAATATTTATATATACACAAATATTTAAAAGAAATAATATTTTTATATAAAATAATTGTTTATATGAAAATATTCCCATAGAAATATTGCAATAATATTTTTCTATGAAATAATTATTTTTATGCAAATATTCCCATAGAAAATATTTCTTTATACATGTTATTTCTATACAAATAATATTTCTATATAATATTTTCTATATGCTATTTTGTATACACATTCTATATACTTTCTATATACAAATTATATATTTTCTATATACCTTTTTTGTATACCTGCGGTGGCGGCCAGCGTGGCGAAGGGCGTGGAGATGGCGGCCGGCGACGGAGGTGACGGTGGCGGCATGGAGAGTCGCGTGGAGAGGCGCGTGGAGGCGCGGGGAGGGGCGCTGGGAGGCGCGACGGTGGAGGACGGCATGGACGCACGTGGCAGCAGGCGGAAATTTTCGGCATCCTGGCGGCGTCGAATCGTCGATGGCCTCCAATTCGCGGTGCGCGGGATGAACCGGGGAAGGAGGCCGCTTTAAATACACCCCCCTTTAGTCCCGGTGCGTGGCCCTAGCCGGACTAAAGGGGGTCACTAGTCCCGACTGGTGCAATACACCGGGACTAAAGGGGTGGTCCTTTTTGGCACCCACGCGTAAAGCACCCTTTAGTCTGGGCTGGGGAGCTAGGCTGGGATAAATGGCCCAAATTTTCATGCGCTGGGACAAAACTAGCGCGTGTTGGGCTGTTTTTTCAAAATTTTGAATTTATATTTTTAAACATTTGAATTATACATTTTTTGCATACTTATGTATTTGAGAAAACTTTCAACATGTAAAGTGTTTGAATTAGGATAATCAATCCAAATACTTTTTTTGTCTTACAGAAAAACTATTTTAAGTAGTCAAACTATTAACTGTTTTGTCATTTTCAAATTAAAAATGAATTAACTATTAAATTTTGCATATTTCTGAATCTCACTAAACTTTCAACATAAAAAGTGCTTCAATTTGAATAAGTAATCTAAATCCATTTTATGATATATAAAATAATTATTTTAACTAGTCAAACTATTAACCATTTTGACATTTTCAAATTAAAAATGCATTAACTATTATATTTTGCCATTTACCATAGCTTCCCTCCATGTTTTCCTGCCCTTTTGTCAACACCCGGATTTTTAATCCCAGATGTCTGTTATGCCATACATCGCAATCCCAGGATTACCATTTTTGCGAGACATAATAGAATTGGACACCACAGTACATCATCCATTACAAACCATACATAAGGTCTTACACAAATAGGGATCTCATTGATCTAGTTCTTAATACAACTTCAAGCAGCGGAATACATAATAATAACGGTAGCGTAGGCGAAGCTCCATCTTCGAGGTCACAGGCAATGCTGACGATGGGAGATGATCCTAGTTGTCGTAACCTTCCTGGTGTCCATCCTCCAGGTACTCCTTTTCATTGTCTGGCCACGGGAATAGCCAGGGACAAAGCCATGAGTACTCTTTAAGTACTCGCAAACTAATACTAACAAGTGAAAGGGGTTTTTGATAATAGGACACTAGGCTCTAGGGTTGTTTTGCAAAAGACAAATTTATCTCTACTAAGTTTGGAAGCTACGAATGATATTTAAGGTTTTATAACACCTAAGTGGGAACTTGTATCTCATGCCACAACCCTGTTGTGGTCAAGTCAAAGTCTCAATTCATTTCACAAGTAATTTTGGAAAACATCTGACGGGGGAAAAGTATGGTCACTCCAACTGTCCATAACCGCGGATGCGGCTATTCAAATAGTTTGACACTCTGCAGAGATTATAGACTTTCACCACAACATTCGATACATCCGTCAGGATCAAATCCTGAATTCACCATACTCAGTATGCAGATAATCAATCCTAACCTTTCAATTACACGCCCTAGTATAAGCACCTCTCATGTGAGTTTGGCCTCCCAACCATGACCAACTGTCATCTTGGGTACTGCATAGGTGGACAATCTTCACAAGGTAGCCTCAGCTCAGACCTTGGCCGTGAGGGAACTAATACTAAGGTATATAAGTTTCCAGTCAAGCCCTACCCAATCTTCGGGTATTGTGGTTGTACGATAAAATTGGAATGGTATCGCATCCAGACAACCATCAGTTTTATAAAAGGGCTAAGGCTCCTGCCTCAACATTTTCATCAGCAAAACCATCAGGTGTTCGGAAACACATGTCAAAACATCTCAGTAGAATGATCCATCATTCTAAGGTTTTCATAACCATTTTCACCAAGTATTCCCACCTAATGTTGATCAAGTTTTATGCTTAGTACTAGCATCTACAAGTGGGGGTAAGCACTAATGAGGGGTGGTAAACTATTGAAGTGTAGCTAAGTTTAATCTCATGCCTTAGGATGACATCAAGATTATCTAGCTTAGGACAAATTTATTCTCTTTATGCAACCTTCAATTATCCTTCTAGTATCTACCATTTATTCCAGTAAACTCTAAGTAAGAGCTTTGATAAAGAAATAAAGAAATAAACTTGCAAGTAAAACTAGGATTGGTTTATCAAGGGGTTATGATCATATATGCTTTAAGTCATATAGTGGGCATGGTAGCAAGTATTGGCTTGCACAATATCAGTATAAGCTTGCCTTGTGCAGAGCAGTGGTTGAAGTTCTCCTCGGCTTCCTCTTCATAGTATCCTCCTTCCTCCTCGTATCCTTGGTCGGTACTAGCGTCTCACTAGTAGAAAACGTGCCATGCGTCCCGGTTGGTAAGAGGCATTAGTCCAGGTTGCCCAACCGGCACGGGGCAATTGGGACTAAAGCCCTAAACTTTAGTCCCGGTTGCCCCACCAACCGGGACAAAATGGGTGCACACGTGGCAGCGACAGAGGGCGAGGGGGGTGGAGCATTAGTCCCGGTTCGTAACAAGAACCGGGACAAATAACCTTCTGCCGCGGCAGAGAATTCATTTTGGCACATTTTGTTGCCACGGCAGCATTTTTGCCACTTTTTGTGCCGCGACAGAGAATTCATTTAGGTTGTTTTATTGTTTATTTAGTGTTTTGCACTTATCAATGAAGGAACCGTTATATTACCACAAGATCATCATGACAATATTACATTCAATACACGGATCGAGTTCATGCACTGCATACAAAAGTTGCTATTTTTACAATCCCTATTGTCTATACACAGCCGAATAGTATTCCCCTTTTGGGTTTAGGACTTCTGCATCCAAGAATCCCGCCAATTCCTGCTGAATTGCTCGTACGCGATCCTTTGGCAGAAGACCGTCCCGTAGACGTTCGATCTGATTTAAAAAAGGTGTCAACCTATATGAATGAAACTAAACACAATTTGATTGTAATTAAAAACTATATAAATTGTTTACGTACGTGGAGTTGCTCTAAATTTCTGCCCTTCTCATCGCACATCTGCCGGATGAACTCGCAAACATAGTATCCACATAGATTGTTACCTGGTCCCTGCGTCAGGCACTTTACGAGAACAGAGTTCAATCAAAATAATAATCAAGCATGATAATAACTGTATCAAAACTAGAATCAAATAGATGCGCGGATATAGCTAGTGGTGCTTACATCTAGTGGTTGAAATGGAAGCTCCTCTTTGCAAACACACCTAGCCTTGTTGGTTTACCGTTTCCAAGCGCTGCCCGGCGAAGAAAACGTATAAAAGAAGTTTTTAATTACTTGATATCACGAACGTTGCCGATATAGTGTCGTAATGATTAGAATTACCGCTGGATAAGCATCTGCATGTCCTTCCACGCATCAAGGGGTTTATGTTCCGAGTCCATGACTAGTACACGCCCTTTGTCAAGTTGAATGATTAACAGAATATAGTGGAAGCTGCGAATGCATAACTAATCAATTATATACTTAACACCGAGTAAGCGAAATAGAAAGTTTATAGAAGACAATAAGCCTCACTCGAAGTTGTAAGGAAAAAGTATTTCCCTTTTGGTTTCTTGAAACCTTAACGCGTGTACTATATTATCCTTCGTATCCTGGGGGCTTGTTTTGAGATTAGCTTCATGAACCCAATATGGGTCAATGAAGCCAATGTCATAGATTTGTCCTCTGCTGCATTCGAGAATCTTCATTCTGCATATTACAGTATGATTATATACATGCAATAAACAAGGTGAGATAGCTGGAGACTAAATTAATTACAGAATTAGTACTTACAGATAATAGGAACTGATGATAGATTTGTCCAAGGCATCTTGATTGAATAATTGAAATAGTTCATCAAATTCAATGGATATCATGTCATCCTTTTCTTGCCCATGATGATTTTTTGTAATCCTCAGCACTATCCAGTTAGCCCCGGCCTTTGTGGCATGCATGTACCAGTTATGCAATCTTCGCATTTTTGTTGGAAGATTGTTTACCTCCTCAGGTTTGACGAGAGGTTTGCCGTACTGGTATTTGTATGGTACTTCACTCACGGGGAAGTACTCTAACTGGGATAAGTACTGGGCAATACTCATACCTTGAGCAGCGGCAGCTTCTCCGTATTGTGCAACTACCTCTGGATCATACTGCTCTTCAGCCCCATATTTGCTCGACCCCACATTGGTTTGGGAAATCACCTTGAGAGGGGCGCAAGACTGTTTTGCTTGTTCTCCGAGTTGGGCAACAGATTTCTCGCTTGCATCAGTACTGCTCTTCGAGGCTTTTTGTTCCGCATGTGACTTGAGAATAGAACGCTCATAGTCTGATAACAGCTTTGGCTCGGGTTGATGAAGAGTCTTTAGCATTTTCAACACTTTGGCTTTTTATTCTTTGGTGCTGGGGAACTCTGGCTCTTTCGGCTTCCTCAGCTTAGAAAAAACGCTGTCGTTTCCGCATCAACGATCGCCGCAGTCTCCTCTTTAGTACAGTCATAAGCTCTCTTGGGAGAAACCTTTGGTACTTTTGGAAGAGGCTCTTGTTTACGTTTCGGCGATCTCTTACCACGACGCAGAGTAGCGGTACGCTTACGCTTTTTATCCTGAGGCGCCGGCGATGGCTCCCGCGGCGATGGCTGCGCCGGAGATTGGTGAGGCGACGGAGTCGGGTGAGGCAATGAAGACGGCTGCCGCGGCGGCGACGACCTCGCTGGAGACGGGTGAGGCGGCGGGGAAGATGGCCTTGGCGTGTGATTTCGAAGAACGATACATTCCTTCGGATAGAATGGTGACGTTTGTTGCGTCTCCCAGTACAGTCACATCCCCTTCACCTGCAGGGTAGTCAAGATCCAAAACTTCAAAGGTGGGCATGATTTCATCCACCCCGACAACAGCGTAGCCCTCTGGAACCGGACGACAGTGGTAAGTTGGCGTGGGTCCAATTGGTAAGGCATAGCCGACCGCCACCTTCATTGATATGTTCACAACTTTGACATGTAGCTCGCAGTGTGTTATCTCTGTGATATCATCCACTAGGTAGCCAACAGGAGCCATAGTCGGTGCACCATCGTCATCGCCATTGTCATCACCCGGGACCTCGGTGGAAGCCACACTGCTTTTTCGATTATTCGATAGGCCGGTACCATCGAATGCAGTGTGCTGCTGAGATGGGCCGGTAGTACTTTGCTCTTTAAGGCCGGTACCATTCTCTCTTTCTGACTATCTGGTTCAACTTCCGCCATGTCCTTTCTTCTCTGACGGCTTCTATCAGGATATTTCTTCCTCTCATCGAGAAACCCAGTCCTCCATGGTTGGGAGCCTCTTGTGCCTCGTGTTCGTCCATCATGTTCCTTATTTCCAAGGGCGAGTGTGAGCTCATCATTCTCTCTATCGGGAATGAAGTCCCCATCTTTAACAGCCTTTACTGCTTTTATCATCCTCTCGATTGGCAAGGGGTCTTCTTTATGTCGTATGTTATATATACACATCCCTTCCGAGTCCAACATGCCCCCATGCCCGTAAAACCAATTCATTGCACGTTCTACCCAATCGTCTGTCTTTGGGGTGATCTTTTTAGCACGCAGTTCATACTCAAGTTTCTCCCACTTAGGAATGCCAGCCCTGTAGCCACCTTGCCCCATAGTATGGTGATACTTCTTGTTAGCAGCATTCAGCTTATTCGTTGCAGACATTTTCTTAGCTTTTTCTGATGTCTTGTATTCCACAAAATCAGCACAGAATGGTTTTATCTTCTCAAACTGAATATTCTTGAAATCGGGAGTCTTCTCTTTAATGACATAATCAAGGTGCAATCTTTTCTTCCAGTTGGTCAAACACTGGGCCATCTTCTTCAAAGCCCACTCCCTGACCTTAGCCTCCATGGCTCTCCCATGTTCTAAGGCGTCCTCAACTGGATCCTCCGCATTTGGATCTAGCTCTATCTTCGGTAGTTTGAAATTAACCATGAGCCTCTTCCACAGTAAATCTTTGGCGTGGTTAGGGACAAATAAACATGTTCCCTCTTCATCCGCATTAGCAGGCCTATTCCAATTTCTAATGGTGATCGGGATTAAGTCCCGAACGATTACTCCGCATTGTGCCACAAGTTTGTTTGCACTTCGGGAGCCGTCGGTTTGCCGTCTTCAGCGATATCTTCGATCCTAAACCTCTCATGGTCTTGCAACTTTTTGGTTGGGCCTCGTCTGCTCTTCTCAGTAGATTTGTTCGATCCGGAGGGCTAAAATAAGAAAGATCGTCGTTACTATTTCTATATAGATAGCAGATGATTAATTAATGAATTAATTATATTACATGCACCTCGCCGGAGCGGTCGTCTTCTCGATTACACAAGGCATCGCCTTCTCCCTCGCGGAAGGCAACACCTTCAACCTCAAACAAGCCGTCTATTCCGGTAAAAAGAGGATCACCCTCACCGGAGTTGTTCAGAAACGTTGATACATCTAAATTTTATTCCCTGCGGATCACACCTTGGATCAACTCTTCCTTTTCTTCATCTCTGACGTGTGGGTCCATATTTTCTTCATAGGTGGAAAAACGAATAAGTCAAAGCGGCTAAGGGAGAAAGTTAGGTATGGTGTTGAGAGATATAAACCCTAATTAAAAGAAACCCTAATATATACATACACAATAATAAAAATGAAGGGAAAACCTAAACCCTAAACCTAGCTACAAAAAGGAAACTGTGTAGTAGATAGGTAACTCTAGCTAAAATGAACTAAAATCAATATTCCGGAGTTCCGAGGGGTGTAAAACCTAGTTCGGAGAAACCTCGGATGCATATGAGAGGGGAACATGAGTATAAGGCTACAAAAGGGAAACTATCCAGCAGATAGGTAACACTATTACTGACAAAATACCATATTGGAATCGATTTAAGAGGGTTCGAAATGCCCTAGCGAAGGCACATCGTCGAACCCACATGCACCTAAGGGGTATTGATGCTTCCTTATGTAATCTAGGGTTTTTAAGTTCCTTGACAATGTATGATGATAGCTTAGATAGGTAGGTCTCAATTTTATAAACATTTTGATATATTATTCATATTTTTTTGACTTATAATTAATAAGTTATTGATTTTATAAGATTTATTCATTTTTTGAAAATATTAACCAAATGGGAATTACTTTTTATACACAGGCATCACCTAGCCGAAGTGGCTGACAGAGTGGCCCTAGAGCCACCTCAGCGTCCACGCGGGAAGGTGGGACCCGTGCTACGTTTGAACGGGTCAGACCGGGCGCGGGTGACGTCAACATGACGTCAGCGTGACATCACGCCGACGGTGGCCACAGATCGGCGGCGGGGACAGCGATAGTGGCTCGTGGGACTGCGTAGATAGGTGGGTTCGGTGCACGGGATGATGACTAGTCTAAGGGTGGCGGCGCTGCTACCTGTAGGTCACCGGAGCATGGCCGACGACGAGCTTCTGCGGCGTAGGGACCGGTCTCATTCGACTAGGACGATACATGGCGAGAGGGAGGAAGGGGAAGGGTCCACGGGGACCAGCAGCTCACCGTGGATCGGTCGGAGGGCTCGGGGAGGCTGCGCGAGTTCTGGAGTGACGGCGATGTCGACGATGATGTCGACGGTGATGTCGACGCAGGGCCAACAGGCGCACACGTACGGCAACGGCGGCGCACTGATGCTGATGGTGGAGGACGGGACGACGACAGCGCGATGGTGGCCGCGGCGGCCGACGCTCCTATGCTTGTTGCGGACGACACGGCGGCGGGGGCGGCGTCTCCTGTGTGCGCGTCGATGAGAAATTAGATGGGGAAGAAGAAGAGGCGAGCCAGTTATAAACGAAGGACCTTTAGTCCCGGTTGGTGGCTCCAACCGGGACTAAAGGGTCATACGTCCCGGTTGGAGCCACCAACCGGGACGTATACTCCAATTTTTTCAGCAGACCAAGGGTTGGCGTGCGCAGGGGTCTTTAGTCCCGGTTGGTGGCTCCAAGCGGGACATATGACCCTGTTTTCAAAAAAATTCAGGAATTTTCTCTCTGTTCCCGCCTTATTTTTTATTTTGGGGTTTAAATTTGTAATGTTTTTTAAATGATAATTACTTTGGAATTTAGAAAAACTTTAAACATAAAAAGTGTTTGAATTTGAATAACTAATTCGAAACCATTTTCTGTTTTTAAAAATAATTAATGTAACCATTTGAACTATGAACCATTTAAAATTAAAAATGAATTAACTTATATTTTTTGAATATTAATTTGGAATTTAGTAAAACTTTAAACATAAAAAGTGTTTGGATTTGAATGAATAATTCAAAACCATTTTTTGTTTCAAAAAATAATTAATGTAACCATTTAAAATATGAACCATTTACAATTAAAAATGAATTAACATATATTTTTTAATATTAATTTGGAATTTAGAAAAACTTTAAATATAAAAAGTGTTTGGATTTGAATAAGTAATTCAAAACCATTTTCTGTTTTTAATTTGGATTTGAATTAACTTATATTTTTTATACATTAATGGGCAAAAAAAAAGGACAGAAAATAATGGGCGGAAAGAAAATTTGATTAGGATAGAACTGGAATTAAAGTACATAACGCAACTAACCCAAACTTACATAGAAGAACTGAAAATTAAGATACATGGCCAGATTAAGCCACAATCGGCCGAACTTGTTTTGCAATGTTGGAATGATTCAGTCATGCTCCTGCCTACACCTGTAATACTCAACACTGTAGTCGTCGTACTCGCCGCGGCCGTCGTCGCTGTCGTCGTCGGGGTCGTCGTAGTTGAACCTTGAAGGCTGAGTACGAGTGGGCTAGACTTGAGGGTAGCGCAGGAGGGGGCTAGAGTCGGCGGCCGTGTCATAGGCCATGACGCTCTGGAGAGTCCGACCGCGCCACCACAGCCGACGGCCGGCCTCTTTGAAGTTCGGAGGAGGTGGGCCGTCCTCCTCGTTCCTGGGAAATATTCGGGATGCCATCTGGGATTCCTCCGCTGCTCCGGCGTTAGCTCGAAGTAGTAGTGGTTCGTGATGGCCATCTGACGCGCCACACCTAGAGGGACAGGAGGAACTGGCACGCCTCCGGTGCTCAGCATCCACCCGATGGGGACAAAGTAGCCCGGCGGGCAGGGGTAGTTCGAGGCGCAAAGCGCCTCCGCCTCCCTGGGAGTTAGTGCTACAGTGGAAGTCATGGGAAAGAGTGATGAGGTTGCAGATATGACTCTAGAGATGTGCAATGACAATGGAGGCCAACCCTACATATATATATAGTGAGAAATGGCAGGAAGATAACTGGAGGGAAGAACTGGCGGGAAGAACCGGCGGGAAAAACTGGTGGGAAGAAATGGCGGGAAGAACTGGCGGGAAAAACCGGACCCACTTCCTACTGATTCGGCAGACATTTGTCCTTTTTACCCGGGATGGACGAAAAGGTTTGAGATGTCCCGGTTGGGAGATAGTCCGTGTAAGGTGGTCTAGTATTTTAGGAAAATGGGACGGTAGCATTCTGAAATGTCATTTTGGTGGTTACTTCACAAAACGACTCGTTTTTTGCGCTCGGAAAATGGAAAAGGGCTTTTCCGTGCGACAAAAAGGAAAACTTCCTCCTGCAACATTGTTCTCCATACCAATGTCCACACACATGCATAATATGGGCACAACATCACAAACTATGCCGTGATTCAGCACATAACATCGGTCATTTGGACCGAAAGCCATGAAACCTCGAACATGATAGGTCATTTTGTGAAGGTTTTTTCGAACCATAATCCTGATTGATATTGCTTTCCACCAGACTTTGATTGATTGTATTGCTGGTTTCATGGAATTTCCAGCATAGGGCAAAAGGTAATGACGAGAGGGCCCTAGATGGGAGTCCTTTCCACTCATTGAGGATTCAAGTATGGTATTTTTCCTTTCAACTATGGAACATAATATGAAACCACGCAAAGGCTTTTCATTGTTCGGATTTTTTTGAATTTATTATGCCCGTTTTGAATTATCTGAATTTCTAACTATGGTAAAACCAGTGTGCATGAAGATAGGGGACGAGAATCGTTAGAACTTGCATTGGATATCTGAAGAAACCACATATTGCGAGTCTAAAAATGATTTTTTCAAAAAATCACGGGCGATAGATCATGTACCTATAGTACAAACCGGACCCACTTCCTACTGATTTGGCAAACATTTGTCCTTTTTACCCGGGATGGACGAAAAGGTTTGAGATGTCCCGGCTGGGAGATAGTCCATGTAAGGTGGTCTAGTATTTTAGGAAAATGGGACGGTAGCATTCTGAAACGGCATTTTGGTGGTTACTGCACAAAACGACCATTTTTTGCGCTCGGAAAATGGAAAAGGGCTTTTCCATGCGACAAAAAGGAAAACTTCCTCCTGCAACATTGTTCTCCATACCAATGTCCACACACATGCATAATATGGGCACAACATCACAAACTATGCCGTGATTCAGCACATAACATCGGTCATTTGGACCGAAAGCCATGAAACCTCGAACATGATAGGTCATGTTGTGAAGGTTTTTTCGAAACATAATCAATATACCAAGTCTGGTGTTTTTCCTTTCAACTATGTAACATAATATGACACCACGCAAAGAATTTTCATTGTTCGGATTTTTTTTGAATTTATTATGCCCGTTTTGAATTATCTGAATTTCTAACTATGGTCGAACCGGTGTGCATGAAGATAGGGGACGAGCATCGTTAGAACTTGCATTGGAACTCCGAAGAAACCACATATTGCGAATCTAAAAATGATTTTTTCAAAAAATCACGGGCGATAGATCATGTACCTGTAGTATTAACCGGACCCACTTCCTACTGATTTGGCAGACATTTGTCCTTTTTAACAGGGATGGACGAAAAGGTTTGAGATGTCCCTGCTGGGAGATATTCCATGTAAGGTGGTGTAGTATTTTAGGAAAATGGGACGGCATTCTGAAACGGCATTTTGGTGGTTACTTCACAAAACGACCCTTTTTTGTGCTCGGAAAATGGAAAAGGGCTTTTCCGTGCGACAAAAAGGAAAACTTCCTCCTGCAACATTGTTCTCCATACCAATGTCCACACACATGCATAATATGGGCACAACATCACAAACTATGCAGTGATTCAGCACATAACATCGGTCATCTGGACCGAAAGCCATGAAACCTCAAACATGATAGGTCATGTTGTGAAGGTTTTTTCGAAACATAATGAATATACCAAGTCTGGTATTTTTCCTTTCAACTATGTAACATAATATGACACCACGCAAAGATTTTCATTGTTCGGATTTTTTTTGAATTTATTATGCCCGTTTTGAATTATCCGAATTTCTAACTATGGTCAAACCGGTGTGCATGAAGATAAGGGACGAGCATCGTTAGAACTTGCATTGGATCTCTGAAGAAACCACATATTGCGAGTCTAAAAATGATTTTTTCAAAAAATCACGGGCGATAGATCATCTACCTGTAGTACAAACCAGACCCATTTCCTACCGATTCGGTAAACATTTGTCCTTTTTACCCGGGATGGACGAAAAGGTTTGAGATGTCCCGACTGGGAGATAGTCCATGTAAGGTGGTCTAGTATTTTTGGGAAATGGGACGGTAGCATTCTGAAACGGCATTTTGGTGGTTACTTCACAAAACGACCTGTTTTTTCCGCTCGGAAAATGGAAAAGGGATTTTCCGTGCGACAAAAAGGAAAACTTCCTCTTGCAACATTGTTCTCCATACCAATGTCCACACACATGCATAATATGGGCACAACATCACAAACTATGTCGTGATTCAGCACATAACATCGGTCATTTGGACCGAAAGCCATGAAACCTCGAACATGATAGGTCATGTTGTGAAGGTTTTTTCGAAACATAATCAATATACCAAGTCTAGTATTTTTCCTTTCAACTATGTAACATAATATGATACCGCGCGAAGGATTTTCATTGTTCGGATTTTTTTTGAATTTATTATGCCCGTTTTGAATTATCTGAATTTCTAACTATGGTTGAACCGGTGCGCATGAAGATAGGGGACGAGCATCGTTAGAACTTGCATTGGATCTCCGAAGAAATCACATATTGCGAGTCTAAAAATGATTTTTTCAAAAAATCACGGGCGATAGATCATCTACCTGTAGTACAAACCAGACCCACTTCCTACCGATTCGGCAAACATTTGTCCATTTTACCCGGGATGGACGAAAAGGTTTGAGATGTCCCGGCTGGGAGATAGTCCATGTAAGGTGGTGTAGTATTTTAGGAAAATGGGACGGTAGCATTCTGAAATGGCATTTTGGTGGTTACTTCACAAAACGACCCTTTTTTGTGCTCGGAAAATGGAAAAGGGCTTTTCCGTGCGACAAAAAGGAAAACTTCCTCCTGCAACATTGTTCTCCATACCAATGTCCACACACATGCATAATATGGGCACAACATCACAAACTATGCAGTGATTCAGCACATAACATCGGTCATCTGGACCGAAAGCCATGAAACCTCAAACATGATAGGTCATGTTGTGAAGGTTTTTTCGAAACATAATGAATATACCAAGTCTGGTATTTTTCCTTTCAACTATGTAACATAATATGACACCACGCAAAGATTTTCATTGTTCGGATTTTTTTTGAATTTATTATGCCCGTTTTGAATTATCCGAATTTCTAACTATGGTCAAACCGGTGTGCATGAAGATAAGGGACGAGCATCGTTAGAACTTGCATTGGATCTCTGAAGAAACCACATATTGCGAGTCTAAAAATGATTTTTTCAAAAAATCACGGGCGATAGATCATCTACCTGTAGTACAAACCAGACCCATTTCCTACCGATTCGGTAAACATTTGTCCTTTTTACCCGGGATGGACGAAAAGGTTTGAGATGTCCCGGCTGGGAGATAGTCCATGTAAGGTGGTCTAGTATTTTTGGGAAATGGGACGGTAGCATTCTGAAACGGCATTTTGGTGGTTACTTCACAAAACGACCTGTTTTTTTCCGCTCGGAAAATGGAAAAGGGATTTTCCGTGCGACAAAAAGGAAAACTTCCTCTTGCAACATTGTTCTCCATACCAATGTACACACACATGCATAATATGGGCACAACATCACAAACTATGTCGTGATTCAGCACATAACATCGGTCATTTGGACCGAAAGCCATGAAACCTCGAACATGATAGGTCATGTTGTGAAGGTTTTTTCGAAACATAATCAATATACCAAGTCTAGTATTTTTCCTTTCAACTATGTAACATAATATGACACCGCGCGAAGGATTTTCATTGTTCGGATTTTTTTTGAATTTATTATGCCCGTTTTGAATTATCTGAATTTCTAACTATGGTTGAACCGGTGCGCATGAAGATAGGGGACGAGCATCGTTAGAACTTGCATTGGATCTCCGAAGAAATCACATATTGCGAGTCTAAAAATGATTTTTTCAAAAAATCACGGGCGATAGATCATCTACCTGTAGTACAAACCAGACCCACTTCCTACCGATTCGGCAAACATTTGTCCTTTTTACCCGGGATGGACGAAAAGGTTTGAGATGTCCCGGCTGGGAGATAGTCCATGTAAGGTGGTCTAGTATTTTTGGAAAATGGGACGGTAGCATTCTGAAATGGCATTTTGGTGGTTACTTCACAAAACGACCCTTTTTTGGGCTCGGAAAATGGAAAAGGGCTTTTCTGTGCGACAAAAAGGAAAACTTCATCATGCAACATTGTACTCCATACCAATGTCCACACACATGCATAATATGGGCACAACATCACAAACTATGCCGTGATTCAGCACATAACATCGGTCATTTGGACCGAAAGCCATGATACCTCGAACATGATAGGTCATGTTGTGAAGGTTTTTTCGAAACATAATGAATATACCAAGTCTGGTATTTTTCCTTTCAACTATGTAACATAATATGACACCACGCAAAGATTTTCATTGTTCGGATTTTTTTTGAATTTATTATGCCCGTTTTGAATTATCCGAATTTCTAACTATGGTCAAACCGGTGTGCATGAAGATAAGGGACGAGCATCGTTAGAACTTGCATTGGATCTCTGAAGAAACCACATATTGCGAGTCTAAAAATGATTTTTTCAAAAAATCACGGGCGATAGATCATCTACCTGTAGTACAAACCAGACCCATTTCCTACCGATTCGGTAAACATTTGTCCTTTTTACCCGGGATGGACGAAAAGGTTTGAGATGTCCCGGCTGGGAGATAGTCCATGTAAGGTGGTCTAGTATTTTTGGGAAATGGGACGGTAGCATTCTGAAACGGCATTTTGGTGGTTACTTCACAAAACGACCTGTTTTTTCCGCTCGGAAAATGGAAAAGGGATTTTCCGTGCGACAAAAAGGAAAACTTCCTCTTGCAACATTGTTCTCCATACCAATGTCCACACACATGCATAATATGGGCACAACATCACAAACTATGTCGTGATTCAGCACATAACATCGGTCATTTGGACCGAAAGCCATGAAACCTCGAACATGATAGGTCATGTTGTGAAGGTTTTTTCGAAACATAATCAATATACCAAGTCTAGTATTTTTCCTTTCAACTATGTAACATAATATGACACCGCGCGAAGGATTTTCATTGTTCGGATTTTTTTTGAATTTATTATGCCCGTTTTGAATTATCTGAATTTCTAACTATGGTTGAACCGGTGCGCATGAAGATAGGGGACGAGCATCGTTAGAACTTGCATTGGATCTCCGAAGAAATCACATATTGCGAGTCTAAAAATGATTTTTTCAAAAAATCACGGGCGATAGATCATCTACCTGTAGTACAAACCAGACCCACTTCCTACCGATTCGGCAAACATTTGTCCTTTTTACCCGGGATGGACGAAAAGGTTTGAGATGTCCCGGCTGGGAGATAGTCCATGTAAGGTGGTCTAGTATTTTTGGAAAATGGGACGGTAGCATTCTGAAATGGCATTTTGGTGGTTACTTCACAAAACGACCCTTTTTTGGGCTCGGAAAATGGAAAAGGGCTTTTCTGTGCGACAAAAAGGAAAACTTCATCATGCAACATTGTTCTCCATACCAATGTCCACACACATGCATAATATGGGCACAACATCACAAACTATGCCGTGATTCAGCACATAACATCGGTCATTTGGACCGAAAGCCATGATACCTCGAACATGATAGGTCATGTTGTGAAGGTTTTTTCGAAACATAATCAATATACCAAGTCTGGTATTTTTCCTTTCAACTATGTAACATAATATGACACCACGCAAAGGATTTTCATTATTCGGATTTTTTATGAATTTATTATGCCCGTTTTGAATTAAATGAATTTCTAACTATGGTCGAACCGGTGTGCATGAAGATAGGGGACTAGCATCGTTATAACTTGCATTGGATCTCTGAAGAAACCACATATTGCGAGTCTAAAAATGATTGTTTCAAAAAATCACGGGCAATAGATCATGTACCTGTAGTACAAACCAGACCTACTTCCTGCCGATTCGGCAGACATTTGTCCTTTTTACCCGGGATGGACGAAAAGGTTTGAGATGTCCCGGCTGGGAGATAGTCCATGTAAGGTGGTCTAGTATTTTTGAAAAATGGGACGGTAGCATTCGGAAACGGCATTTTGGTGGTTACTTCACAAAATGACCCGTTTTGCGAAACATGATCAATATACCAAGTCTGGTATTTTTCCTTTCAACTATGTAACATAATATGACACAACGCGAAGGATTTTCATTGTTCGGATTGTTCTAAAAATGGGACGGTAGCATTCTGAAAAAGGATTTTCATTGTCGACAACACGCGGAGGGATTTTGGCAGACTGGGTCAGGCAGCACTAATGATAGGGGTGAGTGTCGACATTATGTCGTGCGGCGTGTACCTTGTCCCGGATGGTGTCACCAACCGGGAATAAAGATGAACCTGTAGTCCCGGTTGGAGACACCAACCGGGACAAAACACGAGTCAGCACTAATAATAGGGGTGAGTGTCGACATTATTTCGTAAGTGTCGACACTATGCCGAGTTGTTTGTACTATAAATAGGCATCCTTGCGAGTCCAGTCCTCCAGCCAGTTTGAGGCAACTCCAAGATGGTTTTCGAGAGAAGGGACACCACTACGGCCAGTTTCAGGGAGTGCCGACGGAGCCCAGTCCTCCGTCATCTCCGAGAAACTGGTCATAGAGGCACTCCCTAATATGTGAAATTAGTTAGCTCCGAGGCGTATTGATCTAGTTAGAGAAGTTACAAGATGCAAGATGGTTTTCGAGAGCAGGGACACCACTACGGCCAGTTTTAGGGAGATGCCGACGGAGCCCAGTCCTCCGGCATCTCCGAGAAACTAGTCATAGAGGCACTCCCTAATATGTGAAATTAGTTAGCTCCCAGGTGTATTGATCTAGTTAGAGAAGTTACAAGCTGCAAGATGGTTTTCGAGAGCAGGGTCACCACTATGACAAGTTTTAGGGAGATGCCGCCGGATCCCAGTCCTCCGGCATTTCCAAGAAACTGATCATAGAGTTACTCCCTAATATGTGACCGCGCGTGTTTGGAGATCAGATCTTAATGGTAAGTACGAATCGGGACAACTTCTTCATAGTCCCAGTCCAGCCACAAAACGGGACTAACAATCAAGACATTTATTAATATTAAAAACTGAGACTACAAAACCGGGACTAAAGGCCCCCTATATATAGTCCCGGTCAAGCCACAAACCACGAAAGATATCCTTCAGTCAAGCCATAAACCGCGAAAGACATGAACTAGAGTTACATAATATGAGCATGAACTTCTTGGCATATGTCCTTCCTTATGATCGCTTCAGACATAACCATGGAGCATCTTCTTTACTTAACGGAATGCTTGGGTCGGTTTTCACTGTGAAGGGCGGAATATCATCAAACTTTTTATAATCTTCTGACATGTCTGTATTGTCCTCGATTCCCACGATGTTTCTTTACCCTGAAAGAACTATGTGACGCTTTGGATCATCATATGATGTATTCGTTTGCATATTTTTTCTTTTTTTCGGTATGGAGGACATGTCCTTCACATAGAAAACCTGAGACACATCATTGGCTAGGACGAATGGTTCATCTCTATAACCAAGATTGTTGAGATCCACTGTTGTCATTCCGTACAACTGGTCTATCTTTACCCCTTCCCCATTCAGGTTGACCCATTTGCAGCGAAACAAAGGGACCTTAAAAGAGACTCCATATCTAGTTCCCATATCTCCTCTATGTAACTATAATATGTGTCCTTTTTCCATTCTCGTCTATTGCATCAAAGCGGACACCACTATTTTGGTTGGTGCTCTTTTTATCTTGGGCGATCGTGTAGAATGTATTCCCATTTATTTCATACCCTTGGAAATTCAATATAGTAGAAGATGGTGACGCGGCCAACAAGTATAGCTGATCTCCAACAGTGGTGTCATTCAAGAGATTTGTCTGCATCCAACCACCAAAAGACTTCATGTGTTCATCTGTAATCCATGATTCAGGCTTCCCCGGGTTTTTGGAGCGTACAATATTCTTGTGTTCCTCGATATACGGAGCTGCCAAGGTGGAATTATGTAGAACTGTGTAGTGTGCTTTAGTGAAAGAATCCCCGTCCCTACATATCATTGCTTTCTTTCCTAGCGTGCCTTTTCCACTTAGTCTTCCCTCATGCCGCGAGTCAGGAACACCAATCGGCTTAAGGTCAGGAATAAAGTCAACACAAAACTCAATGACCTCCTCTGTTCCATATCCCTTGTAGATGCTTTCTTCTGGTCTAGCACGGTTATGAACATATTTCTTTAAGAATCCCATGAACCTCTCAGAGGGGAACATATTGTGCAGAAATACCGGACCGAGAATGGCAATCTCTTCCACTAGGTGAACCAGGAGATGCGTCATAATATTGAAGAAGGATGGTGGGAACACCAATTCAAAACTAACAAGACATTGTACCACATCCTTCTGTAACCTTGGCAGAATATCTGGATTGATTACCTTCTGAGACATTGCATTGAGGAATGCACACAACTTCACAATGGGTACTCGAACATTTTCTGGTAGAACCCCCTCAATGCAATCGGAAGCAACTGCATCATAATCACGTGACAGTCATGAGACTTCAGGTTTTGGAACCTTTTCTCTGCCATATTTATTATCCCCTTTATATTAGATGAGAAGCCCGACGGCACCTTGATACTGTAAAGGACTTCAAAAAAAATTTCCTTCTCTGCTTTGGTAAGAGCATAGCTGGCACGACTTAAGTGACGCCCTTTATCCATCTTGTTATGTGTATGCATGTTCTTTGGGTCTTTCATAATTTGTTGGTCCTCCCGTGCTTCTGGTGTATCTTTTGTCTTCCCATACACGCCTAGGAATCCTAGCAGGTTCACGCAAAGATTCTTCTTCACGTGCATCACGTCGATTGAAGAGCGGACATGCAGGACTTTCCAATATGGCAGCTCCCAAAATATAGATTTCTTCTTCCACATGGGTGCGTGTCCTGTAGCGACGACGTTCGGAACTGATTGACCGCCGGGACCCTTTCCAAAGATTACTTCTATGTCCTTGACCATACCAAATACATCATCACCAGCAGGGAGTTCAGGCTTCTTCCAGTGATCTGCCTCACCTTTGAAATGCTTGTCTTTCTTTCTTACGGGATGATTGGTCGGAAGAAATCGTCGATTCGCCAGGTACACAACCTTCTTGCATTTATGCAAATATGTACCTCCAGTCTTATCTAAATAGTGTGAGCATGCCTTATATCCCTTGTTTGTCTGTCCTGAAAGGTTACTAAGAGCAGGCCAATCATTGATGGTTACGAATAACAACCCTCGTAGATCAAATGGCTCCTGTTTGTTCTCATCCCACACACGTACACCTAGTTTTCCCCCACAACTATAAGAGTTCTTCAACTAATGGCCTAAGGTACACATCAATGTCGTTGCCCGGTTGCTTTGGGCCTTGGATGAGCACTGACATCATAATGAACTTATGCTTCATGCACAACCAAGGAGGCAGGTTGTAGATACATAGAGTCACGGGCCAGGTGCTGTGACTGCAGCTCTGCTCCCCAAAAGGATTCATGCCATCCGTACTTAGACCAAACCATAAGTTCCTCGCGTCACTTGCAAAGTCTAGGAAGTCTCTCTCGATTTTTCTCCACTGTGACCCATCAGCAGGGTGTCTCAACTTCCCGTCTTTCTTACGGTCTTCTTTGTGCCATCACAACAACCTGGCATGCTCTTTGTTTCTGAACATGCATTTCAACCTTGGTATTATAGGAGCATACCACATAACCTTAGCAGGATCCCTCTTCCGGAGGGGCTCTCCCTCAACATCACCAGGGTCATCTCGTCTGATCTTATACCGCAACGCATTGCATACCGGGCATTTATCTAAATTCTCATACTCCTTACCGCGGTAGAGGATGCAGTCATTAATGCATGCATGTATCTTTTGCACATCTAATCCTAGAGGACAGAGAGTCTTCTTTGCTTCGTAGGTACTCTCGGGAAGTTCGTTATGTTTTGGAAACTTCAGCTTCATTATTTTCAGCATCTTTTCAAATGAGCAGTCAGTTAGACCACACTCTGCCTTCCATCACAATAATTCCAGTGTGGTACCGAGCTTTGTGCTGCCATCTTCACAATTTGGGTACAACAATTTCTTGTGATCTTCTAACATGCCCTCTAACTTCAACTTCTCATTTTCTGTTTCACAGTCTCGTTTTGCATCAGAAATGACCCTACCAAGTTCATCAGCCGGCTCATCTGATGTCCGTTCTTCACCTCTTTCCTCTCCATTGTCTTCCATTGCAGTATCACTATATTCAGGAAACATATGATGATAGTTGTTATCATCATCTTCTTCTTCACCATCTTCCATCATTACCCCTCTTTCCTCGTGCTTGGTCCAGCAATTATAGTTGGGCATGAAACCTTTCATAATCAGGTGGCCGCGAATGATTTTCGAGGAAGAGTACTCCTTGTTGTTCCAACATTGAACACATGGACAACGTATAAAACCATTCTCTTTGTTTGCCGTATCCACATCGATAAATTTATACACGCCTTTCATATACCCGGCTACGCGCCGGTTACGGTACATCCATTCCCGACTATTCATCTGCATCATATAAGTAAGTTTATCAAAAACAGGACATCATAAATAGTGAAATGACCAATTCACATCGACACATGCATTGTATCAATGACAGATAAAAGATAAGATTGCTAACCTCGATCGAGGGAAATAAAGAGGAGAAAGCTCAAGTGCGTCTCGGACACCTTCTATATTTTTGTTCTATGAGAAATTGAACGGGATTATTCACTGAAACATTTCATTAAACACCTTGAATGCATGCATAGGGGAGAAAAAACTAGCACACCCCTCGCACCTCCCACCAAGAGAAAAACAGAGTGGACGCAGAGGGGGCTGGGGCGTTGCATTTATAGAGGGCGGGAGCATACGTCCCAGTTGGAGCCACTAACCGGGACTAAAGGTGTGCGCCACGCCACATGGCTGTGGCCAAAGCTTTAGTCCCGGTTGGTGGCGCAACCGGGACTAATGCTCTAAGGGGGCGCGAACGGATGGCCTGTTTTCTACTAGTGTCTATAAATAATACGATGTACTCAATCACCAAAAAATACTTAACTACTTGCAATCATCACACCAAAGGGTCCTATAGATGATCTAGCATCATCACTAATATTACAAGATTAAAGCTTGGTTTAATTCCTTTTATTTTTAGAAAAGTAATTTCTACTCATTGAAAAATTACTTAAGATTTAATATTCTCCAAACCAAACATGGGATCATGTTAACACATGTCATCACCACATATTTTAGTCCATGGGAATGTGATTTAAAGTGGTGTCACAATTTAATAAGGTTTTACCCTTTTAATTTAATTAACTAAAGTGGCTAGAAATGCCTATGTAGCATTCTTTTATTACTTGAACATTATTTCTGTAAGTAAACCTATATATTATTATATATTCTGAAAGGTATGGTTAAATGTGATTTTTGAAAGTTGGAATCAACTAAAAAGCTATTATGGTTTTAATTTGAAAAATGTTTGAATGCAGAAAACCTTCTACATTGTTATTTTTACCAAGGGTGATCTACATATCCAAATGACTTGAATCCAACGGGCTTGGATTCAGCATTCCCAGACCTTTCTAACAAAATTGGTTTCATTCAATTTGGTTCACTGAATCGATCTGGGTTGATTTTTGAAACTGGGTATAGAAGTGTGTTTGAAATAAAATGGAAAAGGTTTAATTCAAATAACTGGGCTGCGCGGGAAAGGTTAACGGGCCGGCCTGCTACGCACAACGCTTCCGCGGGCTGCGTAAGTGGCTGTCCCCACGCGTTAGTGAGACAGGGGGTGCAAAGCGGTATGGTGCGACGTGGTGCGTTCGATCTATTTCTAATCCAACGGCTGAGGGTAATCATCAACATTGGGCAACGCCGGCGAGACAGAAACCTAGCGCGGCCAGTGGGGTTCATTGGGGGATCACCGGGGTTCGGGCAAGGGTCGGCGAGGCGGGCAAACGACGAAGTAGACGACGGCGAACCTCCTAGTACCGGCAGCTTCTCCTAGGGCGGCTCCAATCGCTGGCTCCCTTCTTCTCCAGTAGCGGCGGGATCCGGTGAAATTCCGGCGATGCGCTGCTCGCCTTGCTCCGGGAACGGTGTGGCACGATCAGTGAGGAGAGGGGAGTGAGTTGGTGTGCTCAATTCGGTTGGGGGTGGACTCTATTTATAGTGGAGCGAGGGGACCGACGAGGCGCAAGGTGAGCTCGTCGTGGTCGGCGGTAGGGGGCGGTGCGGTGCTCCCTGGCGATGCTCAACGACACGGTGGCGAGACGTGGGGCGGTGCGGTTTGGTCGGAACGCGACGGTGCTCTGAGTGTGCCCGACGGAGAATTTAATGGCGCACAGCGCGCGTGGTCCGCGCGGTGGCGAACGAGCGTGTCTGCAGGGTTGCTGGGACGGTGGTGATCACGTATGCACGCGGCGAGGGCGGCGCGCGGTCTGTGGGCGTCGGTCGAGCGTGGCGCACGGGGCGTGCTCTCGACATGGTTGATGGCAAGGTTGGCATGGTTCGTGCGTGTGGTCCAGTGGCTGGAAACGTTCGAGCGCTGGACAGGGAGTGGCGGTGGGGTGTTGGCTTGCTCCCAGACATGCTGTCTAGGCTTGTTTCTCCTCCTAGCTTGCTGTCGACATGGGGGTGACAAGTGTGCATTCGGCCTTCTCACCATTGATGGCAATGCCAAGCTTACAGTGCTGCTAAGGGTGTTCAATTGAGCTAGATGATCTACTAAAACTTAGTTGTAACCAGAGAGGGAACAAGTTAGGCTTCAATCACTTCTCACAATAGTGTTTGGATTTTGTTTGATTTGTGTCTGCCAAGTGTTTGATGAAATGGCCGCAAGAACTCAAGTTTTGAATTTTGAAAAGATTTTTGGTGGGTGTGCTAGGTTGGTGCTGGTGAGTCTACAGATTCTTGGGTTTTGAAAGTTGAGCTTGTTTGAGTGGTTTTTGAAAGAGTGGGATCTTCTCATATGATAAAGATTCAATTTTGAATTGTCATTTAAACTATGCATTTGAAAGTTTCTGGGTGATCACAAAGTGGGCCTTGATACTTTGATATGATTACAATCAAGGGGTGCAAAGATCCAGAAAATTTTCTGTTAGGTTCTGAAAGTTTGAGACAGCCAAAGTAGCCATGGGAGTTAAATTAGTCGAAATGACCATTCCCTTATTTTTTTTTTGATTTACTTGTCTTTGAGAAAAGTTTTGGAATTGTTTCACCTAAGCATCCATTTACAAGCAAAGGAACACACAAACAAGTTGGTCCAAAAGGATTCAAAATGAAATGCATACTCACATGCATGCATTCATATTTTTATTTGGCAAAGTTTTTGTTAACCCTAACTTTGATGATCTAAGTTTAGTATTTTTGGGATGTTACACCTTTCCCTAAGACTAGCGCTTTTAGTCCCGGTTGTAGCCACTTGCCGGGAATAAAGATTTCCCTCTGACCGGAGGTTTTGGATGACCCAACTGACGCCAGGTAGTTCGCGAGTCGATCCAAAGCCTTCACCATCATCAATGGCTAACTATACAAATGAACCATCACCGGAGTGCTCCAACGATGCGTGACCAACAGCAATGGGAAGGCCATCCTCCTCGACATTCAGGAAGGCACCTGTAGCCACCATGCCGGTAGCCGCGCCATAGTCGCCAAGGCTCTGCGAGCTAGCTTCTACTGGCTAACCGCAATGCGTGATGCTAAGGACATCGTAGAAAGGTACAACTCCTGCCAGCGGTTCGCCAATAAACCACATGCACCTGGCTTAGATCTATGGCCCATACCAATGGTATGGCCCTTGGCCCAATGGGGACTCGACATGGTAGGCAAGCTGCAAAAATCCTCACCTAGAGCTCACGTGTTCCTCCTAGTGGCAGTTGACAACTTCAGCAAGTGGGTCGAGGCGATGCATGTCACTAACGCAACTGGTTCCACTGCGGTCAAGATCTTCTAGTCCACTGTCTACATGTTCGATGTGCCCCACAACGTCACAATCGACAACGACACAAACTTCGGCTCGAAGGTTTTTGAGACTTCTGCGAAGGGCTCAGCATCCACGTTACATATGCTTCAGTGACGCACTCGTAGACCAACAGTCACGTCGAAAAGTGATGACTGCAAGTGCACAGATCGTTTATAGCTAGTTTCGAAGTTCAGATATCGATTCCATAGGGAGACCAAAAGTAAATGTTTATTGGTGAAGTCTCTATCGCACCCGAAGTTCTCACAGGTCTTCGAATGAATTGACTGCAAGTGTCGAGAATAAAAATTGAATTTGGGTGTAAATGGAATAATTAAATATAACTAAAATGTAAACTTCTGAAATAAAAAGCATAAAAGGTAAAGAACGTTTTGTTTGTTGTTTTCTGTAGATGACGAAGTAGGCACGGGGAGTTTCAGTTCATGGTAATAGTGAATGTGCCGGTGAATGAGTGATAAGTGTAAAAATTATAATCTTATAAGTATGTGTGTATGCGAGCAAGCCATAATTAGCAGGAACTCCTCTTGGTAGATTTCATCCTAACGTCAATAATCATACTAGCATGTTTACTACAATAATGTTCAGTCGCTAGACAATTAAGATACTTTAGTTTTCTTAGCAATTAAGCTCCTTGGATCGGACTAACGCAATATGCTCGATGGTTCTCCGTTATCCTCAAGTTAAACTAGTTTTTTCCATTGAAATCCCCATGTCACTCGAGGGTCGCCGGTCTGCTAGCAAACAAGATTCTATCTATGTAGAACAAAGTATCAAGTTGTCTGGTCCCTTAATTGGACAACATGCATTAAGCATCCCTTAATTAGAATTAACCACAGACTTGATGGAAATTATGTAGGCACATCACATCTCACCAATCCCCAACATCTCTCACGCCCAAGAGAACTTACTCACACATGAGAGAAGAAAGCATCATCGATATAATTAAATAAAGGGAGTTCTTCTCGATATTACCGTGGAGATCCACAATAAGAAATAGAAACAAATCCAACACAATTCAAGATAAGAAGAACAATCTCAAACCCTAATCTTGCAAAGTGGAGATCTCTCACTCTCAAGTATAACTAATGTCTATGGAGGTGTGGTGGCTAGGAGATCGAAGATCGTGGAGAGAGATGAAGAACGTCTTCCCCTTCTTCTTCGGATCCCTTAATTCTCCCTTCTAAATGGTTTGGCGGCTCGTGTGTTCTGTTTTCGACCTTGTCCTCTTTATGAAAGTTGTCCCTTTTAATAAGATGAAGGGGATGGAAACTATACGGCGGCGACCCGTATAGTGGTCGTTAAACTTGTAGTGAATTCCCCTCGATTGCTTCCAAAAAGGTACTTGCTTGTTTTCGCTTGAATATTGTGTTTTTTCTGTTGAATTCCTCTGTTGACATTCAGAACCTGAAACACACATTAAAAACAAGTTTTCTTTGCTAATGAAGTATTGGCGTTAGGTAAAGATAGAAAACCATCAAATCCAAACGAAAACCATTGATAGAAGTCATAAAAATATCTAGAATTTCACAGCTATCAACACCCCCAAGCTTAGATGTTGCTCATCCTTGAGTTACAAAGAAATAAGAAAGGATATCGGAGATTCAAAATTGAAATAAAAGAAATTACAAGCTTGAATTGGTGTCAAATTATTTTCTTCACATTTTCTGCAATCTTAAACATGATCATACAAATATTTACAAGATTGCACTGAGTTCACTTTCTAACCACGCATATCTTGCTAGCAAATAAATCATATACACTAGTTAGTGTTGAAAGTTTAGCTAGGAAAGTGAAATAAATCTTTTTGGTCTCTCTCTTATTGAGAGATGAAAAATTTTTGCTCTTGTTCCTTTAATAATTTAAGAGTATTCAAGTTTGCACCAAGAACATTTAATTTAAAAACAACTCATCTACTACCACCTCAAAATTTCAAGACTCCCAAAGCACCTTTTTCCTTTCCTTGTTTTTCAAAAACTTCAACTCTTTTCATAGAGAAATCATGCCACTATTTTTAACCTGTTAATTGGGGGCTGCATGGGGCACTAGTGACCATGCCAATAGATATCTGTTGAGCAATAGTGGGTCATAGGAGTACTAGAACTTCACTTGGAACATAAAACCACGAGGAGACTAAATTTTTTACACGTCATAGCTTTGCAGCTATAGACGTTTATATAACTCATAGCCGAAATCAAGTGGTTTTCCACATTTAGATTATTCGTTGGCCAGTAGAGTTAATAGTTCCCCATCGAGTACGATAGTATTTATAGTCACACGCGTAAAGAAATATCCTACTATGACTATTAGAAAAAGCAGTGGCATAATCTCTGCTACTTCAAAGTATCCATTTTATCAGACAATTTCATTCAAGGATGCTATCGAGTCTATTTACATTAAGCTCAATGGGGTCAACTATTGATTCACAAATTCTTAACCTAAGCCATAAATAATTAAAGGATTATAATGATGATACTTTAGCCACCCATATTGAATGCTTATATCATGTATAAGTGGCATTGGTGGATAGAACATGATTAAACCCTAGTCTAGGTATACTATCCTAGATTAGTCATTACAAGTCACATTAATATAATGTGAGGTTTGAATATAAGATATTGGAATTAAGTAGATATAAGATAGTACGACTAAGATGAAGCTATAGTAGCATGAGGTTATTGAAGTAATAATATTCCTCTTAAAGAATAGTAAGCACTTGAGGTGAAGTAGTTTGATGAATACAACTACTGGAGTAATATTAGTGCAGGATGAATGTAGTTAGAAGTAACCATTTGTTGGATTGGAGGTTATCAGGAGTAGAGTAGTTGACATAACCAAGTATAGATATAAAAAGATTATGAAAGCTTTAGTGTCATACTCATTGCATTTACAAAAGGATTTAGGAGGAGCAATTATGTATGGTTGAATCTTTATCATCTCTACTGAATCTTTATAAAATGAATCTTTATCATCTCTATTGTATAAGCAATTATAAAAAGAATCTTTATCATCTCTACTGAACCAACTCAAAATCATTTATGGTTGAATTTTGAAAAATATTTGAATGCAGAAAAGTCTCTGTCTTATTATTTTTACTATAGGTGATCTATAATTTCAAATGGTTTGAATCCAACGAGCTTGGATTAACAATTTCAATACCTTTCTAACAAAATTAGTTTCATGCAAATTAGTGCAGTGAATCTCTCTAAATTGATTTTTGAATCAACAGACAGAACTAGGGCTTGAAACTAATTGGAAAATCTAAATTTAAACTAACTGGGTCACGCGGGAGATCTAACTGGGTCGGCCCACTACACACAGCGCGCACGGGGGTGGTTTAGGTGGTGTCACCACACGTTAGTGAGACACGGGGTTGCGAAGGGGTACGGGGCGATTATGACCGTAGGATTAGATTAAGGATCAACGGCTCACGGTCGTCATCCTTGTCGGAACAAAACACAGCGGGGACTAACCGTAGAATGGCCAGTGGGGGTCTAGGTCCGCTCACCGGGGCTCAGGCGATGGTCGGAAACAGGGCGAATGATGAAGTCAACGACGGCGGTTCTCCTCGTACTAGCGGCTCCTCTTGGGGTGGCCGCAATCAACGGTTCCCACCTCCTCCAACAGCAGCAGGCTCCGGCAAAATTCCGGCGAGGAAGAGCTCGCCTTGCTCCAGGAATAAGTGGGAAGGTTAGTGAGAGGTGGGGAGTGAACTAGTGTGAAAAAAATGAGAAGGGAATGCCTCCTTTTATAGGCGAGCGAGAGAAGCCGAGCGGCATGGGCAGTGCTCATCGGGGTCGGCATTACAGCGAGCTACGAGCATGGCTGAGGATAGGGGATGGTGCGTGATCTCCTAGCGGTGCTCAACGGCTTGATGGCACAGCAAGGGGCGGTGCGGGTTGGTCGGAGCATGCTGGTGATTTGAGTGGCACCGATGACTTTTTTGATGACGCACGGGCGCTCCTAGTCGCTCGGCGGTGAACGAGCATGTTTGGTGGGCTCCTGGGACGGTGGTGATCGTGTGGACGGGAGGTGAAGCCGAGGCGCGGTCTGTGCGAGGTGGTCGACTTCGGTGAGCTGGCGCGCTCTATACATGGCAGGGACGAACTGTGCGCGACGCGTTCTTGGTGGTCCACGGATTGTCAATGCTCGAGGGCTGGACATGTGGCTAGGCACGGCGATGGCTCGTTCTAGCTTGCCATGGTCGGCTGGCAAGGGTGGCTCGGGCATGCCTGGCATGGTGCAATGTTAGGGGTCTAGGATGGTTTAATACACTGGTTTTCAATGGGGGAGACAAGGATGATCAATGGGGGACAAGGTTTGGCGTGATCACTACTCAAAATAGTGAAGTTTGGCCAATTTTGATTTGTGTCTCCAGGTGTTTGATGAAATGTCCAAAACAAAATTCATATTTGAATTTTTGGATGAAACTTGGTGGGTGTACTGGGAACATACTAGGTAGTCCCTAGTTGTTTGGATTTGTCAAGGTGAACTGGTTTGGTTGGGTTTTGAGAATGGTGATCTTACCATATGAACTAGATTCAATTTTGAATTGTCCTTGGCATAGATTTGCAAAATGTTTCTTTGGGTTTGCAAGGCGGGCATGGGTTCACTTTTACTTGGTCTAGCAAGGGGTGAAAATAATTGGATTTGTTTCTGTTAGAAATCTTTGACTAGAAACACTCAAAGTGGTGTAGTGAACAAGATTGACAAAAATTACCATTAGCTCATATGGTTTGTTTTTTGAATTTATATTGATTTGATTCTGCTTGGAAATGATTTAGATGATATTGTTTTCATCTTTAAACCAATCCTTTCCATTCATAATAATCACCCAAGTCCATACAAGCATTCATGCATTCATCACGTAGACACATGTATTCATATTGATTTAATTAACAAAAGTTTTTGTTAACCCTAACTTTGGGTGATTGGAACTTGATAACCTTGATTAATATTTTTGGGATGTTACAGTTATCGAACCAGTAGGAGTGTAACATCCCAAAAATACTAAACTTAAATCATCAAACTCTAATCATCAAAATCAGGGTTAACAAAAACTTTGTTAAATAAAATTATGAATGCATGCATATGAGTATGAATTAAATTTGAAATTCTATTGAACCACCTTGTTTGTGTGTTTCCTTGCTTGTAAAATATTTCTTAGGTGAAATAAACATCATCTAAACATTTCCCAAACTTTTCCTAAAGACAAATAAATCAAAACCAATAAAATAAAGGAATGGTCATTTTGATCAATTTAACTCCCATGCCTACTTTGGCTGTCTCAAACTTTCAGAACCTAATGGAAACTTTTCTGGATCTTTGCACCCCTTGAATTTACTCATAACAAAGTATCAAGGACCACTTTGTAATCATCCAGAAACTTTCAAAGCCATAGTTTAAATGACAATTCAAAATTGAATCTTTATCATATGGGAAGATCCCACTTTTTCAAAAACCACTCAAACAAGCTCAAATTTCAAAACCCAAGCATCTGCAGACTCACCAGCACAAATCTAACAAAACCACCAAAAATATTTTCAAAATTCAAAACTTGATTTCATGCGGCCATTTCATCAAATAGGTTGCAGACACAAATCATACAAAATCTAAACACTATAGTGAGCAGTGATTGAAGCCTAACTTGTTCCCTCTCTGGGCACCACTAGCCTTAGTAGATCATCTAACAACCTAAAATAACCCTTACCATCACTGTAAGCTTGGCATTGCCATCAATGGTGAACAGCCGAAGCCAACCTTGTCACCCCCATGTCGACAGCAAGCTAGGAAGAGAATCAAGCCTAGCCAGCATGTCTGGGAGGCAGCCCACCGTCCATCGCCACTCCCTGTCCTAGCCGCGAGAGTTGCCAAGCCCTGGACCACACACACGAACCATGCCAACCTCGCCAGCAACCATGCCGAGCGTGCGCCAGGGTGCCACCCTCGACCGAAGCCCACAGACCGCGCGCCGCCCTCGCCGCGTGCATACACAATCCCCACCGACCCAGGAGACCGCTAGACATCCTCGTTTGCCGCCCCGTGACACGCAGCCACCACTCGCCATCGAAGACGCCGCCTCTCCCGCGCAGAGCATCGCAAGTACCAGACCAAGCCGCACCGCCCCACGCCTCGAAACCATGTCGTTGAGCATCGCCAGGGAACACCGCACCGCCCCTACCTTCGCCCATGCCAATAGCCGCCTGTAACATCGCCCCCGACGAGCTCACTGTCGGTCCCCTCGCTCGACTATAAATAGAGGCCACCCCCAGTAAATTTCTTCACACCATATCACTCCCCCCTTCTCACTGATCGTGCCACACCGTTCCCGGAGCAAGTCGAGCACCACCTCGCCGGAATTTCACCGGAGCCCGCCGTCTCTGGAGAAGAAGGGCGCCATCGATTTCGTCCACCCCAGGAGCTGCCGCGACCACCCCTGAGTTCGTCGTCGTCGACTTCGTCGTTCGCCCGCCTCGCCGACCCTCGCCTGCACCCCGGTGAGCCCCCAGCACCCCTCACTGGCCGCGCTAGGTTTCTTTCTCGCCGGCGTTGCTCAACGTCGACGATGACTCTCAGCCGTTGGATTAGAACTAGATCGAACGATCCACATCGCCCCGTACCTCTTCGCCCCTCCCTGTCTCACTGACGAGTGGGGACACCCACTTAAGCAGCCCGCGGGAGCACTGCGCTTAGCAGGCCGGCCCGTTAACTTTTCCTGCGCAGCCCAGTTATTCAAATTAAACCTTTTCTATTTTATTTCAAGCTCACTTCTGTACCCAACTTCAAAATTCAACCCATATCGATTCAGTGCAGCAAATTGAATGAAACCAATTTTGTTAGAAAGGTTTGAGAATGCTGAATCCAAGCCCGTTGGATTCAATTAATTTGGATCTATAGATCACCCATGGTAAATATAACAAGGCAGAAGCGTTTCTGCATTCAAACATTTTTCAAATTTAAACCATAATAGCTTTTGAGTTGATTCCAACTCTCAAAAATCACATTTAACCATAACTTTCAGAATATATAAAAATATATAGGTTTACTTGCAGAAATAATGTTCAAGTAATAAAAGAATGCTACATAAGCATTTCTACACATATTAATTAATTAAAATAAAAGGGTAAAACCTTATTAAATTGTGACACCACTTTAAATCACATTCCCTTGGACTACAATATGTGGTGATGACATGTGTCAACATGATCCCATGTTTGGTTTGGAGAATATTAAGTAGTTTTTCAATGAGTAGAAATTACTTTTCTAAAAATAACAAGAATTAAACCAAGCCTTAACCTGTAAATGTTAGAGATGATGCTAGATCGTCTATAGGACCCTTTTGTGTGATGATTGCAAGTAGTTAAGTATTGTTTGGTGATTGTGTACCTCGTATTTATTCATGGACACTAGTACCGACCAAGGATACGAGGAGGAAGGAGGATTCTACGAAGAAGAAGCCGAGGAGAACTTCAACTACTGCTCTACACGAGTCAAGCTTTATTAACTAAGTGGACCAATGCAAGATAAAACTTGCAAGATAATCTACTTTAGCAAGCCTAATACTACTAGTGAATGTGTAAGCTAACCCTTCCAAAATACCCTACTGATGCAACAAACCCCTACTTGTTACTATGACTACTATATGCCTTAAGCATATGTGATCATACCCACTTGACAGACCAATCCTAGTTTTTACTTGCAAGCTTTTTACTTTATTTCTTTATCAAAACTCTTACTTAGAGTTCACTGAAATAAATGGTAGATACTATAAGGATATTTGAAGGTTGCGTGAAGAACATCAAAATTGTCCTAAGCTAGATAATCTTGGTGTCATCTTAAGGCATGAGACTGAACTTAGTTGAAACTCTACTAGCTTACCACCCCTCATTATTGCTTACCCCCACATGTAGATGCTAGTGCTAAGCATAAAATGGTTATGAAAACCTTGGAATGATGGATCATTCTATTGAAATGTTTTGGACATGTGTTTCCGAAGACCTGATGATTTTGGTGATGAAAATGTTGAGGCATGAGCCTTATCCCTTTTTAAAACTAATGGTTGTCTGGATGCGATACCATTCGAATTTTATCGTACAACCACAATACCCGAAGATTGGGTAAGGCTTGACTGGAAACTTATATACCTTAGTATTAGCTCCCTCACGGCCAAGGTCTGAGCTGAGGCTACCTTGTGAAGATTGTCCACCTGTGCAGTACCCAAGATGACAGTTGGTCATGGTTGGGAGGCCAAACTCACAGGAGAGGTGCTTATACTAGGGCGTGTAATTGAAAGGTTAGGATTAATTATCCGCATACTCAGTATGGTGAATTCAGGATTTGTTCCTGAAGGATGTATCGAATGTTGTGGTGAAAGTATACAATCTCTGCAGAGTGTCAAACTATTCGAATAGCCGCGTTCGCGGTTATGGACAGTTGGAGTGGCCATACTGTTCCCCCGTCAGACTTTTCAAAATTAATTGAGACTTTGACTTGACCACAACAGAGTTGTGATATGAAATACAAGATCCCACTTAGGAGTTTCAAAATTTTGATTAGCTTTGGAACTTAGTAGAGATAAATCTGGCTTTTGCAAAACAACCCTAGAGCCTAGTGTCCTATTATCCAAATACCCCTTTACCTGTTAGTGTTAGTTTGCGAGTACTTAAAGAGTACTCATGGCTTTGTCCCTGGCTATTCCCATGGCCAGACTATGAAGAGGAGTACTTGGAGGATGGACCCCAGGAAGGTTACGACAACTAGGATCATCTCCCGTCGTCAGCATTGCCTGTGACCCCGAAGATGGAGCTTCGCCTACGCTATCGTTATTATTACGTATTCCGCTTCTTGATGTTGTATTAAGACCTAGATCATGAGATCCCTATTTGTGTAAGAACTTATGTATCGTTTATAACGGATGATGTACTATGGTATCCAATTCTGTTATGTCTCGCAAAAATGGTAATCCTGGGATTGCGATGTATGGCATAACAGGCATCTAGGATTGAAAAATCCGGGTGTTGACAAGTTGGTATCAGAGCCATCCTTACCATAGGAGACCCTAGTTAGACTGGACGTTTAAACCAAAAACTTATTTTCCAAAACCAAAGAAAACAAATATTTACCAAAAACTTATTCTCATTCTTATCCCTTTGATTCTTTCATGAAAATTCATGTTCCTCAAAAACTCTTGCAAAAAGACATAAAATTTGGACACACTTGATCACTGTACTAACTTACTCATCCTATATTCTTATATATGGACGTGAAGTACATCAAGTTTTACCAATTGGGAAATGGAGGAGACCTGATCTTTTAGAGGGATTTGGACCAGCTTTCGAAACTTCTGGAGCATCCGCACCCCGAGTTCTTCGGAGCTCGGCTCAATGATCAAGGAGGAGAATACCTGCAGTGGCTAATTGTTGCAAGTCTCCGAGGAAAGATTGAACCTCCCACTGCGGAGGGAATTCAGTTTACCTTGAGGGAAACAACTGGCTCGATGGACTTGCCAGAGCCATGCCGGAAGCTCTTTCTTGTCTGTGTGGGCAGAGCATCAATCAGATCAAGGGTATTCGCTTTGAGTTTTGCCCAAGGCGTGATGCTAATGGACAACCACTGGAAGCCCCATACCACCTGTAACATCCCATTTGTCTAACAATTGTAATGCTACCTGGTTTAGTAATATAATGGCTACTTCCAATATATAATTGTTGCATCATAATTATATCATGCTCATGTCATCGTGCCACCTTGCATTTGAGCATCATATAAAACCCTTTTTGGTTTGGTTCTTCTCTCATATGCATTGTTAATTGTATTTGCCTCTTGATATTGTATCTGGTTCTTGATATATTGTTAAATGCCCAAGTTGAGTTGGGGGCATATCTTTTATTCCACTCCACCACCTTTCTTTCACCACCTTATAATTCCACCATTCCATTATCCATGAGCTTGCATTTGATTTCTTTTGGTATTTAATCTAGCTCATGGGAGAGAGGATGGATCTACTTCTATAAATTTTTTTGCTTCGCTTTATTCCACTCTTGGGAATGCATAAGAATAATGCCATGTAAATATTATTGTTTTCACAAGAATAAACATGGCATTAATTATTTTGCATGGGCCATGCAAGTATCACCACATTTAAGTCTTTTGGATTTTATTTGAATTCTTGAGTGGATCATCTCTCATCTCATCTCCCTCCCTCTTTGTATCCCTATCTTGTTTTATACAATCAAGGGCCATTGTTAGGGTCCAATATTTTGGAAAAAAGAGTTTTGTTCTTTTACTAAAACCCTAATTGTAGGGTTCGCAGCATAGAAAACAAAAATTTTCCTACGATGGGAACAACTATGTACCAAGATCTATCTACTAGATACAAACAACGGGCGGATGTATATCCGTAGAGAACATACCCTTGAAGACCGACAAAGCTTAACGAGTCCAAACTCGTGGTTGATGTAGACGATCTCTTGCCGATCTCAAGATCGAGAGGAAGTCCTAGCGCCGCAAAACAGCAGCGCATCCGTGCTCGCACACACGTTCGAGGCACCGAGCAACCTCCGCCTCCTCGCTCCAGCGATGCAGCGGAAGCACAACTCTTTCTTGCCGAATAGCCACCGGGAACATGTATCTCGCTAGTCCGAGACCATGGGGGATAAATTCTAGAGGGGGAGAGAGATCCTTCACGAGGAGGTGTGGTGTGAGAGGAGGAGAGGGGGGCCTTTTATAGGGGAGGGGGGGCACCCAAGGGGCATGGCGCCCAGCCATGGGGCTGCCCCCACCTCTTCCACATTCATGTGGGTGGAGCTCCCACTCAAAATGAAAAGCCTCCACTCCCATTAAAAAGCCTCCACTCAAAAATCCACTCACATGCATTAAATTTCCACCAAATTTAATGCAAGCTCTCATTTAAATAAAACTCTTTTATTTATTTATTCAGAATTTTGTTAATTACTTTAATTAACAAACATTCACATAAAACCCCTTGCTAGTATTCCATTTCACATGCAGAACCAGTTTCAGCAATTTCAACCGAAACAGTTTCGGTGTCTAGTGAAATAAATTCCTGCGCTTTCCTTTTCTTTTCGGCATGAAACTTTTGCTCCAATTGGATGTCGGTGTCTCTTAAGTGTGTCACCCTACGGTTCGCGAATAATGTGGACATGATCGAGACCCCTCTCAGATCAATAATCAGAAGCGGGATCTGGAGACCCATACTGACTCCCACACATTCAACGATGACTTTCTTGTGATCGTCGGAACCTTTTACGCTAGTATCTTAATCCTTTTGTTTCGCGATATATTACATGTCCAAGATTCGATCATCGGTATCTCCATACCTAGTTTGATCTCGTTACCGACATGCACTCTTTTCTCGTTCCCGTGATATAACATTCTAGTGATCAAATCACTTGCTTGCAAGCTAATCAATGTGATATCACCGAGAGGGCCCAGAGCATATCTATCCGTCATCGGGATGAACAAATTCCACTCTCGATCCATGGGCCTCAACATAACACTTTATTAGTTCTGAATCCATCTTTATAATCACCCTGTTACGGTGTGACGTTTGATGTTATCAAGAAACTCTTCCGGTGTTAGTGATTGAAATGATCTCATGGTCTAAGGATTAGGATCACTTCGTAAGTTGTTATAGCAATATAAACTCAATGACTTTGATCGTAATGCTATACTTCGGATAAATGTTCATCACACCATTACACTAATGTTGTGACCTCGTTATTAACAACATCCAATGTCCATGATCAGGAAACCTTGATCATCTTGTTAATCAACGAGCTAGTTTATGAGAGAGGCATAACTAGGAACTTTCTGTTTGTTTATTAAACACACATGTATTAACGTTTCCGTATTAATACAATTATAGCATGTAAAATAAACATTTATCATAAATAAGGAATACGATAATAACCACTTTATTATTGCCTCTCGGGCATATTCCCTTCAGTCTCCCACTTGCACTAGAGACAATAATCTAGTTTGAGAACTTTGCGTATTGAACACCTATGGCTTTCTGGTGTTCCATATACGCAATTGCAAGTGGTTAACATAATCTACGGATCTGACGCTTTCAGGTCCGTGTGTATTTGCATGTCTTTGCGTCTTCACGCATCACTCATTCTCCAATGAGATGGCATTGTATAAATTTGGTCTTTCGGTGAGACCTTTAGTTCCTTGGGGTTAAATCATGTCGATACTATTGTCATACAATATATCTTTAGTGTTAACCCGTTACGAACCACACCTTAGTTTGATAACAAACTACTTGACACAAATTCCCTCCTTTGCTGCTACTATAGCAGTCATATACTTAGCCTTTTGTTGTAGTATCCGTCACAATGTCTTAACTTTGGAACTCTTCCAAATCCATCATGAAAACTTTCTTTCCATTTCATTGTGCCACTCATAGTTTAAATTGAGATAAACTTAATTTGTATATTGTGACAAAACTAGTATCAATGTAACGCTTTACAATGAACTATTTATAATTGTTTGTCACCTCTACACAAATATATTCTTAGTTCTTCCAAAAGATCATAAGAATATCCTTACTATCATCCAATGATCATTTTATGATTCATTCTGGTATTTGCTCATAACACTTAGAGCATAGGACATATCTGGATGTGTACATATCATGGTATGATTGATCAAAACATTCTCGTGATTTCACTCATCAAGTGTCAAAGCACTTGAATCTTGTTTCACTTATCAAGTGTCGATACACTTGAATCTTGATTCAATTCCTTTCCATGCGACAAGAACCGTTTCTTGTTGATTCTATATTGAACTCCTTCAATATCTCATATATGTACGTTTGGCACAACCATATTAGCGTTACAGTCTATCCACTATAGACATTTACGCTAAATATTCGGGTTTTGCCTAAGTCTTTCATCGAAATGAAATTCTTAACCTTTGTCAATAAAAGATACATCATTTCTAATCAACAAGATGTCCTTCACATAATGTATTAGAAATATGTCTCAGCGCTCCCACTTAATTTCTTGAAAATGCAAGCATCTTCATCGTCTCCAGATGAAAAACTCATTTTTCATCATGGTGAAGATTCCAACTCCGCGATGCTTACTTCAACCATTGAAGTTTGCATGCCCTTTTAACATCCTTTGAATTTAACAAAACCCTTTGGACCGTGTCATGTACACGTCCTAGGTAACCATTCTATTAGAAGAACTTTGTTTTGTTTATTCATCTACCATATACCAAATTATATGTAGTGGTTGCTACTTTAATCCGTTCAGACTAAATATCGCTATGAAAGATCAAATCTTGTCATAGTCAACTCTTTGAACATTGTCATAAAATACTTTACGACATGTCGAATATTTCATAGATGTGAGACATCCATGTCTGTTTCTTTATAGATCCAAATACGACCGATAGGTTTTTACACCTTTCCGGAGGGTCTTCCAAGTTCAAAACTTGATTTCTCGTGTATGGAACTATCACGGATTTTATGGCTTCAAGCCATTTGACGGAGCCAGGGCCCATCATCGCTTCTTTGCATATAGTCGGTTAATCATTGTCAAACAATGATGATTTACTCTCAAATCTTAGTATTTGATTGTTTATCCGACCGACTTGGTTCAATAAGAACTTAGATCGCCGTGACCACAACCTTTGAGGCACATAAGCTATGAGCATTATGGCAGCCTCCAGAACGATTTCTGGCGCTGCGCAACTCAGCACATTTAGCTAAGGTTCGTTAACCTTATCAAAGTTCTATTGTCCTCCCACTTAACTTTTATGAAAAATTCCTTCTTCAAGAAACTTCACATTTCAAGCGACAAACCCTTTTGTCCTCGGTGTTATGGAGGAATAACCAATTGTTATTCGAAATAACCTACAAAGACATGCTCATCCGACTTTGGTTGTAAACATCTTACTTATGTTTAGCATACCAAAATTTAAGAAAGGACAACTTGGGTTTTATCCCAAACCATAACTCATATGGTGTCATTTCAACGGATCAAGATGGAGCTCTTTTCAGTGTAAAAGCGGTAGTCTCTAAAGCTTTAATCTTTTAAAACATAATGGCAGTTTTATAAATAACACCTTTGATCCAACCATGTCTCACAAGGTTTCATTACAAATCTCAAACACTCCATACTCCTATGGTGTTTTGGGATATGTAAATCTAGGTGTTTTGCTAAACTTGCAACTCAAATAAATCCCTTTATGATAAAATCATAATTTATTTATTTTTCTTGTTACACTTGTAACTCAAATAAATCCCTTCATGATCAAATCATAATTCATTTATTTTTCTTGTTACAATGATTTTCCACTTCATCTTGAAAGTCTTTGAAACATTTTCAAATATTTCATACTTCTTTCTCATTAAGTGAACATTCACTCAAAATTCCGTAGAAAGCATATGAAGTTGAAACCCATCGCTTACGACTACACATAATGGACTACATACATTGATATGCATAAATTCCAATAATTTAGTCGTTCGTTCTTCTTTGGCCTTTGAACAAAGTTTTAATTATCACGTGGAAAGTCTCACAAGCATCACTTGATCAAATCAAAGACTCCAAAAATCCATGAATATGGAGATTCTTCATGTTTTCTTTCCAATATAATTTAAACAGCGATGTCACTTCATAAGTGATCTTTCAATCATTTGTCTTGCGACATTTTAGCATTAGGTTTTATGGATGTGATTTCTTCAACTAGATTTGTAAATCATCCATCTTATATGGAATACGGTAATTATTTGAACAACCTTTGTTCTTATAATACCTGATTCAAATAACAATTATTAAAACAAATCTTGAAGTCAAGCTTTGATGTCAACGAGAAATACAAACAACGGTTTGTTTGTTTTTGATGAACATCATCACATATTCTCTTGCTAGTTACTTAGGCCATTGTGGTTCATGAATTGCGTCATTCCGTATGAAATTTCATACCAACCAATTCGGTATCCAATACCCAAGAACCACATTGTTTAACAAGCAAAGAATAGAACCATAACATGTATATCATCCATATACCTAAATTGGATATTTCCAATCTTTTCTTTTCTGCCAAATATATTTTATAGATTCTCTTTCAGCATTTCCTTTTCCTTTTAAAAGAATCTATCAACATCAAAAGTGGCTCCATATACATGACACATAGTCCAAAGCGTGTATATTCAAATAATAATACCTTTGGACTTGCACTTTGAAGTAGATCACCATCATCAAAATGATCGGTATTCTTTCAAAATCCATTCTTTAGTAATCTTTTAGTGTAGTAAACACTTTACATACATCTTCTATTCATCCTTATCATGACGACTTTCATGATCAAGCCAATTTAGCTTATAAAGGAGAATCGTGAGTATAACATTACTTTCCAAAACCCTTTTGGATGATTAGGATGTCTAGCATCTCCTAACCTTCGTAAATTCTCATCCAATATGAGAACATATATTATACTCTATCATATTGCAACCAAAACATTGTTTCAGATATCGTTATATCTGCCACACATGATGGTTTCTGAAACAATTCTTTCAGCTCCTAGATAATCTTGATATTAAAACAATCAAGAATCATGGAGGCAAACATGATACTTAAGATACTAACACTGGAATTGTTACTCTCGATTTAATACCAACTATTAAATTTCACGGAGTAAATAGAGTTTTCTGAAAGTTTGCAATAGGACTTTAAACTTTAGATTGACACTCAACACAATACGATACCAGTTCGTAAAGTAAATATCCAGAATTCTATAGTTCTATTATCTCAATTACAACTATGCATAAGGTGGTGAACGAATGCCAATGACTACAACAAATTATGCAAATTCACTTTGATTTAATTTATGATAAATTGGGTTCTACTAATCCAAATTAGAAATGAACTCCCACTCAAAAACGACATCCCTCGTGTCCTTTTGGTGATTACATGAACCAAATCCACTACACCAAGTCCGATCATCACGTGAGTCGGCATAGCTTCAAAGGCGAGCATCCATATGGTCATCATATCAAAACATATGACTCATGCTTAACCTTTCGGTCCGTGTTCCGAGGCCATGTCTGTACATGCTAGGCTCGCCAAGTAAGAACCTTAGTATTCGCGTGTGTAACTGTCTTACACCCGAGATATGCTCATGGATTCAAGTACACCCGATCATCACGTGATGTCTTGAAGCGACGAAACATTTTCGGTGCATACTTAAGGAAGAACACATTTTTATCTTGATATCTAAATGAGGGATCATCTTATTATGCTAATAAAACGCCAAACAAGCAATATAAGATGCTATCAAACATCACATGTTTATTAGTGGAATGATATGGTTCTCGCATATGATCTCTATCATATGCACCGTGGTATGATCACTATCATACCTATATGTGTAAGTCCAAGGTCTATGGAGATTACACGTTATGTGTGTTGTAAGAGTATCATCTCATACTTCTACTTACAACATCACCATATCATATCACTAGCCTAGCAACAATCTAAACTAGACGCCTCTAATTTATCCATTGCAAATTTTACGTGGCTTAGGGCTTTCGAAGATAGAACCGTTCTTACCTACGAACATGAACCACAACAAGGATAACCAAATTGTTGACAACTCGTTGCAAATTAGATATTGACTATAGTAGGAGAGACAGACACCCGCTAGCCACTTATGCAAAACTAGTTGCATGTCAAGCGTGGAACAGGTCTCATGTGCGAGGACATGTAAAGTTTGTCCGGGCCGCTTCATCCCACTATGCCACCAATATCCAAAGTACAACTAAGAAGCAATAAAATGATCATCATCGCCCACATACTCATATGTGTACTACCCGTGCAAAGCATCTACGCATAGATCCGGCTCTGATACCACTGTAGGGTTCGCAGCATAGAAAACAAAAATTTTCCTACGATGGGAACAACTATGTACCAAGATCTATCTACTAGATACAAACAACGAGCGGATGTATATCCGTAGAGAACATACCCTTGAAGACCGACAAAGCTTAACGAGTCCAAACTCGTGGTTGATGTAGACGATCTCTTGCCGATCTCAAGATCGAGAGGAAGTCCTAGCGCCGCAAAACAGCAGCGCATCCGTGCTCGCACACACGTTCGAGGCACCGAGCAACCTCCGCCTCCTCGCTCCAGCGATGCAGCGGAAGCACAACTCTTTCTTGCCGAATAGCCACCGGGAACATGTATCTCGCTAGTCCGAGACCATGGGGGATAAATAATAGAGGGGGAGAGAGATCCTTCACGAGGAGGTGTGGTGTGAGAGGAGGAGAGGGGGGCCTTTTATAGGGGAGAGGGGGGGCACCCAAGGGGCATGGCGCCCAGCCATGGGGCTGCCCCCACCTCTTCCACATTCATGTGGGTGGAGCTCCCACTCAAAATGAAAAGCCTCCACTGCCATTAAAAAGCCCCCACTCAAAAATCCACTCACATGCATTAAATTTCCACCAAATTTAATGCAAGCTCTCATTTAAATAAAACTCTTTTATTTATTTATTCAGAATTTTGTTAATTACTTTAATTAACAAACATTCACATAAAACCCCTTGCTAGTATTCCATTTCACATGCAGAACCAGTTTCAGCAATTTCAACCGAAACAGTTTCGGTGTCTAGTGAAATAAATTCCTGCGCTTTCCTTTTCTTTTCGGCATGAAACTTTTGCTCCAATTGGATGTCGGTGTCTCTTAAGTGTGTCACCCTACGGTTCGCGAATAATGTGGACATGATCGAGACCCCTCTCAGATCAATAATCAGAAGCGGGATCTGGAGACCCATACTGACTCCCACACATTCAACGATGACTTTCTTGTGATCGTCGGAACCTTTTACGCTAGTATCTTAATCCTTTTGTTTCGCGATATATTACATGTCCAAGATTCGATCATCGGTATCTCCATACCTAGTTTGATCTCGTTACCGACATGCACTCTTTTCTCGTTCCCGTGATATAACATTCTAGTGATCAAATCACTTGCTTGCAAGCTAATCAATGTGATATCACCGAGAGGGCCCAGAGCATATCTATCCGTCATCAGGATGAACAAATTCCACTCTCGATCCATGGGCCTCAACATAACACTTTATTAGTTTTGAATCCATCTTTATAATCACCCTGTTACGGTGTGACGTTTGATGTTATCAAGAAACTCTTCCGGTGTTAGTGATTGACATGATCTCATGGTCTAAGGATTAGGATCACTTCGTAAGTTGTTATAGCAATATAAACTCAATGACTTTGATCGTAATGCTATACTTCGGATAAATGTTCATCACACCATTACACTAATGTTGTGACCTCGTTATTAACAACATCCAATGTCCATGATCAGGAAACCTTGATCATCTTGTTAATCAACGAGCTAGTTTATGAGAGAGGCATAACTAGGAACTTTCTGTTTGTTTATTAAACACACATGTATTAACGTTTCCGTATTAATACAATTATAGCATGTAAAATAAACATTTATCATAAATAAGGAATACGATAATAACCACTTTATTATTGCCTCTCGGGCATATTCCCTTCACTAATCTGGTAAAATGCCAAAATGGCACATACTACTTTTATGTATGTGGGCATCACCCATCTCCACTTCTATTTTTCCCCTCCTTTCTATCTTTGGCATTCCCAAAATTCTCTGTTCAAAACTATCTGCAAGGTTCAAAAGGATTTGAAATAAAATGCTTGCTTGAATTTGAAACAAACAAAACAAATAAAAATAAAAAGAAGTAGGAATAAGAGGAGTGAGCTCACCTGGCAGTCCAACCAGCCCAGCAGCCACCTGGCCCGATCCCTCTCCCTCCCTCTTGGGCCGGCCCGTAGCATGCCACCAGCGGCCTGGTACCCCTTCGTGTGACGCCGTTACTGTGCTTCTCTCCCAGCGCCGTCTCTTCCTCTGTGTGTGCCCCGACGGACGGAGCAGGTGCCCGTCGCCCCTCCCGTCATCCGCGTCACCACCTCTCCTTTCTTATCCCCTCCTAGCCCCAACAAACCCTAGCCTCCCTTCTGCCATCCTCGCGCCGCCATCCTCTACTCGCCACGAAAACGATCTTGTCCAATGCCTAGCAGCCGCCGTCCTCCTGCCGTCGCTGCCGGGCCAAACTGTCCAGGAGGCGAGGCTAACGTCACTGAAGCTTCTCGAGCCCAGGACGCCAAGAGGAAGCCCAGGAGCTCGACGTCGAAACGGCGCACCGCACTCGTAGAGCACCGCACCGACCGCGTCGTCATCCTGCCTTCGCTCCCCTCCTCACCTAGCTGGGCTAGCGTAGAGAGGCTAGGTAAGCATACAACTCCGCCTCGTTCCCGCCTCGCCCTGCACATCGCCTGCGACGCCACGCACCCCTGCTTCGCTAGCTCGCACACCGCGCGTCATGCCGCTCGCCAGCCCTAGACGCCGATCAGCGTGCGCTGCTCCCGCTCGCCGCATCCTCTGCAGTTCAGCAGCAGCATCGCAGAGCCCTGTCGAAGCCTCTGTTCCAAACCTGTTTCCCTCCTTCTAGGTCCACCACCGGTAGTTACCTTCAGTCTGCATCAATCTCTGATATCTCAGCTAGCCGTAGCACAAAACTACAACCAAATCCGTCGAGAAACGAACTCAGAATCCTCTAACGAAGTCAGCCCCATCTCGCTGTGAAACGACTTTGTCAGTCTGTCAGAACGACTTCTCCAAGAACCTCTGATCCTCTTGGTTTTCCGGAAAATACAGCCCCTCACCGGCGTCGCCCCTTTAACTACTTGTGATTTCCTTTGTCCCCTCTACACACCAGTTTATACCGTGCCTAAAACGGATAAGCAATGAGCCCGCCACCATCTTCTAAGGATCGAGCCAAAAACCTGCTGCCTCCGTCGATTTTATACAGTTAAAACCACCTCTGTTCATCCTGTTTTTGCCTTTGATTCGGCCCGCCCCCGCCGAAACACCAAACACAAACTTTGTAGAGCGAAGTGAGATCTACGCTTTTCGTTTTTACATCATCTTCAAATTCCCGACGGATTGCTCGACATCGTTGCCGGAAGACCGTCAAGCGGGCTGTTTTACTCTGAAAACTCCATTGTTGTCAGATCCAATCTGGCCTTTTGCAGTAAGCCCCCTCTAGTTCTGGGTCAAGCACACACAGGTCCCTCCCTGGCCAGCTGTCGCCACCCCGTTGGCCTGCGCGTTAGGTGGACCCGCAGCCGCTGGCCCACACGTCGGTGCCTATGGGTACATTGCCCCGTTGTGAGAAAAGTTCCACGCGGCCATTGCGTCAGCTGCCGCTGACTCAGCGCTAGCCCACACATCAGCGGCTAGGGTCAACTAGGCCTCGGTGTAAAAAGTCTGTGAACTTTTTCTCTTAATAAGAATAATTTAAGAATATGTTCAATATGATTTTAAATCGAGAAAATTAATAACTTTTAATTGGTAATCCCAAATTTGACAAATAATATATGTTTTGAAATCAGAAAAATGTGAGGATTTCAAATATGCTACCCAAAATATATTTTGAAAACTTTAAATTTCAAGTTGATTAAAATTACAATAAAATGCCCTTTTCTTAACTAATTAATAACTTTTGATTTATAACTCCAAATTTAACAAATGATATGTCTAAATTGATTAGCTCGACGAGATCTTTATGTTTATGCATTCCATGTTCTGTTTTGCAGCATGCATCATATAAATATAAAGAGTACAGCAACTTATTTGGGTATAAAATGTGACCAAAACTCAATAAAATGTTTATTCCTTGTATTCTACACCTCACCCATGCCATGCTACATTATTGCCATGCAACTTGTGCATCATTCATCATGGCATGATTGTTTGCTTGTCGCATTTTATTCATATGCTTGTGCACTGTATTTATGTTGGCCCTTGTTTGTTTGGTTCTTCTTCGAATAGACGCTGAGCAGGGGATATATCAAGAAACCCAGGAGCACTACCCAGATCCTTCTCTCGCTTCTACTAAGCTGCCAGGCAAGCCCTACCACATGCTTGCATACATACAGTACCTATTGCATCTATCTTACTCTTGCATCATTGAGTCGCGATTGCATTAATCTGAATCCCAAGTATTGCATAGCCTTTACTTTTAAAACCTCACCGAAGCTTGTTCCTCCATCCCATGAGCCATTACTACAGGAGTTGTATGAGCCATGCGAGTCGTAGAACAGCATGTGTAGGGTATGTGAGTGTCTGATGGATAACGAGGTACCTAAACAACTTAACCTGAGTAGTAATGGGATAACTAATGAAAGTGGCACCGGTGAGCAATATCTGCTATTTGGTTTTTCCTGCTCACTTGTGTCCCGTAGGACCCAGAGTACTTGATTCCTGTTCCTTGAATATTCGCGCTATCCACATCCGGGAGGATTATGGGACCCCCCTGAGCCAGAGCTTGATTCATTCTTATTTCTTGGGGCCACAAACTAGTTTGAGGTTTTATTTACTATCCTATACGTATGCCATGCTTTACTGCTTTATTTACGATTGTGCGAGGAGCACCTGTACTGTTTAGGATCGTGACCCGTTTTCGCGGTATCGACAAGCCCAGTCACACTTTCGGGATCCCAGTCATTTACAGCCGGCCCCACAAACCTTGAGTCCGTCTCGAAGTCAGCTAACTTCGTTGCGGGTATACTTAATGGGGTGGCCCCCTGAAATATTTCTGAATCTTGTGATTGCTTTGTCGTGAAGGCCTCGTTGGGTTTTGATTTGGTTTTTCCGAGGTTGATCGAGTGTGTGTTGCTATTTGTGCACCCCTGCAGGGTAAAACTTTCTGAAAGCCGTGTCCGCGGTTATGGACGACTTGGAGCACAGTTTCTCTATCATAGACAAGCATAACTAAAGTACCTCTTTTAATTTGACTAAGTAACTGACTAGTAAATAGTGCAACACTCATGGAATGGATAATAAAACTGCCAACGGATGGGGGTTGTTCGTCCGCTTCCTCGTTGGTAAGCGAGGAGGAGGATGGATCTGTTGATATTACTGTTATAACTATTGTCATTAATTCATGGACATCCGTCTATCTTTGGTTAGGTGGATGGTTAGCGAGTATCTATAGAATTGCTAGGTATTATCTTTTGCTGCAATTGCGTCACCCCAGGTTGTGTCCCCTTTAGAGGCATAAAGACTTGCTGAGTACCCCTAGGGTCTCACACGATAAATTATTTGATTCAGATGAGCAGGTACACTCACAAGATGGATACTGGGTGGAGGAGACGGACGATGTGGGCAACGATCATTCAGTGTAGAGATTCCGGGAACGGGGATCCGTGAGATCTGTGGGCGGGATGTGTTTATTTATGGGGCATCTTATGCCGATTTGCTTCTTATCCGTACTCGGATCTTGTTTGCCGCTTCCGCCTGATACTCTGATGTTTGATGTATGAGGAGATATCCTAAACTATTATATCTATCTAGGACATTTGAATCTTGCCGTATGGCGTTGCTATATTTCCTTTCTTTTTAGATAGAATGGCTCTGATGTACTGTTGTATGGTGGCTTGCATACATCATCATTTGTGTATGTAGTTGATCCCTTCGCCTGCCGATTACGCCGCCCGTTCTTGTCCCGATGTTTGGAAATGGTTGGGACGGCCGAAAGGTCTACCTGTGAGTGGCCTTTGGGCCCCACCGTACTATTTCAACCATTTCCGCTCATCCAGGCTTGTAACTAGGAGCGTAATTCACCGAGGTAGTTACAATTGGTATCAGAGCCATCCCGCCCTTCAGGGTCTCAGCCAAATGGTCGTTGTCAGTCTAGAAAATATTTTTGGTAGCTATGTATACTAGGAAAAAACAAAACGTGAGAGTAGGACTGCTTCCACTTTTCTTCTTACCCACCCACCCACCCTTTTCTGGTAAGGAAGTGTATCGTTTTGAATCCTCTTCTTAAAAGTTCAAACTAGGATTCACGTGTTTTGGGTTTCCGTAGTACCATAGGTTGTGTGTGTGTGTGTGTAATTCCTTGTCTATCTGTTGCATCCAAGTTGTTATCACAATCGGTCTTTGGTTATCAATTGTTGGTACATTCCATACCGACAGGCTTTTGCAACCGACGCGATCTATCTGATTCGTTGTATACCGCCGCGATCTGTCTTACTCTTGTTATCCGACGTTATCTTGTTTGGGGTGTTCGTTTCCGTAGTTACCAATCTTTAGGTTCATCGTGAGAAGAAGGGGTTAGGATATGTGTTTTACTTATTCATGTGCGGAGTAATGATTTGAGTGCGGGATGGAGTCGCGACCATACCACTACTCTTATCATTCGCTCTTGTATATTGAATTGGTAGAGTCACTAATCTTGATTCGTTAAGTGATTTTGCGCACCTATTGGTATTTTAATGCCGAAATTGTGGAAAATTTTTCTTTGATATATCTGTGTACCACACTCCTTTTCAGTCGTGTGCGATATGCTTAATATCTTCTAGGTTCTTTGAACTTTGTTGATATTTTAATATCATCTTAGTAAACTGTATCCTTTAATCTTGGTTAATTCCATCTTGGTACTATTTTGGATTATTATTATTCTCCATTATAGTACTGACTTGTGTTTTATATCAATCACAGGATGGCACCGCCACGCCGTTCTGATGAGGATATACCACCTGAACTGGGGGCCGCGTTGTCAAACATCGCCAATGCCTTGGCAGCAATGCAGCAGAACCAGCAGCGTTTTGAAGAGAGTGTTCGGAGGAATGAGTTTGCTCCGCTACCTCCACCTCCCAAGCGAGGAGACATCAAAAGCTTCCTGAAGTTCAACCCACGCAAATTTGATGTGTTCGATCAACCACTTGATGCTGATGATTGGTTGCGTGAGATGTCAAGGCTACTGGAGACTGCTGATGTTCCTGAGAAAGAATGGGTAAAATGTGCTACTCACCTTCTGAAGGGAGACGCAGCTCTCTGGTGGGAGAATTACCTGAAGGCAAACTGCATTGGTTTTCAGCCTACTTGGGAACAGTTCACTAGAGCCTTCAAAGAGCAGTCTCTGTCAGAAATTGTCATGGAAAGGATGAAGGAATTGTTTCTCAACCTCAAGCAGGGAAATGACAATGTCAATACCTACATCAGGAACTTCATGAATCTTTCTCGTTATGGTGGCGATGATATCTCTGATGACAAGAAGAAGCAAAAGAGGTTCCGGCAAGGGCTCAATGCATCGATTAAATATGCAATCACACATGCAAGGCCGGCGTCTTTTCTGGAACTTCAGCATACAGCTCTGCAGGAAGAAGCAAGTAAGCAAGTGTTTGAGGAGTCAAAGAAACACAACCGCGAGGAAGCAAGTCTTCAGCTATGTCAACTCCTTCTAAGCGTCGTTTCTGGGTTCCTAACACCCCACCGTCGCTCCCGGCTCCACCAAGACCTGCAAGCTACGCGGCAAGGCCAACAAACTTCCTCACTGCTGCTCCCAGGGGCTACAACCACCACTACCCTGGAGCGCCTGGCAGGGTCCCTGGCTACGTTGCTCCACGTCCACCTGGTGTTTGTTTCACATGTGGAGACTCTGGGCATCAAAACTGGAACTGTCCGATGAAAAACAAAGCTCTTCCACCACCACCTCCAAGATCTGCGGCAAGATCTCCTATGGTTTGTGCACCACCACCTCGGGCTCTCAACATCAACACCAAGCCCGGGTCTACTGTTGCTTGTGCCAACTGTGTCAACGCCGCTCAAGCTGAGCATGCACCTGGAGTTCTGATGGGTATGCTTCCCGTTAACTCAGTCCCTGCACGAGTTTTGTTTGATTCTGGTGCTTCGCATTCTTTTGTTTCGCATAAGTTTGCACAAGAGCATGACCTGGCTAGGGTTCCTTTATCACGTCGTCTGGTGGTACTATCTCCTGGTTCAAACATGAGGGCTGCTCATATCAGCCATGGCAATCAAATTGAGATTGGTGGCTCTTCGTTCTCGGCGTCCTTAATTCTTCTGGGCAATTCTGACATTGATGTCATCTTGGGCATGGATTGGTTGACAGCAAATGCAGCTGTGATTGATTGTGCTGAACGCTCGGTTTCTCTGAAGATTCCTGAAGGCCATATAGTCTATTCTCCAAGTCTGACTCCTGCTATCCAGCTTTTCTCTTTGGCGGCTCTGAATGATGATTCTATGGAAGCTATTCAGAGTGTTCCGGTTGTCTGTGAGTTCCCAGATGTCTTTCCTGAAGAGTTGCCAGGTATGCCTCCGGATCGTGAGGTTGAGTTTGTAATTGAGCTTGAACCTGGAACGGCTCCTATCTCCAAGCGGCTTTATAAAATGGGTCCTGCTGAGTTGGCTGAACTCAAACGTCAGCTTGATGAACAAGAGAAGTTGGGTTTCATTCAACACAGTACCTCTTCTTGGGGTAGCCCAACAATCTTTGTCAAGAAGCGAGACAGGACTGATAGACTTTGTGTTGACTATCAGGCTCTCAATGCTAAAACCATCAAGAATAAATATCCCCTTCCGCGGATTAATGATCTCTTCGATCAGCTAGCTGGAGTTGTGGTGTTCTCTAAGCTTGACTTGAGAAGTGGTTATCACCAAATCAAAATTCGCAAGGAAGATGTTCCTAAAACAGCTTTCACCACCCGCTATGGCCTGTATGAGTACACGGTCATGTCTTTCGGTCTCACCAACGCACCTGCCACCTTCTCGAGGCTTATGAACTCGGTTTTCATGGAGTATCTTGATAAGTTTATTGTGGTCTATCTGGATGACATCTTAGTATATTCTAAGTCAAAGGAAGAGCATGAAGAACACCTTCGGTGTGTCCTAAACAAGCTTCACGAGAACTGCTTGTATGCAAAGTTCTCAAAGTGTGAGTTTTGGCTGCCTCAAGTAACCTATCTTGGTCACGTCATCTCTACCAAGGGCATTGCAGTCAACCCGGAAACTGTGAAGACAATTGTTGAATGGCTTCCTCCTGTTAATGTCAAAGAAGTGCGGAGTTTCCTTGGTTTGGCTAGTTATTGCCGTCGCTTCGTTCAGAACTTTTCGAAGATAGGGAAGCCTCTTACCGATCTCCTCAAGAAAGGCAAGAAATACCTTTGGACTCCTGCATGTCAAGCAAGCTTTGAGACACTCAAAGAGAAGCTCACTTCCACACCAGTCTTGGTTCCTCCGGACACATCTAAGCCTTTCCAGATATTCTGTGACGCCTCTTTGCAAGGATTGGGTGCGGTCCTGATGCAAGAAAAACAAGTTGTTGCTTATGCCTCTAGACAGTTGAAGACGCATGAGATCAACTATCCTACACATGACCTCGAGCTCGCAGCAGTTGTCTTTGCTTTGAAACTATGGAGGCATTACTTGCTGGGCAACCGTTGTGAAATCTTTTCTGAGCACAAGAGTCTGAAGTATATCTTCACTCAGCCTGATCTCAACCTTCGGCAGAGGAGATGGATTGAAGCAATTAATGATTTTGATTTGACCATCAACTACACTCCGGGCAAAGCTAATGTCATGGCCGATGCCCTCAGCCGCAAAGCTTATGTCAATAACCTCATGATGGAGGAACAACAGCCTCTCTTGTGCGAGGAATTCTGTCAGCTCAACCTTGAAATTGTGGAACAAGGGTATCTCCTGAACCTTCTAGCAACCCCTCTCTTGGAAGAAAAGGTCCGCTCTCGTCAGCTTGGTGATCCGCACACCAGAAAGATCATCTCCAAACTTCAGCTTCCGAAGTATGATTCCTTCCACGTCGATGATCAAGGCACGCTTTTCTTTGAACACCGGATGTTTGTTCCGAACTACCCGGGTTTGAGAGAGCAAGTTCTCAAGGAGGCGCATGAATCTGTTCTTTCTATCCACCCTGGCAGCACAAAGATGTACATGGACTTAAAAACACAATATTGGTGGCCGGGATTGAAACGATATTGTGTCAAGTATGTCTCGGAGTGTGATGTCTGCCGTAGAGTGAAAGCTGTCCATCAGAAACCTTTCGGTCTTCTACAGCCATTGAAACCCCCGGAATGGAAATGGGAGAAAGTAGAGATGGACTTCATCACTGGTTTTCCAAGGTCGCAGAAGGGCAACAATGCAATCTTTGTTGTCATTGACAGGCTTTCTAAAGTGGCTCACTTCTTCCCCGTAAAGGAAACAATTTCTGGAATTCAGTTGGTTGAGCTCTATATCAACAGAATTGTCTCTCTGTATGGGGTTCCGCTTGAGATCAGTTCAGATCGCGGGAGCATCTTCACTTCCAAGTTCTGGGAAAGTTTCCAAGTGCTTTGGGAACAAAATTGAACTTCAGCACAGCTTACCACCCTCAGTCGCAAGGACAAGTTGAAAGGATCAATCAGATTCTGGAGGATATGCTTCGTGCTTGCGTCATCTCTTTTGGCATGAAGTGGGAAGAATTTCTTCCTTATGCTGAATTCTCTTACAACAACAGCTTCCAGAAGAGTCTAAAGATGGCACCATTTGAGGCTCTCTATGGCCGCAAATGCAGAACTCCGATTGGTTGGTCGGGTGTAGGAGAAAGAATTTGGTTTGGCCCTGACATTGTAACTCAAGCGGAGGAGAAGGTGCACATCATTCTTGAAAATCTAAAGATTGCTCAAAGTCGCCAGAAGAGCAATTATGACAGGAAGCACACGGACATGGTGTATGTCCCTGGTGATCTCGTTTACCTTCGTGTCACTCCCATGAGAGGCACGCACCGTTTTGGTATCAAAGGGAAGCTGGCTCCTAGATACATCGGTCCTTTCAAAATTCGTGGAAGAAGAGGAGAAGTTGCTTATGCTCTTGAGCTCCCAGAAAAACTCAAGGTCCATGATGTTTTCCACATCTCTCAACTCAAGAAGTGCTTCAAGGATCCCGGCAGGACCGTGGATCATGAGCTTATCAATCTCCAAGAAGACCTGTCTTATCAAGAACACCCCACAAAAATCCTTGAGATCGCAGAAAGAAGGACTCGCAACAAGTCCATCAAGTTCTGCAAGGTGCAGTGGTCGCACCATTCTGTTGATGAAGCCACTTGGGAGCGTGAAGATGAGCTCCGTGCCAACTATCCTACCCTCTTTGAGTCTTCTTCTTCTTCCTAGAATCTCGGGGCGAGATTCCTATTTAGTGGGGGAGAGTTGTAGCATCCCATTTGTCTAACAATTGTAATGCTACTTGGTTTAGTAATATAATGGCTACTTCCACTATATAATTGTTGCATCATAATTATATCATGCTCATGTCATCATGCCACCTTGCATTTGAGCATCATATAAAACCCTTTTTGGTTTGGTTCTTCTCTCATATGCATTGTTAATTGTATTTGCCTCTTGATATTGTATCTGGTTCTTGATATATTGTTAAATGCCCAAGTTGAGTTGGGGGCATATCTTTTATTCCACTCCACCACCTTTCTTTCACCACCTTATAATTCCACCATTCCATTATCCATGAGCTTGCATTTGATTTCTTTTGGTATTTAATCTAGCTCATGGGAGAGAGGATGGATCTACTTCTATAAATTCATTTTCTTGGCTTTATTCCACTCTTGGGAATGCATAAGAATAATGACATGTAAATATTATTGTTTTCACAAGAATAAACATGGCATTAATTATTTTGCATGGGCCATGCAAGTATCACCACATTTAAGTCTTTTGGATTTTATTTGAATTCTTGAGTGGAACATCTCTCATCTCATCTCCCTCCCTCTTTGTATCCCTATCTTGTTTTATACAATCAAGGGCCATTGTTAGGGTCCAATATTTTGGAAAAAAGAGTTTTGTTCTTTTACTAAAACCCTAATCTGGTAAAATGCCAAAATGGCACATACTACTTTTATGTATGTGGGCATCACCCATCTCCACTTCTATTTTTCCCCTCCTTTCTATCTTTGGAGTTCCCAAAATTCTCTGTTCAAAACTATCTGCAAGGTTCAAAAGGATTTGAAATAAAATGCTTGCTTGAATTTGAAACAAACAAAACAAATAAAAATAAAAAGAAGTAGGAATAAGAGGAGTGAGCTCACCTGGCAGTCCAACTAGCCCAGCAGCCACCTGGCCCGATCCCTCTCCCTCCCTCTTGGGCCGGCCCGTAGAATGCCACCAGCGGCCTGGTACCCCTTCGTGCGACGCCGTTACTGTGCTTCTCTCCGAGCGCCGTCTCTTCCTCTGTGTGTGCCCCGACGGACGGAGCAGGTGCCCGTCGCCCCTCCCGTCATCCACGTCACCACCTCCCCTTTCTTATCCCCTCCTAGCCCCAGCAAACCCTAGCTTCCCTTCTGCCATCCTCGCGCCGCCATCCTCTACTCGCCACGAAGACGATCTTGTCCAAAGCCTAGCTGCCGGGCCAAACTGTCCAGGAGGCGAGGCTAACGTCACTGAAGCTGCTCGAGCCCAGGACGCCAAGAGGAATCCCAGGAGCTCGACGTCGAAACGGCCCACTGCACTTGTAGAGCACCGCGCCGACCGCGTCGTCATCCTTCCTTCGCTCCCCTCCTCACCTAGCTGGGCTAGCGTAGAGAGGCTAGGTAAGCATACAACTCCGCCTCGTTCCCGCCTCGCCCTGCACCTCGCCTGCGACGCCGCGCACCCCTGCTTCGCTAGCTCGCACACCGCGCGTCATGCCGCTCGCCATCCCTAGACACCGATCAGCGTGTGCTGCTCCCGCTCGCCGCATCCTCTGCAGTTCAGCAGCAGCATCGCAGAGCCCTGTCGAAGCCTCTGTTCCAAACCTGTTTCCCTCCTTCTAGGTCCACCACCGGTAGTTACCTTCAGCCTGCATCAATCTCTGATATCCCAGCTAGCCGTAGCACAAAACTACACCCAAATCCCTCGAGAAACGAACTCGGAATCCTCTAACGAAGTCAGCCCCATCTCGCATTGAAACGACTTTGTCAGTCTGTCAGAACGACTTCTCCAAGAACCTCTGATCCTCTTGGTTTTCCGGAAAATACAGCCCCTCACCGGCGTCGCCCCTTTAACTACTTGTGATGTCCTTTGTCCCCTCTACACACCAGTTTAAACCGTGCCTAAAACGGATCAGCAATGAGCCCGCCACCATCTTCTAAAGATCGAGCCGAAAACCTGCTGCCTCCGTCGATTTTAGACAGTTAAAACCACCTCTGTTCATCATGTTTTTGCCTTTGATTCGGCCCGCCCCCGCCGAAACACCAAACAAGAAATTTGTAGAGCGAAGTGAGATCTACGCTTTTCGTTTTTACATCAACTTCAAATTCCCGACGGATTGCTCGACATCGTCGCCGGAAGACCGGACAAGCGGGCTGTTTTACTCTGAAAACTCCATTGTTGTCAGATCCAATCTGGCCTTTTGCAGTAAGCCCCCTCCAGTTCTGGGTCAAGCACGCACAGGTCCCTCCCCGGCCAGCTGTCGCCACCCCGTTGGCCTGCGCGTTAGGTGGACCCGCAGCCGCTGGACCACACGTCGGTGCCTATGGGTACATTGCCCCGTTGTGAGAAAAGTTCCACGCGGCTGCTGCGTCAGCTGCCGCTGACTCAGCGCTGGCCCACACGTCAGCGGCTAGGGTCAACTAGGCCTCGGTGTAAAAAGTCTGTGAACTTTTTCTGTTAATAAGAATAATTTAAGAATATGTTCAATATGATTTTAAATCCAGAAAATTAATAACTTTTAATTGGTAATCCCAAATTTGACAAATAATATATGTTTTGAAATCAGAAAAATGTGAGGATTTCAAATATGCTACCCAAAATATATTTTGAACACTTTAAATTTCAAGTTGATTAAAATTACAATAAAATGCCATTTTCTTAATTAATTAATAACTTTTGATTTATAACTCCAAATTTAACAAATGATATGTCTAAATTGATTAGCTCGACGAGACCTTTCTGTTTATGCATTCCATGTTCTGTTCTGCAGCATGCATCATATAAATATAAAGAGTACAGCAACTTATTTGGGTATAAAATGTGACCAAAACTCAATAAAATGTTTATTCCTTGTATTCTACACCTCACCCATGCCATGATACATTATTGCCATGCAACTTGTGCATCATTCATCATGGCATGATTGTTTGCTTGTCGCATTTTATTCATATGGTTGTGCACTGTATTTATGTTGGCCCTTGTTTGTTTGGTTCTTCTTCGAATAGACGCTGAGCAGGGGATATATCAAGAAACCCAGGAGCACTACCCAGATCCTTCTCTCGCTTCTACTGAGCTGCCAGGCAAGCACTACCACATGCTTGCATACATACAGTACCTATTGCCTCTATCTTACTCTTGCATCATTGAGTCGCGATTGCATTAATCTGAATCCCAAGTATTGCATAGCCTTTACTTTTAAAACCCCACCGAAGCTTGTTCCTCCATCCCATGAGCCATTACTACAGGAGTTGTATGAGCCATGCGAGTCGTAGAACAGCATGTGTAGGGTATGTGAGTGTCTGATGGATAACGAGGTACCTAAACAACTTAACCTGAGTAGTAATGGGATAACTAATGAAAGTGGCACCGGTGAGCAATATCTGCTATTTGGTTTTTCCTGCTCACTTGTGTCCCGTAGGACCCCGAGTACTTGATTCCTGTTCCTTGAATATTCGCGCTATCCACATCCGGGAGGATTATGGGACCCCCTGAGCCAGAGCTTGATTCATTCTTATTTCTTGGGGCCACAAACTAGTTTGAGGTTTTATTTACTATCATGTACTTATGCCATGCTTTACTGCTTTATTTACGATTGTGCGAGGAGCACCTGTACTGTTTAGGATCGTGACCCGTTTTCGCGGTATCGACAAGCCTAGTCACACTTTCGGGTTCCTAGTCGTTTACAGCCGGCCCCATAAAACCTCGAGTCCGTCTCGAAGTCAGCTAACTTCGTTGCGGGTATACTTAATGGGGTGGCCCCCTGAAATATTTCTGAATCTTGTGATTGCTTTGTCGTGAAGGCCTCGTTGGGTTTTGATTTGGTTTTTCCGAGGTTGATCGAGTGTGTGTTGCTATTTGTGCACCCCTGCAGGGTAAAACTTTCTGAAAGCCGTGTTCGCGGTTATGGACGACTTGGAGCACAGTTTCTCGATCATAGACAAGCATAACTAAAGTACCGCTTTTAATTTGACTAAGTAACTGACTAGTAAATAGTGCAACACTCATGGAATGCATAATAAAACTACCAACGGATGGGGGTTGTTCGTCCGCTTCCTCGTTGGTAAGCGAGGAGGAGGATGGATCTGTTGATATTACTGTTATAACTGTTGTCATTAATTCACGGACATCCATCTATCTTTGGTTAGGCGGATGGTTAGCGAGTATCTATAGAATTGCTAGGTATTATCTTTTGCTGCAATTGCGTCACCCCAGGTTGTGTCCCCTTTAGAGGCATAAAGACTTGCTGAGTACACCTAGGGTCTCACACGATAAATTATTTGATTCAGATGAGCAGGTACACTCACAAGATGGATACTGGGTGGAGGAGACGGACGATGTGGGCAACGATCATTCGGTGTAGAGATTCCGGGAACGGGGATCCGTGAGATCTGTGGGCGGGATGTGTTTATTTATGGGGCATCTTATGCCGATTTGCTTCTTATCCGTACTTGGATCTTGTTTGCCGCTTCCTCCTGATACTCTGATGTTTGATGTATGAGGAGATATCCTAAACTATTATATCTATCTAGGACATTTGAATCTTGCCGTATGGCATTGCTATATTTCCTTTCTTTTTAGATGGAATGGCTCTGATGTACTGTTGTATGGTGGCTTGCATACATACTCATTTGTGTATGTAGTTGATCCCTTCACCTGCCGATTACGCCGCCCGTTCTTGTCCCGATGTTTGGAAATGGTTGGGACGGCCAAAAGGTCTACCTGTGAGTGGCCTTTGGGCCCAACCGTACTATTTCAACCATTTCCGCTCATCCAGGCTTGTAACTAGGAGCGTAATTCACCGAGGTAGTTACACCACCCCGAGCTGAAGACCCAATTGGACCACCTTAGCTTCAGGATGTACGACCGTCAGCAGGAGTTGGACAACTGCCGTGAATACTGCAACCACAAGTCTGCCATCATCAAGACGAAGGACCAAACCATCGCCCTGCTAGCAAAGGATCGCAAGTCTCGCCGCCGTCAGCTCGAAAAAAAGGAGTGCATTATTGCCCGTCTTCGCCACCGCATCTCATCTCTGGAGGAGACCATCGACGAGAGAGACATGCAGTTGGAGGAAAGGGAGAATGCCGGAGAGGATCTTCGTGGAGATCCCTACTCCTATCTCTGCGATGACGACGATTTTCTGGAGGATCAGTGTCACATCCCAAGATTTTCCAAATCTTGTAATGTGAAAATAAATTAATAAAATAAAACTTTGTTTGATTTTCAGAGCCAGAAGAAACTTTTTGAATTAAAATAGAACCTCAAACCCATTTGAATTAAATAAAATCCTAAAAGGATTTAAAAAGATAAAGATTTCATGAAAGGAAACAATTAGAAATATTATTTTAAAAACAATCAAATGAAAAGATTTGTTTTCAAATGAAATAGAAGTTTATAAATAAAGATTATGTTATAAAGCCAAATTAATCCTTGGCCAAACTTTGGGAATTAAAAACATTTTATTTTAAAATAAAGTAGCAAAGGTTTATTTAAAAATAATAAAGGATTGTTTAAACAAAATAATAAAGATTTAATATCCTATTTATTTAAATAAAAGGTTTTATCATTCTAATTAAAATATCAAAACTTATTAAATTATTTCAAATAAGTTTTCTAAGTAAATTATATTCCAAAATAAAACTAGCTGAAATGTTTTGGTTTATTTTAGATTGCAAAATAAATGTTCTAATAAAACAAATCCTATGGGAATTGAAATGAATAAGGTATATTCATTTAATTATTAATGGACCCTATATAACAAAATGTTATTTTTATTTTTAAACAAGTTCCAAGCATTCTTTATTTCCAAATAAAACCTACTGATTTGATTATGAAAGTGTTTGGAATTCAAATGAAGAGTTTATTAAATAAATCAAACCATATTAAATAAATAAAGGACGCTCTTATTTAATTAATAAAAGGTTATAAAAATATTATTTTAATTGATAATTGGCTTATGTTGATAAACAGAACCAAAAACCCATTACAAATGTTTGAAATTGTTTGAATCATTTGAATGCTTGAATAGTTGGATTAAATTCAAAACAGGAAATAAAATAGAAAAGGAAAAGGATACAGAATAATAAAAAAAATGGAAGTGGACAGACCCAACTACCCCGGCCCAAACAGCCCACTTAGCCCACCTCCCCTCTCAGCGAGTGAATCGTTTTCCACCACAGAAGTAACCCGCGAGGACGCTTACAAGTGGACCCCCCTCTCGTTTCTTTTCCCACTGACGGTGGACCCCACCTCTTCTGTACATCGTCCACACCCGCGCAGCCGTTTCTTCCTCCTCCCTCAACGTCGCTCTGCCGCCATTGATGTCGATTAATCCGCGTTGATGACCGGCTTAACTCACCCAGAGACCACGCACCTTAAAACGCTCACCCCTCCTCTCGGTTTTCCCCCTGTCACCCCGAAGAAGCACGCCTCCAGGCCGTCGCAATTCGTCCTCGAACAGCTTCGTTTCCGACGACCATCCTCGCCAAAAATCCGACCAACCCACACCACCCTGAGCCTCCCCGAGCACCCTGGTAGCTTCCCCACTCCCTGGCGCATCTCCCTGTGCCAACCATTCATCCGCGGGCGTCCCAGGAAGCGCCGCCGTCTGTCTTTTTCTCCGGTGACGATCCCTGGTAAGAGCCGACCACCCCAAGTCCTCTCGATCACGCTCACAGCTCCGCCATGATCTTCCGCGACTAATCATGCTCTCGGTTTGCCCTCTCGAGACCTACAGCGACGACAACGTCGACGACCTGCATCACCACCGTCGGTCCTCTTCTCCGACGATGTTTTCTAGGTGAACCAGACTGCCCCTTCACTTCTCATTCACGCACGCAGCATTGTTTTGATTCCGCGCATCTGACCGCGCCTTCGATTTGCTTTAGGGTGATCTGCAGCGTCGACTTCAACCAGAACCAGAGCCGCTCGACGCCGTTTCCAACTCCGGTGAGAAATTGCCGCAACCCTAGTGCGCCCCGAGCCACACCGACCACACGACGTGCTTCACCATAGCTCTGCGATCACGGTGAGCATCCTCCCCTCTCTCCTAATGTTCTGTTTCACCAAGCACCGCTGCAATCTGACCGCCGCCGCCGCTAGACACCGTCGGCGCCGCTCGCGAATGGTCGAGCACGCGAACACCGTTGGATCCTTATCCAACGCCTGTGATAGAACACTTAAGCCGCGAAGAGGTACGTTAGCTGGACCACCCGATCTGACTTAATCCAACGCCCCACAGCGTGATCCACCCCGAACCGGTACCGTCCAACCAGAGCGTGCCGCGTGTCACCTATCTCGTTTTAAAAGAAATTTGAATCTGATTTAATTACAAACTTCAAACCTTTGTAACTTTCAAACCACACGTCCAAATTTTGCAAATTTTATATCAATGAAATCAGGAGAACAAGCCCTAGCCAACCATGGCCTTAGTTTTAAAAATAGTATCTGTTTGCTTGATTAAAATTGCAGAAACATTTGTGTACTTGATTAGAGTATAAAAATTGTTTAAAAGTGATTTTAGTATTAAATCTTTTGCAAAATGGATTTGTATGACCCTACTGACCCTAGAAACCAATCCATAGTGTTAAAAATGATTTTTGTGAAATTTATGTTGAATTAGTTAACCTAGTCATTTTCTAGCCAAATAAACTCATTAGATTTTATTATGGAAAAGTTTGTGCAAAGAAAACTTTGGGAAAATGTTATGGACCAAACTTACTGACCCAAAACACCAAGCCTTGCTAAGGGCAACTCACTTGGTGAAAAACATAAAGTTTTACTTTAAAAAGAATAATTTTCACCACATAAAATGTTGAATGGATTTTAAAATAGACTTTGGGCAAAACCTCTAACCAATGACCTTGCCATTTTGGTAAATGACCAATGTGGATCTTACAAAGTGTATAAACCTAGTAGAGACCATCCTTGCAATAGAACCAACCTTTGCATAATTATGCAAGACCTAGGAACCATTGCTTGTGTATGTGAATTATTGTTTGAATGTTGGAATGCTACTTGATACTATGCTTGTTTGATTGTAGTAATTAGCAAAGTGTGAGACTAGCAAGATCAAGAAGTAACTCTCATTCCCTAACAAAAAGGCAAGTGACACTATCATCTTAAGTCCCACTATTTTTATTACACTTAGTGGATTTTGTAAACATGCATGAAAAAGTTTTATACTTATGCTATGCTAATCCTAATAGGGTTCCCTATACACTCCTTAGTAAAAATATCAAAGTTGTACATGCCTAGCCATGCTATGTTTTGAAAAGAGATACATGTTAAGATTTTACAAAGGTTGAGAAAAGGACTTGTGTTTTACATAATAAAACAAGGACTCAATGAACCACCTAGGTGGTGGACACTTTATGTTTTTGGAGAAGGTGGCAACAAAAGGGAACCATGTCCATGGCAATCACTTTGTGTTGTGCTCCAACTGAAAACCACCTAGGAAACTTAGAGATTGAACATGTTTCTCCAATTGTGGCTTTCGTGTACAACCACATGCTATTATGGCTCTGGCTTAGTCAACTACATTAGGAAGACCTATACATTGTCTTTAGTTACCGGACATGGGGATCTGGAATGCTTCATGGGGGCTGAAGACAAGCTAGCAATGATGTATGGGAGGACCTTTTTGGAAAGACTTCGTCACATTCTCAGTCTGCCAGTACTCCATCTTGGTGAGCACTAATCCAGTAGGCCACTGGTGGCAACAAGATGGGATTGTGTCATGTGGGTAAAGTGTACTCCTTCTGCAGAAGTTAATAAAATCTAAGTACTTAGCCGTGTCCCCGGTTATGGACAATACTGAGCAACTAAAGTTTGAACCATGGGAGATCTCGACATTCCAACTTCTAATATAAAAACTTGATGCACTTGGGGGTACCAAGGAATTCAAAGAGAATTGTTAAGCTTGTTGCACTTGGGGTTACCAAGGTGCTCAAGAGCATGATGTACTTGGGGTTACCAAGGGACTCATGGGATTTTGCTAAAAACTTGAAGCACTTGGAGTTACCAAGTAGCTCAAGGGAATTTTGACAAGGACTCGAACACTTGTGTTTCTACCAAGGAGTTCAAGGAACTTGGAAAGAAGATTTGACAAAAGACAAAACCATTTTGAAAAGATAGGATAAATGTTGCTTTATGCAAAAAGCCTTAAAACTTTACTTAGCCAAATATGCATGTATTGATAGGATCCACTCATATTTACATAAAGGTGAAACTTGCCAATACAATTCCAATGTATTGACCCATGTGGCTGTAACTTGTAATGTTGCAGGTTGATTGTTTTGTTAGATGAAGATTGTTTGATTGACTAGGACTACAAAGTCTACAACCAACATCTGCCTGTGGTACTATGAAGATGAAGGACCCATGACTGTATTTATTCCGCTGCAATGTAATGTAATAGCCAAATGAGCTATGTATGATGTAATAAAATTATGTTATTCCTGGTTATAAAGTTATAATATGACCCTTGTATCTTGATATTACATCTTAACTGTGGATGCTAGCTATTGATCCAGGGACTAGCATTGTAAAACACAGGAGGGATCTACCATATTGGGTAGGGACCTCTACAGATGGTATCAGAGCATTGTGTTGCCTGTAGGATTTGTAAACCCTAGGATTGGATAAAAACCCTTAGAAGAATAGGTGTTGTATTTGTTCCAAAACTTATTTACAAACAATCTTGTAAGCTCTTTCCTCAACCATTTTGGTTTTGACTCTACATCTCTTCTACTTCAACTTGATGGAAAACCTACCCATGGCCAAAGACTGCACCATGTGCAAAGGACTTCTTCAACATCTTCAACTCTAATGACTTCAACATCTCCAGCTCTAATGACTTCAACATCTTCAGCATGTTCACCAAGGACTGCCAACATGGAAACTACTAAGGACCACAAATGAGACAAGGAAATCTTACTTAAGAATTAGAGACTGAGGGAATGCAAAATAAGAAGAAACCATCAACAAACTTAGAAGTATTGTGACCAAGAGCTTTTCTCAAAAGAAACCATGATCCCATACAAGAAGAATCAAGAAGGAAGGAAAGATCACAAGTAAACCATATAGATGGACCACCATATTTCTAGTTACGTCAAACCACCATCTTATGTGGTGTAACAAAAAATATTTTGTTGCCTAAGTATGTGCTTGAACTTGTTTGAGTGAAATGATTGTTGTGATTGCATGCACATTGTTTGTGTGAATTGTGATGTGTGTGATTAGAAGTATTTCCTTAGAGACATCTTGGCCATTCTAATCTTTCTTCAACCCCAAACAGATGACTACCCCAAAGAACTCCAAGATTGATGACACCAACACCAACCAAGCTGACAGCCTGGGAGAGCTCATAGCAACCCAACATCAGTTGAACCAACTGACAGCTCAGTTCCTAGCCAACAATAGTAATGAAGATCCAGCACTGCAAAAGTTTTTGGAGGAACAATCCCAATTGATGCTTAAGGTGACTAATCAAATGATTAGCATGGAAGAAAATTTTCCTAGAAGAAAGTATGATAGCAAGGATGACAAGAATGTTGTTCCAGATGGAGCCCCAGCTTGCATTATTTGTGGAGACAAGGATCATACTTCCAAGGAGCACGAAGGACAATGCCCAAATTGTGATGAAGACCATCCTGTTGGTGAATGCCCTACCTCTCAAGCTACTTGCTACCTTTGTGAAGGAAGTGATCATACTCCTGGCCTATGCCCTATCTATGCGATGGTGGAACAAAGGAAACAAGAAGGATCCAAGTCTACCAAAGGAAAAGGACCACTTCTACCTCCTAACAAGACAACCCAATTCAAAGGATCTAGGAAAATCAAGAAGCCCAAGCAAGACATGAGCCTTGTGCAATGTCGTAAATGTAAGGAAATGGGACACTACTCCAGTGCATGCCCAGGGAACATAAGGAATAAAGGAATTGACCAAGTGTGGTGTAACAACTGTAATGAACCAGGTCACTTTGTAGCAACTTGCCCTCAAGAGCCACGTAAAGAACTCAATGACATTCATTGCTTCAACTGCAAGAATCCGGGACACTATGCAAGCAATTGTCCAGAAAGGATGAAGAACAAATTGAACAAGCCTATGGAGAAACTCAATCTTGGCCCATGAGTCAAGCATAGTAACAAAACAAAGGTTTAACCTAGAGAAATTCCCAGGACCCAAGAAGGCCAACATGTAATTTTGTTTGAAAAATTGTTAAGGGTGGTAGTACCCTAGTTGTTTGAACTTGCTTGAAACCCTAGCTTCCCCAAATCTCGGGACGAGATTTATTTTAAGGGTGGTAGCTTGTCACATCCCAAGATTTTCCAAATCTTGTAATGTGAAAATAAATTAATAAAATAAAACTTTGTTTGATTTTCAGAGCCAGAAGAAACTTTTTGAATTAAAATAGAACCTCAAACCCATTTGAATTAAATAAAATCCTAAAAGGATTTAAAAAGATAAACATTTCATGAAAGGAAACATTTAGAAATATTATTTTAAAAACAATCAAATGAAAAGATTTGTTTTCAAATGAAATAGAAGTTTATAAATAAAGATTATGTTATAAAGCCAAATTAATCCTTGGCCAAACTTTGGGAATTAAAAACATTTTATTTTAAAATAAAGTAGCAAAGGTTTATTTAAAAATAATAAAGGATTGTTTAAACAAAATAATAAAGATTTAATATCCTATTTATTTAAATAAAAGGTTTTATCATTCTAATTAAAATATCAAAACTTATTAAATTATTTCAAATAAGTTTTCTAAGTAAATTATATTCCAAAATAAAACTAGCTGAAATGTTTTGGTTTATTTTAGATTGCAAAATAAATGTTCTAATAAAACAAATCCTATGGGAATTGAAATGAATAAGGTATATTCATTTAATTATTAATGGACCCTATATAACAAAATGTTATTTTTATTTTTAAACAAGTTCCAAGCATTCTTTATTTCCAAATAAAACCTACTGATTTGATTATGAAAGTGTTTGGAATTCAAATGAAGAGTTTATTAAATAAATCAAACCATATTAAATAAATAAAGGACCCTCTTATTTAATTAATAAAAGGTTATAAAAATATTATTTTAATTGATAATTGGCTTATGTTGATAAACAGAACCAAAAACCCATTACAAATGTTTGAAATTGTTTGAATCATTTGAATGCTTGAATAGTTGGATTAAATTCAAAACAGGAAATAAAATAGAAAAGGAAAAGGATACAGAATAATAAAAAAAAATGGAAGTGGACAGACCCAACTACCCCGGCCCAAACAGCCCACTTAGCCCACCTCCCCTCTCAGCGAGTGAATCGTTTTCCACCACAGAAGTAACCCGCGAGGACGCTTACAAGTGGACCCCCCTCTCGTTTCTTTTCCCACTGACGGTGGACCCCACCTCTTCTGTACATCGTCCACACCCGCGCAGCCGTTTCTTCCTCCTCCCTCAACGTCGCTCTGCCGCCATTGATGTCGATTAATCCGCGTTGATGACCGGCTTAACTCACCCAGAGACCACGCACCTTAAAACGCTCACCCCTCCTCTCGGTTTTCCCCCTGTCACCCCGAAGAAGCACGCCTCCAGGCCGTCGCAATTCGTCCTCGAACAGCTTCGTTTCCGACGACCATCCTCGCCAAAAATCCGACCAACCCACACCACCCTGAGCCTCCCCGAGCACCCTGGTAGCTTCCCCACTCCCTGGCGCATCTCCCTGTGCCAACCATTCATCCGCGGGCGTCCCAGGAAGCGCCGCCGTCTGTCTTTTTCTCCGGTGACGATCCCTGGTAAGAGCCGACCACCCCAAGTCCTCTCGATCACGCTCACATCTCCGCCATGATCTTCCGCGACTAATCATGCTCTCGGTTTGCCCTCTCGAGACCTACAGCGACGACAACGTCGACGACCTGCATCACCACCGTCGGTCCTCTTCTCCGACGACGTTTTCTAGGTGAACCAGACTGCCCCTTCACTTCTCATTCACGCACGCAGCATTGTTTTGATTCCGCGCATCTGACCGCGCCTTCGATTTGCTTTAGGGTAATCTGCAGCGTCGACTTCAACCAGAACCAGAGCCGCTCGACGCCGTTTCCAACTCCGGTGAGAAATTGCCGCAACCCTAGTGCGCCCCGAGCCACACCGACCACACGACGTGCTTCACCATAGCTCTGCGATCACGGTGAGCATCCTCCCCTCTCTCCTAACGTTCTGTTTCACCAAGCACCGCTGCAATCTGACCGCCGCCGCCGCTAGACACCGTCGGCGCCGCTCGCGAATGGTCGAGCACGCGAACACCGTTGGATCCTTATCCAACGCCTGTGATAGAACACTTAAGCCGCGAAGAGGTACGTTAGCTGGACCACCCGATCTGACTTAATCCAACGCCCCACAGCGTGATCCACCCCGAACCGGTACCGTCCAACCAGAGCGTGCCGCGTGTCACCTATCTCGTTTTAAAAGAAATTTGAATCTGATTTAATTACAAACTTCAAACCTTTGTAACTTTCAAACCACACGTCCAAATTTTGCAAATTTTATATCAATGAAATCAGGAGAACAAGCCCTAGCCAACCATGGCCTTAGTTTTAAAAATAGTATCTGTTTGCTTGATTAAAATTGCAGAAACATTTGTGTACTTGATTAGAGTATAAAAATTGTTTAAAAGTGATTTTAGTATTAAATCTTTTGCAAAATGGATTTGTATGACCCTACTGACCCTAGAAACCAATCCATAGTGTTAAAAATGATTTTTGTGAAATTTATGTTGAATTAGTTAACCTAGTCATTTTCTAGCCAAATAAACTCATTAGATTTTATTATGGAAAAGTTTGTGCAAAGAAAACTTTGGGAAAATGTTATGGACCAAACTTACTGACCCAAAACACCAAGCCTTGCTAAGGGCAACTCACTTGGTGAAAAACATAAAGTTTTACTTTAAAAAGAATAATTTTCCCCACATAAAATGTTGAATGGATTTTAAAATAGACTTTGGGCAAAACCTCTAACCAATGACCTTGCCATTTTGGTAAATGACCAATGTGGATCTTACAAAGTGTATAAACCTAGTAGAGACCATCCTTGCAATAGAACCAACCTTTGCATAATTATGCAAGACCTAGGAACCATTGCTTGTGTATGTGAATTATTGTTTGAATGTTGGAATGCTACTTGATACTATGCTTGTTTGATTGTAGTAATTAGCAAAGTGTGAGACTAGCAAGATCAAGAAGTAACTCTCATTCCCTAACAAAAAGGCAAGTGACACTATCATCTTAAGTCCCACTATTTTTATTACACTTAGTGGATTTTGTAAACATGCATGAAAAAGTTTTATACTTATGCTATGCTAATCCTAATAGGGTTCCCTATACACTCCTTAGTAAAAATATCAAAGTTGTACATGCCTAGCCATGCTATGTTTTGAAAAGAGATACATGTTAAGATTTTACAAAGGTTGAGAAAAGGACTTGTGTTTTACATAATAAAACAAGGACTCAATGAACCACCTAGGTGGTGGACACTTTATGTTTTTGGAGAAGGTGGCAACAAAAGGGAACCATGTCCATGGCAATCACTTTGTGTTGTGCTCCAACTGAAAACCACCTAGGAAACTTAGAGATTGAACATGTTTCTCCAATTGTGGCTTTCGTGTACAACCACATGCTATTATGGCTCTGGCTTAGTCAACTACATTAGGAAGACCTATACATTGTCTTTAGTTACCGGACATGGGGATCTGGAATGCTTCATGGGGGCTGAAGACAAGCTAGCAATGATGTATGGGAGGACCTTTTTGGAAAGACTTCGTCACATTCTCAGTCTGCCAGTACTCCATCTTGGTGAGCACTAATCCAGTAGGCCACTGGTGGCAACAAGATGGGATTGTGTCATGTGGGTAAAGTGTACTCCTTCTGCAGAAGTTAATAAAATCTAAGTACTTAGCCGTGTCCCCGGTTATGGACAATACTGAGCAACTAAAGTTTGAACCATGGGAGATCTCGACATTCCAACTTCTAATATAAAAACTTGATGCACTTGGGGGTACCAAGGAATTCAAAGAGAATTGTTAAGCTTGTTGCACTTGGGGTTACCAAGGTGCTCAAGAGCATGATGTACTTGGGGTTACCAAGGGACTCATGGGATTTTGATAAAAACTTGAAGCACTTGGAGTTACCAAGTAGCTCAAGGGAATTTTGACAAGGACTCGAACACTTGTGTTTCTACCAAGGAGTTCAAGGAACTTGGAAAGAAGATTTGACAAAAGACAAAACCATTTTGAAAAGATAGGTTAAATGTTGCTTTATGCAAAAAGCCTTAAAACTTTACTTAGCCAAATATGCATGTATTGATAGGATCCACTCATATTTACATAAAGGTGAAACTTGCCAATACAATTCCAATGTATTGACCCATGTGGCTGTAACTTGTAATGTTGCAGGTTGATTGTTTTGTTAGATGAAGATTGTTTGATTGACTAGGACTACAAAGTCTACAACCAACATCTGCCTGTGGTACTATGAAGATGAAGGACCCATGACTGTATTTATTCCGCTGCAATGTAATGTAATAGCCAAATGAGCTATGTATGATGTAATAAAATTATGTTATTCCTGGTTATAAAGTTATAATATGACCCTTGTATCTTGATATTACATCTTAACTGTGGATGCTAGCTATTGATCCAGGGACTAGCATTGTAAAACACAGGAGGGATCTACCATATTGGGTAGGGACCTCTACAGATGGTATCAGAGCATTGTGTTGCCTGTAGGATTTGTAAACCCTAGGATTGGATAAAAACCCTTAGAAGAATAGGAGTTGTATTTGTTCCAAAACTTATTTACAAACAATCTTGTAAGCTCTTTCCTCAACCATTTTGGTTTTGACTCTACATCTCTTCTACTTCAACTTGATGGAAAACCTACCCATGGCCAAAGACTGCACCATGTGCAAAGGACTTCTTCAACATCTTCAACTCTAATGACTTCAACATCTCCAGCTCTAATGACTTCAACATCTTCAGCATGTTCACCAAGGACTTCCAACATGGAAACTACTAAGGACCACAAATGAGACAAGGAAATCTTACTTAAGAATTAGAGACTGAGGGAATGCAAAATAAGAAGAAACCATCAACAAACTTAGAAGTATTGTGACCAAGAGCTTTTCTCAAAAGAAACCATGATCCCATACAAGAAGAATCAAGAAGGAAGGAAAGATCACAAGTAAACCATATAGATGGACCACCATATTTCTAGTTACGTCAAACCACCATCTTATGTGGTGTAACAAAAAATATTTTGTTGCCTAAGTATGTGCTTGAACTTGTTTGAGTGAAATGATTGTTGTGATTGCATGCACATTGTTTGTGTGAATTGTGATGTGTGTGATTAGAAGTATTTCCTTAGAGACATCTTGGCCATTCTAATCTTTCTTCAACCCCAAACAGATGACTACCCCAAAGAACTCCAAGATTGATGACACCAACACCAACCAAGCTGACAGCCTGGGAGAGCTCATAGCAACCCAACATCAGTTGAACCAACTGACAGCTCAGTTCCTAGCCAACAATAGTAATGAAGATCCAGCACTGCAAAAGTTTTTGGAGGAACAATCCCAATTGATGCTTAAGGTGACTAATCAAATGATTAGCATGGAAGAAAATTTTCCTAGAAGAAAGTATGATAGCAAGGATGACAAGAATGTTGTTCCAGATGGAGCCCCAGCTTGCATTATTTGTGGAGACAAGGATCATACTTCCAAGGAGCATGAAGGACAATGCCCAAATTGTGATGAAGACCATCCTGTTGGTGAATGCCCTACCTCTCAAGCTACTTGCTACCTTTGTGAAGGAAGTGATCATACTCCTGGCCTATGCCCTATCTATGCGATGGTGGAACAAAGGAAACAAGAAGGATCCAAGTCTACCAAAGGAAAAGGACCACTTCTACCTCCTAACAAGACAACCCAATTCAAAGGATCTAGGAAAATCAAGAAGCCCAAGCAAGACATGAGCCTTGTGCAATGTCGTAAATGTAAGGAAATGGGACACTACTCCAGTGCATGCCCAGGGAACATAAGGAATAAAGGAATTGACCAAGTGTGGTGTAACAACTGTAATGAACCAGGTCACTTTGTAGCAACTTGCCCTCAAGAGCCACGTAAAGAACTCAATGACATTCATTGCTTCAACTGCAAGAATCCGGGACACTATGCAAGCAATTGTCCAGAAAGGATGAAGAACAAATTGAACAAGCCTATGGAGAAACTCAATCTTGGCCCATGAGTCAAGCATAGTAACAAAACAAAGGTTTAACCTAGAGAAATTCCCAGGACCCAAGAAGGCCAACATGTAATTTTGTTTGAAAAATTGTTAAGGGTGGTAGTACCCTAGTTGTTTGAACTTGCTTGAAACCCTAGCTTCCCCAAATCTCGGGACGAGATTTATTTTAAGGGTGGTAGCTTGTCACATCCCAAGATTTTCCAAATCTTGTAATGTGAAAATAAATTAATAAAATAAAACTTTGTTTTATTTTCAGAGCCAGAAGAAACTTTTTGAATTAAAATAGAACCTCAAACCCATTTGAATTAAATAAAATCCTAAAAGGATTTAAAAAGATAAACATTTCATGAAAGGAAACAATTAGAAATATTATTTTAAAAACAATCAAATGAAAAGATTTGTTTTCAAATGAAATAGAAGTTTATAAATAAAGATTATGTTATAAAGCCAAATTAATCCTTGGCCAAACTTTGGGAATTAAAAACATTTTATTTTAAAATAAAGTAGCAAAGGTTTATTTAAAAATAATAAAGGATTGTTTAAACAAAATAATAAAGATTTAATATCCTATTTATTTAAATAAAAGGTTTTATCATTCTAATTAAAATATCAAAACTTATTAAATTATTTCAAATAAGTTTTCTAAGTAAATTATATTCCAAAATAAAACTAGCTGAAATGTTTTGGTTTATTTTAGATTGCAAAATAAATGTTCTAATAAAACAAATCCTATGGGAATTGAAATGAATAAGGTATATTCATTTAATTATTAATGGACCCTATATAACAAAATGTTATTTTTATTTTTAAACAAGTTCCAAGCATTCTTTATTTCCAAACAAAACCTACTGATTTGATTATGAAAGTGTTTGGAATTCAAATGAAGAGTTTATTAAATAAATCAAACCATATTAAATAAATAAAGGACCCTCTTATTTAATTAATAAAAGGTTATAAAAATATTATTTTAATTGATAATTGGCTTATGTTAATAAACAGAACCAAAAACCCATTACAAATGTTTGAAATTGTTTGAATCATTTGAATGCTTGAATAGTTGGATTAAATTCAAAACAGGAAATAAAATAGAAAAGGAAAAGGATACAGAATAATAAAAAAAAATGGAAGTGGACAGACCCAACTACCCCGGCCCAAACAGCCCACTTAGCCCACCTCCCCTCTCAGCGAGTGAATCGTTTTCCACCACAGAAGTAACCCGCGAGGACGCTTACAAGTGGACCCCCCTCTCGTTTCTTTTCCCACTGACGGTGGACCCCACCTCTTCTGTACATCGTCCACACCCGCGCAGCCGTTTCTTCCTCCTCCCTCAACGTCGCTCTGCCGCCATTGATGTCGATTAATCCGCGTTGATGACCGGCTTAACTCACCCAGAGACCACGCACCTTAAAACGCTCACCCCTCCTCTCGGTTTTCCCCCTGTCACCCCGAAGAAGCACGCCTCCAGGCCGTCGCAATTCGTCCTCGAACAGCTTCGTTTCCGACGACCATCCTCGCCAAAAATCCGACCAACCCACACCACCCTGAGCCTCCCCGAGCACCCTGGTAGCTTCCCCACTCCCTGGCGCATCTCCCTGTGCCAACCATTCATCCGCGGGCGTCCCAGGAAGCGCCGCCGTCTGTCTTTTTCTCCGGTGACGATCCCTGGTAAGAGCCGACCACCCCAAGTCCTCTCGATCACGCTCACATCTCCGCCATGATCTTCCGCGACTAATCATGCTCTCGGTTTGCCCTCTCGAGACCTACAGCGACGACAACGTCGACGACCTGCATCACCACCGTCGGTCCTCTTCTCCGACGACGTTTTCTAGGTGAACCAGACTGCCCCTTCACTTCTCATTCACGCATGCAGCATTGTTTTGATTCCGCGCATCTGACCGCGCCTTCGATTTGCTTTAGGGTAATCTGCAGCGTCGACTTCAACCAGAACCAGAGCCGCTCGACGCCGTTTCCAACTCCGGTGAGAAATTGTCGCAACCCTAGTGCGCCCCGAGCCACACCGACCACACGACGTGCTTCACCATAGCTCTGCGATCACGGTGAGCATCCTCCCCTCTCTCCTAACGTTCTGTTTCACCAAGCACCGCTGCAATCTGACCGCCGCCGCCGCTAGACACCGTCGGCGCCGCTCGCGAATGGTCGAGCACGCGAACACCGTTGGATCCTTATCCAACGCCTGTGATAGAACACTTAAGCCGCGAAGAGGTACGTTAGCTGGACCACCCGATCTGACTTAATCCAACGCCCCACAGCGTGATCCACCCCGAACCGGTACCGTCCAACCAGAGCGTGCCGCGTGTCACCTATCTCGTTTTAAAAGAAATTTGAATCTGATTTAATTACAAACTTCAAACCTTTGTAACTTTCAAACCACACGTCCAAATTTTGCAAATTTTATATCAATGAAATCAGGAGAACAAGCCCTATCCAACCATGGCCTTAGTTTTAAAAATAGTATCTGTTTGCTTGATTAAAATTGCAGAAACATTTGTGTACTTGATTAGAGTATAAAAATTGTTTAAAAGTGATTTTAGTATTAAATCTTTTGCAAAATGGATTTGTATGACCCTACTGACCCTAGAAACCAATCCATAGTGTTAAAAATGATTTTTGTGAAATTTATGTTGAATTAGTTAACCTAGTCATTTTCTAGCCAAATAAACTCATTAGATTTTATTATGGAAAAGTTTGTGCAAAGAAAACTTTGGGAAAATGTTATGGACCAAACTTACTGACCCAAAACACCAAGCCTTGCTAAGGGCAACTCACTTGGTGAAAAACATAAAGTTTTACTTTAAAAAGAATAATTTTCCCCACATAAAATGTTGAATGGATTTTAAAATAGACTTTGGGAAAAACCTCTAACCAATGACCTTGCCATTTTGGTAAATGACCAATGTGGATCTTACAAAGTGTATAAACCTAGTAGAGACCATCCTTGCAATAGAACCAACCTTTGCATAATTATGCAAGACCTAGGAACCATTGCTTGTGTATGTGAATTATTGTTTGAATGTTGGAATGCTACTTGATACTATGCTTGTTTGATTGTAGTAATTAGCAAAGTGTGAGACTAGCAAGATCAAGAAGTAACTCTCATTCCCTAACAAAAAGGCAAGTGACACTATCATCTTAAGTCCCACTATTTTTATTACACTTAGTGGATTTTGTAAACATGCATGAAAAAGTTTTATACTTATGCTATGCTAATCCTAATAGGGTTCCCTATACACTCCTTAGTAAAAATATCAAAGTTGTACATGCCTAGCCATGCTATGTTTTGAAAAGAGATACATGTTAAGATTTTACAAAGGTTGAGAAAAGGACTTGTGTTTTACATAATAAAACAAGGACTCAATGAACCACCTAGGTGGTGGACACTTTATGTTTTTGGAGAAGGTGGCAACAAAAGGGAACCATGTCCATGGCAATCACTTTGTGTTGTGCTCCAACTGAAAACCACCTAGGAAACTTAGAGATTGAACATGTTTCTCCAATTGTGGCTTTCGTGTACAACCACATGCTATTATGGCTCTGGCTTAGTCAACTACATTAGGAAGACCTATACATTGTCTTTAGTTACCGGACATGGGGATCTGGAATGCTTCATGGGGGCTGAAGACAAGCTAGCAATGATGTATGGGAGGACCTTTTGGAAAGACTTCGTCACATTCTCAGTCTGCCAGTACTCCATCTTGGTGAGCAGTAATCCAGTAGGCCACTGGTGGCAACAAGATGGGATTGTGTCATGTGGGTAAAGTGTACTCCTTCTGCAGAAGTTAATAAAATCTAAGTACTTAGCCGTGTCCCCGGTTATGGACAATACTGAGCAACTAAAGTTTGAACCATGGGAGATCTCGACATTCCAACTTCTAATATAAAAACTTGATGCACTTGGGGGTACCAAGGAATTCAAAGAGAATTGTTAAGCTTGTTGCACTTGGGGTTACCAAGGTGCTCAAGAGCATGATGTACTTGGGGTTACCAAGGGACTCATGGGATTTTGATAAAAACTTGAAGCACTTGGAGTTACCAAGTAGCTCAAGGGAATTTTGACAAGGACTCGAACACTTGTGTTTCTACCAAGGAGTTCAAGGAACTTGGAAAGAAGATTTGACAAAAGACAAAACCATTTTGAAAAGATAGGATAAATGTGGCTTTATGCAAAAAGCCTTAAAACTCTACTTAGCCAAATATGCATGTATTGATAGGATCCACTCATATTTACATAAAGGTGAAACTTGCCAATACAATTCCAATGTATTGACCCATGTGGCTGTAACTTGTAATGTTGCAGGTTGATTGTTTTGTTAGATGAAGATTGTTTGATTGACTAGGACTACAAAGTCTACAACCAACATCTGCCTGTGGTACTATGAAGATGAAGGACCCATGACTGTATTTATTCCGCTGCAATGTAATGTAATAGCCAAATGAGCTATGTATGATGTAATAAAATTATGTTATTCCTGGTTATAAAGTTATAATATGACCCTTGTATCTTGATATTACATCTTAACTGTGGATGCTAGCTATTGATCCAGGGACTAGCATTGTAAAACACAGGAGGGATCTACCATATTGGGTAGGGACCTCTACAATCAGGCTATGGATTTCTTCACCGATGAGGACGATTTCGCCTTCATCGATGATGATGAAGAGGACGAAGCCACAGATTCCGAGGAATAGTAGCACTTGAGCACCAACGTAGTGAGTAGTATTCGGTCCCACTGTATCGTAATTCTCATAATGGTTCTTAAAACCATCTATTTTCCTTTGTTGTGGTGTGTGCTGTATTATGTGCTATGAATGAATGAATGAATGAAAAAGCAAGTTGCTAGAAAATCTGAGCCAAACTTTAAAAACTTTTTAAAAACCCAAAACTTTAAAAATTTCCCTCTTTCCTCATGATCTACCTCAATCTTCATATGCCACGTGGAGGAAGTGGTTCATCCCCGGACCCGATGTTGCAGATACTGCAAATGTTGACTTCGGACCGTGAAGCTGAAAGAGCCAAACGTCAAGCCAACCTAGCCACCCTTCAGCAGATAGCCCAGCTAGCCCATAACAACCAAGGCCATGGAAATCGGGACAACCATGGATCTAAACTCAAGAATTTCCAGAATACCAACCCACCTGTTTTCACTAAGTCAGAAGAGCCCCTCGACGCCGATGATTGGCTGCAAACCATGGAAAATAACTTAGAAGTAGCCGGAGTGGAAGCCAACGAGAAAGTCTTGTTCGCCACCCACTATCTAGCCGGAGATGCCAGAGCATGGTGGAACAGTGTTCGTGCAATGACCGGAGGCCAGATGATGACCTGGGAGGAATTCAAGGTCTAGTTTAGAAGAACCCATGTGCCACCGAGTTTGATCAAGAGAATGAGAGACGAGTTTAGAGAGCTGAAGCAAGGAAGGATGACTGTAGTGCAATACCGTGACAAATTTTTGTCATTAGGTAGGTATGCCCCGGATGAAATAGACACTAAAGCCAAGAAGAAAGAAAGATTCCTGAATGGTCTGCATGATGAGATGTAGACGGTGTTAGTCAATATTCCCTTTGTGGATATTGAAGCCCTTGTCGAGTCTGCTATCCAGATGGAAGGAAAGATCAACCAAGCCAATGAGAACCGCAAGCGTCGTATGATGCATCAGCCAGGAACCCATCAGACCACAAAGTATCGCCCTAACCCATCTCCACGATTTGCCCCAAGGACGAACAAACCCCCGATGAACCGTCCGACCTATCCCAACCGTGGAAACCCTAGACCCGGAGGAAATCACAACAACCCCGACAACTCTAGCAATTTCAGTCATGCCCCACCCAAGTTCAACAACAACAATGCTACCACCAACACCAACACTGCCCCGAGGACTGGAAGCAATGCTGTGCCTGTAGCAGCCAAGGACAAGTCGCAAGTGACCTGTTATGACTGTGGAAATAAAGTCCACTATTCCAATGAGTGACCCAACAAGAAGAATGCTACAGCCCCCAAATGTCAATGTCCCAGCTCAGCAGCAGCGTCGTGTTCAGCCAGGAAGAAGATTTGCCCCAAGGAATTTGCTCAACCGCAACGGCCGTCTTTTTCTCATGCATGCTGAAGAAGCTCAGGAAGCGCCAGACGTCGTGCTTGGTATGTTTTCGGTTAATTCAGTACTTGCAAGAGTGTTGTTTGATTCTCGTGCATCGCATTCATTTGTCACTGAAGAATTTGCATGCACTAGTAAAATTCAACCAACCAAACTGAAGCATGTTATGATTGCTCAAATTCCCGGATCAACCACCAAGGCTAGGCAAATTTGCAAAGCCGTCCCTATCTGAATCCATGGCATAGATTTTTATGCAAATCTGATAGTACTCGGAACTAAAGGATTGGAAGTAGTACTAGGAATGGATTGGATGTCCAAACATAAAGGATTAATTGACTGTGCCAAGAAAGCCATAACTATGACCAGTACAGCCGGAATATCAGTCGAGCATATATCTGAAACCTTACCTCGCCAATTCAAGTGTAACAAGAGTATAGCCCAACCTACCATTGACCAAGTCCGGATAGTCTGTGAATACCCCGATGTATTTCCAGATGTTTTGCCCGGTATGCCCCAGATCGGGATATCGAGTTTATCATCGAACTAATCCCCGGTACCGGACCCATAGCCCAGAGACCATATAGTATGAACCCGTCAGATCTCGCAGAACTGAAGACGCAACTGGATTCCATGCTGGAAATTGGATTGATTCAACCAAGTGCGTCACCATGGGGATCACCTGTCTTGTTTGTGGACAAGAAGGATGGAGGTAACCGTTTGTGTACGGATTATCGGAAATTGAATGATGTCACCATCAAGAACAAGTACCCCTTGCCCAAGAAAGAGGATTTGTTTGATCAGTTGACCGGTGCCAAAGTGTTTTCTAAGATTGATCTTAGAACTGGCTATCATGAACTCAAAATTCGTGTAGAGGATATTCCAAAGACTGCCTTTACCACCAGATATGGATTGTATGAGTATACGGTCATGTCTTTCGGATTAACCAATGCCCCCACTTATTTCATGAATCTCATGTATAAGATTTTTATGGACTTCCTGGATAAGTTTGTCGTTGTTTTCATCGATGACATTCATATTTATTCCAATTCGGAAGAAGAACATGAGCTACACCTAAGGACCATTCTTGGAACCCTTAGAGAGCATCTGTTGTATGCCAAGTTTAGCAAATGTGAATTCTGGTTACAGGAATTAGGATTCCTCGGCCACATTGTATCAGCCGGAGGAATTGTTGTTGACCTAGCAAAGGTGAAAGATGTCGAAGATTGGCAAGCCCCAACCACTCAAACCCAAGTTCGTGCATTTCTTGGATTGGCGGGATATTACCGCAAGTTCTTAGAAGGATTCTCGAGTATCGCCAGACCCATGGCCCAATTGCTGAAGAAGGACAAGAAGTTTGAATGGAACGACAAATGTGAAGAGAGTTTTCAAGAACTCAAGAGGAGATTGATTTCAGCCCCAATCTTAATCATGCCGGATATCACAAAGCCCTTCGACGTGTATTGTGACGCATCAAAGATCGGTCTCGGATGTGTGCTAATGCAAGAAGGCAAAGTTATATCTTATCTATCTAGACAACTGAAATAACATGAGCAAAACTACCCAACCCATGACCTCGAACTCGCAGCCGTAGTTCTAGCCCTGAAAACATGGAGGCATTACCTAATGGGAAACCGTTGTGAGATCTATTCGGATCACAAGAGCCTAAAGTATATATTCACTCAGAAGGAGCTGAATATGAGGCAGAGAAGATGGATTGAGCTAATCAAGGATTACGATCTGGACATTCACTATCACCCTAGTAAAGCCAACGTAGTAGCCGATGGCCTTAGAAGATTGCCGTGCCGCTTGAACTCCATGATCTTGAATGTGCAACCAAGTCTTCACAAAGAGATGGAAGATTTTCGAATAGAATTAGTAAGTGAAGGATTTCTGGCTAGCATAGAACTCCAGCACACTTTGATCAATCAGATTAAAGAGGCGCAGAAGGGAAATGCGAGTATTGATGGAATCAAGCGTCGTATCGGTACAGGCAAAGTACCTGGATTCACCGAGGACGAAGAAGGAGTTTTGTGGTACAAAGGACGCCTTTGTGTACCATCAGATTCTGAGTTGAAAGAAGTGATTCTCAAGGAGGCTCATGATACTCTTTATTCTATCCATCCCGGAGGAACTAAGATGTATCAAGATTTAAAAGAGCAATTTTGGTGGCATATAAGATGAAGAGAGAAATCGGAAGCTATATCGCCAAGTGTGATATATGTCAGCGAGTCAAGGCAGGACATCAAAGACCCGCTGGATTGTTGCAACCCTTGTAGATTCTGGAATGGAAATGGGATTCCGTTGGAATGGACTTTATCACTGGACTACCTACTTCTAGTAAGGGAAATGACTCTATTTGGGTCATAGTGGACAGATTGTCCAAAGTCGCCCATTTCTTGCCCCACATATCAGAGTTCGAAACTAGCAGAGTTGTACATCGCTAGAATCGTTAGTTTGCATGAAGTCCCCAAGAACATCGTATCGGATCGAGGAACTCAATTTACCTCGAGATTCTAGAAGAAAGTCCAAGAAGGTTTAGGAACCCGCTTAGATTTCAGCACCGCGTATCACCCTCAGACCGATGGACAAACGCAGCGAGTAAATCAAATACTCGAAGATATGCTGAGAGCATGTGTGTTAGAATATGGATCCAAGTGGGAAGACTGTCTGCCGTTCGCAGAAATTTCATACAACAACAGTTATCAAACCAGCTTGCAAATGGCCCCATTTGAATTCATGTTCGGAAGGAAGTGTCGCACCCCTTTGAACTGGTCGGAGGTAGGAGAGAGTCAGATCTTCGGACCCAACATCCGACGAGAAGCTGAAGAGAAGGTTCACAAGATTCGTGAGAACCTCAGGACCGCCCAATCCCGACAAAAGAGTTACGCGGACAAGAGACGTAGAGACCTCGCCTTCAATATAGGATATTTTGTTTATCTGAAAGTGTCGCCATTGAAGGGAATGCAGCGTTTGCAACTAAAAGGAAAGTTAGCCCCCAGATATATCGGACCTTTCAAAATTCTGAACTGTCGAGGAGAAGTGTCGTATCAATTAGAACTACCCGAAGAGATGTCAGCCGTGCACAATGTGTTCCATATCTCGTTACTTCGCAAGTGTCTCGAAGTCGCCGAGAAGACCGAAGTATTCAAGAATATCGATCATCGGACCATAGAGATCAACGATGACCTGACCTATCCCGAAGTACCCATCCGTATTTTGGAAGAAGCTTTTCGAACTACCCGAACCCGAAGCATCAAGTTTCTCAAGATTTAGTGGAGCAACCACACAGAAGAGGAAGCTACCTGGGTAATATTTTCGTCCCTTTTCAAATCTCGGGACGAGATTTTGTTTAAGGGGGGAAGGTTTGTAACATCCCAAAAATACTAAACTTAAATCATCAAAATTAGGGTTAACAAAAACTTTGTTAAATAAAATTATGAATGCATGCATATGAGTATGCATTAAATTTGAAATTCTTTTGAACCACCTTGTTTGTGTGTTTACTTGCTTGTAAAATGTTTCTTAGGTCAAATAAACATCATCTAAACATTTCCCAAACTTTTCCTAAAGACAAATAAATCAAAACCAATAAAATAAAGGAATGGTCATTTTGACCAATTTAACTCTCATGCCTACTTTGGTTGTCTCAAACTTTCAGAACCTAATGGAAACTTTTCTGGATCTTTGCACCCCTTGAATGTACTCATAACAAAGTATAAAGGCTCACTTTGTGATCATCCAGAAACTTTCAAATGCATAGTTTAAATGACAATTCAAAATTGAATCTTTATCATATGGGAAGATCCCACTTTTTCAAAAACCACTCAAACAAGCTCAACTTTCAAAACCCAAGCATCTGCAGACTCACCGGCACCAATCTAGCAAACCCACCAAAAATATTTTCAAAATTCAAAACTTGATTTCATGCGGCCATTTCATCAAACAGGCTGCAGACACAAATCATACAAAATCTAAACACTATAGTGAGCAGTGATTGAAGCCTAACTTGTTCCCTCTCTGGGCACCACTAGCCTTAGTAGATCATCTAACAACCTAAACTAACCCTTAGCATCACTGTAAGCTTGGCATTGCCATCAATGGTGAACAGCCGAAGCCAACCTTGTCACCCCCATGTCGACAGCAAGCTAGGAAGAGAAGCAAGCCTAGACAGCATGTCTGGGAGGCAGCCCACCGTCCACCACCACTCCCTGTCCCAGCCGCGAGCGTTGCCAAGCCCTGTACCACACACACGAACCATGCCAACCTCGCCAGCAACCATGCCGAGCGTGCGCCAGAGCTCCACCCTCGATAGAAGCCCACAGACTGTGCGCCGCCCTCGCCGCGTGCATACACAATCCCCACCGACCCAGGAGACCGCTAGACATCCTTGTTCGCCGCCCCATGACGCACAGCCACTGCTCTCCGTCGAAGACGCTGCCTCTGCCGCGCAGAGCATCGCATGTTCAATACCAAGCCGCACCGCTCCACTCCTCGAAACCATGTGGTTGAGCATCGCCAGGGAACACCGCATCATCCCTACCTTCGCCCATGCCAATAGCCGCCTGTAACATCGCCCCCGACGCGCTCACCGTGCGCCCCGTCGGTCCCCTCGCTCGACTATAAATAGAGGCCACCCCCAGTCGATTTCTTCACACCATCTCACTCCCCTCTTCTCACTGATCGTGCCACACCGTTCCCGGAGCAAGGCGAGCACCACCTCGCCAGAGTTTCACCGGAGCCCGCCGTCTCTGGAGAAGAAGGGCGCCATCGATTTCGTCTACCCCAGGAGCTGCCGCGACCACCCCTGAGTTCGTCGTCGTCGACTTCGTCGTTCGCCCGCCTCGCCGACCCTCGCCTGCACCCCGGTGAGCCCCCAGCACTCCTCACTGGCCGCGCTAGGTTTCTTTCTCGCCGGCGTTGCTCAACATCGACGATGACTCTCAGCCGTTGGATTAGAACTAGATCGAACGATCCACATCGCCCCGTACCGCTTCGCCCCTCCCTGTCTCACTTACGAGTGGGGACACCCACTTAAGCAGCCCGCGGGAGCACTGTGCTTAGCAGGCCGGCCCGTTAACTTTTCCCGCGCAGCCCAGTTATTCAAATTAAACCTTTTCTATTTTATTTCAAACTCACTTCTGTACCCAACTTCAAAATTCAACCCAGATCGATTCAGTGCACCAAATTGAATGAAACCAATTTTGTTAGAAAGGTCTGAGAATGTTGAATGCAAGCCCGTTGGATTCAAGTCATTTGGATCTATAGATCACCCACGGTAAAAATAACAAGGCAGAAGCGTTTCTGCATTCAAACATTTTTCAAATTTAAACTATAATAGCTTTTGAGTTGATTCCAACTCTCAAAAATCACATTTAACCATAAATTTCAGAATATATAAAAATATATAGGTTTACTTGCAGAAATAATGTTCAAGGAATAAAAGAATGCTACATAAGCATTTTTAGACACATTAATTAATTAAAATAAAAGGGTAAAACCATATTAAATTGTGACACCACTTTAAATCACATTCCCTTGGACTACAATATGTGGTGATGACATGTGTCAACATGATCCCATGTTTGGTTTGGAGAATATTAAATCTTAAGTAGTTTTTCAATGAGTAGAAATTACTTTTCTAAAAATAAAAAGAATTAAACCAAGCCTTAACCTTGTAATGTTAGAGATGATGCTAGATCATCTATAGGACCCTTTTGTGTGATGATTGCAAGTAGTTAAGTATTGTTTGGTGATTGTGTACCTCGTATTTATTCATAGACGCTAGTACCGACCAAGGATACGAGGAGGAAGGAGGATTCTACGAAGAAGAAGCCGAGGAGAACTTCAACTAATGCTCTGCACGAGGCAAGCTTTATTAACTAAGTGGACCAATGCAAGATAAAACTTGCAAGATACTCTACTTTAGCAAGCCTAATACTACTAGTGAATGTGCAAGCTAACCCTTCCAAAATACCCTACTGATGCAACAAACCCCTACTTGTTACTATGACTACTATATGCCTTAAGCATATGTGATCATACCCACTTGACAGACCAATCCTAGTTTTTACTTGCAAGCTTTTTACTTTATTTCTTTATCAAAACTCTTACTTAGAGTTTACTGAAATAAATGGTAGATACTATAAGGATATTTGAAGGTTGCGTGAAGAGCATCAAAATTGTCCTAAGCTAGATAATCTTGGTGTCATCTTAAGGCATGAGACTGAACTTAGTTGAAACTCTACTAGCTTACCACCCCTCATTATTTCTTACCCCCACATGTAGATGCTAGTGCTAAGCATAAAACTTGATCAACTTTAGATGGGATTAATTGGTGGAAGAATGGTTATGAAAACCTTGGAATGATGGATCATTCTATTGAAATGTTTTGGACATGTGTTTCCGAACACCTGATGATTTTGGTGATGAAAATGTTGAGGCATGAGCCTTAGCCCTTTTTTAAACTGATGGTTGTCTGGATGCGATACCATTCCAATTTTATCGTACAACCACAATACCCGAAGATTGGGTAGGGCTTGACTGGAAACTTATATACCTTAGTATTAGCTCCCTCACGGCCAAGGTCTGAGATGAGGCTACCTTGTGAAGATTGTCCACCTGTGCAGTACCCAAGATGACATTTGGTCATGGTTGAGAGGACAAACTCAAAGGAGAGGTGCTTATACTAGGGCATGGAATTGAAGGGTTAGGATTGATTACCCGCATACTGAGTATGGTGAATTCAGGATTTTTTCCTGACGGATGTATCGAATGTTGTGGTGAAAGTGTACAATCTCTACAGAGTGTCAAACTATTCGAATAGCCGCGTCCGCGGTTATGGACAGTTGGATTGGCCATACTGTTCCCCCGTCACACTTTTCAAAATGACTTGTGAAATGAATTGAGACTTTGACTTGACCACAACAGAGTTGTGATATGAAATACAAGATCCCACTTAGGAGTTATAAAATTTTGATTAGCTTTGGAACTTAGTAGAGATAAATCTGGCTTTTGCAAAACAACCCTAGAGCCTAGTGTCCTATTATCCAGAAATCCCTTTACCTGTTAGTGTTAGTTTGCGAGTATTTAAAGAGTACTCATGGCTTTCTCCCTGGATATTCCCATGGCCAGACTATGAAGAGGATTACTTGGAGGATGGACCCCAGGAAGGTTACGACAACTAGGATCATCTCCCATCGTCAGCATTGCCTGTGACCCCGAAGATGGAGTTTCTCCTACGCTATCGTTATTATTACGTATTCTGCTGCTTGATGTTGTATTAAGACCTGGATCATGAGATCCCTATTTGTGTAAGAACTTATGTATCGTTTGTAATGGATGATGTACTATGGTATCCAATTCTGTTATGTCTCGCAGAAATGGTAATCCTGGGATTGCGATGTATGGCATAACAGGAATCTAGGATTGAAAAATCCGGGTGATGACAAGGAGTAAGGAAACAACTCCAAGGTGTTGCTAACAACTTGGAACCTGCACAACACAAACCACAATACTTTGCCCCAACTTAAAGTGAGGTTGTCAATCTCACCGGTTTGCTGAAAACAAAGTATTAAACGTATAGTGTGGAAGATAATGATTTGCTTGTAGAAAGTAAATAGTAACGGTAGATGCAATACAATTTATAAAGAATGGACCAGGGTCCATAGTCCATTAGAGGTGTTCTCTAAAAGATAGATAGCATGTTGGGTGAACAAATTACAGCGGGGCAATTGACAGATTGAGAAAGCATAACAATGGACATAATACACATATTGACTCCTACGAGATTTGATTGGACATTACAACATATTACATAGAACGTAATCCAAATGCATCTATGACTAATTATCCACCTTCAGGTTATCATCCTAACCCCTTCCAGTATTATGTTGCAAGGAAAAGATAATTTCATTAAGCAATATGTGTAAAGTAAACAATACAATTTCCCATGGACAAAGGATTGTTGTTTTCTCCCTAGTAGCAACAACACATCTACAGATACTTCTGTCACATCCCCAGATTACTAGAGGCATGAACCTACTATCGAGCATAAATACTCCCTCTTGGAGTTGCAAGCATCTACTTCACCAAGATAGCTACTAACAACGGAGAGCATCCAACATCACAAATAACATAGACATGATAGAATCAATTATCAATCTGACATAGTATCTCAATATCCATCGGATCCTCGAAACACAACATGTATGATTACAAATAGATGATCTTGATCATGAACGGAGCTCACAAGATCTAAACATGATAGCACAAAGGAGGAGAAACAACCATCTAGCTACTTTATGGACCCATAGTCCAAGGGTGAACTACTCACGCATCACTCCGGAGGCTGGCATGGTGATGAAGAAGGCCTCTGGGGTGATCTCTCACCTTCAGCAGGGTGCCGGGAAGAGATTCAGATCCTTCCCGATTTAGGGATGGAGATGACGGAGACTATGGACTATTTCATGGAGTTTTAATCGGGTACCTAGGGTTTATGCATCGGGGTGATTTGATAGGCGAAGGGGCAAGGTCGATGGGCACCCGAGGGGCCCACACCTAGGGCTGGCGTGCCCCCCTGGCCGTGCCGCCACCAGGTGTGGCCACATGACAGCCCCACTTAGGCTGCCCTTCGGACTCCGTGTTCCTTATGGTAAAATATTTACTTTGGCTTTTGTCCCGTCCAATTCCGATAATATTTCCTTACTAGCTTTTCTGAAACCAGAAACAACAGAAGATAGGCAACTGGCACTGCAGCATCTTGTTAATAGGTTAGTTCCAGAAAATGTATAAAAATACCTCAAAGTGTAGACAAAACATAAGAAAGATGATATAAAACAAGCTTGGAGCATCAAAAATTATAGATACATTTACGGCGTATCATGCATCCCCAAGCTTAACTCCTACTCGTCCTCGAGTAGGTAAGTGATAAAAAGAATAATTTTTTAGGTGACATGCTATCACAACTGATCAAGGTATTTCAAAGAATTGATAGCTGGGATCAAAGTACTCAAAACATGAGCAGGAAAGATGTAGTTCTAACAATAAGATATAGCAACTAAGTTGTAACATGAAAATGTATAAACAAAAGATCATGAATAACAATGCATTGAAAGACGATTGTTTGTTTCACATATAGAAAACATAGCATGTGCTCTATGCAGCTTGTCCCTCATGGTATAGCAAAACATAAATGCATAGGACACCTTCAAAGTTCATAAGGTTGACTAGATACAAATAATTTAAGAACAAGCAATATCAACATTATGAATCTATCAACAAGTTTTGGGACAATGCACATTAAACTAAGAATGACAACTATGCTCTCTTAATATGTGCATAAAGATAGAAGATGGAGACTCAATATAAATGTAGAAAGAAAGGCCCTTCACAGAGAGAAGAAGGGTCGTTCCCCATGGTACTCAACTTTAGTCACAAAAATGATTAAGGTTAATGTGAAACAAATATGAAGTATATGCTTGGCAGATCATAAGTTGGCACTCTCATGTCCCTTGAGTACGAGGGTCGTTCCTCATGCTACTCAACTTTAGTCACAAGCAAGTTCTTTTCATTGTAAGTATATGTGTATCATAGTGAACCGCCAACGGGGTACCCTTGCGCCATGACACAGGAGCTATCCCATATCAAAATAACAAGGCAAAATACAGTGATCATCTCAGCGATCTTTTTATTTTGCTATTTGCATAGGTTTTTATTGAGGATGCTTCATAGATTTCTCACTATGGTTATGCTGCAAGTTTGCACCATGATTAGGCATGGATAAGCCTAGCCGCCCAGGCGTTTCTCTAACACATATATAATACTCCATGAACTTACAAGATCCCCCTTTATTTCACACCGCCGACATCCATAAACAAAAGATCATGATATCAACTGGATAATATTTACAAGTGTTCAAAGCGTTCGCCATGACATCATGGTTCTGCTAATTCCGAACTTATAAGTGGAAGCACATAAGCAACATAGATGACACAAAGGTTCAAGTTTATTTGGTGCGAGAAAGTAAAGTGTGCCATCAATTTGTGAGAGCTTTAATCACTAATTTTCACATAACAAGTTTAATTTGGAAGATAGATAAAAACATGAATATACTTGGAATGTTGTAAGACACCATGCATAGGAATTTATAGTGGACTCTTTGGAATAACTTGGTTTCTTGGGATTTGGATGCATGAGTAGAGCTTACTCAGTACAAGTGGAGGCTAGCAAAAGACTGGGAGCGGCCAACTAAGAGAGCAATAATGGCCATAATCATGCAAAGCGACAAAACATTATCAATTAAAGCATAAACTGGTATCACAAGTCAAAAACTAAATGATCATAGAGGCTAAGGTGACTGGTTCTTAGTCTTAACATGGTGTAATCATGTGCCAAGTCATCCCAAATAAAGCATCAAAGGAGAATACCACAATATTCTGCTTTTGTATGCTAAAACAACGCATGATTCTTTCAAGGAGCATTAAGCAATCTCAATTGTTTTGAAAAAGTCATGCTACATCAATAATCACTAAACATGTGGTCAAAGCAACATCTAGCATGACATTATAAAGTCTAAGCCACATTCAAACCAAGCTTCCTTTTGTACCACTTAAGCATGAAGATTCCTAGTCTTTTCCAACAACAATTGACTAATTTGAACAAAATATGAATGTAGGGGTCCAACTAATTTATTCATCAAAACAAACAAAAGAAAACTAAAAACAAAAAAAATACGCTCCAAGAACAACACAATAGTGCATGAAACAATAAAAATGAAGTGTTTTAAAAGAAAACCTGAGATTTTCATTGATGAAGAAGGGGATGCCTTGGGCATCCCCAAGCTTTTATGCTTGTACCACTTGAATATTTATTGGGGTAACACAGGTGGCATCCCCAAGATTGATATTTTTTTCCATTCTTCATCTCATCAAATCATTCTTCCCTACACTTGAAAATTTCCTTCATACAAAACTTCACACAATCTTCATTAGCAACATTAGTGTATTCAAGATAATAGGCCTTTGGATTTAGTTTAAACACAAGTAAAACTTCCATTAAAACACAAGCTACTATAGCAATTACTTTTAAAATCTCAAGTGATCAAGGAGAACTCAAAAGAAACCAATAAGAGGCAAATGCATATAATGGCAGAAATCTGTCAAAACAGACCAGCAGGTAAACATCGATTTTTTCGAAGAACTTCTGTTGCTGAAATCGAAAAGTGTTGAACTAACTAAAGTTAGATAATAACCTGGGGCATATGCACATTAAAGTACAGCTCAATCAGACGTACTGAGATGTTTCTCAAATGTTTATAGTAAAGCACAAAAATCTGTTTTGGGACAGCAACTTCCCCAATTCTTACTTCTCTCTCTTTAGAGGTTATTCTTGGCACAAAAACCACAAAAAGGACAAGGAGTGGTTATTCCAGAGGCAATAAATTCCAAGACTCAACAAAAGAAAAACTTACTGAAATAAAAACAATGGTTTGTCTCCCATAAGCTCTTTTGTTTAATGCCTTTTAGCTAGGCTTGATAGTTTCAGGGGATGCTCACATAAGAAATATGAATTGAAGTAAAATTAAAAACACATTTAAGTCTAACCCGCTTCCTATGCATAGGAATCTTGTACGCAAATAAATTCACAAAGTGACATGCATAGGAAGATAAAACAAGAGTAACTTCAAAACTTTGAGCACATAGAGAGGTGTTTCAGTACCATGAAACCTTCTACAACTATATTTTACTCTCTCATAATAATTTTTAGTATCCTCATGAATAAACTCAACAATATAATTATCAAGTAAAGTATGCTTTTCATGATCTACAATGTAACATCCCATAAATATAAAACAATGATCATCAAACTCTAATCACTAAAATTAGGGTTAACAAAAACTTTAATTAAATAAAAACCAAATGAATGCTTGTGTGTATGTGATGATTTTATGAATACATGAATGGACTTGTGTGATTAACCTAAATATCAAGGAATGGTTTAAAGATGAAAATAACATCATCTAAAACATTTACAAGCAGAAACAAATCAACAGAAAATCAAAAACAATTCAAATAAAGCAAATGGTCATTTTTGACAATCTTGCTCACTAGGTCACTTTGAATGTTTCTAGTCCAAGATTTCAAACAGAAACATTTCCAATTCTTCTCATAAATTGCTAGAACAAGTAAAATTGAATCAAAGCGCACCTTTTAAACTTGCAGAAACAATTAGCAAACCCATTCAAATGACAATTCAAAACTGGATCTTTAACATATGTGAAGATCACACCTTTTCAAAACCCAAACAAACTAGTGCCCCTTGACCAATCCAACTAACCAGATACTCCCTAGTATGTGCATAGCAAACCCACCAAGTTTGAATTTCATTCGGCCATTTCATCAAACACCTTGTTTGCAGCAAACAAACAAACAAACAACAAACACTATAGTGAGCAGTGAATTTGGACAACCTTGTTCCCTCTCTATCTCTCACTACACTCTCGGTAGATGATCTAGCCCAATTAACAAGCCTTAGCACCACTGTGAGCTTGGCATATCCATTAATGGTGACCATGTCGAGCCTAACTTGCCACCCCCATGTCGCTAGCGAGCTAGAGGAAGAACTAGCCTCGCCAACCTTGTCTGGGACACGCCGCACCGTCCACCGCCACTCTCTGTCCCAGCCTCGAGCACTACCATCCCATGGACCACACTGCCCAAGCTTGCCAAGCCTCTCTGCGTGCGAGCCGAGAGCGCGCCAGTGCGCCACACTCGACCAGCGCCCACAGACTGCGTGACGCCCTCGCCGCTTGCAGACGTGATCGCGAACACCCCAGCACCCCGCCAGACAACCTCGTTCGCCGCCGCGCGACCAGGAGCACCCGTGCACCATTAAATTTTCCGTCGGACCCGCCTAGATCGTCGATGCTTTTCGACCGATCAGCACCGCCCCACGCCTCTCCACCACGCCGTTGAGCTTCGCCAGGGAGCACAACATCGACCCCTACCGTCTCCCATGCCATTAGCCCTCTGTGCCGTCGACAACGACGAGCTCAGCCCGCGCCCGTCGGTCCCCTTTAGCCACTATAAAAGGATACCTCCCCCGCTCGTTTTCTTCACACCAGTTCACCCCCCACCTCTCGTTGATCACACCCACTCACTCCCGGAGCAAGGCGAGCACCAGGTGGCCAGAATTTCACCGGAGCAAGGCTTTGTGTGGTGATTAGCAATAGTTAAGTATTGTTTGGTGATTGTGTACCTTGTATTTATTTATAGACGCTAGTACCAAACAAGGATACGAGGAAGAAGGAGGATACTACGAGGAAGAAGCCGAGGAGAACTTCAACCACTGCTCTGCACAAGGCAATCCTATACTTGCAACCTTGCAAGCCTAATACCACTAGTTGAATTAGCAAGCTATTAACTGAGCAAGCTAACACTGGCAACTTAGCAAGCTCACACCACATGATACCCAATCATAGTTTTACTTGCAAGCTTAATCTTTATTTTCTTTATCAAAGATTTCTCTTAGAGTTTACCTAGTGAATTGTAGACTTCAGGAAAATAATTGAAGGTAGCATAAAGAGCATAAAACTTGGCCTAAGTTAGATAATCTTAATGTCATCCTGAGGCATGAGATTTACTTAGATAAGATACACTTGTTTACCACCCCTCATTGGTATTTACCCCCACTTGTAGATGCTAGTGCTAAGCATAAAACTTGGTCAACTTTAGATGGGAATACTTGGTGAAAATGGTTATGAAAACCTTAGAATGATGAGTCATTCTACTAAAATGTTTTGACTTGTGTTTCTGAACACCAGATGTTTTGATGATGAAAATGTTAAGGCATGATCCTTAGCCCTTTATAAAACTGATGGTTGTCTAGATGCGATACCATTCCAATTTTACCGTACTACCACAATACCCGAAAATTGGGTAGGACTTGACTGGAAATTTATATACCTTAGTATGGGTTCCCGTGTTGCCAAGGTATGAGCTAAGGCTACCTTGTGAAGATTGTCCACCTGTGCAGTACCCAAGATGACAGTTGGTCATGGTTGGGAGGCCAAACTCACAGGAGAGGTGCCTATACTAGGGCGTGTAATTGAAAGGTTAGGATTGACTATCCGCATACTGATTATGGTGAATTCAGTATTGTTCTTGACGGATGTATCGAATGTTGTGGTGAAAGTGTACAATCTCTGCAGAGTGTCAAACTATTCAAATAGCCGCGTCCGTGGTTATGGAAAGTTGGAGTGGCTGTACTGTTCTCCCGTCAGATGTTTTTCAAAAGGACTAGTGAAATGATTTGTGACTTTGACTTGACCACAACAGTGTGTGACATGAAATAAAAGTTCCCACTTAGGTGTTATAAAACTTTCAACTAGCTTTCTTTGCTTCTGAACTTAGTAGAGGTAAATCTGGCTTTTTCAGAACAACCCTACAACTTAGTATATCCTATTCAAAACCACTTCACTTGTTAGTATTAGTTTGCGAGTACTTAAAGATTACTCATGGCTTTGTCCATGGCTATTCCCGTGTCCAGACTATTAAGAGGAGTATCAGGAAGAAGGACAGCAGGAAGGTTACGACAACTAGGATCATCTCCCATCGTCAGCATTGCCTATGACTCTAAAGATGGAGCTTGGCCTATGCTATCGTTGCTATTACGTTATTCCGCTGCTTGAATTGTATTAAGAACTAGATTATGAGATCCTTAATTGTGTAAGACCTTATGTATGGTTTGTATTGGATGATGTACTGTGATATGGAATTTGTTATGTCTCGCGATAATGGTAATCCTAGGATTGCGATGTATGGCTAACATGCATCTTGGATTAAAAATCCGGGTGTTGAAATCCAAACACATAATTTTTATCAAGCTCAAAAATGTTGGATTAAAACCTTCAAACCCACTTATAATTTTTTTTATAACAATATGACCGATCATTCTCAAGAGGTATAGGGTTCCAAGATGAAGACAAGACCCCTCCAATCTCAATTTCAATAGTAGTACAATTTATATTATCAACCAATATAGGACCCTCATCTAGAGCTTTATCATAAACATTTTCTAAGTAAAATTCTTTAGTACCATGCATTTTGAAGTTAGGCACAAATAAAGGATTATCATAATATTTATAAAAACAGTATGGATTATCATAGATACTAGGAGCATAATTATTATCACAAGTTTTGCCAATAGTAGATATTTCAAAAGAATCCACAAGTTCATAACATTCATCCTTCTTTGGTAAGCATGGGGGAAAATAAAATAATGTAAGGGATAAAGATTAACTCTCATTAGAAGGTAGGCATGGGTAGCTAATCCATTCTTCATCCTTTTTTCATCACTGTCTTCCTCTTTTTCATCTAATGAGCTTCCAGTTTCAGCAATTTCTTCTTCCATAGGCTCCTGCAAGTCATTAGCCTCTTCCATTGGTGGAAAGCATCTAATAAATATTCAAGAATATAGCCATTTTCTTCCTTGTAATTATTAAAGCAAAATTTAAGTATATCATAAACCTCATATTTATAAGGTGCATCATCAGTATTTTCAAGCAAATTAGCAATTTCGAATGCACCCTTCCAAGCAATAAATTCTTCAATTTGTTCCACATCATAAAAGTCATAATTTCCCTTAACATAATAAGATATGGTAACATTATCATTATACTCACATTGAAAACGGAGGTGTTTATACCTCGTACAGCAACAATATTTATCAAAGCAATAAGTAACATTATAAGTAGAGCACACATTTCTAGCAATGGTATGCAATGTATTAATTTGTTCCCATAAGTGTTTCCCTTTTTGTGACAACTGGTATTCCTCATAATAATATTTGTGTTCTCTTGTGAACCCACCTTGACAATAAGATCTTGTTCCAAAGAAACCAACCATTGATAGAAAGCATGATAAAGTAAGGCAATAACAGACCAACAAAAATATCAACTATATTAGGAACTAATTTTTGTGTGTTTTTGATAATAAAAACTAAACCAAGCAAAACTATTTTTTTTTGTATTTTTGATAAAGAGAAACAAGCAAAACAAAACAAAAGAAACTAAAAAAACAAAAACAAAGTAAATAGATTGGTTGTGAGAGACTCCCCTTGCGAGAATCTACTTTCTCCCTGAAAAGTGACTGACGAGGAGGAAGAGATTGAAGCTGTCCTTAACTCCCCGGCAACGGCGCTAAAAAGTGCTTGATGGATCAGATATGTAGAGCTCGTTGGGAACCCCAAGAGGAAGGTATGATGATTACAACAGCAAGTTTCCCTCAGTTATGAAACCAAGGTTATCGAACCAGTAGGAGTAAGAAAACAACTCCAAGGTGTTGCTCACAACTTGGAACCTGCACAACAAAACCACAATACTTTTCCCCAACTTACAGTGAGGTTGTCAATCTCACCGGTTTGCTGAAAATAAAGGATTAAACATATAGTGTGGAAGATAATGATTTTCTTGTAGAAAGTAAAAAGTAATGGTAGATGGAATATCAATGATAAAGAATGGACCAGGGTCCATAGTTCACTAGAGGTGTTCTCCAAAAGATAGATAGCATGTTGGGTGAACAAATTACATCGGGGCAATTGACATATTTAGAAAGCATAACAAAGCACATACTAGACATCTTTACTCCTACGAGATTTGAATGGGCATTACAACATAATACATAGATAGTAATCCAACTACATCTATGACTAATAATCCACCTTCAGGTAATCGTCCGAACCCCTTCCAGTATTAATTTTCAAGCAACAGATAATTGCATTAAGCAATGTGTGTAAAGTAAAACAATACAATTTCCCCATGGACAAAGGATTGTTGTTTCTCCCTAGTAGCAATAACACATATACAACCATAGAGATTGTTGCCACTTCCCTAGATTACTAGAGGCATGAACCTACTATCAAGAATAAATACTCCCTCTTGGAGTTGCAAGCATCTACTTGGCCAAGATAGCTACTAACAACAGAGAGCATCCAAGATCACAAATAAAATAGACATGATATAATCAATAATCAATCTGATATAATAATCGGATCCCCGCAAACACAACATGTATGATTAAAAATAGATGATCTTGATCATGAACGAAGCTCACAATATCTAAACATGATAGAATAAAGGAGGAGAAACAACCATCTAGCTACTGTATGGACCCATAGTCCAAGGGTGAACTACTCACGCATCACTCCGGAGGTTGGCATGGTGATGAAGAAGGCCTCTAGGATGACATCTCACCTCCGGTAGGGTGCTGGGAAGAGCTTCAGACCCCCCACCCCCGATCTAGGGATGGAGATGGTGGCGGTTACAGACTGTTTCGTGGAGATTTGGTTGGGTACTTAGGGTTTCTGCATCGGGGTGCTTTTATAGGCGAAGGGGCAAGGTCGGTGGGCACCCGAGGGTCCCACACCTAGGGCTAGCGCGCCCCCTGGCCGCTCCGCCACCAAGTGTGGCCACCTCGTGGCCCCACTTCGGCTGCCCTTCCGACACTACTAGGAAAAGGGCTATAGGTAATCCGCATATTCGTGGCTCACATGGTTAAAGTTCCCCATGGGTAAAATAGGCGTGGATCACCTGTGAGCATTGCCCTACTAGTAACTAGAACAACCGGCGCACATGGGGTATGTGCGCCACAGATATGTGTGGGCCAGGGGCCTGTCAGCCGCATGCCACATACCCGTAGCACACATGGGGTATGTGCGCGACGGTTGTGGCAAGTTCTGTGGCGCACTATGCCATGTGCTCCACGGATGTGTAAACTTACCGGTAGGGCACTCTACCCTAGTGCCCTACGGCTAAGTGGCCTGCACCAACTCCACCCCCCTCCCCCCCTGGATCGCCTTTTTAGGCTTTGCAAAAAATAAAAGAAAATGATAAACACTTTAAAAAATAAAATCCTTTCATACTTAGGTAGGCAATGTGGTATAGTTTTTAGGAAAATTAACAAACAATAATTTCGACTTCTTGTGCAAAAAAGTTCATGTCATGGTAAAATAGGCATAACTTTTGCATACGATGTCGAAAAAAAATCGTATAATATACCAAAATGACTAGAACGAGATTCCGCACAACCTCCGGTCGTTTAGCGATTATTTAGATTTTCAAAATTCAAAAAGAGTAAAAAGTTACGGTCAAAATTCAAAGAGAGTAAAAAGTTATGGTCGTTTACGAGAAAGAGTAAAATTTGAATCCCCACCCCGCCCACCTACCTTTTCCTTCCCCCTTTTCCCTCTCCCTTTTACTTTTCCTTCTCCCTTCTTCTTCATTCTCCTTCTTCCTTCTCCTTCTCCTTTTCCTTCTCCTCCTTCCCCTTCTCCTCTCTCTGGCCACCTTGCTCTGGCATCCTTTCTCCAGCCTCCTCCTCTCCTTGCAGTGACGGCGGCGCGATGGCGACCTTATCCTCTCCTTGAAGTGATGGTGGCGTGACGGCGGCCTTCTCCTCTTCCTCGCAGTGACAACGGACGACGGTGGCCTTCTCCTGACCGACCTCCCTTACTCCCTATATTCCTCCATCTCTTCCTCCCTCTCTTCCTACCTCCCTTTCTTCAACCACACCCTACCACCTCGACGTCGGCGAGGACTAGAGCGGCCACGACCTCCCGCACCTCCCTGCAGTGGTAGGTCGTGGCCACGGCCATGCTCCGACGAGGTGACACGACGGCGGCGATGCACGAACCCTATTTCTTTTGCAATTCAAAACGAGGGTGTTGTTTGCATTTTTTCTTTTGACGGCGGGGATGCACGAACACATCCCCGGCGCACCTTGTACCCCATCCTGGTAGTGCGCTGCGTCTATCCTCATATAACCGTAGCGCACCAGGCAGTGCGCTACGGCTAAGAGATAGCCGTAGAGCGAGGCTAGTGGAGCACAGCTAGTGCGCCACGGATGCCCTTTTCAGGTGCTCCACGAATGGCAATTTTCCTAGTAGTGAGACTCGGTGTTCCTTCTGGTAAGATATTGACTTCCGCTTTTGTCCCATCCAATTCCGAGAATAGTTTCTTAGTAGCTTTTCTAAAACCAAAAATAGCAGAAAACAGGCAACTGGAACTACGACATCTTGTTAATAGGTTAGTTCCGTAAAATTTATAAAAATACCTTAAAGTGTAGAAAAAACATAAGAAAGTTGATACAAAGCAAGCATGGAGAATCAAAAATTATAGATATGTTTATGACGTATCACTCTCCGGTCTTCGTTAAGGGTTCATCTTCTTCTCCACCATCGGATATGTCGGCTCCTCCATCATCGGAGCCAGGGGCTTCTCCCTCTCTTCGGTTGACCTCCTATCTCTCGCCGGATGGGTTCACATACATCAAGGGAGACTTAGGTGGTTCAGCATCGTGGATCATATCCCCGAGAATCTCTTCTTGTGCTAGGTCTCTGAGATTGGATTAGTTGTATCCATAGTTTCTAGATGCACACAATATTATTTCAAAATTCACACAATATTTCAATAGAGCAAACATATTTATATACACAAATATTTATTTACTAATATTTCTATGCGATATTTCTATACTTATATTTCTATACACAAATATTTCTATATAATATTTCTATGCAATGTTTCTATACTATAATTTCTATCCAATATTTCTATACTAATATTTCTATGCAAAAATCTTTCTATACTAATATTTTTATAAAAATATTTCTATACCAATATTTATATATACACAAATATTTAAAAGAAATAATACTTTTATATAAAATAATTATTTATATGCAAATATTCCCATAGAAATATTGAAATAATATTTTTCTATGAAATAATTATTTCGATGCAAATATTCCCATAGAAAATATTTCTTTATACATATTATTACTATACAAATAATATTTGTATATAATATTTTATATATACTATTTTGTATACACATTCTATATACTTTCTATATACAAACTATATATTTTCTATATACCTTTTTTGTATACCAGCGGTGGCGGAGGAGGTGGCGGCCGGCGCGGGGCGGGGCGTGGCCGTGGCGGCCGGCGACGGAGTTGACGGTGGCGGCGTGGAGAGGCGCGTGGAGGCGCTGGGAGGCGCGACGGTGGCGGATGGCATGGAGGCACGTGGCGGACGGCGGAAATTTTCGGCATCCTGGCGGCATCGAATCGTCGATGGCGTCCAAGTCGCGGTGCGTGGGATGCACCGGGGAAGGAGGCCGCTTTAAAAACACCCCTCTCTAGTCCCGATGCGTGGCCCTAGCCGGACTAAAGGGGGTCACTAGTCCCGGCTGGTGCAACGCACCGGGACTAAAGGGGGGTCCTTTTTGGCACCCTTTAGTATGGGCTAGTGAGCTAGGCTGGATAAATGTCCCAAAAATTTGCATGCGCCGGGACAAAACTAGCGCGTGTTGGGATGTTTTTTCAAAATTTAGAATTTATATTTTTAAACATTTGAATTATACATTTTTTGCATACTTAAGTATTTGAGAAAACATTCAACATGTAAAGTGTTTGAATTTGGACAATCAATCCAAATACTTTTTTTGTCTTACAAAAAAAATATTTTAACTAGTCAAACTATTAATTGTTTTGTCATTTTCAAATTAAAAATGAATTAACTATTATATTTTGCATATTTCTGAATCTCACTCAACTTTCAACAGAAAAAGTGCTTCAAATTTGAATAAGTAATCTAAATCCATTTTCTGATATATAAAATAATTATTTTAACTAGTCAAACTATTAACCATTTTGACATTTTCAAAATAAAAATGCATTAACTATTATATTTTGCCATTTCCCACAGTTTCCCGCCATGTTTTCCTTCCCTTTTCCTATGACTGGCTCTTTTAGTCCCGGTTGTAGCCACTTGCCGGGAATAAAGATATTTCCCTCTAACCGGAGGTTTTCGACGACCCAACTGATGCCAGGTAGTTCGTGAGTCGATCCGAAGCCTTCACCATCATCAACGGCTAAATATACAAATGAAGCATTACCGGAGTGCTCCAACGATGCATCACCAACAGCAATGTGAAGGCCATCCTCCTCGACATTCAGGAAGGCACCTGTAGCCACCATGCCGGTAGCCGTGCCATAGTCGCCAAGGCTCTGGGAGCTAGCTTCTACTGGCTAACCGCAATGCGTGATGCTAAGGACACCGTAGAAAGGTACAACGCCTGCCAGCGGTTTCGCCGATAAACCACATGCACCTGGCTCAGATCTACGACCCATACCAATGGCCTGGCCCTTCGCCCAATGGGGACTCGACATGGTAGGCAAGCTGCAGAAATCCTCACCCAGAGGCTATGTGGTCCTCCTGGTGGCAGTTGACAACTTCAACAAGTGGGTCGAGGCGATGCATGTCACTAACCAAACTGGTTCCTCCGCGGTCAAGTTCTTATAGTCCATTGTCTACAGGTTCGATGTGCCCCACAACATCATAACCGACAACGACACAAACTTCGGCTCGAAGGTTTTTGAGACTTCTATGAAGGGCTCAACATCAATGTTACATATGCTTTAGTGGTGCACTCGTAGACCAACGGTCAGGTCGACAAGTGATGACTGCAAGTGCACATATCGTTTATAGATAGTTTCGAAGTTCAGATATCGATCCCATAGGGAGACCAAAAGTAAATGTTTATTGGTGAAGTCTCTATAGCAGCCGAAGTTCTCACAGGTCTTCGAATGAATTGACTGCAAGTGTCGAGAATAAAAATTGAATTTGGGAGTAAATGGAAGTACTTAAATATAGGTAAAATGTAAACTTCTGAAATAAAAATCATAAAAGGTAAAGAACATTTTGTTTGTTGTTTTCTGCAGATGACGAAGTAGGCGCGGGGAGTTTCAGTTCATGGTGATAGTGAATGTGCCAGTGAATGAGTGATAAGTGTAACAATTATAATCTTATAAGTCGGTGTGTATGTGAGCAACCCATAATTAGCAGGAACTCCTCTTGGTAGATTTCGTCCCAACGTCAATAATCATACTAGCATGTTTACCACAATAATGTTCAGTCGCTAGACTATTAAGATCCTTCAGTTTTCTTAGCAATTAAGCTCCTTCGATCGGACTAACGCAATAATCTTGGTGGTTCTCCGTTATCCTCAAGTCAAACTAGTTTTTCCATTGAAATCCCCATGTCACTCGAGGGTCGCCGGTCTGCTAGCAAACAAGATTCTATCTAGGTAGAACAAAGCATCAAGTTGTCTGGTCCCTTAATTGGACAACATGCATTAAGCATCCCTTAATTAGAATTAACAACAAAATTTATGGAAATTATGTAGGCACATCACATCTCACCAATCCCCTACATCTCCCATGCCCAAGAGAACTAACTCACACATGAGAGAAGAAAGCATCATCGATATAATTAAATAAAGGGATTTCTTCTCGATATTACCGTGGAGATCCACAATAAGAAATAGAACAAATCCAACACAATTCGAGATAAGAAGAATAATCTCAAACCCTAATCTTGCAAAGTGGAGATCTCTGTCTCTCAAGTATAAGTAATGTCTATGGAGGTGTGGTGGCTAGGAGATCGAAGATCGTGGAGCGCGATGAAGAACATCTTCCCCTTCTTCTTCGGATCCCTTATTTCTCCCTTCTAGATGGTTTGGCGACTCGTGTGTTCTGTTTTTGACCTTGTCCTCTTCACTAAAGTTGTCCCTTTTAATAAGATGAAGGGGATGGAAACTATACAGCGGCGACCCGTATAGTGGTCGTTAAACTTGTAGTGAATTCCCCTCGATTGCTTCCAAAAAGGAACTTGCTTGTTTTCGCTTGAATATTGTGTTTTTGCCGTTGAATTCCTCTGTTGACGTTCAGAACCTGAAACACACATTAAAAAACAAGTTTTCTTTGCGACCAAAGTATTAGCGTTAGGTAAAGATAGAAAACCATCAAATCCAAACGAAAACCATTGATATAAGCCATAATGTGTATAATTTCACAACTATCAACACTGCCAAGCTTAGATGTTGCTCATCCTCGAGTTACAAAGAAATAAGAAAGGATATCGGAGATTCGAAATTGAAATAAAAGAACTTACAAGCTTGAATTGGTGTCAAATTCTTTTCTTCACATTTTCTGCAATCTTAAACATGATCATACAAATATTCACAAGATTGCACTGAGTTCACTTTCTAACCACGCATATCTTGCTAGCAAATAAATCATATGCACGAGTTAGTGTTGAAAGTTTAGCTAGGAAATTGAAATAAATATTTTTGGTCTCTCTCTTATTGAGAGATGAAAACTTTTTGCTCTTGTTCCTTTAATAAGTTAAGAGTAGTCAAATTTGCACCAAGAACATTTAATTTAAAAACAACTCATCTACTCCCACATCAAGACTCCCAAAGCACCTTTTTCCTTTCCTTGTTTTTCAAAAAATTCAACTCTTTTCATAGAGAAATCATACCACTATTTTTAACATGTTCATTGGGGCTGCATGGGGCACTCGTGACCATGCCAATAGATATCTGTTGAGCAATAGTGGGTCAGAGGAGTACTAGAACTTCACTTGGAACATAAAACCACGAGGACACTAAATTTTTTACACGTCATAGCTTTGCAGCTACAGACGTTTACATAACTCATAGCCGAAATCAAGTGGTTTTCCACATTTAGATTGTTCGTTGGCCAGCAGAGTTAATAGTTCCCCATGGAGTACAATAGTATTTATAGTGACACGCGTAAAGAAATATCCTACTATGACTATTAGAAAAAGCAGTGGCATAATCTCTACTACTTCAAAGTATCCATTTTATCAGACAATTTCATTCAAGGGTGCTATCGAGTCTATTTACATTAAGCTCAATGGGGTTGACTAGTTTCTAAAATCAAATCTTTTAGGATAAATATGGACTCAAGTCATCTCTAGGATGCTTTTTCTTGTTGTAAAAATATCAGAAATATTTTAACCAAGTTCATTGCTCATTGTTACAAAGCTAATAAAGGACACTAGCAAGGGAATATAAGTCATATAATATAATGTAGTTAGAAGTAACCATTTGTTGGATTGGAGGTTATCAGCAATATAGTAGTTGATATAACCAAGTATAGATATAAAAAGATTATGAAAGCTTTAGTGTCAAACTCATTGCATTTATAAAAGGATTTAGGAGGAGGAATTATTGATAAGAGTATTCTTGTGAGGTAAAGCTCATCATGTTAACACCAGATGATGGATATGAAGGAGTAGTATATCTAGGAAAGGAATTATTTAAGTAGAAGCCAATAATGGTGAATTATGGAAGATAGAAATTCTGGGTAAACATTCAACCCTAAATCTATAATCAAGCTTAACATCCATCCCATATGTTTGATAAATCATCTTATTTCCACAAAGCTTTATAGGAATATTTCCTATAGAAAATCACTTAAGCACATCTTTGTCATTCCTAATTATCATTATTAAAAGTGCTTAGAAGTTATCTTTATCAAATCCTTTTCATAAGACATTCGAGGAAATAACTTTCTTTTCTAAAAGGTGAAGTCATTGTTGAACACCAACACAAGGACAATGTGTCTTAACCAATAATCTTTATTCATATAAATAAAATGATGAACAAGAATATTAAAAGTCCTAAAAACCCATGGTAAACAATTACAATTTAAAACCCTAACTTGTATTTCAATCTTATATACCTAGAAACTATAGTTATCAATTCTCTCTCATAATTCATTTCAAATAATAACCTTTTATTTTAAAGGGTGATATTAATAAAGATCATAAACATAAAGACAATATGTTTAGCCATTAACCTTTATTTACATCAATAAAGGAAATGTGAGAATATTAAATCTTTTAAGAAATTATGGTAAGCATTTTCAATTCAGACCTTAACTCATATATTAGTTGTAATAAAATATATATATTGCTATTTCCCAAACTTATGAGAATAATAGTAACCATATTAATTACTTAAAACTTTATGTATTAAATAATAATGAAGGATCACTATATATAAAACATTCTTTAATATTATAAATCAATAAGAATCAAAACTCATGGATTAATAATAATGCAATCTTTAATAAGTTTATGGATATTAGATAAATTAAAATTCGTATTTATAGAGTTTACAAATACTAAATGAAAATTTTTGTATATAAAGAAAATAATGAAATAATCATTATACAATAAAAACTCATAAATGACTTCGAATACATTTTAGGATTTGCTGCAATTATCTAGCAGATAAAATTCTATAGAAAATTTCAAACAAATAAGTAAAATACAAATCTTAAAACAAAGGTGAAAATACAAAACAGAATATAGAAAAAGAAATGGAACAAGGAAAAAACAAAGGGATTTGTTTCTGGCCCGTGGCCCATCTTCATCCTCCTTATTCGTCGCCCACAAGAAGCAGCAGTCAGCTTCCTCTTTCCTTCTGTTACGGCCCACCTAGCCCAGTTGCAGCCCAAGACAAGCCCATACCGGTTCGTCGTCTTCCCAGCGCCGTCGTCAACCTTCCGATGCTCCAAGAAGCTCGGTGGCCGCTGTGGATAGGATCGAACACAGCATTCCCCCTCTCAATTTCTCGCAAGTTCGTCGTTTCTGCAAACCCTAGCGTCTCTGCCACCGGCGAGCCTCGGTGTTCCTGACCTCCTCTCGCCCAGATAAGGACCCTAGGAGATCGCCTCGTCGTTCTGGTCCCTCTCCCCGAAGGAATCGTCCCCGCGTGTTTCCTACCGACGACGTCATCCATTTCCTCTCCGCCTCTAGAAACTGTTCGCTGTCGACCATGTCGCCGTCTCCAAGCTTCCCCGAGCTTGCTAACCGTCCCTACACCATCAGGGTGAGCTCGTCGTACTCTTGCACCCCTTAAATCCTTCTATGTTGCCATTGTTTGCCATTCTGTCGTGAACCTCTGACCTCTATCATGTTTGCTCGCCGTGGAGCAAGTTCCAGCGACCAAACAGGTGCGGCGCCGCCACTATTCGGCTTCCCGCATCCCACTGATTCGAACAAGATCACCCCCGCGTGCCCGCATGCTCCCAATCCGAGGATCAAACCATGATCTGAGGATCATTCCTTGGATAATGTCAGCGTGACATCATGCTGATGTCATATATCATTTTATTATTTCATAAATTGAGTTATTCATTTCTGTAATAAATAAAAAACCTGAGATATGACATGGCAAAGGTCCCTCCTTTCAGTGAGTGGGGTAGGATTGGCTCTGGTGAGAAAAACCCCTCACTTCATGCTGACATCAGCATTACCTAATAAACATATTTAGTTATTTAATTAAAAATTCCCAAACTGATTAAATCTTATAAAATCAATAACTTTTGTTTTGTAATTCAAAAAAATATGTTTAATATATAAAAAAAATCAGAAAAATAAATATTATTAAATATTATTACAACTTAAAACTATTATCAAATATTATTACGATGATTATTTAAATAAATATTATTTAATGAAGGTTTTATAAGTAATAAAACATTGATAATTCATATTTTAATAATGGTAAATGTTAAAAATATAAATAAAATACCAAAAATCTTAGAAAAATAAAAATTATAATTCAAATCTATAATCATTCATTAATATTTCACTTAATTAAATATTTGCTATTTATTAAGTATTTATAAAGTAATAAATCCTATAAAAATTATATCTTATTATTTATAAATCACAAAAATAAATGTAATATACCAAAATGATCACAAAAATAATACCTACATGTTAAAAATATAATATTCTACTTTTGAACTAAATAAAAATTTGAAAAATTTAATCCCTTGAATTTAAACTTATTTCTTTAATTGATAATTCACATTAAGGTAAATAAAAATTGCTAATAATTCTAAAAATTAGCTAATTGAATCTAATAAATAGTATTAGTCTTAAATATTGATAATATGAAGTCAAAATGGTTGAAAACATTATAAATACAATTTTATTGAATTATCATTCAACTATAAGAGTAGATTATTTTCTAAAAAGATTCTTATCCAATATAAAATCTTCGAAGATAATTTGTGACTAAATAAAATCTTTTCCATTACTTCGACCACAAGTTTACAAACATATCCACACACTATAGTAAATCCATAAGTAGTTAAGGAATATTACTTCCTTAATTACAAATTGTAACCACTCACTTATAAAAAGATAAATGATTCTATTACATTATAAAATTAACAAACCGCTACTCAAATAGAAGTAATACTATTCTTAAGTAACTTTAAGGAACCTTATAAAGTGAACAAGATAGAAATATCATAAGTAATATAACCTAAATCCGTCTATATCTTTAAAGTTAACTTTAGTCTATAATACTTTAAAGATTATACTAAGACTTTGATATGTGTTTTATAGTTAACTTTGGTCTGTTATAATTAAGTTATAAAGCATCTCAAGCCCAAACTATTCAAACACAAACAACATTAATCACATTTAATTAACCACACAGATTGTTTAAACCTTAGTAAGGAAATCTTTTCTTCAAATGTTATTCTTATGGCCACTTTAAACAACAAATTACAATTAATAATAAGCACATTACATGATGCATTAGTTGTATACTTAGGATCGATAACACTTAATTTATTTATAAGTGACCTTACTTGTAAAGTAAAGTTTGGAGATAAACAATTAAAGTGTAAACAATCTTGAATAACATTACATATGTGTATATTTTATTGTTGTATAAATATGTGTTGTTCACACACACTCACAGGCCCTAATAAGAAGCACAAATGTGAAACTTATCTAAAAGGACAACACATTCTAAAGAGACCATTTCCAGTTTCCAAACCCTAGAACAACGTTATTCCCGGGATTCGCGGTTATAAAGTGCATTACATTACTTATGCATAAAAGCATCTTGCTTCTTTAAACGTTAGTCCTTACCGGACCAATGATGCTGATTTCAGATATTGGTTCTTATATTGTCTTGAAGACCGTGAGTGCATAATATTGCAATCACAAAAGTCAAGTTCACACTTGCTCATGTCCTTTGATTATTTTTTATAAAGTATTTTGCAAATCACCTGCATTTGAAAAAGGTCAGAAAACACTATTTTCATAATAATATGATTATAGTTTATTTACCATGAGGTAATAACCTACTATGGAAGTTCCGGTGGTAAAGGAACATATTATTTAGGACTTAACAACCAATGTCGCCAGTGATTCTTGCGCCGTATATTACGCGTTAACCATGGGATTTGGAATGGGACGGAGAAGTCAGTTCTATCATTTTCCTCTCGTATGGAGGCAAGACGACCTTAATGTGACGTTGTGATTCCTTGTGTGGATCCAACATATGGGTGGGCACCCTTATGCCCCACACTTTTGGTGTCTAGATTATCTATAAATGGTGCTTAGTTGATGGGCCATTTAATATGACACTTGCGAGGGCAGCACCAGGTCATAGAGTCTTCGGGAACTCATCATGGTTTTAGCCTTCCCAATAGGAGGCTTAACGGAGGTGAGCCGGCCCCGAAGGATATGATCATGCAGACATATGAGGTCACGGAGAGGGCAGTGATTGGCTTGGATCTTAGACTAGACCTCATACCAAGGAAGTATGAACGGGTTCGCGGCTCGGATGTGCAACAAAGCTAAGATCTCTCATGGGTAAATTAACGCACCTCTGAAGAGTGTAAGGACTGTAACTTGTTACTCCCTGTTCCGGGAAGGAGCTACGAACGATGCGGGAAAGGAATTCCATGAAAGTTCTGGTAAACCCGTGAAGGCTGAAGAACATTGCTTTTCAGAATAAAAGCAACCTTTCAAGAAATGTTTACGAAAACTTGCATTGTCTACGACCTATGGTATGTGGATGTAAATATAGTGCATCAAACACTCCTTTCTAGTGAACTTGCTGAGTACGCTCGTACTCAACGTATCTTCTTAACCCTTACTAGGGTCTAAAGCCAGTACAGTCGATGTCTACATCAAGTTATGCTGTTGGAATTATCATCAAAAGGAAGTCAATAAAGTCAACATATACATCAACTCAAGTGAAGACGAAGTTACTGATTATATAGGAATATAATCTCTAGCCATAGAATCTATTTCCGTAGTGTATTGCAATAGCAGCAATGCCAGACCAATAGTTCAGATACTAGTCTTATTAGTATGATAGTCTTTGAGTTGTTTATTTCTAATCTTCTTTGTAAGAAGTTTCTTTCTCTCTCTTTAACCTAGAGTGTTCTCTGGATCTTGTGTAAAGAGTTGAGTTGTAACCTATAGTCATGTCTTGGACCTGCTGTGTTTCTGTTGTACCACTCTGAGGGATGTAATACTAGTGAACAAGTGTTTCATTCGTGTTATGTCAACGACTATAGTGTACTAAATCATGCTGTGGTATGCTGGGTCACCGCACAACTGCACCTCTTCTTGTAACAACATTAGTAGAAATAGAAATATTTATATCATCATGAAGAAAATTTTCTTAAACAATTGGGTTTCAATCATACTAAGGTACTTGTTAAACAATTTTATTTCTTGACCAATCTCCTCATAATGTTCTGTAAGTTCGGCCAAAATCTTTTTTATGTTTTTGAAATTGCTTGTGCAAGTTATTATAAGACTTTGCCTGTCTATGTTTCAATTCTTGAAAAACTTTTATCATTTCATCTTCTTCAATTAAAACTTGTAATAAATCTACTTTGTTTTTCTTAACAAGCTATGAAGGTATACCTTTTTCTTTCATGGCATTACGCACTTCAGGCATAAGATCAGGATTTATATGAAGTATTCCCTTTTCCTACTTTGTGCCAGAATCATGATTATATAAAGAATAATTCTTAGCCCTAAAAGCCATTAATTCCAAACATGATTTAATATTTAAAGTATTTATCGATCCTCCTGCCGATGAATCTAGCAATTCTCTGCATTGGGTATTAAGAACCATGGTAAAATAAGTGGCAAATTGTTGACTCAGAATAGCCATGATTAGGGATACTATTGATCTTTCCAAAAAATCTTTCCCAAGATTGTGGATAGTTTTCTCCCACGTTCTGACTAAAATTTCCTATATTCTTGCTAAGTTCTGTTACCTTTGCAAAAGGATTAAAGCTATTTATGAATTTGACGATGCAGGTTTCCCAACATTTAATATAATGGCGAGGGAGAGAATATAACCAGTCTAGAGCTTTACCTTTGAGAGACCAACGAAATAATTTTAGTCGAGAGAATTCTCTTGGCAAACCTTTCGGTCCAAGTGATGTTATCACATTATAGAACACTCTAAAATGCCTTACTGGTTCTTCATATTTTCTTCCACTTAAAGCCTTTTCCTCAATTTTTTTAATAATTTTACTGTCAAATCGATATTCCCTAACTTCGGGATTAGGAAATTCTATTGGTTGTTTAAGAAATGCAGAGTTTGGAGCACTATATTCTTTAAGAGTCTTCTCAGGTATCTTGGGTATTTTCCTATGAATGGACATTATTTCCATGAAGTCACTTAGGTTGTCAACTTCAACTCTGTTTTATCTAAAAAGTTTTTCAATAATTTCCTCGCGCCTCTGAGTAGGCATGCATTCAAAATAATCTGGTAGATAAGCCGTACTAGAGCGTGTAGACCCTTTGTCTCCTATGGAGAACATCTTGTAATAGTAACACCTGAAATGTCAACAGATATAACACTTAGCGCTTAGCTCCTCGGCAACAGCGCTAGAAAATAGCTTGAGGATTACAAGTGCACAAAATGTTCGTATCTTGTTTTGAAGTTCAGATATCGATCCCACAGAGATCCCAAAGGTAAATGTTTATTGGTGAAGTATCTATCGCACCTAAAGTTGTCACAGGTCTTCGAATGAATTGACTGGAAGTGTTGAGAATAAAAATGGAATTTGGGTGTAAATGGAAGTACTTAAATAAAACTAAAATGTAAACTTTTGAAATAAAAAGAATAAAAATAAATAACGATTTGTTTTGTTTTTGTAGAGGACAAAGTAGGCGCGGGGAGTTTCAGTTCATGGTGATTGTGAATGTGCCGGGTGGATGAGTGATAAGTGCAACAGTTATAATTTTATAAGTATGTGCGTAGGCTAGCAACCCATAATTATCCGGAACTCCTCTTGGTAGATTTCATCCCAAGTTCAATAATCCTAGTAGCATGTTTACCACAACCATGGTTAGTCGCTAGATGATTAAGATCCTTAAAGTTGCTTATCAATTAAGCTCCTTGGATCAGAGTAATGCAATAAGCTCGGTGGTTCCCCGTTATCCTCAAGTCAAAATGGTTTTACATTGATATCCCCGTGTCACTCGAGGTTCATGGTCTGCTAGAAAACAAGATTCTATCTATGTAGAACAAAGCATCAAGTTGTCTGGGCCCTTAATTGGACAACATGCATTAAGCATTCCATAGATAGTCAAGCACATAATATAGTAATTAGAATTAACCACAAACTTGATGGAAATTATGTAGGCACATCACATCCCACCAATCCCCTACATCTGCCACGCCCAAGAGAACTTACTCACACATGATATAAGAAAGCATCATCAAAATAATTAAATAAAGGGAGTTCTTCTCGATATTAACGTGGAGATCCACAATAATAAATAGAAACAAATCCAACACAATTCAAGATAGGAAGAACAATCTGAAACCCTAATCTTGCAAAGTGGAGATCTCTCTCAAGTACAATTAATTTATATGGAGGTGTGGTGGCTAGGAGATCGAAGATCGTGGAGCGAGATGAAGAACGTCTTCCCCTTCTTCTCTAAATCCCTTCTTTCTCCCTTTTGGATGGTATGGAGGCTCGTGTGTTCTGTTTCTGACCTTGGCCTCTTCACTAAAGTTGTCCCTTTTAATAAGATGAAGGATATGGCAACTATACAGCGACAACTATACGACGGCGTCCATATAGTTGGTCGTTAAACTTGTAGTGAATTCCCCGGGATTTCTTCTGAAAAGAGACTTGCTTGTATTCGCCTGAATATTATGTTTTTGCTGTTAAATTCCTGTGTTGACGTTCAGGACCTGAAACACACATTAAAAACCAAGTTTTCTTCTCTACCGAAGTATTAGCGTTAGGTAAAGCTAGAAAACCATTAAATCCAAATGAAAACCATTGATAGAAGCCATAAAAAATGTGCAGAATGTTACTGCTATAAAAAAGGCCAATGACCTCGTATGAAACGGGATCAAGAAACGACTCCTTAGCCCTCTCGATATATTGGCGGGAGCTTGGACAAACGTGATGGGGATATGCCTACCGGTGTATACCCAGCAGGACGTTTCCGACTGGCCCAAGAACTGGCGAGTGGGCCTGCAAGACGGCGACTGGATTGAAGCCCAGCGAGGAACCGAGCGACTGGAAGCTGAAGGCCCAGGCGAATAGATAGGCCCAGTCGGATTAGGTTAAATGAGTACCAAAGCTTTAACTGAATCGGTTGAAATATGTAAACCCTAGGGGAGGTGAACCTATATAAACCTCCCTATAGGGTGTGTAGAGATACATTCCATCATACACCCAAGCGACTCGCCGCCTAGCCGCCGAGCTCGCCCATTGTACCACCTCCATAATACAATCTAGCAGGAGTAGGTCTTTACCTTCCGGGGGCCGAACCTGGGTAAAACCCTGTGTCTTTGCCCTCATCTCGCACCGCAGATGGCTGGCCGCCCTTGCCCCTCGTTCTACTACTCGCTGCCGATTGCAGCATCTGCCGTGACCATTCCCACGACAGTGGCGCCCACCGTGGGGCCTGGCCGGTGTTCTGCGGCGAGATCCAATCTGCCCATCAACGAGACGGTCGCCACCGGCCGCATGATAGCGATCGGCGAGATGCTCCAAATCTTGCCGAGAAGCTACGTCCCAGCGGCGCGACCCGTCACGCAGAGCGTGATTCTGCCGATCGGCACGATCAGCCTCTTCGTCGCCCTCACCGACGTCATCGTCTCGGAGGATTCGGCTCGCATCCGCGAGTCGCCGCCACGCGATCGGCTCTTCGAGATCCAGATCCGCACGATCCATCGCCTCACCTCCGAGTACAACTCAGCCCACAGCGACGTGGCCGAAAACTCAGCGGCCACAGAAGACGCGGCCCTCAACGACGACGCTGACTCGGCGACCCCGACGTCACTCGCCGGGTCCATCACCGCGGCTTCACCCAGGTCTCCAACGTAGGAGACTTCGAGGACCCCTCCATCCTCGGGATCTTCGAATTCACTCCGGGTCGGAGAACTCCGCCGACCTCCGCGACGGAACCGGTCGCCACTCCGCGACCTACATGGCGACCGGCACCGATCCACCGGAGGACCCATTCTCCACCCCAATCCCTCCTAACGCCACGGCAACGGAGGTCGAGGAACTCCGCCTGAAACTGGCGGAGACGGTGCGCAAGGAGCAAGCCGAGCGCAAAAAATTTCGTCTCGAGCAGGTGATGGCGCAGGAACTATCGCGCTACCACCAGCAGCGGATCAGGTCGCGCCTGAACCTCACCGTTCAGCGGCGCGCCCTGAACTTCGACGATGAAAACGACCCGGCCCGCGTGGCCGAGCGCGCGATCTACAAGAACGCGCCACCAGGAGGAAGCGCCCGGCCCCCGCCAGGATCAACGGCCCAAGACTAAGTGTCGTCGCCGCTCCGCGCCGAAACGCCGACCGCGTCATGAACTCAACGACCGCGGGCGCCTTCTCCAAATACCTCCACACCTCAACGAGGTCGCTGGGAATCACTTCCGTGGGCGATATCTCTTGGAGATAGGCACGGATGCACGTTGCCGACAACGTTGCTGAGTCGACAAGCATGCTTACACACTACCGCGCGTCGAACGAGCTCGCCTCTTCCGCGCTATCGATGATGCGACCTGCGAGTAGAAGACAAGAATGAATACGACGGACACCACAAAAGGCACAACTACTGGAAGAGGCAAACGCACTTACCAATCAACGGGCGGGCGAGATCCGTGATGAAGCATTGAAGCGATGTATGGTCGTCCTGAAGCCCAGCAACAAGGGCATCCGACACTTTGCGATCCTCTTCGGCGGCTACAATGGCGGCCTTGGCTCGCCCATCAGCCGAGCTCGCTTCTTCCTTCGCCTCCCGCAGCTCGCGCTCGAGGTCGGCGATCCTCTGTTCAGCCGCACTCAAAGCCGATTGTGCCGCCGCCAATTCACCAGCGGGGACCGGCCCCTGGCGAGCTTCCTCTGCCTTCGCGGCAACAGCCTGAAGCCCTTTGTTCGCCTCATGGACGATGGACATTTCCTTCTCCGCGCGCTGCTTCGCGGCCAATCGGTCAGCCGATTCAAGCTGCAGACTGTGGCATCCCGCAAAACCACTACTAGAAAATCGCGTTGAATTGTGCATTGCATCGTCATCATCATGCATTGATTGCCAAAACTATTTTCGCAAAGCCCGTTTTGTTTTTCTAAAACGCCCCATCTTTATTCAAACATCAAAACCCGGGTCGCCGGATTATTTTGTTTTGGCCGCGAGCGGTTTGCAAACGGTCCAATTAAACAAATAAAATTATATTATTTTTGTAGGGGCAGTCGAACGGGCCAGATCGACCCGAACGACCACCCCAGGATTTTTAAATCGGTCCACCCCAACTGCCCCTCTAATCCTATTCCTACCAACTAGTCTACCCAACCCAGCCTCCACCTCACCCCCTCCTATCCTAGCCCGCCACATCAGCCACCCCCCAGCTCCCTACCAATCCTAGCTTGCCACTTGGTCCACCCCACCCCCTCTCTCCTTTTCCCCCCACTCCCTCACCTGCCAACACACCTCCCTCCAACCACACACAGCTACACGCACGCTCACGCCCGCACCAGATCCCACCTCCCCGCGTCGGCCACACCGACCCGGTCCACCTGGCCCGGCCCCTGGGCCCCACCGCCCGTCCCACCCCGTCTGACCCCTTTCTTCCTCCTCCCCCGCCCCTTCTTCCCCGACCGCGCGTCCCTCCCTCCGCTTGTCTCGCTCGCCCCTCCCCGCAGCTCTCCTCCTGCCCCGCGCCGCCGCAGCTCCCGCCGGCGCTCACCTTCGCCGCCGCAGCGACCTCCCTCGCCCAGCCTCCGCGCCGCCCTCCGCTCGCCTCGACCGTCCCCTCGAGACCAACGACCTGCGTCCTTCGTCGCTCCCCACCCTTCGTCGCCGCCCTCCTCGCCTGCCCGAGCTCGCCAGAAGCCGCCGCGTCCTCAGCTCGCTGCCGGCGCCCTTCGTCGCCAGGCCCTCCTCCGTGCGCGCTCGCCGGCGCTGCCGCGCCCCGCGCCGGCGCTCTCCTCGCTCCGCCGCCGCCTCTGCGCGCGAGCTCCGCCCGAGCCGAGGCCGCCGGCCGCGCCTTGCTCGTCGTCGCGTCCCCGCGCCTCCGCCCCGGCCTTCTTCCTCCGCGCCGCCCGTCCGCCTCACGCCGGCCGTCCGCGTCCTCAGCCCGTCCGCCCCTCCTACCCCGACCGCGCGTCCCGCCGCGGAGCTCCGGCTCCCCTCACCGACGCCTCCGGTCCCTGCCAACCGCCTCTGCCCGCCCCGCCGCCGCGGCCGCTGGAGCCGAGCCGGCCGCGCCCCGTCGCCCGCCTCCGGCTACGACCGCCGATGCGCCCTCCTTCGCCTGTTCCCCCGCGAGCCTAGAGCCGTCGCCATCCCCTGCGTGCCATGCCTGTTTGCCAAACCGTTGGACGTCTGTTGCAGGGTGCACATGCGTGTCCGCAAAGGGGCCAAGGACCGCCAGACGCCGTCTGTCAAGCTCGTCCAGTTGTTCCCTGGAAGACGCATGGTTACAACAAGTCGGAGCCACGAGACCATCGAAGCCACTGGAATACCGCATCAGTGCCGTTCCAAGTCACCAATCGCCGGAATCGGAACGCCAAGAACGCCTTCATGGACATCCGAAGACCCCGATGGCTGAGACCGAACTAGACCCATGGACGCCAAGATCTACTCCCCGGATCCGAAGACCGCACCCGGGCGCGCCCAGTCCTTCGATCTCGTCGTCAAGATCTCCTCGCGGACAAGACCGAACCCGGCACGCCAAGTACTCCCTCGAGGACGCCGAGCCCCCGATGCGACAAGTACTCGTTCCCGGCCGCCATGACCTCCTTCAAGAATCCGATGGCCGAGACCCTGAAGACCGATCTAGAGCGCCAAGGTCTTCGCATGGAGTCGACAAGGTCATCCGGACACACCAAGATCAACTGCGAGGGCCGACAATAACGACACCGACCCGGAAGAACCCGATGCGCCCCGACACCGACTCAAGTCCTGCTCCCGGATACGCCAAGATCTGCGTCGTAATCCGAGACCGATCTCGTCGAGGCCGAACCCTAGATCCGGACCCTGGACCCTGTCGAACCCTGAACCCCCGGAACCCCAAGTTCGTCGAGCCCCCTCTGATGTGTGAACCCCTTCCCGGAAAACCCTATTTTATAACATATCAATTTGTTGCACATTAAATTGTCATTCCCGCATGCATAGCATTGGTTTGGGGGCATTATGCCGATTCACCTAATAATTAAATATGGGGCCCATATGCGGGCAAATCTAGTCTCATATCGGCCTCATTTAAACTTGTGTAGCGAACCGGTATCTTATCTTGCCTTGCTAAACAACATTTAATATGCGGGGTAGCTAAATAACTTGAACCACCTAAATAATTGTCGGGACCCCGGTACCGCTTAATATGACCTAATTGCATCGCACCTTGCCATGTCATACATCATGCATGCATCATGCCGATCTTCTGCCGTGTATTAAATATTGCACCCGGTGTTCTTCTAGTGTTTTGCTTCTTCGCGGATAAGGCCGTTGAGTTGATGTGAACTTCGCCCCGATCTTCGGTTGAACCCTTCGACAATGTTTTCAGGCGAGCATCTCCCTTTTTCTACCTATCTTACTTTTATAGTCTTTATTCCCTCCTGTTGATCTATTGCTATCTGTGTTGCGATGCTCTAGTTTTCGTACCCGTGATACCCCTCGCAGCCGTATATCGCCTTGGACACATCCTATTACCTGTTGTTTGGTAGATAGTTGGACTTGCGCGTCGTAGTCGCTGGCTCAAGTGCTGTTGTGTGTCGTCATATGCCACAGTTGCTGATGTATTGCCGCATGTTGATGTTGGAGATGATTCTAGTTTTACTTATCGCACACCTTCATTCCTGTTTAACAACTAAAATTGAAATAAGCAGAGGCATCGGTGGGTGATAGATAATATTTGGTTTCCGAACGCCCACTTGTGTCCCGTAAGACCCCGAGTACTTGATACCTGTTCCTTGATTTATCGCGCTATCCACATCCGGGAGGTATATGGGACCCCCCTGAGCCAGAGCTTGATTCCGTCTTATTTCTTGGGGCCACGAACTAGTTTGGGGCTTTATTACTATCCTGTACTTATGCCATGTTTTACTGCTTTATTTACGATTGTGCGAGGTACTGCACACTGTACTGTTTAGGACTTGTGACCCGTTTACGTGGTATCGACAGTCCCCGTTTGGGGACCTGCTGTCGTTTACCGCCGGCCCCACAAACTTTTGGGTCCGTCTCGGAGCTAGCTTACTTCGTTGCGGGTATACTCCAAGGGGTGGCCCCCTGAAATATTTCTGAATCTTGTGATTGCTTTGTCGTGAAAGCCTCGTTGGGTTTTGATTTGGTTTTTCCGAGGTTGATCGAGTGTGTGTTGCTATTGGTGCACCCCGGCCGGGTAAAACTTTCTGAAAGCCGTGTCCGCGGTTATGGACGACTTGGAGCACAGTATCTCGATCATAGACAAGCATAACTAAAGTTTACTGCTATAAATTTGACTTATAATGACTAGTAATCAGCTCCACTACAACGGAATGGCTAATTAATACTGCCCACAATTGCTTGTTTGGTTGTCGCTTGCGACAATTATATCTGACTAGTAAATATTGCAACTACAACGGAATGGCTGAATAAAAGTACCAACAACTGCGGGGTTTGGGTTTATCTCATGCTATCTGTATCTGCTTAGTAATTGTTGCAACTATCACGGAATGGTTGACTAAAATGACCCACTGCTTATTTTATCAGGATGAATTATCTATACCTGACTAGTAATTGCTGCAACGATAACTGAATAAATAAAACTGCCAACTGTGTGAGTTCCTCGGTTGACTTCCTCGATCGGTGTCGAGGGGGAAACGCCAGGATGGGTTTGATTGGTGGTAGTACCCGGTTGGTTCCGAGTAGGTCTTTCTTACCCCTCTCTGATAACCGCCAGTTGTATCGAGTCTCTATAGGTTGTTTAGTGCATGCTGCCGCTGCCGCTTCAGTCCACCATACCTATGTAGGCGAGGACCGCCGAATTCTAGCCTCGCCGTGTACTGGCCTCAGTACTGACGCTCCTTCTTTGTTTTTCTGCTTTGCCCTTTGTCGGCACCCCTTTTGTTAAGCAGGTTTTGAGATCGACGCCGTTAGCAGGGTTACCCTTCCGGCTTGGCCTGGGCAGGGTTATGGACGCCATTGGTTATTCTGCAGGGCTCTTAGCCCCATTTGCATCTTGTCCGTAGCGGGACGCCCTATCGTTTTCAAGGTGATTTGGATCTTCGTATATTATATTTGTATTCTTGACTCCTCGAGTCGCTGTTGTATATATATCTGTTCTGTGGGTCCCGTCGAGGACTGTTGTGTAATGGTATTACTTCGTTATCCACCCGCACGAAAGTGCCTGGTGGGCACCTTTGAATCGTTTCTATGCGGGTTTGGTGAATTTTGCCCAAACTTGCATAGGTCCGATTCTGAGGGTGTTACAGAGTGGTATCAGAGCTCAGCAGTTACGATACCCCACAAGTCCAGCCTGTAGGATAACCTAGCTAACGGCCGAAGTAGAGTGTCAAAACCATTTTTGCAAAATCGGTTGGATAGTTCTGGTTAGGTCTGATTTTACTTCTTACCCCTCTGCTATTCTTCTCTTATCCCGACGTGTTTTGAATCCGCCCTCTTCTTTTTCTTCGAGTCCAGGAATTTCTCGTGGTTGGGTTCCGTCGTACCTTCAGGGTTTCGCTTCCTCTTCCGATAACGGTGTTCTGCCATCCGGTGTTCCAGCTGCCTGATGAATCCGTCTACGGTGGTAACATTCTTTGTCCTTGTTTGTGCCTTTCGGTGTTTTCCGACGTGACGACATCATCTACGCCAGATCCGATGCAGAGTCTGCATCACCCCTTTGTTTCCGAACCTCGCTTGTCGAGATCTTCAGTCTGATTCCGAGAGTTGGTTGCATAATCCGCCTATTCGTGTGCAGAGTAATGGTTTGGGTGCGGGATGGAGTAGCTACCATACCACTACTCTTATCATTCGCTCTTGTACATCGAATCAGTGGATTCAGCAATTTTACTCCGTCCATCGGAGCTAGAGGTGGCTTTATTGTGGATACCTCTACCTTCGACCTTTTGTCCCCGGAGTGTTCTCTCGACGATCACGGACAACAACCCTTGTTAGTGGTGTCGTGAGGATCTGCATGAAGCGAGAAGACGCAGACCACCGACCTTCTTTCCGGTACCATGAGGCGGATCTCGAGGGCGAGATCCATTGTTAGTGGTGTCGAATTGTGGCATCCCGCAAAACCACTACTAGAAAATCGCGTTGAATTGTGCATTGCATCGTCATCATCATGCATTGATTGCCAAAACTATTTTCGCAAAGCCCGTTTTGTTTTTCTAAAACGCCCCATCTTTATTCAAACATCAAAACCCGGGTCGCCGGATTATTTTGTTTTGGCCGCGAGCGGTTTGCAAACGGTCCAATTAAACAAATAAAATTATATTATTTTTGTAGGGGCAGTCGAACGGGCCAGATCGACCCGAACGACCACCCCAGGATTTTTAAATCGGTCCACCCCAACTGCCCCTCTAATCCTATTCCTACCAACTAGTCTACCCAACCCAGCCTCCACCTCACCCCCTCCTATCCTAGCCCGCCACATCAGCCACCCCCCAGCTCCCTACCAATCCTAGCTTGCCACTTGGTCCACCCCACCCCCTCTCTCCTTTTCCCCCCACTCCCTCACCTGCCAACACACCTCCCTCCAACCACACACAGCTACACGCACGCTCACGCCCGCACCAGATCCCACCTCCCCGCGTCGGCCACACCGACCCGGTCCACCTGGCCCCGCCCCTGGGCCCCACCGCCCGTCCCACCCCGTCTAACCCCTTTCTTCCTCCTCCCCCGCCCCTTCTTCCCCGACCGCGCGTCCCTCCCTCCGCTTGTCTCGCTCGCCCCTCCCCGCAGCTCTCCTCCTGCCCCGCGCCGCCGCAGCTCCCGCCGGCGCTCACCTTCGCCGCCGCAGCGAACTCCCTCGCCCAGCCTCCGCGCCGCCCTCCGCTCGCCTCGACCGTCCCCTCGAGACCAATGACCTGCGTCCTTCGCCGCTCCCCACCCTTCGTCGCCGCCCTCCTCGCCTGCCCGAGCTCGCCAGAAGCCGCCGCGTCCTCAGCTCGCTGCCGGCGCCCTTCCTCGCCAGGCCCTCCTCCGCGCGCGCTCGCCGGCGCTGCCGCGCCCCGCGCCGGCGCTCTCCTCGCTCCGCCGCCGCCTCTGCGCGCGAGCTCCGCCCGAGCCGAGGCCGCCGGCCGCGCCTTGCTCGTCGTCGCGTCCCCGCGCCTCCGCCCCGGCCTTCTTCCTCCGCGCCGCCCGTCCGCCTCACGCCGGCCGTCCGCGTCCTCAGCCCGTCCGCCCCTCCTACCCCGACCGCGCGTCCCGCCGCGGAGCTCCGGCTCCCCTCACCGACGCCTCCGGTCCCCGCCAACCGCCTCTGCCCGCCCCGCCGCCGCGGCCGCTGGAGCCGAGCCGGCCGCGCCCCGTCGCCCGCCTCCGGCTACGACCGCCGATGCGCCCTCCGTCGCCCCGCGTGGCCTGGCCGGCCTGGGCCGCGCCCTTGCGCCGTCGCCGACTTCGCCTGTTCCCCCGCGAGCCTAGAGCCGTCGCCATCCCCTGCGTGCCATGCCTGTTTGCCAAACCGTTGGACGTCTGTTGCAGGGTGCACATGCGTGTCCGCAAAGGGGCCAAGGACCGCCAGACGCCGTCTGTCAAGCTCGTCCAGTTGTTCCCTGGAAGACGCATGGTTACAACAAGTCGGAGCCACGAGACCATCGAAGCCACTGGAATACCGCATCAGTGCCATTCCAAGTCACCAATCGCCGGAATCGGAACGCCAAGAACGCCTTCATGGACATCCGAAGACCCCGATGGCTGAGACCGAACTAGACCCATGGATGCCAAGATCTACTCCCCGGATCCGAAGACCGCACCCGGGCGCGCCCAGTCCTTCGATCTCGTCGTCAAGATCTCCTCGCGGACAAGACCGAACCCGGCACGCCAAGTACTCCCTCGAGGACGCCGAGCCCCCGATGCGACAAGTACTCGTTCCCGGCCGCCATGACCTCCTTCAAGAATCCGATGGCCGAGACCCTGAAGACCGATCTAGAGCGCCAAGGTCTTCGCATGGAGTCGACAAGGTCATCCGGACACACCAAGATCAACTGCGAGGGCCGACAATAACGACACCGACCCGGAAGAACCCGATGCGCCCCGACACCGACTCAAGTCCTGCTCCCGGATACGCCAAGATCTGCGTCGTAATCCGAGACCGATCCCGTCGAGGCCAAACCCTAGATCCGGACCCTGGACCCTGTCGAACCCTGAACCCCCGGAACCCCAAGTTCGTCGAGCCCCCTCTGATGTGTGAACCCCTTCCCGGAAAACCCTATTTTATAACATATCAATTTGTTGCACATTAAATTGTCATTCCCGCATGCATAGCATTGGTTTGGGGGCATTATGCCGATTCACCTAATAATTAAATATGGGGCCCATATGCGGGCAAATCTAGTCTCATATCGGCCTCATTTAAACTTGTGTAGCGAACCGGTATCTTATCTTGCCTTGCTAAACAACATTTAATATGCGGGGTAGCTAAATAACTTGAACCACCTAAATAATTGTCGGGACCCCGGTACCGCTTAATATGACCTAATTGCATCGCACCTTGCCATGTCATACATCATGCATGCATCATGCCGATCTTCTGCCGTGTATTAAATATTGCACCCGGTGTTCTTCTAGTGTTTTGCTTCTTCGCGGATAAGGCCGTTGAGTTGATGTGAACTTCGCCCCGATCTTCGGTTGAACCCTTCGACAATGTTTTCAGGCGAGCATCTCCCTTTTTCTACCTATCTTACTTTTATAGTCTTTATTCCCTCCTGTTGATCTATTGCTATCTGTGTTGCGATGCTCTAGTTTTCGTACCCGTGATACCCCTCGCAGCCGTATATCGCCTTGGACACATCCTATTACCTGTTGTTTGGTAGATAGTTGGACTTGCGCGTCGTAGTCGCTGGCTCAAGTGCTGTTGTGTGTCGTCATATGCCACAGTTGCTGATGTATTGCCGCATGTTGATGTTGGAGATGATTCTAGTTTTACTTATCGCACACCTTCATTCCTGTTTAACAACTAAAATTGAAATAAGCAGAGGCATCGGTGGGTGATAGATAATATTTGGTTTCCGAACGCCCACTTGTGTCTCGTAAGACCCCGAGTACTTGATACCTGTTCCTTGATTTATCGCGCTATCCACATCCGGGAGGTATATGGGACCCCCCTGAGCCAGAGCTTGATTCCGTCTTATTTCTTGGGGCCACGAACTAGTTTGGGGCTTTATTACTATCCTGTACTTATGCCATGTTTTACTGCTTTATTTACGATTGTGCGAGGTACTGCACACTGTACTGTTTAGGACTTGTGACCCGTTTACGTGGTATCGACAGTCCCCGTTTGGGGACCTGCTGTCGTTTACCGCCGGCCCCACAAACTTTTGGGTCCGTCTCGGAGCTAGCTTACTTCGTTGCGGGTATACTCCAAGGGGTGGCCCCCTGAAATATTTCTGAATCTTGTGATTGCTTTGTCGTGAAAGCCTCGTTGGGTTTTGATTTGGTTTTTCCGAGGTTGATCGAGTGTGTGTTGCTATTGGTGCACCCCGGCCGGGTAAAACTTTCTGAAAGCCGTGTCCGCGGTTATGGACGACTTGGAGCACAGTATCTCGATCATAGACAAGCATAACTAAAGTTTACTGCTATAAATTTGACTTATAATGACTAGTAATCAGCTCCACTACAACGGAATGGCTAATTAATACTGCCCACAATTGCTTGTTTGGTTGTCGCTTGCGACAATTATATCTGACTAGTAAATATTGCAACTACAACGGAATGGCTGAATAAAAGTACCAACAACTGCGGGGTTTTGGGTTTATCTCATGCTATCTGTATCTGCTTAGTAATTGTTGCAACTATCACGGAATGGTTGACTAAAATGACCCACTGCTTATTTTATCAGGATGAATTATCTATACCTGACTAGTAATTGCTGCAACGATAACTGAATAAATAAAACTGCCAACTGTGTGAGTTCCTCGGTTGACTTCCTCGATCGGTGTCGAGGGGGAAACGCCAGGATGGGTTTGATTGGTGGTAGTACCCGGTTGGTTCCGAGTAGGTCTTTCTTACCCCTCTCTGATAACCGCCAGTTGTATCGAGTCTCTATAGGTTGTTTAGTGCATGCTGCCGCTGCCGCTTCAGTCCACCATACCTATGTAGGCGAGGACCGCCGAATTCTAGCCTCGCCGTGTACTGGCCTCAGTACTGACGCTCCTTCTTTGTTTTTCTGCTTTGCCCTTTGTCGGCACCCCTTTTGTTAAGCAGGTTTTGAGATCGACGCCGTTAGCAGGGTTACCCTTCCGGCTTGGCCTAGGCAGGGTTATGGACGCCATTGGTTATTCTTCAGGGCTCTTAGCCCCATTTGCATCTTGTCCGTAGCGGGACGCCCTATCGTTTTCAAGGTGATTTGGATCTTCGTATATTATATTTGTATTCTTGACTCCTCGAGTCGCTGTTGTATATATATCTGTTCTGTGGGTCCCGTCGAGGACTGTTGTGTAATGGTATTACTTCGTTATCCACCCGCACGAAAGTGCCTGGTGGGCACCTTTGAATCGTTTCTATGCGGGTTTGGTGAATTTTGCCCAAACTTGCATAGGTCCGATTCTGAGGGTGTTACACAGACCCTGCACATCACCAAAAAGGTTAATCAAAGAAAAATTCCTAAGTGCCCACCCGCTGAAATTCAGCGAGTGCGCACTCGGGGATCGGCAACCAAAAAATTCTTAAGTTCCCACCCGCTGAAATTCAGCGAGTGCGCACTCGGGGACTGGCAATCAAGAAATTTCTAAGTGCCCACCCGCTGAGATTCAGCGAGTGCGCACTCGGGGACTGGTACTCAAAGAAATTCCTAAGTGCCCATCCGCTAAAATTCAGCGCGTGCGCACTCAGGGACTGGATGCGAAAAATAAAGATAAGACATTAAAAGAATCAAGCCGCTGCAAAGCACCGACCTGATCCTCGGGGACTGGAGGTACCTGGATGGCTGCGCCAAGCATGCCGTGGAGTTGTATCGCGTCCACGGACGCCAGGAGAGCCGGCGTATGCCCACGACGTTGGTCAACTTCAGCATCGGCGGTCCCAGGAGCGTGGCTCGAGGGCGAAGTTCCACTCGCCGCGGCCACCTTGGTCATGAAGCGCGGGAAGGTGGCGATAGAGGCACCCGCCCCAAAGGAGGTCGGCTCGGCCGTTCCAGGCAAGGGAGCACCCTCCTTCGTAGAGGCGGCTGCCTCCGTTACGGGTCCAGCTGGCGTGACCGCCGTGTCGTCAGAAATCGTGACGACGTCGTCACCCTTGGCCTTCTTGCCGCCATCCGCAGAGACGACGACCTCGTCCGCCTTCCTCTTGCAGGAGGGATCCTCCTCGCTAATGACGGGTGGCACCTTAGCCACGTTTGGGTGGCCCATCCTCTTCACCCCGGTCCTATTCAATAATTCGAGCTGCTATGGAAGACAAAGGAGGGAGAGTGTACTCACTTGGCGACTGGAATGAAGCGCAGTCCCGTACGGAGGCCGGCTGGCTTCTCTTGTTCGGGGCCCAGTCGGCGGCTGAGCCCCATTTCCAGAACGTCGCGTGCCCAAGACACGGACGGTTTCTTCGTTGTTGAGGCTGCAACCGGAGTCTCCGGAACGTCTTCAACAGGAGCTTCCTTGTGAGGCGAAGCTGCTGCGACCGAGGCGTCGCGCAGCCAAGAGACTGGGGCGAATGGAGGAGGCATCGACGCCAGGGGCACCTTGATGGTGGCCGTGTACAACGTGGCTGTCGTTGGCGGTGCCTCGTCCTTGGTCGGGCTGGGGGCGTCAGAACTGCTCGCTAAATGTGGCGGCGAGGCCGGCCTCGTCGGTTTTGTCTTCGTCTTCCTCGGAGGCGCCTTCACCTCCTTTTCCTTCTTCTTCTTTTTCGATGGAGTCGCCTGGCGGCGCGAGGTGGTTTCTGGAAGCTCGTCATCGTCATTGTGACGCTCGAGGCTTTTACTTGCCTCAATCTCTCATTGACGTTGCCCACGGGTCTTGCGGAGAAGTGGGGCGACTTCCTCTTCGGATTCGTCGTCGCTGTCGCCCTCGTCGCTCCCGGCATTGCCCTTGGAGGGAGGTGACTCGCCCACGTCCTGGACGGACGAGCTCGAGTTCTCATCGTCCGAAGGTGGGAGCCATCCTTCCACCACTTGGAATAGCTGCAATGAATACAAGATGAAATTAGAATTACCGCGACTGCATAAACTGCGACTGCGAGTGAAGTGAAGCGATTACCGTTGGGGCTGGACGCTCTGCGGTATAGGGGCCGACCCCAGCCTGTGCGTCCAGGTACACCGCCTGGGTGATTTTCTTCAGTGCTGGGATGTAGTCCTCCAGCTTCCACTCGTCGAGGCAGGCCTTCGTCGAGTCTTCCCAGCCCGTGTGGGACGAGCCGCCGCCCGAGCCAGCAGTTGTACAGGTTTATCGTCTGGAGGCCCTTCTTCTTCAGACTGCGGATGGTCTGGAGCATCTCGTCGACGACCATCCGCTGGTCTTTGGGGAGCTTGCCGACTTGGAGACGGCGCGGCTCGGACCGATTGGCGGAGTACCGCGGGATCGCCACCTCGCCCTCTGGGGTCGCCTCGGCTACGTAAAACCATGATTTATTCCAGCCGCTCGCTGCCTTGGCGGGCAGCATCAGGTCGAAGAATGAAGACTTCGAGTAGAGCTGGAAGGTTAGGCCGCCCGCGGCTACCATTGGGCCGCCGGCTTCCTCGTGGCTGATCCGTCCGTGGAACAGATCTTGCCATAGGGGGAAGTAGGGCCGGCAGCCCAAGTAGCATTCGCAGAACGCCACAAAGATGGCGAGCTGCTCGATGCTGTGGGGACCCAGATCCGAAGGTTGGATCCCGTAGTAGGCGCAGAAGCGCCGGAACAACAGGGACGTGGGGAACCCTAGCCCCCGTTAAAGATGGCTGGTGAAGCAGATGAACTCCCTCTCTCGCGGATTCGGGGTCGTCTCTCCGGCTGCGGGAATGCGCCAGCAGCCGGCTCGCAAGATCCCGGCCTCCTCGAAGGAAGCCAGTTGCGCCCTCATGCACTTAGATCTACCCCACGGCTCGGTGGAGAGGTCCATGGCAGAGAGATTTGCTGGGGGTCGGGGGATTTCAGGTCGGCTGGATCGCGATACGAAGGGAGGCGAAAGGTGCGCGTAGTTGGAGGAAATGGTGAGAAGGTGGTTCTTTGATCGCCTGCCATTCCTCTTATATAGCGGTTGTTACCCGCCAAATCAGGGAGCCGTTACTACGCGGTGATTACGCCAAAAGTTACCGTTGGATTACCCCAACGGCTAGTTTTACCACGGTTAACGGTCCAACTTCAGCCACTCGACTCGCCGACCCTCTCACTATGACAGTGTTTTGCCGATTCGACACGCCAAAGCTGCGACCTGGATGATTGGTTTCTCCTCTATACGGGAGCCCGCCGAAGATTCGACTGGATGTCCACTCTGAAGCCGTATACTCCGACTGCCAGTAGCCACCTACGCCTAATCGACGGCGCCCTCGAGGACTACTGATGGGGATATGCCTAACGGGGTATACCCAGCAGGACGTTTCCGACTGGCCCAAGAACTGGCGAGTGGGCCTGCAAGACGGCGACTGGATTGAAGCCCGGCGAGGAACCGAGCGACTGGAAGCTGAAGGCCCAGGCGAATAGATAGGCCCAGTCGGATTAGGTTAAACGAGTACCAAAGCTTTAACTGAATCGGTTGAAATATGTAAACCCTAGGGGAGGTGAGCCTATATAAACCTCCCTATAGGGTGAGTAGAGATACGTTCATACACCCAACCGACTCGCCGCCTAGCCGTCGAGCTCGCCCATTGTACCACCTCCATAATACAATCTAGCAGGAGTAGGTCTTTACCCTCCGGGGGGCCGAACCTGGGTAAAACCCTGTGTCTTTGCCCTCATCTCGCACCGCAGATGGCTGGCCGCCCTTGACCCTCGTTCTACTACTCGCTGCCGATTGCAGCATCTGCCGTGACCATTCCCATGACAAGACGAATTACCCTCCATCCTGTGGAGCCTGCACACAACGCCAAACAGCGCAATAAGCTACACACCTTTCTTCATGGTGCATGGAGCAGAAGCAGTGCTACTTGAAGAAGTGTGCTATAGAGCCCCAAAGTTCATCTGACACAGAATCAACAGCCCGACTCGAAGATGTCGTCGACCTGCTGGACGAAGAACGCAACATCGCGGCTTCCCATTTGGCAGTGTATCAAGAGAGCCTCCATGGGAAGGCCCCTACGTGGTCACTAAAGTCATACCAGGTGGCACCTATCTCCTCAAGGACGTTGAGTATGTAGTAGCATACTCCAACCCTTGGAACTTCGCACAATTGCGACGCTTCTACCCCTAGTAGTTTACTCACAATATAGGATATTTAGCCATGTATCTCCAACTATGCGATGAATAAAAGACAAGTTCCTTGGCCAAATACAATTTCCCTTGTGCACACCTTTATGTCGTTCAATACACTCGGAGGCTGCGCCCCACCCCACGACTTCGTTAACTCATACATTAAAACACATTCATCTGAGTAGCTAACCACGTCATGCTAACGAAAAGGACATGCAAAACCTTATAGCATTACGTGCAAAACACATATTATAAATTTTATAGCGGCAGCAACAGCCCAGTAGCAACTATACAAATTTTGCATAGTCATTTACAATTTTCGCAGGAAAATTATCCGTGATGAAGAAGTACATTGGTACGATCATCAAACAGATGAACAATGTCCTTGGCATGATGGTACACCGCCATGCAATGAGGACGCATATTCCACGCCATGTCATCCGGAGGGACAGGCGGTCCTGCTGCTATACTAGCCAAATCCACATCTGGTCGAAGCAATCAAAGAAGATCTAGTGCCGCCTTGGCACCCGGAACAAGCTGATAGGGCACAAGTCCATGCACGGCGTACGCACTTCCCCAACTACCCTAGGAAGCTCGATGGAGCCGCAGCTAATGGGAACATGGCAGTCCATATAGCCGCGAAGGATGACCTCGCGCACTTCAGCACTTGTAGCACTTGATGTACACGATCCGGTACCGTCGCGACTATGATCGCTTGACCACGGTACATACAGAAGAACCCTCCAGCCTCTATCTCCTGTTGGGTGAGGTAGTTGAGTCAAATTCAACACAATCTTTCTCTTCATGTGGAAGTAGATTGACAACTACAACGGGAAACAGCTTCGGAAGCATTCATGATGACAACAGTCAAAAAATTGTAAAAGGCACACGACAAACACTTACATTATATTTGTTCACCGATCTGCCAAAATTCCTTGAGAAAATACTCTTCCCTGGCAACAGCTCGCTCCGTTTTCGACTTCCAGACATCGGTGTGACCCCGGATGATAAGGACATCCTTCTCCAGGCTTCGGATGTGATTGTGTAGTAAAGGAAACTGTTACCCCTCGGTCATCATCGGATGGGAGGAGCCAGGGCAGGTGACTGAATCACTGAGTAATCATTTAATGGGCCCTAAGAGGTGCACAAATAAAAATGCATAAAAATAGTGCAATCGATAGAAGTAGAAGGAAACACGCAGTTGTTTCCCAGAAGACACAAGCAAAAATTAAGGAGAATGGATAAAAAATGATAACTCACCTAACAGCGCCTTTGCAGCAGTCATAAGGTGCTCCGTCATTTCCTTCTCTTGGGAAGCAATAGTAGCCATAAGTTTCCTCTCGCGCTCCTAGGCCTCCTGGTTGTACAGCTCGATGGCTTCCACGGCGTCCTTTGCCTTGGTCTCCGCCTGGCCATTTTTTTCCCAAGCACATCCAGTTTGTGGAGGGCACTGTTATTTTCATCTGACAAAAACAAAAAACAAAAGAATAAGAGGATAGACTATGACAAGAGAAGTCGCAATGACACAATATGTTCAACACTTACCTTGGAGGTGTTGAAAGCTATCCTCCAAGGACATGTACTACTGGACGATGCATTGCAAATCGCGCATGACGGGCTACAGTAAGAAAATGAGGGTAAGAAGAGAGGAAGACGACTCGGGGGCTCGAGCATAGCACTCGAATAATACTTACGTGGGCACCCGAAGACTCCAAAGGAGCATCTGTCTTTCGGGCAACAACTGCGCGAGTCCTTGGCTTTGAGGAGTGATGCGGCCCAGTTCACTGTAGAGCTTCGTTGGGATATCCCAAGAGGAAGGTGGGAAGAGCACAACAGTAAGTTTTCCCTCATTTATGAAATCAAGGTTATCGAACAAGAAGGAGTAATGAAACAACTCCAAGGTGTTGCTAACAACTTGGAACCTGAACAACACAAACTCAAAACTTTGCCCCAACATAGAGTGAGGTTGTCAATCTGTCTGGTTTGCTGAAAACAAAGGATTAAACGTATAGTGTGGAATATAATAGTTTCTTGTAGAAAGTAAATGGTAACAGTAGATGATGTATCAATGATAAAGGAATGGACCGAGATCCATAGTTCACAAGAGGTGTTCTCCTTAAGATAGATAACATGATGGGTGAACAAATTACAGCGGGGCAATTGATAGATTGAGAAAGCATAACAATGCTTATACTAGATATCTTGAATCCTATGAGATTTGATTGGGCATTACAACGATATACATAGACCGTAATCCAACTGCATCTATGACTAATAATCCACCTTTAGGTTATGTTCCGAACCCCTTCTAGTATTAAGTTCCAAGCAACAGATAATTACATTAAGCAATGTGTGTCAACTAAACAATACAATTGTTCCATGAAAAAAATATTGTTGTTTTCTCCCTAGTAGCAACATCACCTCTAAAACCTTGGTGATTTCTGTCACTTTCCTAGATTACTAGAGGCATGAACCTACTATCGAGCATAAATACTCCCTCTTGGAGTTGCAAGCATCTACTTGGCCAAGATAGCTATTAACAATGAAGAGCATGTAAGATCACATATAACGCAGACATGATAGAATCAATAATTAGTCTGACATAGTATCTCAATATCCATCAGATCCACACAAACACAACATTTGTGATTACAAATATATGATATTGATCATGAACGGAGCTCACAAGATCTAAACATGATACCACAAAGGAGGAGAAACAACCATCTAGCTACTATATGGACCCATAGTCCAAGTGTGAACTACTCACACATCATAGTGGAGGCTGGTCTGGTGATGAAGAAGGCCTCCGGGATGATCTCTCACCTCCGGCAGGGTGCCAAGAAGTGCTTCAGATACCTGCCCCACCCGATCTAGGGACGATGGTGGTGGCAGCTACAGACTGTTTCGTGGAGATTTGATCGGGTACTTAGGGTTTCTGCATCGGGGTGCTTTTATAGGCGAAAGGGCAACGTTAGTGGACATCCGAGGGGACCACACCTATTGGCGGTGCGCGCCCCCTAGGGCCGCGCGGCCCTAGGTTGTGGCCACCTCGAGGCCCCCCTTCAACTGCCCTTCGGACTCTGTTATCTCCGGTAAAATATTGACTTTGGATTTTGTCACGTCCAATTCCGAGAATATTTCCTTACTAGCTTTTCTAAAACCAAAAGCAGCAGAAAACAGGCAACTGCAACTGCGGGATCTTGTTAATAGGTTAGTCCCAGAAAATGTATAAAAATACCTCAAAGTGTAGACAAAACACAACATAGTTGATACTAAACAATCATGGAGCATCAATAATTATAGATACGTTTATGAAAAAAAAATCATCCCCAAGCTTAACTCCTTCTCATCCTCGAGTAGGTAAGTGATAAAAAGATTAATTTTTGAGGTGACATGCACCATCGCAATCTTGATCAAACCATTGTAAATCATTGATAGCTATGATCAAAGTACTCTAAACATGAGCATGGAAGATGTAGTTCTAACAAAAATACATAGTAACTATGTTGTAAAATGAAAAGGTACAAACAAATATCATGAATAACAATGCTTTGAAAGACGTTTGTTTTTTTCACATGCAGAAAACATATCATGTGTGGTATTCAGATTGTCCCTCATGGAGTAGCAAAACATAAATGCATAAGACACCTTCAAAGTTCATAAAGGTGACTAGATACAAATAGTTCAAGGACAAGCAATATCAACATTATGAATCAATCAATAAGTTTTGGGACAATGCACATAAAACTAAGAATGAAAACCATGCTCTCTTGATTGGTGCATAAAGATAGAAGGTGGAGACTCAACATAAAAGTAAGAAGAAAGGCCCTTCATAAAGGGAGGCATTGATTTCAAGTTTCATAAAGAGCTTCCAAAAATTATGGTACTTATTAGATTTCAGCTCTCATTGACCCTATCATAAGCATCTTAAAGTGATTAAGGTTAAAGTGAAACATATATGGAGTATTTTCTTGACAAATCATAAGTTGGCAATCTCATGTCCCTTGAGTACGAGGGTCGTTCCACATGCTACTCAACTTTAGTCACAAGCAAGTTCTTGTCATTGTAAGTACATGTGTATCATAGAGAACTGCCAACGGGGTACCCCCTACCCCATGACATATGAGCTATCCCATATCAAAATGACAAGGCAAAAGACAATGAGCATCTCAGCGATTTTTTTATTTACTATTTGCATAGGTTTTTATTGAGTATGCTTCACAGATTGCTCACTATGGTTATGCTTCAATTTTCCACCATGATTAGGCATGGCTTAGGCTAACCGCCCAGGCGTTTCTCTAACACATATACAATACTCCATGGACTTACAATCTCCCCTTTTATTTCACACCACCGACATCTGCAAAAAAAAGATCATGATATCAACTAGGTAATATGTACAGCTGTTGAAAGCGTTCCCCATGACAGCATGGTTCTGTTAATTCCCAACTTATAAGTGCAAGCATATACAACATAGATGACACAATGGTTCAAGCTTATTAGGTGCAATAAAGTAAAGTGTGCCATCAAGTTTGTGAGAGATTTAATCACTAATTTTCTCATAACAAGTTTAATTTGGAAGATAGATAAAACATGAATATACTTGGAATGGTGTAACACACCATGCATAGGAATTTATAGTGGACTCTTTGGAATAACTTGGTTTCTTGGGAGTTTGATGCATGGGTAGAGCTTACTCAATACAAGTGGAGGCTAGCAAAAGACTGGGAGCGACCAACTAAGAGAGCAATAATGGCCATAATCATGCAGACCAACAAAACATTATCAATTAAAGCATAAAGTGGTATCACAATTCAAAAACTAAAAGATCATAGAGGCTAAGGTGACTGGTTCATAGTCATAACATGGTGTGATCATGTGCCAAGTCACCCCAAACAAAGCATCAAAGAAGTATACCACAATATTATGCTTTTGTATGCTAAAACAACGCATGATTCTTTCAAGGAATATTAAGTAATCTCAATTGTTTGGAACAAGTCATGCTATAGCAATAATCACTAAGCATAAGGTCAAAGAAACATCTAGCATGACATGATAAAGTCTAAGCCACAATCTAAACAAGCTCCCTTTTGCACCACTATAAGCATGAAACTTTCTACTCTTTTCCAACACCAATCAACTTATTTGAAACAAAATAGCGAATGTCGGGGTCAAAATAATTTATTCCAGCAAACTAAACAAACGAAAACCAAAAACGAAAACTATGACGCTCCAAGAACAACACAACAGTGCACGAAACAATAAAAACGATGTGTTTTGAAAGAAAACCTAAGGATTTTATTGATGAAGGAGGGGGTGCCTTGGGCATCCCCAAGTTTGACTCTTGTACCTCTTGAATATTTCTTGGGGTGAAACGGGGTGGCATCCCCAAGCTAGAGATTTTGTCCATTCTTCATCTTATCACATCATTCTTCCCCTACACTTGAAAATTTCCTTCATACAAAACTCCACATAATCTTCATTAGCAACATTAGTGTATTCAAGATAATAGGCATTTGGGTTTAGTTGCAACACAAGTAAAACTTTCATTATAACACAATATACTGTATCAATTCCTTTTAAAACATCAAGTGATCAAGGATAAATCAATAAGAAACCGATTAAGAGGCAAATGAAAATAATGGCAGAGATCTATCAAAACAAACCAGCAGGTAAACACCTATTTTTTCGAAGACCTTCTGTTGCTCAAATAGAAAAGTGTTGAACTAACGAAGGTTCTATAACAACCTGGGGAATAAGCTCAGAAAATTACATCTCAATCCGACATGCAGGGATTTTTCGCGAATTTTTTCAGTGAAGCACAAAAATCTGTTTCGGGACAGCAACTTCCCCAAATCTTACTTCTCTCTCATTAGAGGTTATTCTTGGAACAAAAACCATACAAAAAAGGATAAGCAGAGGTTATTACAGAAGTAATAACTTCTAAGACTCAACAAAAGAAAATCCTAACGAAATTTGGGTTATCTCCCAATGAGTACTTTTCTTTAATGCCTTTAAGTTAGGCACAGGAAGCAAGAATCAAGTGTTTTCAAATCAAGAAGCATTGACATCAAAATTTTCTTTAATAGGAGGAATAAAAGGTTAATGCTCTCTCCTTATAAGGAATTATTCTATACCATTCTTGAATGGGAATTGATATTTAATGGTTCCTTCCTTCATATCAATAATGGCACCAACAGTTCTAAGAAAAGGTCTTCCCAAAGTAATAGGACAAGAAGCATTGCATTCAACATCCAAAACATAGAAATCAACAGGTACATAGGAATTGTTAACCATAATAAGAACATCATTAATACTCCACATAAGTTTCTTTTTAGCATTATCATCAAGTGGGACATCTAAATAGCAATCTTCTAAAGGTGGCAAATCGAGCATTTCATAAATCTTTCTAGGCATAATAGAGACACTAGAACCAAGGTCACATAAAGCCTTCGGATCAAAATCATTCACTTTCATATTAATGATGGGTTCCCAACCATCGTCTAATGAGGTACGTTTATGTTTCATTTTTTCTTCTTTAATTTTAATGCGAGCATTTGTAATGTGTTTTGTAAAAGCAATGTTCATAGGACTAGCATTAGGACTTTTATCAAGATTTTGTAGGAACATAATCACTTCATAAATATTGCAACCATCAAGATCAAGATCAAACTTAGCATCCAAGGTAGAAGACTTATTGTTTCCCATATTTCAAAAAATTTCAGCATTCTTATTGGTTTTAGGTATTGTTGTAGAAGTAATGGGGACATCTTGTGGTTTGCTAGAATCAACATTGGTGGTGGTAATAGTACAAATACTATTGTTTATAGAAATTTCATCCTCTCTTTCCCACTTAGCATGCAGTTTAGCTAACAGTCTAACATTTTCATCAATTTCTAAATTGTATGGCATGAGTGGCAGCAAAGGTATTTTCCATAGTTTCAGGTTTAGCAGCCATTTTATTAATCAATGAGGACTGTGCCTCAGACAACGGTGAAATATTTTTCTCAACATTCAAAAGCTTTTCCTCCACAGTTTTGTTGAAAGTAGTTTTTTTACTAATAAAGTCTTTAAGCGTGACTTCAAATTCAGAGGGTGCAATTCGATTGTTGTTATAGGAATTTCCATAAGCATTACCATTATTGGGAGAATAAGGCGTATAATTATTATTACCAAAATTATTCATATAGGCATAGTTGCTAAAATTGTTATTGCGAGTGAAGTTCACGTTAACTTGCTCTTCTTGAGCAACCAAAGAGGCTAAACGAACATTATTTGGATCAATATGAGCTTGTCCATTAACAAGCATAGACATAATAACATCAATTTTATCATTCAAGTAGGAGGTTTCTTCAATAGAATTTACCTTCTTACCCCGTGGAGCTCTCTCAGTGTGCCATTCAGAATAGTTGACCATCATATTATCAAGGAGCTTTGTTGCAACTACCAAAGTAATGGTCATAAAGGTACCTCCAGCAACAGAATCCAAGAGATTTCTTGAAGAAAAATTTAGTCCCTCATAAAAAAATTGGATAATCATCCAAGCAGTCAGCCATGATTGGGACAATTCTTTACCAAAGATTTCATTCTTTACTAAGCTTGAGCAACATGTTCATTATCAAGTTGTTTCAGTTTCATTATTTCACTTTTCATAGATACAATCTTAGCAGGAGGATAGTATTTTCCAATAAAAGAATCTTTGCATTTAATCCAAGAATCAATATTATTTCTAGGCAAGGATAACAACCATTCTTTAGCTTTTCCTCTCAAAGAGAAAGGAAACAATTTAAGCTTAATAATATCTCCATCTACATCCTTACATTTTTGCATCTCACAAACTTCAACAAAATTATTAAGGTGAGCAGCAGCATCATCAGAACTAGCACCAGAAAATTGCTCTTTCATAACAAGATTCAACAAAGCAAGTTTAATTTCATAAAAGGTAGCATCAGGAGAAGGTGGAGCAATAGGTGGGCAAAGGAAATCATTGTTGTTTGTGCTAGTGAAGTCACACAACTTGGTTTTTTTAGAAGTGTTCATTTTTGCAAAAGTGGAGCAAGCCAACAGCAGTAGCAATTAAAGTAGGAACAATTTTGTTTGTGTTTTTGATAAGAAAAAATGAACCAAACAAAACTATTTTTTTGTATTTTTGAAAGAAAGAAACAAGAAAAACAAAGCAAAATAAACTAAGCAAAACAAAAACAAAGTAAAGAGAATGGTTGCGAGAGACCCTCCTTCCAAGAATCTTCTTTCTCCCTGAAAGGTGGCTGACGAGGAGGAAGAGATTGAAGTTGTCCTTAACTCCTCGGCAACGGCGCCAGAAAACGTCTTAATGCGGCTCAGTTCACTTTAGAGATTCGTTGGGATACCCCAAGAGGAAGGTGTGAAGAGCACAACAGTAAGTTTTCCCTTAGTTATGAAACCAAGGTTATCGAACCAGTAGGAGTAATGAAACAACTCCAAGGTGTTGTTAACAACTTGGAACCTGCACAACTCAAACTCAAACCTTTTACCCAACATACAGTGAGGTTGTTAATCTCACCGGTTTGCTGAAAACAAAGGATTAAACCTATAGTGTGGAAGATAATTGTTGCATGTAGAAAGTAAATGGTAACAGTAGATGATGTATCAATGATAAAGGAATGGACAGGGGTCCACAATTAACTAGAGGTGTTCTCCTTAAGATAGATAACATGTTGAGTGAACAAGTTATAGTGTGGCAATTGATAGATTGAGAAATTATAACAATGCATATATTAGACATCTTGACTCCTATGAGATTTGATTGGGCATTACAACAATATAAATAGACTGTAATCCAACTGCATTTATGACTAATAATCCACCTTCAGGTTATCATCTGAAACCCTTCCAATATTAAGTTGAAAGCAACAGATAATTGCATTAAGCAATGTGTGTAAAGTAAACAATACAATTGTTCCATGAACAAAAGATTGTTGTTTTCTCCCTAGTAGCAACAACACATCTACAACCTTAGAGATTTCTTTCACTTCCCAGATGACTAGAGGCATGAACCTACTATCGAGCATAAATACTCCCTCTTGGAGTTGCAAGCATCTACTTTCCCAAGATAGCTGCTAACAACGAAGAGCATGCAAGATCAGAAATAACACAAACATGATAGAATCAATAATCAATCTGACATAGTATCTCAATATCCATCGGATCCCCGCAATCACAACATGTATGATTACAAATAGATGATCTTGATCATGAACGGAGCTCACAAGATCTAAACATGATAGCACAAAGGAGGAGAAACAACCATCTAGCTACTGTATGGACCCATAGTCCAAGGGTGAACTACTCACACATCATACCGGAGGCTGGCATGGTGATAAATAAGGCCTCCGGGATGATCTCTCCCCTCCGGAAGGGTGCCAGGAAGAGCTTCAGATCCCCCCTCCCCAATTTAGGGACAATGGTGGAGGTGGCTATGGACTCTTTCGTGGAGATTTGATCGGGTGATGCGGCTGAGATCACTATACAGCTTCGTTGGGAAACCCCAAGAGGAAGGTATGATGAGTACAGCAGGAAGTTTTTACCTCAGTAAGAAACCAAGGTTATCGAACCAGTAGGAGGAAGGAAATGACTCAAAGGTGTTGCTAGCAACTGGAAACCTCCACAACACAAACTCAAGACTTTGCTCCAACGAACAGTTAGGTTGTCAATCTCACCGGTTTGCTGAAAATAAAGGATTAACTATATGGTGTGGAAGGTAATAGTGGTTTGCAGAAAGTAAACAAGAACAATGGAAGATGTATCAATGGTAAATATTGGAACGGGGTCCATAGTTCAGTAGAGGTGTTTTCCTTAAGATAAACAACATGGCATGCTGGGTAAACAAATTACAGCAGGGCAATTGACAGGACAGAACAAGGCATAACAATGCAATACTAGACATTCATGATCCTATGCGATTTGATTGGGAAATACAACAAGATACATAGATCGCCATCCAACTTCATCTATGACTAGTAATCCACCTTCAGGTTATTATTCGAACCCCCTCCAGTATTAAGTTGCAAGCAACGGATAACTGCTTTAAGCAAAGTGTGTAAGGTAAAAAATCCACTTGTTCCATGAATAAGAGACCGTTGTTTTCGCCCTAGTAGCAACATCACGTCTACAACCTTAGAGATTTAGGTCACTTCCCTAGATTAAATAGAGGCATGAACCCACTATCGAGCATGAATACTCCCTCTTGGAGTCACTAGCATCTACTTGGCCAAGATAGCTACTATAAACAGAGAGCACGCAAGATCACAAACAACACAGACATGATAGAATCAATAAGATAGAACCATTAATCAATCTGACATAGTAATATCAATATCCATCGGATCCCCGCAAACACAACATTCATGATTACAAATAGATGATCTTGATCATGAACGGAGCTCACAAGATCTAAACATGGTAGCACAAAGGAGTAGAAACAACCATATAGCTACTACAATGACCCGTAGTCCAAGGTGGAACTACTCACGCATCATACCGGAGGCTGGCATGGTGATGAAGAAGGCCTCTTGGATGATCTACCCTCCGACAGGGTGCCGGGAAGAGCTTCAGACCCCTCGTTCTAGGGACGATGGTGGCGGTGGCTATAGACTGTTTCGTTGAAGATTGATTGGGTACTTAGGGTTTTGGTATCGTGGGCTTCTTATAGGCGAAGAGGCGAGGCAGGGGGGCACCCGGGGTGGCCACACCCCCCAGGCGTGGGCCAGGCTTGGTCACGCGGCCAGGGGGTCTGGCCCCCTGGTGGCTCCCCTCTGTCTCGTACTCTGGGTCTGTGTTCCCCACAGTAAAATATTTACTTTGACTTTTGTCCCGTCCAATTCTGAGAATATTGATTTTCTGCCGTTTCTGGAACCAAAAACAGAAGAAACTAGGCAACTAGCACTGTGGCATCTTGTTAAAAGGTTAGTCCCAGAAAACATATAAAAATACCTCAAAGTGTAGACAAGGCAAAGCAAAGTAGATACTAAACAAGCGTGGACCATCAAAAATTATAGATACATTTTCGACGTATCAAGCATCCCTAAGCTTAATTCCTGCTCGTCCTCGGGTAGGTAAGTGATAAAAAGAATAATTTTGAGGTGACATGAACCATCAAAATCAAGATCTAACCATTTGCAATTATTGAAAGGTGGGATCAAATAACTCTAAACATGAGCATGAAAGAAGAAGTTCTAACAATAAGACAAAGTAACTAAGCATGCAACATGAAAGGTTACAAACAAAGATCATGAATAACAATGCATTGAAAGACGTTTGTTTGTTTCACATATAGAAAACATAGCATAGTGGCATTCAGCTTGTCCCTCGTGGAGTAGCAAGTAAATGCATAGCACACCTTCAAAGTTCATAAGAGTGACTAGATACAAATAGTTCAAGAGGAAGCAATATCAACAATATGAATCAATCAATAAGTTCTAGGACAATTATCATAGAACTAAGAATGGAAACTATGCTCTCTTAATTGGTGCCTAAGGATAGAAGGTGAATACTCAATATAATGGTGGAAGAAAGGCCCTTCATAAATGGAAAAAGGTATTTCAAGTCTCATAAAGAGCTTCCAAAAATTATGGTACTTGTTAGCTTTCAGCTCTCATTGCCCCTATCATAAGCATCTTGAAGTTATTAAGGTTAAATTGAACAAACTATGGAGTATATGATTGACAGTATAAGATGGCAATATTATGTCCCTTGAATACGAGGGCCTCTCCTCATGCTACTCAACTTTAGTTATCGGTAAGTTCTTGTCATAGTAAGTACATGTGTATCATAGAGAACTGCCAATGCGGTACCCCTTGCACATAATATATGAGCTATCGCATAATCAAAATGACAAGGCAAGCAGACAATGAGCATCTCAACAATCTTCTTATTTACCATGGGAAAATGGTGCTTTTTTCTATCTTTCCTCTTTCCTCATATTTTTTTTATTTTTCTCAATCTCTATCTCTTTTTTTATAAGAAGAATGCTTCATAGATTGCTCACTATGGTGATGATGCAAGTTTCCACCAAGATTAGGCATGGCTTAGGCTAGCGGCCTAGGCGTTTCTCTAACACAAATACATAACTCCATGGACTTACAAGCTCCCTTTCCATTTCACACCGACGACATCCATAAACAAAAGAGCATGATATCAACTGGGTACATATTTACAGGTGTTGAAAGCGTTCCTCGTGACAGCATGGTTCTTCTAATCCCAACGTATAAGTGCAAGCATATACAACATATATGACACAATGGTTCAAGTTTATTAGGGGAAAGAAAAATAAAGTGTGCCGTCATGTTTTTGAGAGCTTTAATCACTAAGTTTTCACATGACAAAGTGACTTTTTAATTGGAAGGTAGATGAAAACAAGAATATACTTGGAATGGTGTAACACACCATGCAAAGGAATTTATTAGTGGACACTTTGGAATAACTTGGTTTCTTGGGAGTTGGATGCATTGTCGGGGGGATAACCCCCAGTAGGGTCATAAGGGGTAAAACATTGCCCAGCTTGGCTTATGCCGAGTGAAGGGTGAACTTGGCCAAGTAACAATGCACTAGTAGAAAACAGGCTATCCGTTCGCGCCACCTAACATCATTAGTCCCGGTTGCGCCATGAACCGGGACTAATGTTGGCACGCGTCCCGATTCGAGTGGCCACGGTGGCCGGAGGCATGCGTCCCGGTTCGTAAAGGGTCATGCGTCCCGGTTTGTCACACAAAACGGGACTAAAGTTTGGGCGTCAGCCACATGGCGTGGCACACACCTTTAGTCCCGGTTTGTGTTACAAACCAGGACGTATGATCCCGCCCTCTATAAATACGACGCCCCAGCCCTCTGCCTCCCCTCTATTTTTTCTTGGTGGAAGGTGTGAGAGGTGTGCTAGTTATTTTTTCCTATGAATGCATTCAAGGTGTTTGATGACATGTTTGAGTGAATGATCCTGTTCAATTTCTTACAAAACAAAAATATAAAAGGTGTCCTAGATGCACTTGAGCTTTCTCCTCTCTATTTCCCTCGATCGAGGTTAGCAATCTTATCTTTTCTCTGTCATTGATCCAATGCATGTGTCAATGTGAATTGGTCATTTCACTATTTATGATGTCCCGTTTTTGATAAACTTATATGATGCAGATGAACGGTCGGGAATGGATGTACAGTGACCGGCGTGTACCCGGGTACATTAAAGGCATGGATAAATTTATCGATGTGACTACGGCAAACAAAGAGAATGGTTTTATACGTTGTCCATGTGTTCAATGTCGGAACATCAAGGAGTACTCTTCCTTGAAAATCATTCACGGCCACCTGGTTATGAAATGTTTCATGCCCAACTATAATTGCTGGACCAAGAACGGGGAAAGAGGGGTTATGATGGAAGACAGTGAAGAAGAAGATGATAACAACTATCATCATATGTTTCCTGAATACAGTGATACTGCAATGGAAGACAATGAAGAGGAAGCAGGTGAAGAACGGGCATCAGATGAGCCCGCTGATGAACTTGGTAGGCTCATTTCTGATGCAAAGCGAGACTATTAAAGAGAATAGGAGAAGTTGAAGTTAGAGGGCACGTTAGAAGATCACAAGAAATTATTGTACCCAAATTGCAAAGATGGCAGCACAAAGCTCGGTACCACACTGGAATTGCTGCGATGGAAGGCAGAGTGTGGTCTAACTGACTCCTCATTTTAAAAGATGCTGAAAATAATGGAGGCGAAGTTTCCAAAACATAACAAACTTCCCGAGAGTACGTACGAAGCAAAGAAGACTCTCTGTCCTCTAGGATTAGATGTGCAGAAGATACATGCATGCATTAATTACTGCATCCTCTACCACGGTAAGGAGTATGAGAATTTAGATAAATGCCCGTTATGCAACGCGTTGCGGTATAAGATCAGACGAGATGACCCTGGTGATGTTGAGGGAGAGCCCCTCCGGAAGAGGGTTCCTGCTAAGGTTATGTGGTATTCTCCTATAATACCAAGGTCAAAACGCATGTTCAGAAACAAAGAGCATGCCAGGTTGTTGCGATGGCACAAAGAATACCGTAAGAAAGACGGGAAGTTGAGACACCCTGGTGATGGGTCATAGTGGAGAAAAATCGAGAGAGACTTCCCGGACTTTGCAGGTGATGCAAGGAACTTATGGTTTGGTCTAAGTACGGACGGCATGAATCCTTTTGGGGAGCAGAGCTGCAATCACAACACCTGGCCTGTGACTCTATGTATCTACAAACTTCCTCCTTGGTTGTGCATGAAGCGTAAGTTCATTATGATGCCAGTACTCATCCAAGGCCCAAATCAACCGGGCAACGACATTGATGTATACCTTAGGCCATTAGTTGAAGAACTCTTACAGCTGTGGGGCAAACCAGGTGTACATGCGTGGGATGAGAACAAACAGGAGCCATTTGACCTACGAGGGTTGCTTTTCGTAACCATCAATGATTGGCATGCTCTTAGTAACCTTTCAGGACAGACAAACAAGGGATATAAGGCATGCACGCACTTTTTAGATAAGACTGAAGGTACATATTTGCATAAATGCAAGAAGGTTGTGTACCTGTCGAATCGACGATTTCTTCCGACCAATCATCCCGTGAGAAACAAAGGAAAGCATTTCAAAGGTGAGGCAGATCACCGGAAGAAGCCTGAACTCCCTGCTGGTGATGATGTATTTGGTATGGTCAAGGACATAAAAGTAATCTTTGGAAAGGGTCCCGGCGGTCAATCAGTTCCGGACGATGTTGCTACAGGACACGCACCCATGTGGAAGAAGAAACCTATATTTTGGGAGCTGCCATATTGGAAAGTCCTACGTGTCCGCTCTTCAATCAACGTGATGCACGTGACGAAGAATCTTTGCGTGAACCTGCTAGGATTTCTAGGCGTGTATGGGAAGACAAAAGATACACTAGAAGCACGGTAGGACCAACAAATTATGAAATACCCCAAGAACATGCATACACAGAACAAGACGGATAAAGGGCATCACTTAAGTCGTGCCAGCTATGCTCTTACCAAAGCAGAGAAGGAAATATTTTTTTAAGTCCTTTACAGTATCAAGGAGCCGTCTGGCTTCTCATCTAATATAAAAGGGATAATAAATATGGCAGAGAAAAAGTTTCAATACCTGAAGTCTCATGACTGTCACGTGATTATGACGCAGTTGCTTCCGATTGCATTGAGGGGGCTTCTACTGGAAAATGTTTGAGTACCCATTGTGAAGTTGTGTGCATTGCTCAATGCAATATCTCAGAAGGTAATCAATCTAGGTATTCTGCCAAGGTTATAGAAGGATGTGGTACAATGTTTTGTTAGTTTTGAGTTGGTGTTCCCACCATCCTTCTTAAATATTATGACGCATCTCCTGGTTCACCTAGTGGAAGAGATTGCCATTCTCAGTCCTGTATTTCTGCACAATATTTTCCCCTTTGAGAGGTTCATTGGAGTCTTAAAGAAATATGTTCATAACCGTGCTAGACCAGAAGGAAGCATCTCCAAGGGATATGGAACAGGGGAGGTTTTTGAGTTTTGTGTTGACTTTATTCCTGACGTTAAGCCGATTGGTGTTTCTGACTCGCGGCATGAGGGAAGACTAAGTGGAAAAGGCACCCTGGGAAAGAAAGCAATGATATTTAGGGACGGGGATTATTTCACTAAAGCACACTACATAGTTCTACATAATTCCACCTTGGCAGCTCCATATATCGAGGAACACAAGAATATTGTGCGCTCCAAAAACCCGTGGAAGCCTGACTCATGGATTACAGATGAACACATGAAGTCTTTTGGTGGTTGGATGCGGACACATCTCTTGAATTACACCACTGTTGGAGATCATCTATACTTGTTGGATATGTCACCATCTTCTACTATACTGAATTTCCAAGGGTACGAAATAAATGGGAATACATTCTACACGATCGCCCAAGGTAAAAAGAGCACCAACCAAAACAGTGGTGTCTGCTTTGATGCAACGGACAAGAATGGGCAAAAGGACATATACTATGGTTACATAGAGGATATATGGGAACTAGACTATGGAGTCTCTTTTAAGGTCCCTTTGTTTCGCTGCAAATGGGTCAACCTGAATGGGGAAGGGGTAAAGATAGACCAGTTGTACGGAATGACAACAATGGATCTCAACAATCTTGGTTATAGAGATGAACCATTCGTCCTATCCAATGATGTGTCTCAGGTTTTCTATGTGAAAGACATGTCCTCCAGACCGAAAAAAAAGAAGAATACATCTGATGAGCCAAACGTCACATAGCTATTTCAGGGAAAAGAAACATCGTGGGAATCAAGGACAAGACAGACATGTCAGAAGATTATAATAGGTTTGATGAAATTCCGCCCTTCACAGTGAAAACTGACCCAAGCATTTCGTTAAGTAAAGAAGATGCTCCATGGTTACGTCTGAAGAGATCATAAGGAAGGACATACGCCAAGAACTTCATGCTCATATTGTGTACCTCTAGTTCATGTCTGGCCAGTCGGCTGCATATTGTGAACCTAAATGCCATGAGACATGATAGCTCATTTTGTGAAGGATATTTTATGATGTTTGCAATTTTCCAAGTTTAATAAATGTATTGAGTGTTAGTTCCAGTTTGTGGCATGACCGGGACTATATATAGGGGGGCCTTTAGTCCCGGTTTTGTAGTCTCAGTTTTTAATATTAATAAATGTCTTGAGTGTTAGTCCCGTTTTGTGGCTGGACCGGGACTAAAGGGGGCCTTTAGTCCAGATTCATAGAACGACTTCCTGAACTATGAAGAAGTTGTCCTGATTCGTACTTACCATTAAGATCTGATCTCCAAACGCGCGTGGTCACATATTAGGTAGTGCCTCTATGAATAGTTTGTTGGAGATGCCGGAGGACTGGGCTCCTACGGCATCTCCCTCAAACTGGCCGTAGTGGTGTCCCTGCTCTCGCACACCATCTTGCATCTTGTAAATTCTCTAACTAGATCAATACGCCTGGGATCTAACTAATTTCACATATTAGGGAGTGCCTCTATGACCAGTTTCTTGGAGATGCCGGAGGACTGAGATCCGGCGGCATCTCCCTGAAACTGGTCGTAGTGGTGTCCCTGCTCTCGAAAACCATCTTGGAGATGCCTCAATCTTGCTGGAGGACTGGACTCAGAAGGATGCCTATTTATAGTACAAGCAGCTCGGCATAGTGTCGACACTCACGACATAATGTCAACACTCACCCATATTATTAGTACTGACTCGTGCTTTGTCCCGGTTTGTGGCATCCCGCAAAACCACTACTAGAAAATCGCGTTGTTTTTGTGCATTGCATCATCATGACCGCATGCTCATGTCATCATGTCGCATTGCATTTGAGCATCGTCATCATCTTGCATTTGCTTGCATAAAACTAATTACGGAAAAACCTGTTTGTGTTTTCTAAACGCCCCGTCTTTATTCAAACGCAAACCCCGGGTCACCGGATTAATTTGTTTTGTTTGCTATCGGTTTGCAAAAACCCTGTTTGAAATAAATAAAATATTTACTTATTTTTAGTGGGGGCAGTCGGACGGGCCGAACCGACCCAGTCGACCACCCCCAGTACAAAAACGGTCCATCTAAACCAGCCCCCTCTAATTCCTAGTCCCACCCAATCCTAATCTACCCACCACTCACAGCTCGCCCTCTCCTTCTCCCCCAATTCCTACCCACTCCGCCACCTCAGCAATCCTTGATCCAGCCCCCCTTTCCTTCTCTCACCCCATTCCCACCTACCCATCTCTCTCCTCTCTCCCTTGCAGGTTGGCCCCACCCCAAACCGCGGCCCTACCCCAGTCCCACCTACTCACCAACCCTCTCTCTCTCTAATCTGGTCCCACCCGTCAGCATCACTCTCTCTCTCTCCCATCCCACCTCTCAGCACCCCCCACCAACCCCGCTCCCCGGCCGCGCCTGGACCCACCCCCTCGCGTCGCTCGCACGCGAGCCCGACCCCCACCCGCGCCTCACTCCTCTCTCTTCCTCCCTCTCCCCGAGCAGTGCCGCCCGCCTCCTCCACCTTCCCCGCGGCCGGCCGCCCGCCGATGCCGCCCCGTTCGAGCCGCCCCCAACCCCCTCTCCCGCTCCACCACCTCGCAGCCCTCCCCGACCTCGCCGGCCCCGGCCCTTGACCGCCTCCCTCTGCAAGCCGCGTCGCCGACGGCGCCCCCTCCTCCCTCCTCCCCGGCCGCCATGGCCGCCGCAGCGGCTCTCCTGTCCAGCGCCTCCCCCTGTTTCTCCGTCGGGCCCTGCCGCGCCGACAGCGACGGCCGGCCGCCTCGTCTGCTCTCCGCCGCCGGCGTCCCCTCCGCGAGCCCGTCTCCCGCGCCGCCCGCAAGCCTCGGCCGCTCGCGGGTTCCCCGTCGCCAACCGCCGAGCTCGCCTCTGCAGGCCGCCGCCCGACCTCGACCGCGTCGCCCCGCCGTCGAGCTTCTTAGCCACCGCCGGTGCACCTCCTCCCGCCACCGCCTTCAAGTGCCACCCGCGAGCTTCCTCCCAGGAGTTGCTCTGCCATGGCCGTCCCCGGCTCGTCGTCGACCTGGGCCCCCTGGCCAGTACCTTTGCCGCCAGTGGTCTTGTCCCTGGGCCCCGCACGTCCTTCCCCAGCCTTCCTTCCCCTGGTGTCCGCCCCAATGCAGCCCCTGGGTGCTTCTGTTTTGTTTTGGTTCTAAGATGATTGCTATGGCGACCGCGTGAAGATGGATCAGTGGCGACCATCTGGTTTCAGTGACCTCCACCAAACAAGTCCGACGAGTACCTCACCCAGAACCTCGGAAGCGACAAAATCTACCGATGACCGAGGACCCGGTTGCCAAGATCCGCGACTCGGAGATGCCGGAACACCAAGTACGTCGAGACCCTGAAGACCCGTTCCCGGAGGCGAAGTCCGGACCCGATGACCGCCAAGATCGCCACCGGTTCAACAAGCACTCCGTCCCGGACACCAAGTGCTGCATTCCGAACGTCAAGACCGATGCAATGGCGCGGACCCGGCAAGATCCTCGCAACGACAAGATCGGCATCGACCCGGAAGAATCCGATGCTCCCCGACACCGACCCAAGTCCTGCTTCCCGGATGCGACAAGATCGACCTCAGTTATCCGAGAATGATCCCGCCGAGACCGAACCCCGTCGAACCCTGTCGAACCCCAAACCCCCCGGAACACCAAGTTCGTCGAGACCCTCTAATGTGTGAACCCCTTCCCGAACCCTATTTTATAATATAATAAACTTGTCGCATATTAATTGTTCATCTCGCATGCATATTGTGTGGTTTGGGGGCCTTATGCCGATTCACCTCATAATTAAATATGGGGCCCATATGCGGGCAAATCTAGTCCCATATTGGCCTCATTTAAATTTGTGTAGCGAACCGGTGATATATTTTGCCATGTTCAAACAACATTTAAATTGCGGGGTATCTGAATAACATGAACCATCTAATTAATTGTCGGGACCCCGGTTCCGCTTAATCTTGCCTAATTGCATCGCACCTTTGCCATGCCATGCATCATGCCGATCTTTTGCCGTAGTATTAAATATTGCATCCAGTGTTTATTCTAGTGTTTTGCTTCTTCGCGGATAAGGCCGTTGAGTTGATGTGAGCTTCGCCCCGATCTTCGGTTGAACCTTCGGCAATGTTTTCAGGCGAGCATCTCCCCCTTTCTACCTATCTTACTTTTATAGTATTTATTCCCTCCTACTGATCTATTGCTATCTGTGTTGCGATGCTCTAGTTTCGTACCCGTGATATCCCTTGCAGCCTTATATTGCCATGGCCACCTCCTATTACCTGTTGTTTGGTAGATAGTTGGACTTGCGCGTCGTAGTCGCTTGCTCAAGTGCTGTTGCGTGTCGCCATGTACCACAGTTGTTGGAGTACTGCCACATGTTTGATGTTGGAGATGATCTCGGCTTTATTTATCGTTCACTTTAATTCCTGTTTAACAACTAAAATTGAAGTAAGTAAGCAGAGGCATCGGTGGGTGATAGATAATATTTGGTTTCCGACCGCCCACTTGTGTCCCGTAGGACCCCGAGTGCTTGATACATGTTCCTTGATTTATCGCGCTATCCACATACGGGGAATTATGGGACCCCCCTTAGCCAGAGCTTGATTCATTCTTATTTCTTGGGGCCACAAACTAGTTTGAGGTTTTATTTACGATCCTGTACTTATGCCATGCTACTGCTTTATTTACGATTGTGCGAGGAGCACACTGTACTGTTTAGGAATTGTGACCCGTTTACGCGGTATCGACAAGCCCAGTTTTGGGTTCCCAGTCGTTTACAGCCGGCCCCACAAACCTCGGGTCCATCTCGAAGTCAGCTAACTTCGTTGCGGGTGTACTCCAAGGGGTGGCCCCCTGAAATATTTCTGAATCTTGTGATTGCTCTGTCGTGAAGGCCTCGTTGGGTTTTGATTTGGTTTTTCCGAGGTTGATCGTGTGTGTGTTGCTATTTGTGCACCCCGGCCGGGTTAAAACTTTCTGAAAGTCGTGTCCGCGGTTATGGACGACTTGGAGCACAGTATCTCGATCATAGACAACTATAACTAAAGTAGTGCTATAAATTTGACTTTATAATGACTAGTAACCAGCTTCACTATAATGGAATGGCTAAATAAAACTGCAAACAATTGCTTGTTTGGGTTGTCGTTGCGACCATTGTACCTGACTAGTAAATATTGCAACTACAACGGAATGGCTAAATAAAAGTACCAACAACTACTGGGTTTTTGGGTTATCCCATGCTATTTGTATCTGACTAGTAAGTGTTGCAACTATAACGGAATGGTTAACTAAAACTGCCCACTGCTTATTTTATCAGGATGATTATCTATACCTGACTAGTAATTGCTGCAACGATAACTGAATAAATAAAACTGCCAACGATGTGAGTTCCTCGGTTGACTTCCTCGTTTGGTCTTGAGGGGGAAATACCAGGATGGGTTTGTTTGATGGTAGCATCAGGTTGGTTCCGAATAGGTCTTTCTCACCCCTCTCTGATTGCTCCTAGTTGTATCGAGTCTCTATAGGGTGTTCAGTGCATGCTGCAGCTGCCGCTTCAGTCCACCATACCTGTGTAGGCGAGGACCGCCGAATTCTAGTCTCGCCGTGTACTGGCCTCAGTACTGACGCTCCTCTTTTTCCTTTGCCCTTTGTCGGCACCCCTTTTGTTTAAGCAGATTTTGAGATCGACGTCGTTAGCAGGGTTACCCTTCCCGCTTGGCCTGGGCAGGGTTACGGACGCCATTGGTTATTCTTCAGGGCTCTTAGCCCCATTTGCATCTTGTCTGTAGTCGGACGCTCTGTCATTTTCGAGGTGATTTGGATCTTTGTATATTATATCTGTATTCTTGACTCATGGAGTCGTGTTGTATATATATCTGTTCTGTGGGTCCCATCGAGGACTGTTGTGTAATGTTACTACTTCGTATTCCACCCGCACGAAAGTGCCTGGTGGGCACCTTTGAATAGTTTCTATGCGGGTTTGGCGGGAATCGCTAAAACTTGCATAGGTCCGATTCTGAGGGTGTTACACGGTTGGTGTCTCCAACCGGGACTAAAGGTTCATCTTTAGTCCCGGTTGGTGAAACCATCCGGGACAAGGTACAAGCCACACGACATAATATCGACACTTGCCCCTATCATTAGTGTTGCCCGGCCCAGCCTGCCGAAATCCCTCCAACCAGGACTAAAGATGAACCGGGACTCGTCCCCTATCTTCATGCACGCCGGTTCGACCATAGATAGAAATTCAAAAAATTCAAAACGGGTATAAGAAATTCAAAAAAGTCCGAACAATGTAAATCCTTCACGTGGTGTCATATTATGTGACATAATTGCAAGGAAAAATACCAGACTTGGTATATTGATCATGTATCAAAAAAACCTTCACAAAATGACCTATCATGTTCGAGGTTTCATGGCTTTCGGTCGAAATGACCGATGTTATGTCCTGAATCATGACATAGTTTGTGATGTTGTGCCCATATTATGCATGCATGTGGAAATTGGTATGGAGAACAATTTTGCAGGAGGAAGTTTTCCTTTTCGTCGCACGGAAAAGCCATTTTCCATTTTCCGAGCGCAAAAAACGGGTCGTTTTGTAAAGTAACCACCAAAATGCTGTTTCAGAATGCTACCGTCCCATTTTTCTAAAATACTAGACCACCTTACATTTCCTATCTCCCAACTGGTACATCTCAAACCTTTTCATCCATCCCGGGTAAAAAGGACAAATTTCTGCTGAATCGGTAGGAAGGGGGTCTGGGTTGGACTACAGGTACATGATCTAACGCCCGTGATTTTTTGAAAAAATCATTTTTAGACTCGCAATATATGGTTTCTTCACAGATCCAATGCATGTTCTAACGATGCTCGTCCCCTATCTTCATGCACGCTGGTTCGACCATAGTTAGAAATTCAAAAAATTCAAAACGGATAGAAGAAATTCAAAAAAATTCCAAACAATGTAAATCCTTCACGTGGTGTCATATTATGTGACAAAGTTGCAAGGAAAAATACCAGACTTTGTATATTGATCATGTCTCGAAAAAACCTTGACAAAATGACCTATCATGTTCGAGGTTTCATGGCTTTCGGTCCAAATGACCGATGTTATGTGCTGAATCACAGCATAGTTTGTGATGATGTTCCCATATTATGCATACATGTGGACATTCGTATGGAGAACAATGTTGCAGCAGGAAGTTTTCCTTTTCGTTGCACGGAAAATCCATTTTTCATATTCCGAGCGCAAAAAATAGGTCGTTTTGTGAAGTAACCACCAAAATGCTGTTTCCACATGCTACCATCCCATTTTTCTAAAATACTAGACCAACTTACATGGACTATCTCCCAACCGGGACATCTCAAACCATTTCATCCATCCCGGGTAAAAAGGATAAATGTCTGCTGAATCGGTAGGAAGTGGGTCCGGTTTGTACTACAGGCACATGATCTAACGCCCGTGATTTTTTGAAACAATCATTTTTAGACTCGCAATATGTGGTTTCTTCAGAGATCGAATGCAAGTTCTAACGATGCTTGTCCCCTATATTCATGCACGTCGGTTCGACCGTAGTTAGAAATTAAAAAATTCAAAACGGGCATAAGAAATTCAAAAAAGTCCAAACGATCAAAATCATTCGCGTGGTGTCATATTATGTGACATAGTTGCAAGGAAAAATACCATACTTGGTATATTGATCATTTCTCGAAAAAACCTTCACAAAGTGACCTATCATGTTCGAGGTTTCATGGCTTTCGGTCCAAATGACCGATGTTAGGTGCTGAATCACGGCATAGTTTGTGATGATGTGCCCGTATTATGCATGCATGTGGACATTGGTATGGAGAACAATGTTGCAGGAGGATGTTTTCCTTTTCGTCGCACGGAAAAGCCATTTTCCATTTTGTGAAGTAACCATCAAAATGCTATTTCAGAATGCTACCGTCCCATTTTTCTAAAATACTAGTCCACCTTATATGGACTATATTCCAACCGGGACATCTCAAAACTTTTCATCCATCCCGGGTAAAAAGGACAAATGTCTGCTGAATCGCTAGGAAGTGGGTCCGGTTTGTACTACAGGTACATAATCTAATGCCCGTGATTTTTTCAAAAATCATTTTTAGACTCGAAATATGTGGTTTCTTCAGAGATCCAATGCAAGTTCTAACGATGCTCGTCCCTTATCTTCATGCACGCCGGTTCAACCATAGTTAGAAATTCAAAAAATTCAAAACAGGATTCAAAAAAAGTCTGAACAATGTAAATCCTTCGCGTGGTGTCATATTATGTGACATAGTTGCAAGGAAAAAATACCATACTTGGTATATTGGTCATGTCTCGAAAAAACCTTCACAAAAACATAAAATAGTTTTGAATTAGTTATTCAAATCCAAACACTTTTTATGTTTAAAGTTTTTATAAATTCCAAATTAATATTCAAAAAATATGAGTTAATTCATTTTTAATTTTAAATGGTTACATGAATTATTTTTAAAAACAAAAAAGGGTTTTGAATTAGTTATTCAAATCCAAACACTTTTTATGTTTAAAGTTTTTCTAAATTCCAAATTAATATATTAAAAATAAAAGTTAATTCATTTTTAATTTTAAATGGTTCATAGTTTAAATGGTTACATTAATTATTTTGAAAAAGAAAAAATGGTTTTGAATTAGTTATTCAAATCCAAACACTTTTAATGTTTAAAGTTTTTCTAAATTCCAAATTAATATAAAAAATATAAGTTAATTCATTTTTAATTTTAAATGGTTCATAGTTTAAAATGTTACATTAATTCTTTTTAAAAAAAGAAAATGGTTTCGAATTAACTATTCAAATTCAAACACTTTTTATGTTTAAAGTTTTTCTAAATTCCAAATGAATTATCATTTAAAAAACATTAAAAATTTAAATCCCAAAATAAAAAATAAGGCGCGAAGAGAGAGAAAATTCGTGAATTTTTTTGAAAACAGGGTCATACGTCCCGGTTGGAGCCACCAACCGGGACTAAAGGCCCCCTGCGCGTGCCGCTTGGGCTCAGCCCAAAATATGAAAAAAAAAGTGGAGTATACGTCCCGGTTGGTGCCACCAACCGGGACATATGACCCTTTAGTCCCGGTTTGAGCCACCAACCGGGACAAAAGGTCCTTCGTTTATATCTGGCTCGCTTGTTCTTCTTCCCCATCTGATTTCTCATCGACGCGCACATAGGAGACGCTGCCCCCTCCGCCGTGTCATCCGCAACAAGCAGAGGACCGTCGCCCGGCCGCGGCCACCATCGCGCTGCCGTCGTCCTGTCCTCCACCATCAGCATCGGCGCGCCGCCGTTTGAAGGGAATATGCCCGAGAGGCAATAATAAAGTGGTTATTTATTGTATTCCTTATTTATGATAAATGTTTATTTTACATGCTATAATTGTATTAATATGGAAACGATAATACATGTGTGTTTAATAAACAAAAAGGAACTTCCTAGTTATGCCTCTCTTATAAAATAGCTCGTTGATTAACAAGATGATCAAAGGTTTCCTGATCATGGACATTGGATGTTGTTAATAACAACGTCATAAAATTGTTGGAATAAAGTGATGAAGATTCATCCGAAGTATAACATTACAATCAAGGTCATTGTGTTTATATTGCTATAACATCATACGAAGTAATCTTAGAACTTAGACCATGAGATCATGTCAATCACTAACACCGGAATAGTATCTTGATAACATCACACGTCACACCGTAACAGGGTGATTATAAAGATGGGTTCAGTGCTACGTAGGTGTTATGTTGAGGCTCATGGATCAAGAGTGGAATTTGTCCATCCCGATGAAGGAGAGATATACTCTGGGCCCTCTCGGTGATATCACATTGGTTAGCTTGCAAGCAAGTGATTTGATCACTAGAATTTTATATCATGGGAACGAGAAAAGAGTACATGTCAGTAACGAGATAAACTAGGTACGGAGATACCGATGATCGAATCTCGTACATGTAATATATCGCGAGACAAAAGGATTGAGTTACAGGCGTATAAGGTTCACACCATCACAGAAGTTATCGTTGAATATGTGGGAGTCAGTACGGATCTCCGGGTCCCGCTGCTGATTATTGATCGGAGAGGGGTCTGTATCATGTCTACATTATTCGCGAACCACAGGGTGACACACTTAAGGGATATGGACAGCATTTGGAGCAAATAATATGCCAGAGAAAGAAAAAGGAAAGCGCAGGAATTTATTTCACTAGACACCAAAACTGTTTCGGTTGAAATTGCTAAAAATGGTTCTGCATGTGAAATTGAATACTAGCAAGGGGTTTTATGTGAATGTTTGTTAATTAAAGTAATTATCTGAATAAATAAATAAATAAAAGAGTTTAATTTAAATGAGAGCTTGCATTAAATTTGGTGGAAATTTAATGCATGTTAGTGGATTTTTGAGTGGAGGATCTCTCTCCCCCTTGGGGTGCCCCCTCTCCCTATAAAAGGCCCCCATCTCATCCTCTCAAAGAACACCTCCTCATGAAGGATCTCTCCCCATGGTCTCGGATCAGCGAGATACATGTTCCCAGTGGATTTTTCTGGAAGGATTTGTTGCTTCCGATGCTTCGCTGGAGGGAGGGAGCGGAGGTTGTCGGGGTACCCGGACGTGTGTGCGATCCCGGATGCACCACTGCTTTGCGGTGCTTGACTTGATGGTGCTACACCGGCTGGACCAAATGGAATTCATCACGATCTTGAGATCGACAAGCGTTCGTCTATATCATCCACGAGTACAACCTCGTTAACGCTATTCGGTCTTCGAGGGTATGTATTTTATGGATGTATATTCACCCGTTGCTTGTATCTAGTAGATAGATCTTGGTACTTAGATGTTCCCATCGTAGGAATTTTTTGTTTTCTATGCTGCGAACCCTTCACCGTTGCCGTACGTGTGCGCTTGCAGGCCCTGCGTCGACATCGCCGTCGACATCGCCATCTCTCTAGAACTCGCGCGGCCTCCCCGAGCCCTCCGTCCGATCCACGGTGAGCTTCTGGTCCCCGTGGACCCTTCCCCTTGCTCCCTATCGCTATGTATCATCCTAGCCGCGTGAGACCGGTCCCTCCGCCGCAGAAGCTCGTCGCCAGCCGTGCTCCGATGACCTACAAGTAGCAGCGCCGCCACCCTTAGGCTCGTCATCCTCCCCTGCATCGAACCCACTTATCTGCGCAGTCCCACGAGCCACTATCTCTGTCCCTGCCGTCGATCTGTGGTCACCGTCGGCGTGATGTCGCGCTGACGTCATGTTGACGTCAGCCGCGCACGGTCTGACCCAGTCAAACCCAGCCCGGGTCCCACCTACCCGCGTGGACGCTGAGGTGGCTCTAGGGATACTCTGTCAGCCACTGCGGCTAGGTGATGACTGTGTATAAAAAGTAATTCCCGTTTGGTTAATATTTTCAGAAACTGAATTAAATCTTATAAAATCAATAACTTATTAATTATAAGTCAGAAAAATATGAATAATATATCAAAAAAATTAGAAAATTGAGACCTACCTATCTAAGCTATCATAATACATAGTCAAGCAACTTAAAAACCCTAGCTTAGATAAGGAAGCATCAATATGGTATTCCGAACCGTCTTAAATCGATTCCAATATGGTATTTTGTCAGTATCTAGTGTTACCTATCTGGTGGATAGTTTCCCTTTTGTAGCCTTATACTCATGTTCCCCTATCATATGCATCAGAGGTTTCTCCGAACTAGGTATTACACCCTCGGAACTCCGGAATATTGACTTTAGTTGATTTTAGCTAGAGTTACCTATCTACTACATAGTTTCCTTTATCTAGCTAGGTTTAGGGTTTAGGGTTTCTCTTCATTTTTATTATTGTGTATGTATATATTAGGGTTTCTCCAAATTAGGGTTTATATCTCTCAACACCCTACCTAACATTCTCCCTTAGCCGCTTTGACTTATCTGTTCTTCCACCTATGTAGAAAATATGAACCCACACGATAGAGACGAAGAAAAGGAAGAGTTGATCCAACGTGTGATCCGCGTTGATGAAAATTTAGATGTATCGAGGTTTCTGAAAAACTCTAGTGAGGGTGATCCTCTTTTTGCCACAAGATACAACTTGTTTGAGGTTGAAGGTGATGCCTTCCGCGAGGGAGTAGGTGATGCCTTGTATGATCGAGAAGACGACCGCTTCGGTGAGGTGCATGTAATATAATTAATTCATTAATTAATCATCTGCTGTCTATATAGAAATAGTAACGATGATCTTTCTTCTTTTAGCCCTCCGGATCGAACAAATCTACTGAAAAGAGCGGACGAGGCCTAACCAAAAAGTTGGAAGACCATGAGAGGTTCAGGATCAAAGATATCGATGAAGACGACAAACCGACGGCTCCCGTTGTTGTCGCAAACAAATTTGTGGCACAATGCGGAGTAATCGTTAGGGACTTCGTCCCGATCACCATACGAAATTGGAATAGGCCTGTTGGTGCGGAAGAAGAGGGAACAAGTTTATATGTCCCTAACATGGCCCAAGATTTACTGTGGAAGAGGCTAATGCTTAATTTCACCCTACCGAAGGTAGAGGTGGATCCAAATGCGGAGGATCCAGTTGAGGATGCCAGGCAACATGCAAAATCCATTGCGATGAAGGTCAGGGAGTGGGCTTTGAAGAAGATGGCCCTGCAATTCACCAACTGGAATAAAAGATTGCACCTTGATTATGTCGTCAAAGAGAAGACTCCGAATTTTGAGAAGACTCAGTATCAGAAGTTAAAACCATTCAGGGTTGAGTTTGTGAATTACAAGACATCAGAAAAAGCTAAGAAAATGTCTGCAACGAATAAGCTGAATGCTGCTAACAAGAAGTATCACCATACTATGGGCCAAGGTGGCTACAGGGCTGGCATTCCTAAGTGGGCGAAACTTGAGGATGAACTATGTGCTAAAAAGATCATCCCAGAGACAGACGATTGGATCAAACATGCAAAGAATTGGTTTTATGGGCATGGGGGCACGTTGTACTCGGAAGGGAAGTGTATATATAACATACGACATAAAGAAGACCCCTTGCCAATCGAAAAGATTAGAAAAGCACTAAACGCTATTAAAGATGGGGACTTTATTCCCGATAGGGAGAATGACGAGCCCACACTCGCCCTTGGGAATAAGGAACACGATGGACGAACACGAGGCACAATAGGCTCCAAACCATGGAGCACTGGGTTTCCCAAAGAGAGGAAGAAATATCCTGATAGAAGCCGTAAGAGGAGAAAGGACAAGCCAGAAGTTGAAGCAAATATTCAGGCTGAGCGGATGCGTAAAATTGAAGAACGAATACAGCAATGTAACATTCCAAAACTTTAATCCAAGTTTATCAAGATCCAAATCATCAAAATTAGGGTTAACAACAACTTTTCCATCTCAAAATATGAAAGAATTCATGTGTATGTGCATTTAAATTAAGGGTGTATTTGAATTTCCATGGTTCTGTGATTCATTGCTTGTCAAATGATTCTTAGGTTAAATAAACATCATCTAAATCATTCCCAAACTTTTCCCCAAGAAAAACAACTCAAAATAAATTGTCATTTTTGCCAAATTAACTATCATGCCCACTTTCGCTATTCCTACTACTCAAAACTTAACAGAAACAATTGTGGATCTTTGCACCCCTTGCTAGAACACATAATTAGGTACCAAGGACCACTTTGTGATCTGCCAAAAAAATTCAAATGCTAAGTTTAAATGACAGTTTAAAATCGAATCTATTTCGTATGGAAGATCCCACTATTTCAAAAACCACTCAAACAAGATCAATTTTCAAAACCCAAGCAACCACAGAGTCTCGAGCTTATGCCTAGCACACCCACCAAAAATATTTTCAAAATTAAAAAAGAATTTTCTTGTGGCCATTTCATCAAACACTTGGCAGGCAGAATTCAAACAAAACCAAATCCACTATTTTTAATAGTTTTCTGGCCAAACTTGTCTCCCATTTGACCCCTATTTTCTCACATTGTCCCCTCTAGATCAAACCAGGGCATAACTACCCCATACCCTACCTCCTAGTAGCATGGCCATGCCAAGCCGAGCCCTACCTCGCCGGCCAACTTGGTCGCCGCCGCAGCAGACCGCATCCCCCTCTCTCGCCATGTCTAGGATATAGTCAGCACCTCACCGCCGCCCACTGTCCCCTCCCCGAGCAAGGCCCAGCCATGGACCACCGATAAATCCCCGCGCCCAGTGAAGGGAATATGCCCTGAGAGGCAATAATAAAGTGTTTATTATGTGTATTCCAAGTATATGATAGATGTTTATTTTGCATGCTATAATTGTATTAATACGGAAACGTTAATACATGTGTGTTTAATAAACAAACGGAAAGTTCCTAGTTATGCCTCTCTCATAAACTAGCTCGTTGATTAACAAGATGATCAAGGTTTCCTGATCATGGACATTGGATGTGGTTAATAACGGGATCACAACATTAGTGTAATGGTGTGATGAACATTCATCCGAAGTATAGCATTACAATCAAAGTCATTGAATTTATATTGCTATAACAACTTACGAAGTGATCCTAATCCTTATACCATGAGATCATGTCAATCACTAACACCGGAAGAGTTTCTTGATAACATCAAACGTCACACCGTAACAGGGTGATTATAAAGATGGATTCAGAACTAATAAAGTGTTATGTTGAGGCTCATGGATCGAGAGTGTAATTTGTTCATACCGATGACGAATAGATATACTCTGGGCCCTCTCGGTGATATCACATTGATTAGCTTGCAAGCAAGTGATTTGATCACTAGAATGTTATATCATAGGAACGAGAAAAGAGTGCATGTCGGTAACGAGATCAAACTAGGTATGGAGATACCGATGATCGAATCTCGGACATGTAATATATCGTGAAACAAAGGGATTAAGATACTAGCGTAAAAGGTTCCGACGATCACAAGAAAGTCATCATTGAATGTGTGGGAGTCAGTATGGGTCTCCAGATCCCGCTTCTGATTATTGATCCGAGAGGGGTCTCGATCATGTCCGCATTATTCACGAACCGTAGGGTGACACACTTAAGAGACACCGACATCCAATTGGAGCAAATGTTTCATGCCGAAAGAATGAACAAGCGCAGGAATTTATTTCACTAGATACCGAAACAGGTTTTCAGGTGAAATTGCATAAAGTGGTTATGCATGTGAAATAGAATTCTAGCAAGGGGTTATTTGTGAATGTTTGTCATTAAAGTAATTGACAAAATTCTGAATAAAATAAAAAGAGTTTTATTTAATGATAGTTTGCATTAAATTTGGTGGAAATTTAATGGGAATTTGAGTGGACTTTTGAGTGGAGGGAATTTAAAGGCGATTTGTGAGTGGAGTGTCCACCCACATGAAGAGGGGAGGGCAAGGGGGCAGCCCCATGCGCCGGCCACCCCCTTGGGGTTCCCCCCCTCCTCCTATAAAAGGAGCCCCCCTCCTCACTTGTCTCTCACACCTCCTCGTGAAGGATCTTGTAACATCCCAAAAATATCAAACTTAGATCAACAAAACACTAATCCTAAAGTTTAGGGTTAACAAAAACTTTTCTAAATCAATTCATGAAAGCATGTCTATGTGTATGCATGAATTTTGAAATTCTTTAAAACCACTTTGTTTGTGTGATCCATTGCTTGTAAAATGTTTCTTAGGTGAAAAGAACATCATCTAAAACATTCCCCACACTTTTCCTAAAGAAAAATAAGTCAAAACCAATATATTAAGTGAATGGTCATTTTGACCAATTTAACTCCCATGCCTACTTTGGCTGTCTCAAACTTTCAAAACCTAACAGAAACTTTTCTGGATCTTTGCACCCCTTGAATGTACTCATAACAAAGTATCAAGGCCCACCTTGTGATCATCCAGAAACTTTCAAATGCATAGTTTAAATGACAACTCAAAATTGAATCTTCTTCATATGGGAAGATCCCACTTTTTCAAAACCCACTTAGTTGCAACTCCACTAGTTACCTAAGCTAGAAACCTTGATATCAGCTTATGATATAAGGTTGGACTTAGTTGCAACTCCACTAGTTACCACCCCTCTATTAGTCCTACCCCACCTGTAGATGCTAGTGCTAAGCATAAAACTTGATCAACTTTAGATGGGAATACTTGGTGGAAAAATGGTTATGAAAACCTTGGAATGATGGATCATTCTATTGAAATGTTTTGGACATGTGTTTCCAAACACTTGATGATTTTGGTGATGAAAATGTTGAGGCATGAGCCTTAGCCCTTTATAAAACTGATGGTTGTCTGGATGCGATACCATTCCAATTTTATCGTACAACCACAATACCCGAATATTGGGTAGGGCTTAAACTTATATACCTTAGTATTAGTTCCCTCACGGCCAAGGTCTGAGCTGAGGCTACCTTGTGAAGATTGTCCACCTGTGCAGTACCCAAGATGACAGTGGTCATGGTTGGGAGGCCAAACTCACATGAGAGGTGCTTATACTAGGGAGTGTAAATGGAAGGTTAGGATTGATTATCCGCATACTGAGTATGGTGAATTCAGGATTTGTTCCTGACGGATGTATCGAATGTTGTGGTGAAAGTGTACAATCTCTGCAGAGTGTCAAACTATTCGAATAGCCGCGTCTGCGGTTATGGACAGTTGGAGTGGCCATACTGTTCTCCCGTCATACTTTTCAAAATGACTTGTGAACGACCTGAGACTTTGACTTGACCACAATAGAGTTGTGACTAGAAATACAAGATCCCACTTAGGAGTTATAAAATTGTGACCAGCTTTGGAACTTAGTAGTATAAATCTGGCTTTTGAAAAACAACCCTAGAGCCTAGTGTCCTATTATCCAAAAACCCCTCTTTCTTGTTAGTATTAGTTTGCGAGTACTTAAAGAGTACTCATGGCTTTGTCCCTGGCTATTCCCATGGCCAGACTATGAAGAGGAGTACCTGGAGGATGGACCCCAGGACGGTTACGACAACTATGATCATCCCCCATCGTCAGCATTGCCTGTGACCCCGAAGATGGAGCCTCGCCTACGCTACCGTTATTATGCCGTATTCCGCTGCTTGATGTTGTATTAAGGACTGGATCATGAGATCCCTATTTGTGTAAGAACTTATGTATCGTTGTAATGGATGAAGTACTATGGTATCCAATTCTGTTATGTCTCGCAAAAATGGTAATCCTGGGATTGCGATGTATGGCATAACAGGCATCTAGGATTGAAAAATCCGGGTGTTGACAGATCTCTCTCCCCCTCTAGAATTTATCCCCCATGGTCTCGGACTAGCGAGATACATGTTCTCGGTGGCTATTCGGCAAGAAAGAGTCGTGCTTCCGCTGCATTGCTGGAGCGAGCAGGCGGAGGTTGCTCGGTGCCTCGAACGTGTGTGCGAGCACGGATGCGCTGCTGATTTGCGGCGCTAGGACTTCCTCTCGATCTTGAGATCGGCAAGAGATCGTCTACATCAACCACGAGTTGAACTCGTTAAGCTTTGTCGGTCTTCAAGGGTATGTTCTCTACGGATATACATCCGCCCGTTGTTTGTATCTAGTAGATAGATCTTGGTTTATAGTTCACATCGTAGGAAAATTTTTGTTTTCTATGCTGCGAACCCTACAGTGGTATCAGAGCCGGATCTATGCGTAGATACTTTACACGGATAGTACACATATGAGTATGTGGGCGATGATGATCATGTTGTTGCTCCTTTGTTGTAATTTTGGATATTGGTGGCATAGTGGGATGAAGTGGCCCAGACAAACTTTACATGTCCTCGCACATGAGACCTGTTCCACGCTTGACATGCAACTAGTTTGCATAAGTGGCTAGCGGGTGTCTGTCTCTCCTACTATAGTCAATATCTATTTTGCAAGCGAGTTGTCAACAATTTGATTATCCTCGTTGTGGTTCATGTTTGTAGGCAAGAACGGTTCTATCTCGAAAGCCCTAAGCCACGTAAAACTTGCAATGGATAAATTAGAGGCGTCTAGTTTAGATTGTTGTTGGGCTAGTGTTATGATATGGTAGTGTTGTAAGTAGAAGTATGAGATGATACTCTTACAACACACATAGTGTGTAAAATCCATAGACCTTGGATTTACACATATAGGTATGATAGTGATCATACCACGATGCACATGATAGAGATCATCTGCGGGAACCATATAATTTCACTAATAAACATATGATGTTTGATAGCATCTTATATTGCTTGTTTAGCGCTTTGTTAGCATAATAAGATGATCCCTCATTTAAATATCAAGATAAGAATGTGTTCTTCCTTTAGTATGCACCGATTATGTTTTCTTCGCTCCAAGACATCACGTGATGATCGGGTGTTCTTGGATCCACGACCATATTTCGGGTGTAAAACAGTTACACACGTGAATACTAAGGTTCTAACTTGGCGAGCCTATCTTGTACAGACATGGCCTCGGAACACGGACCGAACGGTTAAGCATGAGTCATATAGTTGATATGATGCCCATTTGATGCTCGCCTTTGAAGCTATACCGACTCACGTGATGATCGGACTTGGTGTAGTGGATTTGGTTCATGTAATCACCAAAAAGGCACGAGGGATGTCGTTTTTGAGTGGGAGTTCATTCGTAATATAGATTAGTTGAACTCAATCTATCATACACTTAGTCCAAACTTTACAAATTCTGTTGTAGATGGCACCACCTGCTTTTAATTTCAATGTGTTCATGGAGAAAGAGAAACTAGCAACGAACGGTAGCAACTTTACCGAATGGGCCATGAATTTGAGGATTCTCCTCTCTGCTGCACAAAAGCAATATGTGCTAGAAGCGCCGTTAGGCCCCCCCACCTTTAGATGATGCCCCTGACGAGGAGAAGAATGTCTATCAGACTCGTTAGGAGGACCACAACTTAGTTCATTGTAGCATATTGTATGGGCTAGAGCCGGAACTTCGAAAGCGTTTCGAAAACGGCAATGCATTTGATACAATGGGTGAATTGAAAATGATTTTCGACACACATGCTGCTGTAGAGAGCTATAACGCTTCAGAAAAGTTCTTTAGCTGCATGATGGAAGAGCACAGCTCCGTTAGTGAGCATGTACTCAAGATGTCGGGTTACGCCGATAAGCTTGTGTCCTTGGGAATATCGATTCCCATTGACTTAGGCATCCATCGTGTTTTGCAGTCTCTGCCACCTAGCTATAAGAGCTTCGTGATGAACTATAATATGCAAGGCATGAAGAAGTCTCTCCCCGAGCTTCTGTCAATGCTTAAAACTGCAGAAGTGGAGATCAAAAAGGAACATCAAGTGTTGATGATCAATAGGAACACTGGTTTCAAGAAAGACAAGAAGGGAAAACGGAAGGTAAGTAAGGGCGGCAAGCCTGTTGCCGCACCTGAAAAGAAACCCCGAGTTGGACCTAAGTCTGATTCCGAGTGCTACTATTGTAAGGGGACTGGCCACTGGAAGCGCAACTGCCCCAAGTATCTGGCAGACAAGAAGGCCGGCAAGGCAAACAAGGGTATATATGATATACATGTTATTGATGTGTACTTGACTAGTGCTCGCAGTAGCACCTGGGTATTTGATACCGGTTCAGTTGCTAATATTTGTAACTCGAATCAGGGGCTGCGGAACAAGCGACCGCTAGCAAGGGGTGAGGTCAAGATGCGTGTCGGCAATGGATCAAGCGTTGATGTGATCGCCGTCGGAACGCCGCCTCTCCACTTGCCGTCGGCATTAGTTATAAACATGAATAAATGTTATCTCGTGCCTGCACTGAGCATGAACATTGTATCTGGATCGTGTTTGATGCGAAGTGGTTATTCATTTAAATCTGAGAACAATGGTTGTTCCATTTATATGAATGAAATCTTTTATGGTCATGCACCGATGATGAATGGTTTATTTCTATTAGATCTCGATGATAATGTTACACATATTCATAATGTTGATGCTAAAAGGATTAAACTTAATGATGATATATCCGCATATATGTGGCACTGCCGTCTAGGTCATATTGGCGTTAAACGCATGAAGAAGCTCCATTCGGATGGACTTTTGGAATTACTTGATTATGAATCATTTGATACATGTGAGCCATGCCTTATGGGAAAGATGACTAGAACGCCGTTTTCCGGTTCAATGGAACGGGCGACAGATTTATTGGAAATCATACATTCTGATGTATGTGGTCCAATGAGTGTGTCGGCGCGAGGTGGATATCGTTATTTTGTTACTTTCACGGATGATTTGAGTAGATACAGTTATATCTACTTGATGAAACACAAATCTGAAACCTTTGAAAAGTTCAAGGAATTTCAGAATGAAGTGGAAAATCATCGTAATAGAAAGATCAAATTTCTACGGTCCGACCGTGGAGGTGAGTATCTAAGTTACGAGTTTAGCACTCACATGAAAGAGTGTGGAATTGTTTCACAACTCACACCTGCCGGAACACCACAGCGAAATGGTGTGTCGGAACATCGTAATCGTACTTTATTAGATATGGTTCGATCTATGATGTCTCTGACGGACTTGCCATTGTCATTTTGGGGTTATGCACTAGAAACTGCTGCATTCACTTTAAATCGGGCACCATCCAAATCCGTTGAAAAGACACCGTATGAATTGTGTTTTGGAAACAAACCTAAGCTGTCATTTCTTAAAGTTTGGGGATGCGATGTTTATGTGAAGAAACTTCAACCGGATAAACTTGAACCCAAAGCGGAAAAATGCGTCTTCATAGGATACCCTAAATAAACTATTGGGTATTCCTTCTATCACAGATCCGAGGGCAAGGTTTTTGTTGCCAAGAATGGATCCTTTCTAGAGAAAGAGTTTCTCGCGAAAGGTGTGAGTAGTCGGAAGGTAGAACTCGAAGAGGTTGTGGAACATTCTCTTCAAAGTATGGCGAGTAGCGCAGCGCCGGAAGTTGTTCCGGAGTTGGCTCCACCTGTTGAAGAGGGAACTAATGATAATGATCATGAAACTCCGAAAGAGAGTACTACCGAACCTCGCAGGTCAAACAGGATGCGTGCAGCTCCCGAGCTGTACGGAAATCCTATCATGAATTTCATGGTTGATGAAAATGATGACCCTGCGACGTATGAATAAGCAATGATGAGCCCGGATTCCAACAAATGGTTAGAAGCCATGAAATCCGAGATGGAATCCATGTATGAAAATCAAGTTTGGAACTTGGTGGAATTACCTCACGACTGAAAGGCCGTGGAGAACAAATGGATTTTCAAAAGGAAAACTGATGCTGATGGTAATGTGACCGTCTATAAATCTCGACTTGATGCAAAGGGGTTTCGACAAATTCAAGGAGTTGACTACGATGAGACATTCTCTCCAGTAGCGATGCTAAAGTCAGTTAGGATTATGTTAGCAATTGGTGCATATTTCAATTATGAGATATGGCAGATGGATGTCAAAACCGCGTTTCTCAATGGTAATATTGAAGAAGAGTTGTATATGATACAACCAAAGGGTTTTGTCGATCCTAAGGATGCTAACAAGGTGTGCAAGCTTCAGCGATCCATCTATGGATTGAAGCAAGCATCACGAAGTTGGAATCTCCGCTTTGGTGAGGTGATCAAAGAGTTTGGATTTGTCCAAACTTATGGAGAAGCTTGTATTTACAAGAAAGTGAGTGGGAGCAATGTGGCATTTCTGATATTATATGTGGATGACATATTATTGGTCGGAAATGATATAGATCTTTTAAACAGTGTTAAAAGTTATCTAAACAGCAAATTTTCAATGAAGGACCTAGGTGAAGCGTCATACATATTAGGCATAACGATCTATAGAGATAGATCTAGGCGCCTAATAGGGCTATCGCAAAGTAGATACCTTGATAAGATTTTAAAGAAGTTTAAAATGGACGGAAGTAAGAAGGGGTTCTTACCTATGTTGCAAGGCAAGACATTGAGTAAGACTCAAAGTCCGGCTTCGGCGGAAGAAAGAGAGATAATGGACAAAGTCCCCTATGCTTCAGCCATAGGCTCTATAATGTACGCCACGCTATGTACAAGACCGGATGTGGCACATGCTATTAGTTTGACTAGTAGGTACCAATCGGATCCAGGTTCGGAACACTGGATAGCGGTCAAGAATATCTTTAAGTACTTACGAAGAACTAAGGATATGTTTCTTGTATACAGAGGTGAAGAAGAGCTCGTCGCTAAGTGTTATGTCGACGCTAGCTTTGACACCGATCCGGATGACTCTAAGTCTCAATCCGGATACGTATTTCTCATGAATGGCGGAGCGGTTAGTTGGAGGAGCTTCAAAGAACCTGTGGTAGCGGGATCAACAACGGAGGCCGAATATATTGCTGCTTCAGAAGCGGCTCAGGAAGCAGTTTGGATGAAGGAGTTCATATCCGAACTAGGAGTGGTGGCAAACGCGTTGGACCCAATGGTGATCTATTGTGACAACAATGGTGCCATTGCCAATGACAAAGAGCCAAGGTCTCACAAGCATTCCAAGCATATTAAGCGCCGGTTTCACTCCATCCGCGAGCATGTCAAGGATGGAGATATAAAGATTTGTAAAGTACATACGGATCTCAATGTAGCAGATCCGTTGACTAAAACTCTCCCTAGAGCAAAACATGATCAACACCAGAACTCAATGGGTGTTAGATTTATCACTATGTAACTAGATTATTGTCTCTAGTGCAAGTGGGAGACTGAAGGGAATATGCCCTGAGAGGCAATAATAAAGTGTTTATTATGTGTATTCCAAGTATATGATAGATTTTTATTTTGCATGCTATAATTGTATTAATACGGAAATGTTAATACATGTGTGTTTAATAAACAAACAGAAAGTTCCTAGTTATGCCTCTCTCATAAACTAGCTCGTTGATTAACAAGATGATCAAGGTTTCCTGATCATGGACATTGGATGTTGTTAATAACGGGATCACAACATTAGTGTAATGGTGTGGTGAACATTCATCCGAAGTATAGCATTACGATCAAAGTCATTGAGTTTATATTGCTATAACAACTTACGAAGTGATCCTAATCCTTAGACCATGAGATCATGTCAATCACTAACACCGGAAGAGTTTCTTGATAACATCAAATGTCACACCGTAACAGGTTGATTATAAAGATGGATTCAGAACTAATAAAGTGTTATGTTGAGGCTCATGGATCGAGAGTGGAATTTTTTCATCCCGATGACGGATAGATATACTCTGGGCCTCTCGGTGATATCACATTGATTAGCTTGCAAGCAAGTGATTTGATCACTAGAATGTTATATCACAGGAACGAGAAAAGAGTGCATGTCGGTAACGAGATCAAACTAGGTATGGAGATACCGATGATCGAATCTCGGACATGTAATATATCGTGAAACAAAGGGATTAAGATACTAGCGTAAAAGGTTCCGACGATCACAAGAAAGTCATCGTTGAATGTGTGGGAGTCAGTATGGGTCTCCAGATCCCTCTTCTGATTATTGATCCGAGAGGGGTCTCGATCATGTCCGCATTATTCACGAACCGTAGGGTGACACACTTAAGAGACACCGACATCCAATTGGAGCAAATGTTTCATGCCGAAAGAATGAACAAGCGCAGGAATTTATTTCACTAGATACCGAAACAGGTTTTCGGGTGAAATTGCATAAAGTGGTTATGCATGTGAAATAGAATTCTAGCAAGGGGTTATTTGTGAATGTTTGTCATTAAAGTAATTGACAAAATTCTGAATAAAATAAATGAGTTTTATTTAATGAGAGTTTGCATTAAATTTGGTGGAAATTTAATGGGAATTTGAGTGGACTTTTGAGTGGAGGGAATTTAAAGGAGATTTGTGAGTGGAGTGTCCACCCACATGAAGAGGGGAGGGCAAGGGGGCAGCCCCATGCGCCGGCCACCCCCTTGGGGTCCCCCCCCCTTCTCCTATAAAAGGAGCCCCCCTCCTCACTTGTCTCTCACACCTCCTCGTGAAGGATCTCTCTCCCCCTCTAGAATTTATCCCCCATGGTCTCGGACTAGCGAGATACATGTTCCCGGTGGCTATTCGGCAAGAAAGAGTTGTGCTTCCGCTGCATCGCTGGAGCGAGGAGGCGGAGGTTGCTCGGTGCCTCGAACGTGTGTGCGAGCACGGATGCGCTGCTGATTTGCGGCGCTAGGACTTCCTCTCAATCTTGAGATCGGCAAGAGATCGTCTACATCAACCACGAGTTGAACTCGTTAAGCTTTGTCGGTCTTCAAGGGTATGTTCTCTACGGATATACATCCACCCGTTGTTTGTATCTAGTAGATAGATCTTGGTATATAGTCCACATCGTAGGAAAATTTTTGTTTTCTATGTTGCGAACCCTACACCCAGTGCCACCGCGCCATGCAGAGCATGCGCCAGAGCGCCGCACTCGGCACGCGTGCACAAGCTGCCACTCGACCGCAACCCGCGCCCACCGTGTTGCCATGACCCAAGAAGCACGCTAGACACCCCCATTCGCCCTCCAACGCCTCATAGCCACCTATCGCCGTCGAAGCCGCCGCCTCTGCCGCTCAGAGCGCCAGGTCCACATGACCGCTTACCACCGCCCCTAAGCACGCATTAAAGTCCTAGAGCACCACCAAGAGTCCGTGTGTTGATCGCCACCCTCAGCCATGCCGCTAGCAGCCCGTAGCCATGTCGCCACCGTTGCCTGCCCATCCCTCTCGGTCTCGCCATCGAGCCTATAAAAGGAGGTCACCCCTAGCCGTTTGCAGTACACCAATCCACTCCCCTCACCTCACTGATCGTCCGACACCTCTAGCCAGATCACGGGGAGCAGCAGCTTGCCGGAATTGTACCGGAGCAGGCCGCCTCTAGAGGAGAAGGGCGATGCTGATTGCGACCACCCACGGAGCTGCCTCGACCGTCCCTGAGCTCGCCGTCGACCACCAGTGCATTTGCCCGTTTCGCTGTCGTCGCTTGAGCCCTGGTATGCCCCCTATGCACCCCCACCAAGCCGCTAGGGTTAGAGCTCGCCGGCGACACGTCCGTCATCGACGATGATCCACATCCATTGATCCCCACTCTAATCCAACGTCCCACATAGCCCTGTACCGCTTCGCGCGTTATGAGCCACTAACTGGTGGACCCCCTGTCAGCTGAGCCCCGCGCTGCGGAGTGACTCTGGCCGTCCTGTTAGCGTCTCCCGCGCGACCCAACAATTTAAATTTCAATTTTTCATTTAATTTCAAACATAGTTCTGTACATAGATTCAAGAATCAAACCAGCTCGACTCACTGAACCAAAATGCATGAAACTAATTTTGTTAGAAAGTTACTGAAATGCTTAATCCAAGCCCGTTGGATTCAAACCCTTTGGAGTTATAGATCAAACTTGGTAAAAATAACAAGGCAGAAGCTTTTCCGTAATCAAACATTTTTCAAAATTCAACCATAAAAGCTTTTGAGTTGATTCCAACTCTCAAAAATCACATTTGATCATACCTTTCAGAATATATAAAAACATATGGGTTTACTTACAGAAATAATGTTCAAGTAATAAAAGAATGCCACATAGGCATTTCTAGTCACTTTATTGTGACACCACTTTAAATCACATTCCCATGTACTGAAATATGTGGTGATGACATGTGTCAACATGATCCCATGTTTCAGTTGGAGAATATTAAATCTTAAGTAATTTTTCAATGAGTAGAAATTACTTTTGTCAAACTAAAATAAATAAGACAAATGCTTTAATCTTGTAATGATAGTGATGATGCTAGATCATCTATAGTGCACCTTTGTGTGATGACTGAAAATAGTTAAGTTTTGTTTCGTGATTGTGTACCTCGTATTTATTTATAGACGCTAGTATCGACCAAGGATACGAGGAGGAAGGAGGATACTACGAGGAAGAAGCCGAGGAGAACTTCAACCACTGATCTGGACAAGGCAAGCCTAATACTACTAGTTGAATTTAGCAAGATTATACCAACATCCTAGCAAGCTAATACTTGCGTGTCACCATGATAACCATATGCCTTAAGCATATGTGATCATACCCACTTGATAACCCAATCCTAGTTTTACTTGCAAGCTTTATACTTTATTTCTTTATCAAAGCTTTCTCTTCAAGTTTACCTAGTGAATTGTAGATTCTAGAAAGATAACTAAAGGTATCATAAAGAGCATAAAAATTTGCCTAAGTTAGATAATCTTGATGTCATCCTAAGGCATGAGATTGAACTTAGGAAATCTCCACTTGTTTACTACCCCTCATTAGTATTCACCACCACTTGTAGATGCTAGTGCTAAGCATAAAACTTGATCAACATTAGATGGGAATACTTGGTGAAAATGGTTATGAAAACCTTAGAATGATGAGTCATTCTACTAAAATTTTTTGAAATGTGTTTCCGAACACCAGATGATTTTGATGACGAAAATGTTGAGGCATGAGCCTTAACCCTTTTTAAAACTGATGGTTGTCTGGATGTGATACCATTCCAATTTTACCGTACAACCACAATACCCGAAAATTGGGTAGGGCTTGACTGGAAATTTTATACCTTAGTATGGGTTCCCTCGCGGCCAAGGTCTGAGCTGAGGCTCCCTTGTGAAGATTGTCCACCTGTGTAGTACCCAAGATGACAGCTGGTCATGGTTGGGAGGCCAAACTCACAGGAGAGGTGCCTATACTAGGGCGTGTAATTGAAAGGTTAGGATTGATTATCCGTATACTAAGTATGGTGAATTCAGGATTTGTTCCTGACAGATGTGTCGAATGTTGTGGTGAAAGTGTACAATCTCTGCAGAGTGTCAAACTATTCGAATAGCCGCGTTCGTGGTTATGGACAGTTGGAGTGGCCATATTGTTCCCCCGTCAGATGTTTTCAAAATGACTTATGAAATTAATTGAGACTTTGACTTGACCACAAAAGAGTTGTGATATGAAATTCAAATTCCCACTTAGGTGTTATAAAATTTTCAACTAGGTTTCTTTTCTTTTGAACTTAGTAGAGTTAAATCTGGATTTTTGCAAAACAACCCTAGAGCTTAGCATCCTACTAAACAAACCCCCTTAACTTGTTAGTTTTAGTTTGCGAGTACTTAAAGAGTACTCATGGCTTTGTCCCTGGCTATTCCCGTGGCCAGACTATGAAGAGGAGTATCTGGAAGACGGACCGCAGGAAGGTTACGACAACTAGGATCATCTCCCATCGTCAGCATTGCCCGTGACCCCGAAGATGGAGCTTCGCCTACGCTATCATTATCTTTACGTTATTCCGCTGCTTGAATTGTATTAAGAACTAGATCATGAGATCCTTATTTGTGTAAGACCTTATGTATGGTTTGTAATGGATGATGTACTGTGATATCCAAATCTGTTATGTCTCGCAAAAATGGTAATCCTAGGATTGCGATGTATGGCATAACAGGCATCTGGGATTAAAAATCCGGGTGTTGACAAGCAAAAACAAGATCAAATTAACGCACTTATCCAGCAAGGTACCGGCCCATCTCAGCAGCACATGCTGGTAGAACCGGCATTCGATGGTTCCGGCGTATCGAATAATCGAAAAAGCAGTGTGGCTTCCACCGAGGTCCCGGGTGATGACAATGATGATGACAATGGTGCACTGACGATGACTCGTGTTGTCTACCCAGTGGATGATATAACACAGATGGCACACTTTGAGCTACATGCCAAAGTTGTGAACATATCAATGAAGGTGGCGGTTGGCTATGCCTTACCATAGGGCTACGTTGTTGTCGGGCTGGATGAAATCATGCCCACCTTTGAAGTTTTGAAGCTTGACTACCCTGCAGGTGAAGGGGAGGTGACTGAACTGGGAGAAGCAATAAACGTCACCATTCTATGGCCCAAGGAATGCATCGTGCTTCCAAATCACATGCCAAGGCCATCTTCGCCGCCGCCTCACCCGTCGCCAGCGCGGTCGTCGCCGCCGCGGCAGCCGTCTTCGTCACCTCACCCGGATCCATCGCCTCACCTGTCTCCGGCGCAGACGTCGCCGCCGCGGCAGCCATCGCCAGCGCCTCAGGAAAAAAAGAGTAAGCGTACCCCCGCTACTCTGCGGAGTGATAAGCGACCGCCAAGACGTAAATAGGAGCCTCTTCCAAAAGAACCAAAGGTTCCTCCCAAGAGAGCTTATGGCTGTACTGAAGAGGAGACTACGGCTATCGTTGATGCGGAAACGATAGTGTTTTTCGCTAAGCTGAGGCGGCCGAAAGATCCAGAGTTCCCCAGCACCAAAGAAGAAAAACCCCGAGTGTTCAAAATGCTAAAGACTCTTCATCAACCCGAGCCAATGTTGTCATCAGACTATGAGCGCTCTATTATCAAGTCACATGAGAAACAGCTCGAAGAGCAGTACTGATGCAAGCGGGAAATCTGTTGCCCAGCTCGGAGAACAAGAAAACAATCTTGCGCCCCTCTCAAGGTGATTTCCCATACCAATGTGGGGTCGAGCAAATATGCAGTCAAAGAGCAGTATGATCCAGATGTAGTTGCACAATATGGAGAAGCTGCCGCTGCTCAAGGTATGAGTATTGCCCAGTACTTATCCCAGTTACAGTACTTCCCCGTTGGTGAAGTAGCATACAAATACTATTTCCTTACAACTTTGAGTGAGTGTTATTGTCTTGTATACACTTTCTATTTAGCTTACTCGACGTTAAGTATATAATTGATTAGTTATGCATGAGAAGCTTCCACTATATTCTGTTAATCATTCAACCTGACAAAGGGCCACTAGAGGAAAAAGGGCTATCCGTTCGCGACCCCTCGGAGCATTAGTCCCGGTTGCGCCACCAACCGGGACTAATGTTGGCACGCGTCCCGGTTGGAGGGGGCACAGGGCCAGGGGCATGTGGCCCGGTTGGTAAGGGGGCATGCGTCCCGGTTGGAGCCACCAACCGGGACTAAAGGTTTGGCCACAGCCACGTGGTGTGGCACGCACCTTTAGTCCCGGTTGTTGGCTCCAACCGGGACTAAAGACCCCTGCCCTCTATAAATGCAACTCCCCAGCCCCCTATGCCTCCACTCTGTTTTTTCGAATGGTGGAAGGTGTGAGGGGGTGTGCTAGTTTTTTCTCATGCATGCATTGAAGGTGTTTGTTGAAATGTTTGAGTGAATAATCCCATTGAATTTCTCATAGAACAAAAATATAGAAGGTGTCCGAGACGCACTTGAGCTTTCTCCTCTTTATTTCCCTCGATCGAGGTTAGCAATCTTATCTTTTCTAGGTCATTGATACAATTCATGTGTCGGTGTGAATTGGTTATTTCACTATTTATGATGTCCTGTTTTTTGATAAACTTACTTATATGATGCAGATGAACGGTCGGGAATGGATGTACGGTGACCGGCAGGTAGCCGGGTATATCAAAGGCGTGGATAAATTTATCGATGTGTCTACGACAAACAAAGAGAATGGATTTATACGTTGTCCATGTGTTCAATGTCGGAACAACAAGGAGTACTCTTCCTCGAAAATCATTCGCGGCCACCTGATTATGAAAGGTTTCATGCCCAACTATAATTGTTGGACCAAGCACGGGGAAAGAGGGGTTATGATGGAAGATGGTGAAGAAGAAGATGATGATAACAACTATCATCATATGTTTCCTGAATACAGTGATACTGCAATGGAAGACAATGGAGAGGAAAGAGGTGAAGAACGGGCATCAGATGAGCCGGCTGATGAACTTGGTAGGGTCATTTCTGATGCAAAGCGAGACTGTGAAACAGAAAATGAGAAGTTGAAGTTAGAGGGCATGTTAGAAGATCACAAGAAATTGTTGTACCCAAATTGTGAAGATGGCAGCACAAAGCTCGGTACCACACTGGAATTGTTGCGATGGAAGGCAGAGTGTGGTCTAACTGACTCCTCATTTGAAAAGATGCTGAAAATAATGAAGCCGAAGTTTCCAAAACATAATGAACTTCCCGAGAGTACCTACGAAGCAAAGAAGACTCTTTGTCCTCTGGGATTAGATGTGCAAAAGATACATGCATGCATTAATGACTGCATCCTCTACCGCGGTAAGGAGTATGAGAATTTAGATAAATGCCCGGTATGCAACGCGTTGCGGTATAAGATCAGACGAGATGACCCTGGTGATGTTGAGGGAGAGCCCCTCCGGAAGAGGGTTCCTGATAAGGTTATGTGGTATGCTCCTATAATACCAAGGTTGAAACGCATGTTCAGAAACAAAGAGCATGCCAGGTTGTTGCGATGCCACAAAGAAGACCGTAAGAAAGACGGGAAGTTGAGACACCGTGCTGATGGGTCACAGGGAGAAAAATCGAGAGAGACTTCCCAGACTTTGCAGGTGACACAAGGAACTTATGGGTTGGTCTAAGTACGGATGGCATGAATCCTATTGGGGAGCAGAGCTGCAGTCACAACACCTGGCCCGTGACTCTATGTATCTACAACCTACCTCCTTGGTTGTGCATGATGCGTAAGTTCATTATGATGCCAGTGCTCATCCAAGGCCCGAAGCAACCGGGCAACAACATTGATGTGTACCTTAGGCCATTAGTTGAAGAACTCTTACAGTTGTGGGGCAAACCAGGTGTACGTGCGTGGGATGAGAACAAACAGGAGCCATTTAATCTACGAGGGTTGTTATTCGTAACCATCAATGATTGTCCTGCTCTTAGTAACCTTTCAGGATAGACAAAACAAAGGATATAAGGCATGCACCCACTGTTTAGATAAGACCGAAGGTACATATTTGCATAAATGAAATAAGGTTGTGTACCTGGCGAATCGACGATTTCTTCCGACCAATCATCCCGTAAGAAAGAAAGGCAAGCATTTCAAAGGTGAGGCAGATCACCGGAAGAAGCCTGAACTCCCTGCTGGGGATGATATATTTGGTATGGTCAAGGACATAGAAGTAATCTTTGGAAAAGGTCCCGGCGGTCAATCAGTTCCGAACAACGTCGCTACAGGACACACACCCATGTGGAAGAAGAAATCTATATTTTGGGAGCTGCCATATTGGAAAGTCCTGCGTGTTCGCTCTTCAATCGACGTGATGCACGTGACGAAGAATCTCTGCGTGAACCTGCTAGGATTCCTAGGCATGTATGGGAAGACAAAAGATACACCTGAAGCACGGGAGGACCAACAAATTATGAAAGACCCAAAGAACATGCATACAGATAACAAGACGGATAAAGGGCGTCACTTAAGTCGTGCCAGCTATGCTCTTACCAAAGCAGAGAAGGAAATATTTTTTGAAGTCCTTTACAGTATCAAGGTGCCGTCGGGCTTCTCATCTAATATAAAGGGGATGATAAATATGGCAGAGAAAAAGTTCCAAAACCTGAAGTCTCATGACTGTCACGTGATTATGATGCAGTTGCTTCCGATTGCATTGAGGGGGCTTCTACCGGAAAATGTTCGAGTACCCATTGTGAAGCTGTGTGCATTCCTCAATGCAATATCTCAGAAGGTAATCAATCCAGATATTCTACCAAGGTTATAGAAGGATGTGGTACAATGTCTTGTTAGTTTTGAATTGGTGTTCCCACCATCCTTCTTCAATATTATGACGCATCTCCTGGTTCATCTAGTGGAAGAGATTGCCATTCTCGGTCCGGTATTTCTGCACAATATGTTCCCCTTTGAGAGGTTCATGGGAGTCTTAAAGAAATATGTTCATAACCGTGCTAGACCAGAAGGAGGCATCTCCAAGGGATATGGAACAGAGGAGGTCATTGAGTTTTGTGTTGACTTTATTCTTGACCTTAAGCCGATTGGTGTTTCTGACTCGCGGCATGAGGGAAGACTAAGTGGAAAAGGCACGCTGGGAAAGAAAGCAATGATATGTAGGGACGGGGATTCTTTCACTAAACCACACTACACAGTTCTACATAATTCCACCTTGGCAGCTCCGTATATCGAGGAACACAAGAATATTGTACGCTCCAAAAACCCAGGGAATCCTGAATCATGGATTACAGATGAACACATGAAGTCTTTCGGTGGTTGGATGCGGACACATCTCTTGAATGACACCACTGTTGGAGATCAGCTATACTTGTTGGCCGCGTCACCATCTTCTACTGTATTGAATTTCCAAGGGTACGAAATAAATGGGAATACATTCTACACGATCGCCCAAGATAAAAAGAGCACCAACCAAAATAGTGGTGTCCGCTTTGATGCAATAGACGAGAATGGACAAAAGGACACATATTATGGTTACATAGAGGAGATATGGGAACTAGACTATGGAGTCTCTTTTAAGGTCCCTTTGTTTCGCTGCAAATGGGTCAACCTGAATAGGGAAGGGGTAAAGATAGACCAGTTGTACGGAATGACAACAGTGGATCTCAACAATCTTGGTTATAGAGATGAACCATTCGTCCTAGCCAATGATGTGTCTCAGGTTTTCTATGTGAAGGACATGTCCTCCAGACCGAAAAAAAGAAAAAATATGCAAACGAATACAGCATATGATGAGCCAAAGCGTCACATAGTTCTTTTAGGGAAAAGAAACATCGTGGGAATCGAGGACAAGACAGACATGTCAGAAGATTATAATAAGTTTGATGAAATTCCGCCCTTCACAGTGAAAACTAACCCAAGCATTCCGTTAAGTAAAGAAGATGCTCCATGGTTACGTCTGAAGCAGTCATAAGGAATGACATATGCCAAGAAGTTCATGCTCATATTATGTAACTCTAGTTCATGTCTTTCGCGGTTTGTGGCTTGACCGAAGGATATCTTTCGCGGTTTGTGGACTTTAGTCCCGGTTTTGTAGTCTCAGTTTTTAATATTAATAAATGTCTTGCAGCTTGTAACTTCACTAACTAGATCAATACGCCTCGGAGCTAACTAATTTCACATATTAGGGAGTGCCTCTATGACCAGTTTCTCGGAGATGCCGGAGGACTGGGCTCCGTCAGCATCTCCCTGAAACTGGCCGCAGTGGTGTCCCTGCTCTCGAAAACCATCTTGCAGCTTGTAACTTCACTAAGTAGATCAATACGCCTCAGAGCTAACTAATTTCACATATTAGGGAGTGCTTCTATGACCAGTTTCTCGGAGATGCCGGAGGACTGGGCTCCGTCGGCATATCCCTGAAACTGGCCGTAGTGGTGTCCCTGCTCTCGAAAACCATCTTGCAGCTTGTAACTTCACTAACTAGATCAATACGCCTCGGAGCTAACTAATTTCACATATTAGGGAGTGCCTCTATGACCAGTTTCTCGGAGATGCCGGAGGACTGGGCTCCGTCGGCATCTCCCTGAAACTGGCCGTAGTGGTGTCCCTGCTCTCTAAAACCATCTTGGAGATGCCTCAAACTGGCTGGAGGACTGGACTCACAAGGATGCATATTTATAGTACAAGCAGCTCAGCATAATGTCGACACTCACGACATAATGTCGACACTCACCCCTATTATTAGTGCTGACTCATCTTTAGTCCCGGTTGGTGTCTCCAACCTGGACTAAAGGTTCATCTTTAGTCCCGGTTGGTGACACCATCCGGGACAAGGTACAAGCCGCACGACATAATGTCGACACTCACCCCTATTATTAGTGTTGCCTGGCCCACTCTGCCACAATCCCTTCAGTCGCGGTTGGTTTCTCCAATCGAGACTAAATATGAAACCTCTCTTTATATAGGCATTTCCCTCTATTTATTAGGTAACACTCAAGACATTTATTAATATTAAAAACCGGGACAAACCGGGACTATCTAACACTCAGGACTAAAGCCGCCCCCTTTAGTCATAATCATGCCTAGTCCTATAGTACGCAGCTTCATGGTCTTCATCGTCGTTGTCATCATCATCGTCATCGTCACCTGCCACTCCGGGGATCCTCAGCCCATCCATGGCATATACCAGGGGCCATTCCAGCCTCGGATTCACTGCGGGTGGGAGAGGGGTCTCCTGGAAGACGATGCTGCTACCGCCGGGACAGTGTGGGGCCTGTGGCGGGTGGACTCGTGGGCACCGTAGGCGAGGATGGTCTCCCCCGGCGATGTAGCGCATCACTTTGATGATAGTACGGTTCGCCCACCACAGACGACGGTCGGCTTCGTTGTGCTTCACCGGTGGCGGGCCATCACCCTCGTACCTGGCGAGCTCCCTTTCCCGCCTATTAGCGAAGAAGGAATTCTAGGTGTCGTAGTTGTCGGGATCCCACTGGGGATCCATCCGCTGCTCCGGCGTGAGCTCGTGGTAGAAGTGGTTTGTGATGGCCGCCTGGCGTGCGAAACCTTGAGGGACAGGAGGGACAGGAACCCCTCCTGCGCTCAGCATCCAGTCGGCGGGCGGCCGGTAGCCCGGCGGACAAGGGTAGTTGGAGGCGCACAGCGTCTCGGTCTCCTCGAGGGTCAGAATGGCCCAGTAGGCGTTGTCCATTGTTCTAAGAGAGGAAGGTGTGGATGTGTGGATAGACATGACACGATCACCCTAAATATAGAGGGAAAGGGCGGGAAAACTTGGCGTGAAGCTTTGGGAAATGGCGGGAAATATCTTTAGTCCCGGTTAGTGACTATATCCGGGAGTAAAAGCTCTAGTAGAAAGGAAAGGGCGGGAAAACTTGGCGGGAAGAGGTGAGAAATGGCGGAAACTATTTTTAGTCCCGGTTTGTGACTACATCCAGGACTAAATGTGTGCCGAACAATGATCATGTTTCGAAAAAACCTTCACAAAATGACCTATCATGTTCGAGGTTTCATGGCTTTTTCGGTCCAAATGACCGATGTTATGTGCTGAATCACGGAATAGTTTGTGATGTTGTGCCCATATTATGCATGTGTGTGGACATTGGTATGGAGAACAATGGTGCAGGAGGAAGTTTTCCTTTTTGTCGCACGGAAAAGCCCTTTTCCATTTTCCGAGCGCAAAAAACGGGTCGTTTTGTGAAGTAACCACCAAAATGCCGTTTCAGAATGCTACCGTCCTATTTTCCTAAAATATTAGACCACCTTACATGGACTATCTCCCAACCGGTACATCTCAAACCTTTTCGTCCATCCCGGGTAAAAAGGACAAATGTCTACCGAATCGATAGGAAGTGGGTCCGGTTTGTACTACAGGTACATGATCTATCGCCCGTGATTTTTTGCAAATATCATTTTTAGACTCGCAATATGTGGTTTCTTCAGAGATCCAATGCAAGTTCTAACGATGCTCGTCCCCTATCTTCATGCACACCGGTTCGACCATAGTTAGAAATTCAGATAATTCAAAACGGGCATAATAAATTCAAAAAAAATCCGAACAATGAAAATCCTTCGCGTGGTGTCATATTATGTTACATAGTTGAAAGGAAAAATACTAGACTTGGTATATTGATCATGTTTCGAAAAAACCTTCACAAAATGACCTATCATGTTCGAGGTTTCATGGCTTTCGGTCCAAATGACCAATGTTATGTGCTGAATCACGGCATAGTTTGTGATGTTGTGCCCACATTATGCATGTGTGTGGACATTGGTATGGAGAACAATGTTGCAGGAGGAAGTTTTCCTTTTTGTCGCACGGAAAAGCACTTTTCCATTTTCCGAGCGCAAAAAACTGGTCGTTTTGTGAAGTAACCACCAAAATGCCGTTTCAGAATGCTACCGTCCCATTTTCCTAAAATACTAGACCACCTTACATGGACTATCTCCCAACCGGTACATCTCAAACCTTTTGGTCCATCCCGGGTAAAAAGGACAAATGTCTGCCGAATCGGGAGGAAGTGGGTCCGGTTTGTACTACAGGTACATGATCTATCGCCCATGATTTTTTGAAAAAATCATTTTTAGACTCGCAATATGTGGTTTCTTCAGAGATCCAATGCAAGTTCTAACGATGCTCGTCCCCTATCTTCATGCACACCGGTTCGACCATAGTTAGAAATTCAGATAATTCAAAACAGGCATAATAAATTCAAAAAAAATCCGAACAATGAAAATCCTTCGTCGTGGTGTCATATTTTGTTACATAGTTGAAAGGAAAAGTACCAGACTTGGTATATTGATCATGTTTCGAAAAAACCTTCACAAAATGACCTATCATGTTCGAGGTTTCATGGCTTTTTCGGTCCAAATGACCGATGTTATGTGCTGAATCATGGCATAGTTTGTGATATTGTGCCCATATTATGCATGTGTGTGGACATTGGTATGGAGAACAATGTTGCAGGAGAAAATGGTTTTGAATTATTTATTTAAATCCAAAAACTTTTTTTGTTTAAAGTTTTTCTAAATTCCAAATTAATATTCAAATATATAAGTTAATTCATTTTAAAAGGTTACATTAATTATTTTTTAAAAATAGAAAATGGTTTTGGATTATTTATTCAAATCCATACACTTTTATGTTTAAAGTTTTTCTAAATTCCAAATTGATATTAAAAAAATATAAGATAATTAATTTTTAATTGTAAATGGTTCATATTTTAAATGGTTACATTAATTATTTTTTAAAATAGAAAATGGTTTTGAATTATTTATTTAAATCCAAACACTTTTTATGTTTAAAGTTTTTATAAATTCCAAATTAATATTCAAAAATATAAGTTAATTCATTTTAAAAGGTTACATTAATTATTTTTTAAAAATAGAATATGTTTTTGAATTATTTATTCAAATCCATACACTTCTTATGTTTAAAGTTTTTCTAAATTCCAAATTGATATTAAAAAAATATAACTTAATTCATTTTTAATTGTGAATGGTTCATATTTTAAATGGTTACATTAATTATTTTTTAAAACAGAAAATGGTTTTGAATTATTTATTCAAATCCAAACACTTTTTATGTTTACATTTTTTCTAAATTCCAAATTAATTATCATTTAAAAAACAATACAAATTTAAACCCCAAAACAAAAAATAAGGCGGGAACAGAGAGAAAATACCTGAAATTTTTTGAAAACAGGGGAATATGTCCCGGTTGGAGCCACCAACCGGGACTAAAGACCCCCTGCGCACCAAACCTTGGTCTGCTGAAAATATTGGAGTATAGGTCCCGGTTGGTGGCTCCAACCGGGACGTATAACCCTTTAGTCCCGGTTGGAGCCACCAACCGGGACTAACGGTCCTTTGGTTATAACCCTTTAGCCCTTCCTCTTCTTCTTCCCTTCCCTATCACTTCTCTGCTTCACCGACGCGCGCACAACCGCACCCGACGCCGGCAGGCTGCCCGAGCTCGCCGCCCCCGACGCCGTCAGGCTGCCCGAGCCCACGCGTTCCATCCGCCAGCACCGCCGCCTCCGTCCGTGCGCGCACCAGTCGTCGCCCACGACTCCGTCTTCCTCGACCCCGACCGTGCTCGCCGGCGTCGATTCGCTCAACCTCGACCTCCCGCGCTCTCTCCGACCAACCTCACGCGCTCAGGGTGAGCAAGCGAACCTTCTGGATGCCTCCTTCCTTCCCCTCTCACTGTAGTTCATGCCTGCGCCGTTAGATTCCGCGTTCGCCGCCGTCGGCCGTCGTTGTACCACCTTCTCCGGCAACCAACAGAGGGCGGCGCCACCAATTTTGAGTAGGCGCGGGCGGCGCTGGCAATCAGTAGGTGTGGGCGGCGCTGGCGAGCCGCGGCATCACGCTGACGTGGCCCACGGGCCTGCTGACCTTTGACCAGCTTGCTGATGTGGCCTAGGGCCCAGCACTCAGTGACAGTGGCTAGGTTCTGTCTTGGTAAAAAAAACCCAACCCTTTGCTGATGTCATATTGACACAGTAATTCAATTTTAAATGATTTAATAATTCCAGAAATTGATATAAACTTGTAAATTCAATATCTTTTTATTTATAAGTCAGAAAAATACAAATAATATATCAAATTGTTCAGAAAAATGAAACCTATTTATTTAACCTATAATCATGCATTGTTCAACAATTTAAATGACAAGTATAATTAGAAGAACAAATGCACCCCTCTCATATGTTCCGGAGTTTCCCCGAGTTAGGGTTTTCACCCGTCGGAACCCCGATTAAATCGTCGAGCATGTCTTAGGGTTACATTCCAATGCAAATTAACTTGTCATATCATCATACTTGCTTGAGCATTGCATCGATGCCATGTGTTGATTGTTTCCCTTTCTTTTCGGTGTTTCGATTATTAGGTTTATTATTAGTTAGGTATTATTAGGTTTATTAATTAGTTTGGTATTATTGGTCTTCGGCCCCACTGGTCAGTCACTGTGGGTAGCCCCAGACACGATTCACATTGTCAGTCACTGTGGTTAGATAAGGAATCATTAATACCCCTTAGGTGCATGTGGGTTCGACGATGTGCCTTTGCCAGGGCATTCTGAACCCTATTAAATCGATTCCAATATGGTATTTTGTTAGTATCTAGTGTTACCTATCTGCCGGATAGTTTCCCTTTTGTAGCCTTATACTCATGTTCCCCTCTCATATGCATCCGAGGTTTCTCCGAACTAGGTTTTACACCCCTCGGAACTCCGGAATATTGATTTTAGTTGATTTTAGCTAGAGTTACCTATCTACTACACGGTTTCCTTTTTGTAGCTAGGTTTAGGGTTTAGGGTTTCTCTTCATTTTTATTATTGTGTATGTATATATTAGGGTTTCTCCTTAACTTTCTCCTTTAGCCGCTTTGACTTATTCGTTTTCCACCTATGCAGAAAATATGGACCCACACGTCAGAGATGAAGAAAAGGAAGAGTTGATCCAAGGTGTGATCCGTGGGGAAGATAATTTAGACGTATCAACGTTTCTGAACAACTCCGGTGAGGGTGATCCTCTTTTTATCGGAATAGACAACTTGTTTGAGGTTGAAGGTGTTGCCTTCCGCGAGGGAGAAGGCGATGCCTTGTGTAATCGAGAAGACGACCGCTCCGGCGAGGTGCATGTAATATAAATCAATTCATTAATTAATCATCTGCTATCTATATAGAAATAGTAACGACGATCTTTCTTCTTTTAGCCTTCCGGATCGAAGGAATCTACTGAAAAGAGCAGACGAGGCCCAACCAAAAAGTTGCAAGACCATGAGAGGTTCAGGATCGAAGATGTCGCTGAAGACGGCAAACCGACAGCTCCCGAAGTTGTCGCAACCAAATTTGTGGCACAATGCGGAGTAATCGTTAGGGACTTAATCCCGATCACCATTAGAAATTGGAATAGGCCTGCTAATGCGGATGAAGAGGGAACATGTTTATTTGTCCCTAACCACGCCAAAGATTTACTGTGGAAGAGGCTCATGGTTAATTTCAAACTACCGAAGATAGAGCTGGATCCAAATGCGGAGGATCCAGTTGAGGACGCCTTACAACATGGGAGAGCCATGGAGGCTAAGGTCAGGGAGTGGGCTTTGAAGAAGATGGCCCAGTGTTTCACCAACTGGAAGAAAAGATTGCACCTTGACTATGTCGTGAAAAACAAGACTCCCGATTTCAAGAATATTCAGTTTGAGAAGATAAAACCATTATGGGCTGAGTTTGTGGAATACAAGAAATCAGAAAAAGCTAAGAAAATGTCTGAAACGAATAAGCTGAATGCTGCTAAGAAGAAGTATCACCATACTATGGGGCAAGGTGGCTACAGGGTTGGCATTCCTAAGTGGGAGAAACTTGAGCAGGAACTACGTGATAAAAAGATCACCCCAGAGACAGACGATTGGGTAGAACGTGCAAGGAATTGGTTTTACGGGCATGGGGGAACGTTGGACTCGGAAGGGAGGTGTATATATAACATACGACATAAAGAAGACCCCTTGCCAATCGAGAGGATCAGAAAAGCAGTAAAGGCTGTTAAAGATGGGGACTTCATTCCCGATAGAGAGAATGATGAGCTCACACTCGCCCTTGGAAATAAGGAACATGATGGACGAACACGAGGCACAATAGGATCCCAATCATGGAGGACTGGGTTTCCCGAAGAGAGGAAGAAATATCCTGATAGAAGCCGTCAGAGGAGTAAGGACAGGGCGGCAGTTGAAGCAGAAAGTCAGAAAGAGCGAATGCGTTTAATTGAAGAACGATTAAAGCAACAACAAGATGAAATTAACACACTTAAAGAGCAAAGTACTACCGGCCCATCTCAGCAGCACACTGCATTCGATGCTACCGGCCTATCGAATAATCAAAAAAGTAGTGTGGCTTCCACCGAGGTCCCGGGTGATGACAATGGCGATGACGATGATGCACCGACGATGGCTCCTGTTGGCTACCCAGTGGATGATATCACAGAGATGACACACTGCGAGCTACATGTCAAAGTTGTGAACATATCAATGAAGGTGGCGGTCGGCTATGCCTTACCAATTGGACCCACACCAACTTACCACTGTCGTCCGGTTCCAGAGGGCTACGCTGTTGTCGGCGTGGATGAAATCATGCCCACCCTTGAGGTTTTGGATCTTTACTACCCTGCTGGTGAAGGGGATGTGACTGTGCTGGGTGACGCAAAAAACGTCACCATTCTATGGCCGAAGGATTGTATCGTGCTTCGAAATCACACGCCAAGGCCATCTTCGCCGCCGCCTCACCCGTCTCCAGTGAGGTCGTCGCCGTCGCGGCACCCGTCTTCGTCGCCTCACCCGGCTCCGTCGCCTCACCAATCTCCGGTGCTGCCATCGCCACGGGAGCCATCGCCGGCGCCTCAGGATAAAAAGCGTAAGCGTACCGCTACTATGCGTTGTAAGCGATCGCCGAAACGTAAACAGGAGCCTCTTCCAAAAGTACCAACAGTTCCTCCCAAGAGAGCTCATGACTGTACTGAAGAGGAGACTGTGGCGATCGTTGATGCGGAAACGACAGCGTTTTTCGCTAAGCTGAGGCGGCCGAAAGAGCCAGAGTTCCCCAGCACCAAAGAAGAAAAATCCAAAGTGTTGAAAATGCTAAAGAATCTTCATCAACCAGAGCCAAAGCTGTCATCAGACTATGAGCGTTCTATTCTCAAGTCACATGCGGCACAAAAAGCCTCGAAGAGCAGTACTGATGCAAGCTGGAAATCTGTTGCCCAGCTCGGAGAACAAGAAAAACAGACTTGCGCCCCTCTCAAGGTGATTTCTCAAACCAATGTGGGGTCGAGCAAATATGGGGCCGAAGAGCAGTATGATCTAGAGGTAGTTGCACAATACGGAGAAGCTGCCGCTGCTCAAGGTATGAGTATTGCCTAGTACTTATCCCAGTTAGAGTTCTTCCCCGTGAGTGAAGTAGCATACAAATACCAGTACGGAAAACCTCTCGTCAAACCTGAGGAGGTAAACAATCTTCCAACAAAAATGCGAAGATTGCATAACTGGTACATGCATGCCACAAGGGCCGGGGCTAACTGGATAGTGATGAGGGTTACAAAAAAGCATCATGGGAAAGATAAGGATGACATGATATCCATTGAATTTGATGAACTATTTCAATTATTCAATCAAGACGCCTTGGACAAATCGATCATCAGTGCGTATTGTCTGTAAGTACTAATTCTGTAATTAATTTAGTCTCCAGCTATATTATTTTGTTTATTGCATGTATATAATCATACTGTAATATGCAGAATGAAGATTCTCGAATGCAGCAGAGGACAAATCTATGACATTGGCTTCATTGACCCATATTGGGTTCATGAAGCTAATCTCAAAATAAGCCCCCAGGATACGGAGGATAATATAGTACACGCGTTAAGGTTTCAAGAAACCAAAAGGGAAATATTATTTCCTTACAACTTCCAGTGAGTGTTATTGTCTTGTATACACTTTCTATTTCGCTTACTCGATGTTAAGTATATAATTGATTAGTTCTGCATTCGCAGGTACCACTATATTCTGTTAATCATTCAACTTGACAAAGGGCGTGTACTAGTCATGGACTCGAAACATAAACCCCTTGAGACGTGGAAGGACATGCAGATACTTATCCAGCGGTAATTCTAATCATTACGACACTATATCGGCAACGTTCGTGAATTTTATGATATCAAGTACTTAATAACTTATTTTATTCGTTTTCTACGCCGGGCAGCGCTTGGAAACGGTTCACCAAGAAGGCTAGGGGTGTTTGGAAAGAGGAGCTTACATTTTAACCACTAAATGTAAGCACCACTAGCTATATCCGCGCATCTCTTTGATTCTAGTTTTGATACAGTTATTATCATGCTTGATTATTATTTTGATTGAACTCTGTTCTCGTAAAGTGTCTGACGCAGGGACCAGGTAACAATCTATGTGGATACTATGTATGCGAGTTCATCCGGCAGACGTGCGATGAGAAGGGCAGAAATTTAGAGCAACTCCACGTACGTAAACAATTTATATAGTTTTTAATTACAATCAAATTGTGTTTAGTTTCATATTCATATAGGTTGACTCCTTTTTTAAATCAGATCGAACGTCTACGGGACGGTCTTCTGCCAAAGGATCGCGTACGAGCAATTCAGGAGGAATTGGCGGGATTCTTGGATGCAGAAGTCCTAAACACACAAGGGGAATACTACTCGGCTGTGTATAGACAATAGGAATTGTAAAAATAGCAACTTTCAAGAAATTGGCCGGTAGCATCGAATAGCAACTTTTGTATGTAGTGCATGAACTCGATCCGTGTATTGAATGTAATGTTGTCATGATGATCTTGTGTAATATAAGGTTCCTTCGTTGATAAGGGCAAAACACTAAATAAACAATAAAACAACCTAAATTAATTCTCTGCCGCGGCACAAAAAGTGGCGAAAATGCTACCGCGGCAACAAAATGTGCCAAAATGAATTCTCTGCCGCGGCAGAGAAATGGGCCAAATCTCTGCCGCGGCAGCAGGTTATTAGTCCCGGTTCGTGTTACGAACCGGGAATAATGCTCCACCCCCCCCCCCCTCGAGCTCTGATGCCGCCACGTGTGCCCCATTTGTCCCGGTTGGTGGGGCAACCGGGACTAAAGGTTAGAGCTTTAGTCCTGATTGCCCCGTCCCGGTTGGGCAACCGGGACTAATGGCCCTTACCAACCGGGACGCATGGGCCCTTTTCTACCAGTGGGCGTGTACTAGTCATGGACTCGAAACATAAACCCATTGAGACGTGGAAGGAGATGCAAATGCTTCTCTAGCGGTAATTCTAATCATTATGGCACTATATCGGCAATGTTTGTGAATTTTATGATATCAAGTAATTAGTAACTTCTTTTATTCGTTTTCTTCGCCGGGGAGCGCTTGGAAACGGTTCATCAAGAAGGCTAGGTGGTTTGGAAAGAGAATCTTACATTTAAACCACTAGATGTAAGCACCAGTAGCTATATCTGTGTATCTCTTTGATTCTAGTTTTGATACTGTTATTATCATGCTTGATTGTTATTTTGATTGAACTATGTTCTCGTAAAGTGCCTGACGCAGGGACCAGGGAACAATTTATGTGGATACAATGTTTGCGAGTTCATCCGTCAGACGTGCTGTGAGAAGGGGAGAAATTTAGAGAAACTTACCATACGTAAACAATTTCTATAGTTTTTAATTACCATCAAATTGTGTTTAGTCTCATTCATATAGATTGACTCCTTTTTTAAACCAGATCGAACATCTTCGGGACGGTATTCTGCCAAAGGATCGCGTACGAGCAATTCAGGAGGAATTGGCGGGATTATTGGATGCAGAAGTCCTAGACCCAAAAGGAGAATACTATTCGGGTGTGTATATCCAATAGGGATTGTACAAATAGCTTATTTTGTATTTAGTGCATGAACTCCGTATATCGAATGTAATATGTTCGACACTTGGATCCATATTGTCATGATGATCTTGTGTAATATAATGGTTCCTTCATTGATGAGTGCAAAACACTAAATAAAAAATAAAACAACATAAATGAATTCTCTGTCGCGGCACAAAAATTGGCCAAAATGCTGCCACGGCAAAAAAAGGTTGCCAAAAGGAATTATCTGCCGCGGCAGAGAGTTATTTGTCCCGGTTCGTGTTATGAACCGAGACGGTTGCTCCTCCCTGAAGGGAATATGCCCTAAGGGGAAATAATAAAGTGTTTATTATGTGTATTCCAATTATGTGATAGATGTTTATTTTGCATGCTATTATTGTATTAATACGGAAACGTTAATACATGTGTGTTTAATAAACAAACAGAAAGTTCCTAGTTATGCCTCTCTCATAAACTAGCTCGTTGATTAACAAGATGATCAAAGTTTCCTGATCATGGACATTGGATGTTGTTAATAACGGGATCACAACATTAGTGTAATGGTATGATGAACATTCATCTGAAGTATAGCATTACTATCAAAGTCATTGAGTTTATATTGCTATAACAACTTACGAAGTGATCCTAATCCTTAGACCATGAGATCATGTCAATCACTAGCACCAGAAGAGTTTCTTGATAACATCAAACGTCACACCGTAACAGGGTGATTATAAAGATGGATTCAGAACTAACAAAGTGTAATGTTGAGGCCCATGGATCGAGAGTGGAATTTGTTGATCCCGATGACAGATAGATATACTCTGGGCCCTCTCGGTGATATCACATTGGTTAGCTTGGAAGCAAGTGATTTGATCACTAGAATGTTATATCACGGGAACGAGAAAAGAGTGCATGTTAGTAACGAGATCAAACTAGGTATGGATACCGATGATCGAATCTCGGACATGTAATATATCGTGAAACAAAGGGATTAAGATACTAGCGTAAAAGGTTCCGACGATCACAAGAAAGTCTTCGTTGAATGTGTGGGAGTCAGTATGGGTCTCCAGATCCCGCTTCTAATTATTGATCCGAGAGGGGTCTCGATCATGTCTGCATTATTCACGAACCGTAGGCTGACACACTTAAGAGACACTGACATCCAACTGGAGCAAAAGTTTCATGCCGAAAGAATGAACAAGCGCAGGAATTTATTTCACTAGATACCGAAACAGGTTTTCGGGTGAAATTGCATAAAGTGGTTATGCATGTGAAATAGAATTCTAGCAAGGGGTTATTTGTGAATGTTTGTCATTAAAGTAATTGACAAAATTCTGAATAAAATGAAAGAGTTTTATTTAATGAGAGTTTGCATTAAATTTGGTGGAAATTTAATGGCTTGTTTGAGTGGGATTTTGAGTGGAGGGATTTGAATGGATTTTTGTGAGTGGAGTGTGCACCCACATGAATGAACGAGGGGAGGGGGCAGCCCCATGGCCGGCGGCCACCCCCTTGGGTGCCCCCCTCCTCCTATAAAAAGAACCCCCTCTCCTATCTCTCACTCACACCTCCTCGTGAAGGATCTCTCTCCCCCTCTAGAATTTATCCCCCATGGTCTCGGACTAGCGAGATACATGTTCCTGATGGCTATTCGGCAAGAAAGAGTTGTGCTTCCGCTGCATCGCTGGAGCGAGGAGGCGGAGGTTGCTCGGTGCCTCGAACGTGTGTGCGAGCACGGATGCGCTGCTGATTTGCGGTGCAAGGACTTCCTCTCGATCTTGAGATCGGCAATAGATCGTCTACATCAACCACGATTCGAACTCGTTAAGCTTTGTCGGTCTTTAAGGGTATGTTCTCTACGGATATACATCCGCCTGTTTTTTGTATCTAGTAGATAGATCTTGGTACATAGTTCACATCATAGGAAATTTTTTGTTTTCTATGCTGCGAACCCTACAGTGGTATCAGAGCCGGATCTATGCATAGATGCTTTACACGGGTAGTACACATATGAGTATGTGGGCGATGATCATCATGTTGTTGCTCCTTAGTTGTAATTTTGGATATTGGTGGCATAGTGGGATGAAGCGTCCCGGACAAACTTTACATGTCCTCGTACATGAGACCTATTCCATTCTTGACATGCAACTAGTTTGCATAAGTGGCTAGAGGGTGTATGTCTCTCCTACTATATTCAATATCTATTTATCAATGAGTTGTCAACAATTTGGTTATCCTCGTTGTGGTTCATGTCCGTAGGTAAGAACGGTTCTATCTCGAAAGCCCTAAGACGCATAAAACTTGCATTGGATAAATTAGAGGCGTCTAGTTTAGATTGTTGCTGGGCTAGTGTTATGATATAGTGATGTTGTAAATAGAAGTATGAGATGATACTCTTACAACACACATAGCGTGTAAACTCCATAGACCTTGGACTTACACATAAAGGTATGATAGTGTTCATACCACGATGCGCATGATAGAGATCATATGCGGGAACCATATCATTTCACTAATAAACATGTGATGTTTGATAGCATCTAATATTGCTTTTTTAGCGCTTTGTTAGCATAATAAGATGATCCCTCATTTAAATATCAAGATAAGAATGTGTTCTTCCTTTAGTATGCACCGATTATGTTTTTGTCGCTCCAAGACATCACGTGATCGGGTGTTCTTAGATCCATGACCATATTTCGGGTGTAAAACAGTTACACACGCGAATACTAAGGTTCTAACTTGGCGAGCCTAGCATGTACAGACATGGCCTCAGAACACGGACCGAAACGTTAAGCATGAGTCATATAGTAGATATGATGCCCATTTGATGCTCGCCTTTGAAGCTATACCGACTCACGTGATGATCGAACTTGGTGTAGTGGATTTGGTTCATGTAATCACCAAAAAGGCACGAGGGATGCCGTTTTTGAGTGGGAGTTCATTCGTAATATGGATTAGTTGAACTTAATCTATCATAAAGTTAGTCTAAAATTTACAAATTCTGTTGTAGATGGCACCACCTGCTTTTAATTTCAATGTGTTCATGGAGAAAGAGAAACTTGCAACAAACGGTAGCAACTTTACCGAATGGGCCATGAATTTGAGGATTCTCCTCTCTGATGCACAAAACCAGTATGTGCTAGAAGCGCTGCTAGGCCCCCCAACTTTTGCGGATGCCCCGAAGGAGGAGAAGAATGTCTATCAGACTCGTCAGGAGGACCACAACTTAGTTCATTGCGGCATATTGTATGGGCTAGAGCCGGAACTTCGAAAGCGTTTTGAAAACGGCAATGCATTTGATACAATGGGTGAGTTGAAAATGATTTTCGACACACATGCTGCTGTAGAGAGCTTCAATGCTTCAGAAAAGTTCTTTAGCTGCACAATGGAAGAGCACAGCTCCGTTAGTGAGCATGTACTCAAGATGTCGGGTTACGCCGATAATCTTATATCCTTGGGAATATCGATTCCCATTGACTTAGGCATCCATCGTGTTCTGCAGTCTCTGCCACCTAGCTATAAGAGCTTTGTGATGAACTATAATATGCAAGGCATGAAGAAGTCTCTCCACGAGCTTCTATCAATGCTTAAAACTGCAGAAGTGGAAATCAAAAAGGAACATCAAGTGTTGATGATCAATAGGAACACTGGTTTCAAGAAAGACAAGAAGGGAAAATGGAAGGGAAGTAAAGGCGGCAAGCCGGTTCCCGTGCCTAAAAAGAAACCTCGAGTTGGACCTAAGTCTGATACCGAGTTCTACTATTGCACGGGGACTGGCCACTGGAAGCGCAACTGCCCCATGTATTTGGCAGACAAGAAGGCCGGCAAGCCAAACAAAGGTATATATGATATACATGTTATTGATGTGTACTTGACTAGTGCTCGTAGTAGCACCTGGGTATTTGATACAGGTTCAGTTGCTAATATTTGTAACTCGAATCAGGGGCTGCGGAACAAGCGACCGCTAGCAAGGGGTGAGGGCAAGATGCGTGTCGGCAATGGATCAAGCGTTGATATGATCGCCGTCGGAACGCTACCTCTCCATTTGCCGTCGGGATTAGTTATAAAATTGAATAATTGTTATCTGGTGCCTGCACTGAGCATGAACATTGTATCTAGATCGTGTTTGATGCGAAGTGGTTATTCATTTAAATCCGAGAACAATGGTTGTTCCATTTATATGAATGAAAACTTTTATGGTCATGCAACGATGATGAATGGTTTATTTCTATTAGATCTCGATGATAATATTACACATATTCATAATGTTGATGCTAAAAGGATTAAACTTAATGATGATATATCCGCATATATGTGGCACTGCCGTCTAGGTCATATTGGCGTTAAACGCATGAAGAAGCTCCATTCAGATGGAATTTTGGAATCACTTGATTCTGAATCATTTGATACATGTGAGCCATGCCTTATGGGCAAGATGACTAGAATGCCGTTTTTCGGTTCAATGGAATGGGCGACAGATTTATTGGAAATCATACATTCTGATGTATGTGGTCCAATGAGTGTGTCGGCGCGAGGTGGATATCGTTATTTTTTTACTTTCTTGGATGATTTGAGTAGATACGGTTATATCTACTTGATGAAACACAAGTCTGAAACCTTTGAAAAGTTCAAGGAATTTCAGAATGAAGTGGAAAATCATCGTAATAGAAAGATCAAATTTCTACAGTCCGACCGTGGAGGTGAGTATCTAAGTTACGAGTTTAGCACTCACATGAAAGAGTGTGGAATTGTTTCACAACTCACATGTGCCGGAACACCACAGCAAAATGGTGTGTCGGAACGTCGTAATCGTACTTTATTAGATATGGTTCGATCTATGATGTCTATGGCGGACTTGCCGTTGTCATTTTGGGGTTATGCACTAGAAACTGCTACATTCACTTTAAATCGGGCACCATCTAAATCCGTTGAAAAGACACCGTATGAATTGTGGTTTGGAAACAAACCTAAGCTGTCATTTCTTAAAGTTTGGGGATGCGATTTTTATGTGAAGAAACTTCAACCGGATAAACTCGAACCCAAAGCGGAAAAATGCGTCTTCATAGGATACCCTAAGGAAACTATGGGGTATTCCTTCTATCACAGATCCGAGGGCAAGGTTTTTGTTGCCAAGAATGGATCCTTTCTAGAGAAAGAGTTTCTCGCGAAAGGTGTGAGTAGTCGGAAGGTAGAACTCGAAGAGGTTATTGAACCTTGTCTTCAAAGTATGGCGAGTAGCACAGCGCCGGAAGTTGTTCCGGAGTTGGCTTCACCTGTTGAAGAAGGAACTAATGATAATGATCATGAAATTCTGAAAGAGAGTACTACCGAACCTCGCAGGCCTAGCAGGACGCGTGCAGCTCCTGAGCTGTACGGAAATCCTATCATGAATTTCATGGTTGATGAAAATGATGACCCTGCGACGTATGAAGAAGCAATGATGATCCCGGATTCTAACAAATGGTGAGAAGCCATGAAATCCGAGATGGAATCCATGTATGAAAATCAAGTTTGGAACTTGGTGGAATTACCTCAGGACCGAAAGGCCGTGGAGAATAAATGGATTTTCAAAAGAAAAACTGATGCTGATGGTAATGTGACCGTCTATAAAGCTCGACCTGTCGCAAAGGGGTTTCGACAAATTCAAGGAGTTGACTATGATGAGACATTCTCTCCCGTAGCAATGTTAAAGTCAGTTAGGATTATGTTAGCAATTGGTGCATATTTCAATTATGAGATATGGCAGATGGATGTCAAAACCGCGTTTCTCATTGGTAATATTGGAGAAGAGTTGTATATGATACAACCAAAGGGTTTTGTAGATCCTAAGGATGCTAACAAGGTGTGCAAGCTTCAGCGATCCATCTATGGATTGAAGCAAGCATCACGAAGTTGGAATCTCCTCTTTGATGAGGTGATCAAAGAGTTTGGATTTGTCCAAACTTATGGAGAAGCTTGTATTTACAAGAAAGTGAGTGGGAGCAATGTGGCATTTCTGATATTATATGTGGATGACATATTATTGATCGGAAATGATATAGATCTTTTAAACAGTGTTAAAAGTTATCTAAACAGCAAATTTTCAATGAAGGACCTAGGTGAAGCGTCATACATATTGGGCATAAAGATCTATAGAGGTACATCTAGGCGCCTAATAGGTCTATCGCAAAGTACATACCTTGATAAGATTTTAAAGAAGTTTAAAATGGACGGAAGTAAGAAGGGGTTCTTACCTATGTTGCAAGGCAAGACATTGAGTAAGACTCAAAGTCTGGCTTCGACGTAAGAAAGAGAGATAGTGGACAAAGTCCCCTATGCTTCAGCCATAGGCTCTATAATGTACGCCATGCTATGTACAAGACCGGATGTGGCACATGCTATTAGTTTGACTAGTAGGTACCAACCGGATCCAGGTTTGGAACACTGGATAGCGGTCAAGAATATCCTTAAGTACTTACAAAGAACTAAGGATATGTTTCTTGTATACGGAGGTGAAGAAGAGCTCGTCGCTAAGTGTTATGTTGAAGCTAGCTTTGACACCGATCCGGATGACTCTAAGTCTCAATCCGGATACGTATTTCTGATGAATGGCGGAGCGGTTAGTTGGAGGAGCTGCAAACAACCTGTGGTGGTGGGATCAATAACCGAGGCCGAATATGTTGCTGCTTCGAAAGCGGCTAAGGAAGCAGTTTGGATGAAGGAGTTCATATCCGAACTAGGAGTGGATGCAAACGTGTTGGACCCAATGGTGATCTATTGTGACAACAATGGTGCCATTGCCAATATCAAACTGCCAAGGTCTCACAAGCATTCCAAGCATATTAAGCGCCGGTTTCACTCCATCCGCGAGCATGTCAAGGATGGAGATATAAAGATTTGTAAAGTACACACGGATCTCAATGTAGCAGATCCGTTGACTAAAACTCTCCCTAGAGAAAAACATGATCAACACCACAACTCAATGGGTGTTAGATTTATCACTATGAGACTAAAGGGAATATGCCCTGAGAGGCAATAATAAAGTGTTTATGATGTGTATTCCACGAATATGATACATGTTTATTTTTCATGCTATAATTGTATTAATACGGAAACGTTAATACATGCGTGTTTAATAAACAAATAGAAAGTTCTTAGTTATGCCTCTCTCATAAACTAGCTCGTTGATTAACAAGATGATCAAGGTTTCCTGATCATTGACATTGGATGTTGTTAATAACAGGATCACAACATTAGTGTAATTGTGTGATAAACATTCATCCGAAGTATAGCATTACGATCAAAGTCATTGAGTTTATATTGCTATAACAACTTACGAAGTGATCCTAATCCTTAGACCATGAGATCATGTCAATCACTAACACCAGAAGAGTTTCTTGATAACATCAAACGTCAAACCGTAACAGGGTGATTATAAAGATGGATTCAGAACTAATAAAGTGTTATGTTGAGGCCCATGGATCGAGAGTGGAATTTGTTCATCCTGATTACGGATAGATATACTCTGGGCCCTCTCGGTGATATCACATTGGTTAGCTTGTAAGCAAGTGATTTGATCACTAGAATGTTATATCACGGGAACAAGAAAAGAGTGCATGTTAGTAACAAGATCAAACTAGGTATGGAGATACCGATGATCGAATCTCGGACATGTTATATATCGTGAAACAAAGGGATTAAGATACTAGCGTAAAAGGTTCCGACAATCACAAGAAAGTCATCGTTAAATGTGTGGGAGTCAGTATGGGTCTCCAGATCCTGCTTCTGATTATTGATCCGAGAGGGGTCTCGATCATGTCCGCATTATTCACGAACCGTAGGGTGACACACTTAAGAGACACCGACATCCAATTGGAGCAAAAGTTTCATGCCGAAAGAATGAACAAGCACAGGAATTTATTTCACTAGATACCGAAACAGGTTTTCGGGTGAAATTGCATAAAGTGGTTATGCATGTGAAATAGAATTGTAGCAAGGGGTTATTTGTGAATGTTTCTCATTAAAGTAATTGACAAAATTCTGAATAAAATAAAAGAGTTTTATTTAATGAGAGTTTGCATTAAATTTGGTGGAAGTTTAATGGCATGCTTGAGTGGGATTTTGAGTGGAGGGATTTGAATGGATTTTTGTGAGTGGAGTGTCCACCCCATGAATGAAGGAGGGGAGGGGGCAGCCCCATGGCCGACGGCCACCCCCTTGGGTGCCCCCATCCTCCTATAAAAGGCACCCCCTCTCCTCTCTCTCACTCACACCTCGTCGTGAAGGATCTCTCTCCCCCTCTAGAATTTATCCCCCATGGTCTCGGACTAGCGAGATACATGTTCCCGATGGCTATTCGGCAAGAAAGAGTTGTGCTTCCGCTGCATCGCTGGAGCGAGGAGGCTGAGGTTGCTCGGTGCCTCAAACGTGTGTGTGAGCATGGATGCGCTGCTGATTTGTGGCGCTAGGACTTCCTCTCGATCTTGAGATCGGCAAGAGATCGTCTACATCAACCACGAGTCGAACTCGTTAAGCTTTGTCGGTCTTCAAGGGTATGTTCTCTATGGATATGCATCCGCCCGTTGTTTGTATCTAGTAGATAGTTCTTGGTACATAGTTCACGTCGTAGGAAAATTTTTGTTTTCTATGCTGCGAACCCTACACTCCCCCCTCGCACTGAGCAGCGGCCACGTGTATGCTCTTTTGTCCCGGTTGGTGGGGCAACCAGGACTAAAGGTTGGGGCTTTAGTCCCGATTGCCCCATCCCGGTTGTGGAACCGGGACAAAAGCCCCGTACCAACCAGGACACAAAGGGCGGTTTGCACTAGTGAATGGCCGGGTAAGATGATCGTATACGGCGGACATAGAGACTATGTCGTCCCATATAAGACAAGTTTGTTAATCTTGCAGGAACCAACAAGCCGATTCTTAGGAGGAAAGGCCGAGTCAGATAAAACACGTGGCAAATTTCCGAGTGAGGTTCAGGAGGGACCATAGTAAAGCACAGTCAAAAGAGAAGGGCGATGCCGGGTGACACGAAAGGAGCCGGGTGATGCCTAAAGCAGGGGCTGACGTACAAAGTTACTACATGACACCAAAAGAACTGGAGGTTACGTATGTGAAGACCGTTAGCTCCCAGCTTTACGGACTGGGCCACTGGGCTTAGTAGAAGCCCATGACCCGACCCGTGCGATAAGGACCAAGATCCAACCAGTAACCCTAGGACCCAAAGGGGTGTAACCTAGCTGGCAATTGCATATATAGGGAGAGGCATATCTAGGGATAGAGGAGGTTGGACCAAATAGGGAACCAGGGCACTGAACCTTTTTTCAAACAGCTCTAGGAGCACTTGTAAACCACGAGTATCAGTAAAATTCCTAAGTGTGGAGAGTTCTTCGTGTTCTTCGTGCGCGGCAAGACCATGCACTCCCTGCCCGGTGACCACAAGCATCCATTCGGCCCAAACTTAAGCCTGCCCATGGAATTTGCCGTGACACCACCACGACATTTGTCGCCCACCGTGGGGCAGAAGAAGGTGCTTGATGGAGTCTTCATCCGGACGGGCATCCTCATGACCAAGACCGGCGAACGCGTCTACTCCAGCCTCATCTAGAGGTTTGGGGCGCTCAACTTCATTAGGGACAATGCAGGCTGCTTCGGGACCAAGCCGTTCCCTAGGGGAGATCGCTTCGTCAAGTTCGGCAAGCACCAAGTCTACGTCGCGGTGCGCTTGGAGCGCGCATATCCAGAGCGCGTCGTCCTGTCGCCGGATCCACCTATAGTTCCCGCCTTAGGAAAACTTTAGCAGCTCGTCTCCATTGAGGTAATGATGACAGCTCCCAACCCAACAGCACCCCCAATAGTTCTCGTAGTGAACGAGAATGCTGAGGGAACAAATCAAGAAGTAACGCCAAGGCGACAAGAACAGAAAAGGAACCGCTAGAAAAGCCAGAAAACATAGCTAGGAGTAAGAGAGCCAAAGAGATGAAAGAGGCAATAGACAAGTTAGCACAGCCAGTAGCGCAAGCCGCTGACCCGGTGCACGTGCAGGCCGAGTTGGAAGAGGCTAGGATAAAAGTCCTTGAAAAAGCAAAGGAGCTGGCTAAATTGTAGCAAGATGTAGATATCACTATTCGAGAGCTTAACTCGGCAAATCGAGTCAAGGGCGCGAAGACCCAGCTTGATACCACAAGGTTAAGAGGGAGAAACCTCAATGAGGAGCTGACGGATGCAACATCAAAGATAACACAAGAAAACAGCAATGAAACACCTTGCGTCCTACGTACAACACTGCAGCAGCAAATTTGAGAGCCGTAGAGGCAGCAATGGCTGAGCTCCCCCATTTGACGGGTGAAGCAAAGAAAAAGCAAGAAGAACGAGTGAATGAATTGGTAAAGGTCGCAGGGATGCTGAATGAATCTTACTACAGGGCTAATCCTGGTATAGCAGGAAGGTCTCAGCTGGTTCACTCGGCAACCCCCATCCCGGCGAGGTCAGCAGGCCACACAGCCTCCTCACCCGGAGTGGCACCAAAACAGAGAAAAGAAAAGAGCGTAGATTATGGGAGGAACAAGCAGATGGTTACCTATGACCCGGCAATAGCTTAGGGAAACCCAGCACATGCATAGGGAACAAGAAGAAATAATGTTCAGGGAAATGAAAACCAGGAAAATGCAGGCCGAGAAAGGCAAGCAGGACAAAGGAATGACAATGGAGGGCAAAATTTTGCGCCTCAACCTAGGCTGGAGCTCACTCGGCAGGAGGAGGAAATCCAGCTCCGAATAATGCATCAGTTCAACCCCAAAGAAGACAGCAAAGCGCGGGAAAAGTAGTGCAGCAACCTGCAGACCCGAACGCAAAAAGATACAACAATGGTTACTCGGCAATGGTAAATGATGGATATGAGTTGCCGGATCACGTGTACCAAGCAATGGGAGCCAGACTCGGAGGCAGAAATCTTCATCCGGATGATGCAAGGCAAAAGTTAGATCGAATAAAGATGGCAGAACTCATCGAGTCGCAAGGTCCATAGGGTCCACCATGCTTTGTCCCAAGGATCATGAAGGAGCCACCTGTGCCAAATTTTCAGCTGGCCAGATGAACGAAAACTTATGATGGAAACACAAAGCCAGAAGATTGGCTCATAGACTATGGAACCATGGTAAAAATCACGCAGGGAAATTTGAGATGGGCAGTACGATACGTACCGCAGATGCTGGAAGGACCAGCTCGAGTATGGCTGAATAATTTGCCACCAGGAAGCATCAACAGCTGGATCGATTTTCAGGATGGTTTCGTGAGCAACTTCACAAGCACGTACAAGAGGCCGAATCGCCCACAGCAGCTCGCTATGTGCAAGCAAAGGACGAATGAAATGGACATGGAATTTCTCACAAGATGGTGCACAATGCGTAACTCTTGCGAAGGGGTAATCGAGTCTCAAGCCATAGCGTGGTTTGCACAAGGGTGCAGACATGGAAGTGTATTATGGCAAAGATTACAGAGAGATATGCCGGCAAGCTTGGCAGAAACAATTAGAATCGTCGACTCATATGCGTTAGGAGATCCTACTCAGCCTTTGCTCATGTCAGCAGATGAGATGACTGAGACTCAGATCTATGATGCTGCCGGGTCGCACAGACGCCATGAAAGAGCTGAGTATAGAAGAAAAAGAAGAGACGAAAGACCAGATTACATATATGGGTCAACTCAGGTCGCAGCGGTGAGTCAGGATCATCTAGATGCTGGAAGTAGCCAACGTCAAAGAACAAATAGGCAACAGCAATGGATGCCAAAGAATGATTGCAAAAAGCCATATGAACAAAGAAAACCATATCACGACAGGAAGAAATATACCTATGAGATGATGCTGGATCAGCCGTGTAAGTTTCACACGCCTAGTCCAAGTAATCCAACAAATCACACAAAAAGACAATGCACTTGGTTTCAGAAGGGAGATAGAGTGGATTCGCCGAGTAAGCAACTACCACCACACCCCCTCCAGCACTCACAGGATGAAATTCTTAAGCTTTTGGAGCTGAGCATAGGTATGAGAACAGACATCCAAGATACCATAACCAAGAATCAGGTGCATAACCCAAGAGATGATGACGTCCATGTCGGCCATGGAAATAGAAATGAGTATAGAGAACATCACCAGAGCTATGTCGTATTTGTCATAGAGCTGAATGACAAAACGAGTCAGCAAAGACGAATGATGGAAGTAAATGCCACAATGCCAGCAATTCCAAAGTACATGCATTGGTCTGAACAGGAGATAACTTGGAGCATAAAGAACCACCCCAAGATCATGCCAACCCCAGGTGGTTATGCTCTTGTCTTGGATCCAACTTTCATGGGCCCTGATATGAATGTGAAATTTTCCAAGGTACTGATTGATAACTACAGCAACATCAACATCATGTACAAGGATACTATGCTTAAGTTTGGCATTACTACGAACATGATGGAGCCGACTAAGACCACTTTTCACGGGATCGTGCCATGCATTACTATGAGCCAATTGGCAAAATCTGGGTTGACGACTTATTCGGCAACAGAGAAAATTGTTGCACTAAATCCATAGAGTTCGAGGTGGTTGACCTGGTCAGTTCGTACCATGCCTTACTCGACAGGCCGGCTATGTCAAAGTTTATGGCTACTCCTCACATCGCTTACTTGAAGATGAAACTTCTAGATCCTTGTGGAGTTATCACAGTCGAAGGAGATTACAAAAGATCAATTCCTTATGCCTCAGCAGGATCTTCCCTAGCCGAATCACTGGTCATAGCATAGGAAAAGCACCAAATGATGGAGGTGGAAGCATTGGCCAAAGCAGCGCAAATGTCCATGCCGACACTGACTAATCCGCATGGCAGTGTGTCATTCCAAGCTACTAAGGAAACTAAGAAAGTACAGGTGGATGAGACTTTCCCAGAGCGCACAGTTACCATTGGTGCTGGGTTGACTAACAAATAGAAAAGCGAGGTCACCAGTTTCCTCCGTGAGAATCGGGATATTTTTGCAAGGTCCACATAAGATCTACAAGGAGTCCCGAGGGAGCTGGTTGAGCACTCACTTCATGTAAGGCCAGATGCCAAGCCATTGAAGCAACCCCTCTGCCGCTTCACTGAGGATAGGAGGAAAGTGATAGCTACCGAGATAGCCAGGCTCTTAGCTACTGGGTTTATCATGGAAGTGCTGCATCGAGATTGGTTATAAAATCTAGTCTTGGTCGAGAAGAAAAAAGATGACCCGAACATGGCAGTGGTATGTCGCATGTGCATCGATTACACGAACCTCAATAAGGCGTGTCCAAAAGATCCATTTCCCCTGCCACAGATCGATCAAGTCATAGAATCTACTACCCGGTGTGAGTTGTTATCATTTGTGGACCCGTATTCTGGTTTCCACCAGATACGACTGAATCCAAATGATCAAATAAAGACGGCTTTTATCACCCCGTATGGGGATTATTGCTATCGTACCATGTCGTTTGCATTGAGAAATGCAGGTGCAACATATCAAATATGCATGCAAAAATGCTTGCAAGATCAATTGGACAAAAATGTTCATGTATATGTCGATGATGTGGTGATAAAAACCAAGCAAAGTGATACTCTAATTAAGGAATTGCGTCAAACATTCGCAAACTTAAGGAGATTCCGGATGAAACTTAACCCGGAAAAATGCACATTTGGCATCCCGGTTGGAAAATTACTCGGATTCCTTCTATCCAGCCAAGGAATTGAGGCTAACCCGACAAAGATCAGGTCCATCGAAAGAATGGAATTTCCAAAAACCCTTAACGATGTCCAGAAGTTCATAGGATGCCTGTCTTCGTTGAGTAGATTTATTAGTCGGCTAGGCAAAAAAACCCTACCATTATATTAACTGATGAAAAAATTAGACAAATTCGCATGGACACAACAAGATGATAGCGCTTTACATGAACTCAAAAAGATGTTGGAAATAGCACCAATATTAGCTTCACCATTATCAAAAGAGCCAATGCTGCTCTATGTCACCGCAACCAATAGAGTTGTAAGTGCAGTGATAGTGGTAGAACGTGAGGAAGAGGGAAAATTAGTCCAAAGACCAGTATATTACTTGAGCGAAGTGCTCTCTATATCAAAGTAAAATTACCCTCATTACCAAAAAAATGACGGATGGGGTGTAAATGGCAGCAATGAAACTGAAGCATTATTTCCAAGAACACCCAATCCGGATAATATGTGAGGCACCTATCTCAGATATATTGGGTAGCAAAGATGCGAGTGGCCGAGTCGCAAAATGGGCCATAGATCTAGCACCATATACTACACAATATGATAGGCGAGATGCAATTAAATCTCAAGTTGTAGCTGATTTCTTCGTAGATTGGATGGAAATGCAATACCAACCACCATTGCCATATCCAAATTACTGGAAGATGCATTTTGATGGATCCAAGACAAAAATGGGTATAGGTGCCGGGATAGTGCTCACATCACCAAAAAAGGATCAGGTCAAATATGTGTTACAGATCCACTTCGCTGCATCCAATAATGTAGCCGAGTATGAAGCACTTGTCCATGGCGTAAAAGTAGCTAAGGAAATTGGCATTAAAAGGATCATGTGTGTTGGTGGATCGGATATGGTGATCCAGCAAGTATCTGGGCATTGGGACGCATTGGATGCAAACATGGCATTATATCGTTTTCACGTGCAACAAATTTCGGGATACTTCGAAGGGTGTGAATTTCATAACGTACCCAGAGCAGAGAATGAGGCACCAGATGTACTATCCAAGTTAGGCTCACCTTGGCAAGCAATTCCTCCAGGAGTAGCATTGGAGCACCTCAGAAAACCATTAATCAAGCCATCACCAGAATCCGAGTCAATCAGGCTCACCCCATCGAATCAAGGATCAAACACGGTGCCAATGGACATTGACTCAGGGGCAGGTTCGAGTCACTCGGGGACTGACCCGTCCACCTCGGGGGTTGCCGAATCACACTCGGGGACTCCTCAGGTTATGTCGGTAGAGCCAATGGAAATTGATGAAGAAACAGATCCGGCACCGCTGATACCAACGTGGGCGCAACCAATATTAAACTACTTAAAAGATGGAACTTTAACAGAGGATGAGATATTGGCAAGACAAATGGAAAGAAGAGCAAAATCCTACACTATAATCAACAAGGAGCTGTACAAAAGAAGTGTGACAAGTGTACTACATCGTTGTACATGCCCAGAGAAAAGCCAAGAAATTTTGTTGGATATTCACCAAGGAGAATGTGTGCACCATGCATCATCAAAGGCAATCCGACATGGATTCTATTGGCCAAGCGCAATGGCAGAAGCACAAGAGCTAGTAGGAAAATGCAACGGTTGCCAGTGCTATGCGTCCAGATCACACTTGCCAGAATCTGAATTGAAAACTATACCAATCACATGGCCGTTCGCGGTATGGTGCTTGGATATGGTAGGACCATTCAAACAGCAAGGGGGGCATGACTCACATATTGGTAATGATTGATAAATTCACCAAATTAATAGAAGTGAAGCCTATCAAAAAACTGGACGGAAAAACAGCTGTCACCGTTCCAAAAGAAGCAGTGTATGTATCACCAAACTCTCATATGTCTGACGCTTATGCCAGCTATGTGCTGATAATAAAATGGTATGACTCGAAAAAACATACTCAGGGACTACCCCTATGCTTATTCTTTGCTAAACCTATATCAGCTTTCTTTGGCACTTGAGACTTATCTTGGAACAAGTAGTGTTTATTCGGATAGAATCAACTCTTCGACTATGTTGTTGTCTAAAAATACGTCTTCATGGAAAGTAAGAGGAAAATATGAATGACGAGTAAACATGAACACCGGATAAGCGAAAGGAAAAACGCGAGTTGACCCTCTATATGTTTTTCACTAACTCATTGCAGGTTATGTTGCTTTCTATGTCGAATGATCCTAGGTCAAGTGATCTAGTTTCATACCCGCTAACTCAATCCTTAGTACTTTGAGACTGTAATGTCAAACGACAAAAAAAGTATATAAGAGCGAAAGTCAAGGAGATGTGAAACGACAAAATGAAACTCGGGGACTTGCCCCTGGATGATTCACATTCAAAGCTAAATAAAAATTAAGCCGTATCAAAAGGCACACACCCAAAAATACGTATACTGTACATTACATTTGTACCGAGCATACCGGGTATCTCATCAAAGTTAAAGTGTTTTTCGAATCAGCCTAAGAAGCATTTGGGCTCGGAGGAGTGGTATTGGAGCTAGGAGCATCATCTAGAACGGTTGCTGAGTCAGGGCATCTATTTCCGAGTCTTCCGTGTCGTCTGACTCGGTGGCCTCGCTATCAGCACCCTCCCCCTCAGCAATCTCAGCAAGGGGTTCGCCGAGGTCAAGGAAGCTGGGGCCATCACACCAAGCATGCACCAGAGCATACTCGACCATGGCGTAGCTCGCTCCCGGTGTTTTGTCGATCAGCTCGGGATCATGGAGACACTTACCTTCAGCCCTTATGTGTTCAAGAACATCAAGGTTGATGTCATCGTACCACGAGAGCACGAAGGAAAGGGCTTTATCCGCTTCAGTTCGGCCGGCCGACTCGCGCCATTGATCCAGCCTGTCTTCAGTAAGAAGCAGCCTGGCAGCCAGAGGCTCGATGAGTGTGGGCGCATCTTCATCCGGCCAGAGCATTCGGAATGCATGGATCGCTCACTTGAGCAAGTCCACACCACATGACTTGAGGGTCTTGGCACGCTTGGACAGTGCCACAAGATGCTCGTCGATGCTGACCTCGCCATCAGCAGAAGCTCCGGATTTGGCTCGCACTCTATTCATGGCCCGTATCGCAAACATCTCAGCCTCGGGAAAGTTCTCTGCAAATAAAAGAGATCATTAGCAAAATAATAAAGAAGAGGCAAATGTCAAGAACAGAAAACACAGTGCCAAAGGGGTAATAACTCACTATCGAGGAAAGAGTTGATGGCGACGAGCCTGCTTTGCCAAGTATTGGCCTTCTGCTCACTGACGGCCATATGCTTTTTCAGCTGGGTCACCTTGTCTCGCTCCTTCTGGAGTTCGGCTTGGTGCTTCTCTGCTTATTCGGAACATATTACTCGTCAGCAACAGTAAAAGCTATCTCGATCCATCAGGATAAAAGTGGCAAAGGGATGAGTAAGAAAATTGCTAAGAGCTTACTCTCTGTCTCGCTAATCTGCTGAGTGCAACACGTCAATGGTGGACTGGGCGGAAGATGTGGAAAAAACAGCAAGAAAGGATCAAGGAAATGAAACAAATAAGAGTGCCCCGAGTCTCGGCTTGCAGCTTCTGATGGGCAAGTTCGAGCTTGCGATATTCCCAGAGCAGAGCCTGGTACACCTTGGTGCGCTCATTGTGCATAAGCTATATGAGAAAATGGTTAATCAACTGAAGCAAGATCAAGTCTATGGACGAATAAGAACTGATTTCTAATTTAGAGCTTACAGCCGAATAAGTTCCTCACTCGGCAATAATCTCGGGGACCAGAAACTATGTATAACAAAAATACTCAATACACAAAAGAGTAAGAAGATTACGTACCTCGTTCAGTTCATCTGCGCGAGCCATTAAGGCAATTACTACTATGAAAATGCTTATAGGTAAATTTACTACTAGTGGCCCATAATGATGTCCCACTAGTATTCGAATAGTAGTGACACACACGTAAATCGATGCGCCACTTATATGTGTTGTACGACCTGTATTGGGCTCCTCCACTTATAAATGGCACACCACATAAGAGTGGGCCATACTATTGGCCCATCCTTATGTGGTGCACCGCTTATAAGTGGGGGCACCCGGCTGGTGGTAGGTGGCAGTTTAGTAGTGGCACATCGTTGATGCCTCACTAGTATACTAACATGGTAATGTTTTAAGCACGTGCCATCTACCGCCTCCCATTTGCCGCTCCTATCCTGTTCCAAGAAGTAGACCGGCTTGTTCTTATATTATAATTTTCTTTTTATGGTTTTTATCAATATTTTGACATCTAGAATAATAAAACTATGTTTTATAGTTTATATTATATTTGGACAATGTTTCCATATTCAAAATGTACTTTGATTTTTTTAAAGTGGCCTATATTATACTGGACAATGTTTCTATATTTAAAATATACTTTAAAAATTAAAAAAAATGGCCACCAAGAATCGAACTTGGGTCGCCACTTTCAGATTAGTTGGAGTATGTGGGCCATATAGATATTGTTAGCAGAACACCCTTGGGAATCTTTTTTGTCTTAGTATACCTCTTATAATTAATTATAATCTATGTCCAATAGTTAAGCGCAGAGACGACCCTTTCTCTCTTATTCGGTCAAACACTGCCTCCCTCGACTGCCACGAAGCCGCCGCCGCCGCCTGTCGCCGACCACTGCTCGAAGTCGCCGCCACTCCTACCCGCCGCCGCGAGCACCGTTGAGGTGAGCGTCGCTCCCCTCCCCCATACCCCTCTCCCCAATCTCACTTCGTCGGAGCTCGTGGTCGTGGGAAAGTGCTGCTGGAGCCGTTCCCTCCCCTCCCTCCTACTCGTCTCCCCCACCTCCCTCCTGTAAGGTGCCTCCTTTTCCTCCAGCTAGCGGCGCCCTTCCGTCCCCTTTGCCCCACTTCTTTCCTGGATCTAATCTAGAGCGTGGTGTGTCGTGTGCAGCCGAAGATTTGGAATCTCGACATCTTCAGGCGAGCAGCGAGCAGCTGCAGCTGGGGAATGCGGCAGGAGGCCACCTATCAGCTCATGATTTTGGTGGCCTGCCTGCGCCTCGGTGGCCAGCGTCAATGAATCATACTATTCATGACGTGTGTTTGTAAATGATTAATGCTTCATTGTTTTTTGGATTGTGTGATTAGAGAAAATTTATGTTAATAATCTGTTGCAGTTTTGCTTTTTGACCTTGCTTACAATAATCTGCAACCAATTCATCTTGATCATGCTATTTTGGAGTTAGATCATGCTAGTTTGGAATCACAGCAAGGAAAAACCTGTACCTATCCACTCATATGTATCTCTGATTGATCCAAATTCACCTTTTTGTATGACTGACGATGAAAGGCAGCTTCATGTAGCTGCACTTGTTGAGGAATCACTCGTTTCTTCCTTTTGTTTGTAGCATAGAGATTCTAGTTTAACTTGCTATACATGGTAGGATCATGCTGTCACAATAGATTTGTTGCAATACTAGTCAGATATAATGGTAACAGGTGACAACCCAAACCAACAATTGTTGACACTTTTATTTATTCATTCCATTATAGTGAGCTGATTACTAATCATTATAAAGTCAAATTTATAGCACTACTTTAGTTATAGTTGTCTATGATCGAGATACTGTACTCCAAGTCGTCCATAACCGCGGACACGGCTGTCAGAAAGTTTTACCATGTAGTGGGGCACAAATAGCAACACACGCACGATCAACCTCGAGAAAAACAAATGAAAACCCAACGAGGCATCATGATAGAGCAATTCCAAGATTCATATAATATTTCAGGGGGCCACCCCACTAAGCTACCCGAGACGAAGTTGGCCGGCTCCGAGAAGGACCCAGAGGTTTGTGTCGACGGCTGTAAACGATTGGGAACCCGAAAGTGTGACTGGGCTTGTCGATACCGCATAAACGTATCACAATTCCTAAACAGTACAGGCGCTCCACACGCAATCGTAAATAAAGCAGTAAAACATGGCATAAGTACATGATAGTAATAAATCCCTAAACTTTATTGTGGCCCCAAGAAATAATATATGACTCAAGCTCTCGCTAGGGGGATTCATGGTCCCACATGCGGATAGTGCGAATATTCAAAGAACAGGTATCAAGTACTCGGGGTCCTACGGGACACAATTGGACGGTTAAAAACCAAATAACATCTATTACCCACCTGTGCCTCTGCATTATTTACCTACTTCAATTTTAGTTATTAAACTGTAATTAAAGCCATGATCATCTCCAACATAAAGCATATGACATATGACAGTCTTTTAACAACTGTGGTACTTGACGACACGCAACAGCACTTGAGCAAGTAACTACGCCGTGCAAGTCCAACTATCTATCAAACAACAGGTAATAGGATATGTCCAAGGAAATATAAGGCTGCAAGGGATATCACGGGCGCGAAAATGAAAGCATCGAAACACAAATAGCAATAGATCAACAGGAGGAAATAAAAATTAGAAATGTAAAATAAGTAGAAAGAGGGAGAATGCTCGCCTGATAACATTGCTGGAGGTTCATCCGAAGATCGGGTAAATACTCGCATCAACTCATCGGCCTAATCCGTGAAGAAGGAAAGCACTAGAAGAAACATCGGATGCACTATTTAATACTATGGCAGAAGATCGGGCATGATGCATATATGATGTATGGCATGGCGAGGATGCGATGCATTTAGGCAATATTAAGCGGAACCGGGGTCCCGACAATTAGTTAGATGGTTCATGTTGTTTAGATACCCGCAATTTAAGCGTTGTATAAACAAGGAAAAAACATGGCATCGATTCGCTACACAAATTTAAATGGAGCCATTATTAGACTAGATTTGCCCGCATATAGACTCCATATTTAATTATGAGGTGAATCGGCATAAGGCCCCCAAACCACATGATATGAGTGCAAGCATGAACAGTTTTTTATGCAACAAGTTGATATTACATTTATAAAAAAGGATCGGGAAAAAGGAATCAGACGTTGTGGGGGCTCGATGATCTTGGGTTTCGAGGGGTTTGGGTTCGGGCGCCGGGATCGGTCTTCGGGGATCTTGGTTCAGGGTCGACGGGGATCGGTCTTCGGGAAACGGCCTTGGCATTTCGTGTTGAAGATGTTCGATGTCGACTATCGATGACGGGCTTGAGTCGGCATCCGTGGTCGCCGGGGTCGATCTTGTTTGTTCACGGGACTTTATGCCCAATTCCAGCATCATCTCTATCTGAGAATGCCTGGCGCTACAGCCTCAAAGGGGAACAACAGGAGCATCTAGGTGTGGCATCCCGCAAAACCACTACTAGAAAATCGCGTTGGTTTTGTGCACTGCATCATCGTGACCGCATGCTCATGTCATCATGCCGCATTGTATTTGAGCATCGTCATCATCTTGCATGTGTTTGCATAAAACTATTTTCGGGAAAACCTAATTTGTTTTCTAAAACGCCCCATCTTTATTCAAACGCAAAACCGGGTCTCCGGATTATTTTGTTTTGTCCGCTGTCGGATTGCAAAAGCGCTGGTTGAAATAAATAAAACTCTGAATTATTTTAGTGGGGGCAGTCGAACGGGCCGGTTCGACCCGAACGACCACCCCGCAGATTAAATCGGTCCACCCCTTATTCCTAAAGCTACCAACCTATCTACCCTCACCCCTCTCCACATCACCCCACCCAATCCCTGGCTGCCACCTCACCCTCTCCCTTCCCTCTACCAATCCTATGTTGACACCTAGACCAGCCCACCTCCCCACCTGGCCACACACCCAACACACCCAGGCCCACACACACGCACCCCACACCTGATCCCCACCCCACCGCCTCCAGCTGGCCCACCCGCCTGGACCCTCTCTCTGTCCTGCCACCGGGCCCCACACCGACCAGCCCCTGGAACCTCGCCTCCCCACGCGCCCCGCGTTCCCCACCCCGACGCGGCCGCAGTCCCCTCTCTCCTCTCTTCTTTCTCCTCTACGGCAACAGCCGCCTGCCTCCTCCCTTCGCCGGAGCGCCCGCCCGCCTTCCGCCTCCCTCCTCACCAGTCGCTCCTCCCGCTCGTCGCTCGCCTCTCAGGACCCTCTCCCTGAGCCGCTTCCGGTCGGCCGCCCCCGCCCTGTACCCTTCTCCGCCGGCCTCGACCTCCCCTCCGGTCGCCGTCCTCCGAGCCACCTCCGTCCGCTGCCGACCCCCGTCGCCGGCCGCTCCTCCCCGCAGCCGCGCCGAGCTCGCCAGCGGGCCCCGGCCACCTCCGCCGCTCCGCCGCCTCCTCCCCTCTCCGGCGCCGCGCGCTCGCCTCTTCCCCTCCCACTCCGCTCGCCGCGCCCCCACCCCGCTCGCCTGAGCGCCTCCGCGACCCCGCCGCTCCGCCTTCTCCTCCCCAGGCCCCTCCCCGCCGGCCACCCGTCTCCGCGCGTCCCCCGTCGCCCCGTCTCCGCTCTCTGCTACCCCGGCAGCAGTCGCCGCCACGGGACCTCGCTGCCCCGTCCCTCCTCTGCGCTCCCCCGACCTCGCCCCGAGCGGAGCCGCCTCGAGCTCGCCCGACTGCCTCGCGCCGCCGCCTATGCCCGCCTCCACCCGGCAGCGGCCGTTGTCGACGACGCCTCGCCGACCTCCTCTGTCCCCGAGCGGACCAGCCGAGCTCGTCGTGGGACCGCCGCGGCAGCCTCTTGCCAGAGGACCCGGAGCTCGCGCTGTCCTGTCATGTACCGCACGAGCCGGCCCAAGTTGGGCGCCGATGGTCGCTGCACCCACATCAACCCTGCTAGCTGCGAGACGTTTCCCAGGTGGAGAGCCAACCGATCCCATGCTCATCGATAAACGTTGAGTTCCACCTCTCCAAGATCTTCGGAACCGCCAAGGCCACATCACGGATCCGAAGGCCCCGATCTCGAGGATCCGCAACCCCGAGCCATGACCTCCTTCCCGGATGCGATGGCCGAGAACCCGGATGCCAAGAACGTCAAGCACGGCACCCCGAGCATCGAGACCGTACCTCTTCAAACCCCTCGGAACGCCGTGTTCACCTACCCGGAGACCCCGATGCCTTCGACACAGAACGCCAAGTTCGCCACCTTGGACGCCATGACCGCTTACACGGACCCGAAGACCACGGCGTCGACCGGAAGAATCCGACGCGCCCCGACACCGACCCAATTCCTGCTTCCCGGACACGACAAGAACTACCCCCGATATCCGAGAACGATCCCGGAGTCCGAGAACGTTCCCGCCGAGACCGATCCGTCGAACCCTGGACCCTGAGACCGACCCCGAACCCCGGAACCCCAAGTTCGTCGAGACCCACTAATGTGTGAACCTTCTCCCGAGCCTTATTTTATAAATGCTAAATAATAAACTTGTCGCATATTAAATTTTCATTCTCGCATGCATATCATTGGTTTGGGGGCCTTATGCCGATTCACCTAATAATTAAATATGGGGCCCATATGCGGGCAAATCTAGTCTCATATTGGCCTCATCTAAATTTGTGTAGCGAACCCGGTGCTATATTTTGGCTTGTTAAACAACATTTAAATTGCGGGGTAGTTAAACAACTGGAACCATCTAACTAATTGTCGGGACCCCCGGTTCCGCTTAATATGACCTAGTTGCATCGCATGCTTGCCATGTCATACATCATACATGCATCATGCCGATCTTTTGCCATAGTATTAAATATTGCATCCGGTGTTCTTCTAGTGTTTTGCTTCTTCGCGGATAAGGCCGTTGAGTTGATGTGAGCTTCGCCCCGATCTTCGGTTGAACCTTCGACGATGTTTTCAGGCGAGCATCTCCCCCCTTTCTACCTATCTTACTTTTATAGTATTTATTCCCTCCTGTTGACCTATTGCTATCTGTGTTGCGATGCTTTAGTTTCCGTACCTGTGATATACCGTGCAGCCCTATATTGCCTGGGACACATCCTATTACCTGTTGTTTTGTAGATAGTTGGACTTGCGCGTCGTAGTCGCTTGCTCAAGTGCTGTTGCGTGTCGTTCAGTGCCACAATTGTTGATGTATTGCCGCATGTTGGTGTTGGAGATGATCATAGTTTTACTTATCGTTCACTTTAATTCCTGTTTAACAACTAAAATTGAAGTAAGCAGAGGCATCGGTGGGTGATAGATAATATTTGGTTTCCGAACGCCCACTTGTGTCCCGTAGGACCCCGAGTACTTGATACCTGTTCCTTGATTTATCGCGCTATCCACATCCGGGAGGTATATGGGACCCCCCTGAGCCAGAGCTTGATTCAGTCTTATTTCTTGGGGCCACAAACTAGTTTGAGGTTTTATTTACTATCCTGTACTTATGCCATGCTACTTCTGTATTTACGATTGTGCGAGGAGCACACTGTACTGTTTAGGATCGTGGCACGATTCCGTGGTGTCGACAAGCCCAGCCACACTTTTGGGTTCCCAGTCGTTCACAGCCGTCCCCACAACCTTAAGTCCGTCTCGGAGCTGGCCGGCTTCGTTGCGGGTCTACTTTAAGGGGTGGCCCCCTGAAATATTTCTGAATCCTGTGATTGCTTTGTCGTGAAAGCCTCGTTGGGTTTTGATTTGGTTTTTCCGAGGTTGATCGAGTGTGTGTTGCTATTGGTGCACCCCGGCCGGGTAAAACTTTCTGAAAGCCGTGTCCGCGGTTATGGACGACTTGGAGCACAGTATCTCGACCATAGACAAGCATAACTAAAGTTTACTGCTATAAATTTGACTTTGTAATGACTAGTAATCAGCTTCACTATAATGGAATGGCTAAGTAAAACTGCCAACAATTGCTTGCTTGGGTCGTCGCCAGCGACCATTGTATCTGACTAGTAAGTATTGCAACTACAACGGAATGGCTAAATAAAAGTACCAACAACTGCTGGGTTTTGGGTTATCTCATGCTATTTGTAACTGATTAGTAAGTGCTGCAACTATAACCGAATGGTTAACTAAAAGTGCCCACTGCTTATTTTATCAGGATGATTATCTACACCTGACTAGTAATTGCTGCAACGATAACCGAATAAATAAAACTGCCAACTGTGTGAGTTCCTCGGTTGACTTCCTCGATGGTCTCGAGGGGGAAACGCCAGGATGGGTTTGTTTGGTGGTAGTATCAGGTTGGATCCGAATAGGTTTTTCTTACCCCTCTCTGATTGCCGCCAGTTGTATCGAGTCTCTATAGGTTGTTTAGTGCATGCTGCCGCTGCCGCTTCAGTCCACCATACCTATGTAGGCGAGGACCGCCGAATTCTAGTCTCGCCGTGTAATGGCCTCAGTACTGACGCTCCTCTTTTTCCTTTGCCCTTTGTCGGCACCCCTTTTTTTTAAGCAGGTTTTGAGATCGACGTCGTTAGCAGGGTTACCCTTCCGGCTTGGCCTGGGCAGGGTTATGGACGCCATTGGTTAGTCTTCAGGGCTCTTAGCCCCATTTGCATCTTGTCCGTAGTCGGACGCTCTATCGTTTTCAAGGTGATTTGGATTTTTGTATATTATACCTGTATTCTTGACTCGTTGAGTCGCTGTTGTATACATATCTGTTCTGTGGGTCCCATCGAGGACTGATGTGTAATGTTATTACTTCGTTTTCCACCTGCACGAAAGTGCCTGGTGGGCACCTTTGAATCGTTTCTATGCGGGTTTGGCGGGTTTCGCTAAAACTTGCATAGGTCCGATTCTGAGGGTGTTACAGAGTGGTATCAGAGCCCAGCAGTTGCGATACCTCACAAGTCCAGCCTGTAGGATAACCTAGCTAACGGCCGAAGTAGAGTGTCAAAACTATTTTTGCAAAATCGGTTGGATAGTTCTGATTAGGTCTGATTTTACTCCTTACCCCTCTGCTATTCTCCTCTTACCTCTACACGTTTTGAATCCGCTCTCGTCCCTTTCTTCGAGTCCAGGAATTCTCGTGGTTGGGTTCCGTCGTACCTTCAGGGTTTCGCTTCCTTCTTTGATAACGGTGTTCTACCATCCGGTGTTCATGCTGCGTGAGGAGTCCGTCTGCTGTGGTACCATTCTTTGTGCCTTGTTTGTGCCTTCCGGTGTTATCCGACGCGACGACATCATCTACGCCAGATCCGATGCAGAGTCTGCATCATTCCTTTGTTTCCGAACCTCGCTTGTCGAGATCTTCAGTCTGATTCCGAGAGTTGGTTGCATAATCCGCCTATTCGTGTGCAGAGTAATGGTTTGGGTACGCGATGGACTGATCACCATCCGACTACTCTTATCATTCGCTCTTTTACATCGAATCAGTGGATCCAGCAATTTTACTCCGTCCACGGAAGTTAGGGGTGGCTTTATTTGTTGATACCTCTGCCTTCGACCTTTTGTTACCGGAGAGTTCTCTCGACGATCACGGACAACGACCTCTTGTTAGTGGTGTCGCGAGGATCTACACGAAGCACGCAGGATCAGACCGCCGGCCTTCTTTCCGGTACCGTGAGGCGGATCTCGAGGGCGAGATCCATTGTTAGTGGTGTCGAATTGTGGCATCCCGCAAAACCACTACTCGAAAATCGCTATGGTTTTGTGCACTGCATCATCGTGACCGCATGCTCATGTCATCATGCCGCATTGTATTTGAGCATCGTCATCATCTTGCATGTGTTTGCATAAAACTATTTTCGGGAAAACCTAATTTGTTTTCTAAAACGCACCAGCTTTATTCAAACGCAAAACCGGGTCTCCGGATTATTTTGTTTTGTCCGCTGTCGGATTGCAAAAGCGCTGGTTGAAATAAATAAAACTTTGAATTATTTTAGTGGGGGCAGTCGAACGGGCCGGTTCGACCCGAACGACCACCCCCCAGATTAAATCGGTCCACCCCTTATTCCTAAAGCTACCAACCTATCTACCCTCACCCCTCTCCACATCACCCCACCCAATCCCTGGCTGCCACCTCACCCTCTCCCTTCCCTCTACCAATCCTATGTTGACACCTAGACCAGCCCACCTCCCCACCTGGCCACACACCCAACACACCCAGGCCCACACACACGCACCCCACACCTGATCCCCACCCCACCGCCTCCAGCTGGCCCACCCGCCTGGACCCTCTCTCTGTCCTGCCACCGGGCCCCACACCGACCAGCCCCTGGAACCTCGCCTCCCCACGCGCCCCGTGTTCCCCACCCCGATGCGGCCGCAGTCCCCTCTCTCCTCTCTTCTTTCTCCTCTCCGGCAACCGCCTCCTGCCTCCTCCCTTCGCTGGAGCGCCCGCCCGCCTTCCGCCTTCCTCCTCACCAGTCGCTCCTCCCGCTTGTCGCTCGCCTCTCAGGACCCTCTCCCTGAGCCGCTTCCGGTCGGCCGCCCCCGCCCTGCACCCTTCTCCGCCGGCCTCGACCTCCCCTCCGGTCGCCGTCCTCCGAGCCACCTCCGTCCGCTGCCGACCCCCGTCGCCGGCCGCTCCTCCCCGCAGCCGCGCCGAGCTCGCCAGCGGGCCCGCGTGCCCCGGCCACCTCCGCCGCTCCGCCGCCTCCTCCCCTCTCCGGCGCCGCGCGCTCGCCTCTTCCCCTCCCGCTCCGCTCGCCGCGCCCCCACCCCGCTCGCCTGAGCGCCTCCGCGACCCCGCCGCTCCGCCTTCTCCTCCCCAGGCCCCTCCCCGCCGGCCACCCGTCTCCGCGCGTCCCCCGTCGCCCCGTCTCCGCTCTCTGCTACCCCGGCAGCAGCCGCCGCCACAGGACCTCGCCGCCCCGTCCCCTCCTCTGCGCTCCCCCGACCTCGCCCCGAGCGGAGCCTCCTCGAGCTCGCCCGACTGCCTCGCGCCGCCGCCTATGCCCGCCTCCACCCGGCAGCGGCCGTTGTCGACGACGCCTCGCCGACCTCCTCTGTCCCCGAGCGGACCAGCGGAGCTCGTCGTGGGACCGCCGCGGCAGCCTCTTGCCAGAGGACCCGGAGCTCGCGCTGTCCTGTCACGTACCGCACGAGCCGGCCCAAGTTGGGCGCCGATGGTCGCTGCACCCACATCAACCCTGCTAGCTGCGAGACGTTTCCCAGGTGGAGAGCCAACCGATCCCATGCTCATCGATAAACGTTGAGTTCCACCTCTCCAAGATCTTCGGAACCGCCAAGGCCACATCACGGATCCGAAGGCCCCGATCTCGAGGATCCGCAACCCCGAGCCATGACCTCCTTCCCGGATGCGATGGCCGAGAACCCGGATGCCAAGAACGTCAAGCACGACACCCAGAGCATCGAGACCGTACCTCTTCAAACCCCTCGGAACGCCGTGTTCACCTACCCGGAGACCCCGATGCCTTCGACACAGAACGCCAAGTTTGCCACCTTGGACGCCATGACCGCCTACACGGACCCGAAGACCACGGCGTCGACCGGAAGAATCCGACGCGCCCCGACACCGACCCAATTCCTGCTTCCCGGACACGACAAGAACGATCCCGGAGTCCGAGAACGTTCCCGCCGAGACCGTTCCGTCGAACCCTAGACCCTGAGACCGACCCCGAACCCCGGAACCCCAAGTTCGTCGAGACCCTCTAATGTGTGAACCTTCTCCCGAGCCTTATTTTATAAATGCTAAATAATAAACTTGTCGCATATTAAATTTTCATTCTCGCATGCATATCATTGGTTTGGGGGCCTTATGCCGATTCACCTAATAATTAAATATGGGGCCCATATGCGGGCAAATCTAGTCTCATATTGGCCTCATCTAAATTTGTGTAGCGAACCCGGTGCTATATTTTGGCTTGTTAAACAACATTTAAATTGCGGGGTAGTTAAACAACTGGAACCATCTAACTAATTGTCGGGACCCCCGGTTCCGCTTAATATGACCTAGTTGCATCGCATGCTTGCCATGTCATACATCATACATGCATCATGCCGATCTTTTGCCATAGTATTAAATATTGCATCCGGTGTTCTTCTAGTGTTTTGCTTCTTCGCGGATAAGGCCGTTGAGTTGATGTGAGCTTCGCCCCGATCTTCGGTTGAACCTTCGACGATGTTTTCAGGCGAGCATCTCCCCCCTTTCTACCTATCTTACTTTTATAGTATTTATTCCCTCCTGTTGACCTATTGCTATCTGTGTTGCGATGCTTTAGTTTCCGTACCTGTGATATACCGTGCAGCCCTATATTGCCTGGGACACATCCTATTACCTGTTGTTTGGTAGATAGTTGGACTTGCGCGTCGTAGTCGCTTGCTCAAGTGCTGTTGCGTGTCGTTCAGTGCCACAATTGTTGATGTATTGCCGCATGTTGGTGTTGGAGATGATCATAGTTTTACTTATCGTTCACTTTAATTCCTGTTTAACAACTAAAATTGAAGTAAGCAGAGGCATCGGTGGGTGATAGATAATATTTGGTTTCCGAACGCCCACTTGTGTCCCGTAGGACCCCGAGTACTTGATACCTGTTCCTTGATTTATCGCGCTATCCACATCCGGGAGGTATATGGGACCCCCCTGAGCCAGAGCTTGATTCAGTCTTATTTCTTGGGGCCACAAACTAGTTTGAGGTTTTATTTACTATCCTGTACTTATGCCATGCTACTACTGTATTTATGATTGTGCGAGGAGCACACTGTACTGTTTAGGATCGTGGCACGATTCCGCGGTGTCGACAAGCCCAGCCACACTTTCGGGTTCCCAGTCGTTCACAGCCGTCCCCACAACCTTAAGTCCGTCTCGGAGCCGGCCGGCTTCATTGCGGGTCTACTTTAAGGGGTGCCCCCCTGAAATATTTCTGAATCCTGTGATTGCTTTGTCGTGAAAGCCTCGTTGGGTTTTGATTTGGTTTTCCGAGGTTGATCGAGTGTGTGTTGCTATTGGTGCACCCCGGCCGGGTAAAGCTTTCTGAAAGACGTGTCCGCGGTTATGCACGACTTGGAGCACAGTATCTCGACCATAGAAAAGCATAACTAAAGTTTAATGCTATAAATTTGACTTTGTAATGACTAGTAATCGGCTTCACTATAATGGAATGGCTAAGTAAAACTGCCAACAATTGCTTGCTTGGGTCGTCGCCAGCGACCATTGTATCTGACTAGTAAGTATTGCAACTACAACGGAATGGCTAAATAAAAGTACCAACAACTGCTGGGTTTTGGGTTATCTCATGCTATTTGTAACTGATTAGTAAGTGCTGCAACTATAACCGAATGGTTAACTAAAAGTGCCCACTGCTTATTTTATCAGGATGATTATCTACACCTGACTAGTAATTGCTGCAACGATAACCGAATAAATAAAACTGCCAACTGTGTGAGTTCCTCGGTTGACTTCCTCGATGGTCTCGAGGGGGAAACGCCAGGATGGGTTTGTTTGGTGGTAGTATCAGGTTGGATCCGAATAGGTTTTTCTTACCCCTCTCTGATTGCCGCTAGTTGTATCGAGTCTTTATAGGTTGTTTAGTGCATGCTGCCGCTGCCGCTTCAGTCCACCATACCTATGTAGGCGAGGACCGCCGAATTCTAGTCTCGCCGTGTACTGGCCTCAGTACTGACGCTCCTCTTTTTCCTTTGCCCTTTGTCGGCACCCCTTTTTTTTAAGCAGGTTTTGAGATCGACGTCGTTAGCAGGGTTACCCTTCCGGCTTGGCCTGGGCAGGGTTATGGACGCCATTGGTTATTCTTCAGGGCTCTTAGCCCCATTTGCATCTTGTCCTTAGTCGGACGCTCTATCGTTTTCAAGGTGATTTGGATCTTTGTGTATTATACCTGTATTCTTGACTCGTTGAGTCGCTGTTGTATACATATCTGTTATGTGGGTCCCATCGAGGACTGATGTGTAATGTTATTACTTCGTTTTCCACCCGCACGAAAGTGCCTAGTGGGCACCTTTGAATCGTTTCTATGCGGGTTTCGCTAAAACTTGCATAGGTCCGATTCTGAGGGTGTTACACTAGGCAGCAACATCAACACTTGGTATGGCAACAGGACACAAGCCCAGCGAGCACACAACATTGCCTAAGGCCATATCCCATACAAACGTACACTCGAACACCTTCTGTTCGTGCTGCAACCGAAGGAACGACTTGGGTGCCACGTCGGCGAGAGGGACGCGGCAGACCATGGCAGCGAGCAGGAGGAGGCTGGCTGTGACGGACATGCGAGACGCAGGGGCGCAGAAGGTAGAACTTGGCGGCGACTGGGCCAACTCGCAGGGTCGGCGGTGATGTGTCGCTGCATGGGAAGGAAGGCCCGATGGCGGCAGAGGATGACATGGCGAGGACCGGCTCGCGCGACGAGAGGGACGGCGGCCCGCACGGGGTCGAGGAGGCCAGGAGGAAGTTGGGACGACGACGATGCGGCGGCCATGGATCGGCGCTCGGGGTAGTTGTAGAGGAGGCGACGGGGGTCGCTTGCTCGCAAGGCTGCGAGCGGGGAGGCGAGGGGAGGTGTTCGTGGCGGCGGGGCTTACTGGAAGATAGAGGGAGGAGACGCTAGGAGAGAGAACCGGCGGCAGCGCTGTGCTGCATCGAGGGAGGGAGGGAGCGACGCGATGGGGAAGACGGGCGCGTCGGCGCGGTCGCGAGGTGGGGAAAGACGAGAGGAAGGTGGGCCCTGGGAGCAAGGCGCGTTCGGTCGCGTGAGGTGTGCGTGATTCCTGTGTGTGCGTGGGTCATGTGGGTAAGTGGTGTGTGTCCACCGAGATGTGGTGGACTGGGTGTGGGTTTGGGTGTTTTGCACAGCAGCGGCGGGGTGGGGGAGTTGGGGAGAGGTGGGATTAGGGTTAGGTTAGGGTAGAGTAGAATTAGTGTTTGGGGTTGTAAGCTGGCTGGCTGGGCCTTTGGTCCTGGCCCTCTGCCTCCCCTAATAAAACTTTTCATGTTTATATTATTTTTATACTATTTTTGCAAGACGTTTTTAGACAAATAAAATATCCAAAAATATCAGGATTTTGCATTTGAATAAAGAAAGCGATATTTTTAGAAAACAAAATAGGGTTTTTTTCAAAAATAGTTTCGGGCAAAGCATGCATGATGATGTCATGATGATGCAATAAGTAAAAAGAACAAACAATTTCTATTTTAGGGATTCCCGGTGTTCTACAATTCAACACCACTAACAATGGATCTCGCCCTCGAGATCCGCCTCACAGTTCAAGGAAGAAGGCCAATGATCTGGATCTTCTCGCTTCGTGTAGACCTTCGCGACACCACTAACAAGGATTCCTCTCCATCTTGAAGTCGGCGACACCACCAACAAGTGGTCGTTGTCCATGATCATCGAGGTAACACTCCGGGGAAACAAAGAAGAATGATAAGGCCACCCATAACTTCTATGGAAGGAGTAAAATTGCATTGAATCACCGATTCAATGAACAAGAGAGAATGATAAGAGTAGTCGGATGGTGATCAGTCCATCGCGCACCCAAAGCATTACTCTGCACATGAATAGGAGAATTATGCAACCAAATCCCGGAATTCAGACTGAAGATCTCGACAAGGTTCGGAAACTAAGGAGGGATAGAGATTCTCATCAGATCTGATGTAGATGACTTCGTCGTATCGGAAATCACCGGAGGATAGAAAGAATTTTTTTTGGTGAATTTTTGGTCCACTGAAAGATACAACAGATGAAAGGTTCATCAGATAGCATGACGACTGGATGTCGAAGCACCGTTACAAGAGGATGGAAGCGAAACCCTAAAGGTATGAAGGAAAACCCAACCACGAGAAATCCTAGACTCGAAGAAAAGATAAGAGAGAAGATTCAAAACACGTCGAGATAAGAGGAGAATAGCAGAGGGATAAGAAGTAAAAGTAGACCTAATCAGATCTATCCAACCGATTTTTAAAAATTGTTTTGACACTCTACAACGTCCGTTAGCTAGGTTATCCTAAAGGCTGGACGAGTGGGGTATCGTAACTGCTGAGCTCTGATACCACTCTGTAACACCCTCAGAATCGACCCTATGCAAGTCTTAGCGATTTCTGCCAAAACCCGCATAGAAACGATTCAAAGGTGCCCACTAGGCTCTTGCGTGCGGGTGGAAAACGAAGTAATATCATTACACAATAGTCCACGATGGAACCCACAGAACAGATACATAAAACAACGACTTCATGAGTCAAGAATACAGATATACAATACAAAGATCCAAACCACCTTTAAAACGATACAGCGTCCGAGTACGGACAAGATGCAAATTGGGCTAAGAGCCCTGAAGAATAACCAATGGCGTCCATAACCCTGCCCAGGAGGAGCCGGAAAGGTAACCCTGCTAACGACGTCGATTCCAAACCTGCTTAAACAAAAGGGGTGCCGACAAAGGGAAAATTAAAAAGAGAGAGGTCAGTACTGAGGCCAGTACACTGCGAGACTAGAATTCAGCGGTCCTCGCCTACATAGGTATGGTGGACTGAAGCGGCAGCGCAGCATGCACTAAACAACCTATAGAGACTCAATACAACTGGCGGCTATCAGATAGGGATAAGAAAGACCTATTCGGATCCAACCTGAAACTATCACCAAGCATACCCATCCTGGTATTTCCCCCTCGAGACCAAACGAGGAAGTCAACCGAGGAACTCACACAATTGGCAGTTTTATTCATTCCGTTATAGTTGCGGCAATTACTAGTCAGATATAGGTAGCATGAGTCATCCTGATATAATAAGCAGTGGGCAGTTTTAGTTAACCATTCTGTTGTAGTTGTAGTACTTACTAGTCAGATACATATAGCATGAGGCATCCCAAAACCCAACAGTTGTTGGTACTTTTATTTAGCCATTCCGTTGTAGTTCCAATATTTACTAGTCAGATACAATGGTAGCAGGTGACAACCCAAACCAGCAATTGTTGGCACTTTTGTTTAGCAATTCCATTATAGTGAAGTTGATTACTAGTCATTATAAAGTCAGATTTATAGCACTACTTTATTTATAGTTGTCTATGATCGAGATAGTGTGCTCCAAGTCGTCCATAACCGCGGACACGGCTTTCAGAAAGTTATACCCTGCAGGGGGCACAAATAGCAACACACGCACGATCAACCTCGAGAAAAACCAAATGAAAACCCAACAAGGCATCACGACAGAGCAATTGCAAGATTCATATAATATTTCAGGGAGCCACCCCACTAAGCTACCCGCGACGAAGTTGGCCGGCTCCGAGATGGACCCAGAGGTTTGTGTCGACGGCTGTAAACGACTGGGAACCCGAAAGTGTGACTGGGCTTGTCGATACCGCATAAACGTGTCACAATTCCTAAACAGTACAAGCGCTCCACGCGCAATCGTAAATAAAGCAGTAGAGCATGGCATAAGTACAGGTAGTAATAAATCCCCAAACTAGTTTGTGGCCCCAATAAATAATATACGACTCAAGATCTGACTAGGGGGATTCATGGTCCCACATGCGGATAGTGCAAATATTCAAAGAACAGGTAGCAAGTAATCGGGGTCCTACGGGACACAAGTGGACGGTTAAAAACCAAATAACATCTATTGCCCACCTGTGCCTCTGCATTATTTACCTACTTCAATTTTAGTTATTAAACTGTAATTAAAGCCATGATCATCTCCAACATAAAGCATATGACATATGGCACTCTTTCAACAACTGTGGTACTTGACGACACACAACAGCACTTGAGCAAGCAACTACGACGCGCAAGTCCAACTATCTATCAAACAACAGCTAATAGGATCTGTCCAAGGCAATATAAGGGTGCAAGGGATATCACGGGTGCGAAAACTAAAGCATCGAAAGATAGATAGCAATAGATCAACAGGAGGAAATAAATATTAGAAATGTAAAATAGGTAGAAAGAGGGAGAATGCTCGCCTGATAACATTGCTGGAGGTTTATCCGAAGATCGGTTCAATACTCGCATCAACTCATCGGCCTAATCCGTGAAGAAGCAAATCACTAGAAGAAACATTGGATGCACTATTTAATACTACGGCAGAAGATCAGGCATGATGCATATATGATGTATGGCATGGCGAGGATGCAATGCAGTTAGGCAATATTAAGAGGAACCGGGGTCCCGAAAATTAGTTAGATGGTTCATGTTGTTTAGATACCCCGCAATTTAAGCATTGTCTTAACAAGGCAAAAACATGGCATCGATTCGCTACAAAAATTTAAATGGAGCCATTATTAGACTAGATTTGCCCGCATATAGACTCCATATTTAATTATGAGGTGAATCGGCATAAGGCCCCCAAACCACATGATATGAGTGCAAGCATGAACATTTTTGATGCAACAAGTTGATATTACATTTATAAAAGAAGGATCGGGAAAAAGGGATCACACGTTGGGGGGGCTCGACGATCTTGGGTTTCGAGGGGTTTGGGTTCGGGCGCCGGGATCGGTCTTCGGGGATCTTGGTTTAGGGTAGACGGGGTTCGGTCTTCGGGAAACGGCCTTGGCGTTCCGTGTTGAAGATGTTCGATGTTGACTATCGATGACGGGCTTGAGTCGGCATCCGTGGTCACCGGGGTCGATCCTGTTTGTTCACGGGACTTTGTGTCCAATTCCAGCATCATCTCCATCTGAGAATTCCTGGCGCTACAACCTCAAAGGGGAACAACCGGAGCGTCTAGGCAGCAACATCAACACTTGGTATGGCAACAGGACATGTTGGGGATATGCTATATGGGTATCCTCATAGCATGTCTCTTATCCGACTAACCCGGGTGGCCCATAGTCGGTAGCATGGCCTATGGCCTGCTGGGCGGCCCAGTTAGGTGGATCCAGAAGGGAGACCCATGCCGGATAAAGGAAGGCTACGATGGAGTCACCAACGTACCCGGAGCCTTGGAGTGCAAGATACACAAGACTAGTAATAGACGGTGTAGAACTTTGTAACCTGGCCGGCTAGGACTTTTCCCTGTAACCCTAGGACCTGGCGACTATATAAGTCGGGCCTATGAGAGCCTTTAGGGCATAACCTAGTATCGTTTTACACACACCCTCGCACATCGAACCTATCTCTGTAACTCGGCGTATTGCCATTATAGTGATTTATAGCAGGAGTAGGATTCCGCCACCGTTGTGGGATCTTAACCTGGGTAAGCTGTGTTACCTCGTACCCGTCAACCGTCCGCCTTACCCCATGTCTCTAAACACGCATTGTGAGGACCCCTCCATGGCGTACTCGTCGGCAATACCATGACAGTTGGCGCCCACCGTGGGGCAAGAGGTGCTATAGGCTCTTCAGCGGGCGAGGACCACGATCATCGCGGGAATCGGCAAAACCGTAGCCATCAGTCGCGTTCTCTTCTCCAGAAATGTTCCGATCGTCCCCCCCGATGAGTTCGGGATCCCGGCGAAGAAGAACCCTATGCGGTGTTCTATCGTTCCTATCTGAGACATCCACCTCTTCATTGGCGAAACCGACTCGGGCACTAGTTCCCTAGGAGTCGGAGGAGCATCAAGACCCACACGGACCGCCTATGGGAAGGACACGTTCGCGGAAGGATCAATGTCAGATCTCTCTTTGGAGTTTGCCGATAAATATCGGAAAGCATCAAGGCCCGCATGGACCACCTATGGGCAGGATACGTTGGCGGAAGGATCGATGTCGGATCTCTCCTCGGAGTTTGCTGGCAAAGATCGGAAAAATTCAAGACCCACCCAAACCGCCCCTGTGCAGGATATAAAGGTGGAAGATCACTTCAAATCCGCCGGCTTTGACCGTGCATTTGGACATCAGAGATCCAAGTTCGTCGGCGTGGTTACCATCTTCGATCTGGCGCGCTGCATTCAGAGAGAGGGCGAAAACCACCGCGATTACCTAGCCAGGTGGCTCCGTATACGAGCCGATCTGGCCCACTACCCCAATGATGATGCCATCTATCACTTTGTGGAAGGACTGGACCATGGCACGCTTCTCCGACACTCTGTAAGACGGCAACAGGCGTCAGGATGCCTTACCTTCGAAGGCATGGTGAACACCGTCAGCAACTACGCGGAGGCTGAAGCGGCAGCTCAAACAGCGTCTGCGCTCATTGACGGAGCCCCTCCGATTCAGCCACCACCACCGCCTCCGGCCGCCATCTTCGTAGCAGCACCACCACCTCCAGTCATCGTCGAGGCCGTTGCACCTCCACCCCCCGTCATCGGGGAAGTCCTGGCACCCTCCGACTCTGTCATTGACGCGCTTTATGCTGATTTCAGTGCAGATTCAGAGGAAATAGACTTCAGTCCAGAAGAGCTAGACTCCGCTATGCAGGAGATGGAGGAGGAGTACTCGCGCGGCGAGCAAGCTAATAACACCGTCATGTCTCGAGGGGTGTTCGTCACCATTGGGACAGCGATGGACGAAGACCAGCCCGGGCAAGCTCCGCCTACGACACAGGATAAGGGGAAGGGGCCACTAATTGCTGATGACATTGATCGCGCAAAGGTCATGCCGCCTCCGCCTAACCCAGTGCAGTAGCCACAAGAACTTGGCACCGGTCCGAGCAACAACAACACCGCGAACTTTCCGCCTCCAGCATCCACGTCGGGAGCAGCCCATGTTACTCCAGCTGATAGGGTGATGTACGGCAATCTCCTCGTTGAGCCACTAACTGTTGATCATATCCGGAACGTGACTCAGCTTGACGAGAAACGCCAGCAGCTGCTGGAGGAGGCACAAGCCATCGCGGAGCAAAGCGCTAAACTAGATCGAGATCTGGTCAACGCACAGAAATCCATAGAGAAAGCAAGAGCAATGGAGGTCGAGTACAAGACTCTGCTGCAGCAGCAGAAGGCTAAGAAAGCTCTGGCTCGCGTCATCAACGATCCTGGTGTACGGCGCAACCTAGGATGGGCTCCCTCGAAGACGGCACAGGCCAAGCCATACATTGATAGTGAAGGCAAGCAGGTGATGCCCACCCCAATCCTTAACCTCTCCATCGCCAAGACCCTTCTGGATCAGAATAGATCGCTTGAGGCAGTAGAACAGGTTTATGACCTAGTGGCCAAGGCGGTAAAGCAGCAGGAAAAGGACACCTCTCAGAGGCTTGAGTCCGACCCAGCACTCTGCCGATCTAGCTAGTACAAACCGCTAAGGGACAGATCTCCTCAGGATGTCGGATCGCGGACGGGTTCATCAGAACAAAGACGGAGGGATGCGCGCAACAGGAAGGATGTTATCCCCATATCCTCCGACCACGGAGAAAGAGCCCAACCTCGCCGCCCATCGCCACCGCCTCGATCCCCCCGACGTCAGGAAGACTACAAGGCTCACCATCGCATGGATATGCCCCCACCAAAGCAGTGCGGCATCATCATCCGCGACAACGTGGCAAGACCCGTCATGATGAAGAGTTCCACCAAGGATGTAACACCCTCAGAATCGGCCCTATGCAAGTTTTAGCGAAACCCGCCAAACCCGCATAGAAACGATTCAAAGGTGCCCACCAGGCACTTTCGTGCGGGTGGAAAACGAAGTAATAACATTACACAACAGTCCTCGATGGGACCCACCGAACAGATAGATATACAGCACGACTCCATGAGTCAAGAATACAGATATACAGGGCAAAGATCCAAATCACCTTGAAAACAATAGAGCGTCCAGCTACGGACAAGATGCAAATGGGGCTAAGAGCCCTGAAGAATAACCAATGGCGTCCATAACCCTGCCCAGGCCAAGCCGGAAGGGTAACCCTGCTAACGACGTCGATCTCAAACCTGCTTAAACAAAAGGGGTGCCGACAAAGGGCAAAGGAAAAAGAGGAGCGTCAGTACTGAGGCCAGTACACGGCGAGACTAGAATTCGGCGGTCCTCGCCTACATAGGTATGGTGGACTGAGCGGCAGCGGCAGCATGCACTAAAACAACCTATAGAGACTCGACATAACTGGCGGCAATCAGAGAGGGGTAAGAAAGACCTATTCGGATCCAACCTGATACTACCACCAAACAAACCCATCCTGGCGTTTCCCCCTCGAGACCATCGAGGAAGTCAACCGAGGAACTCACACAGTTGGCATTTTTATTTATTCGGTTATCGTTGCAGTAATTACTAGTCAAGTGTAGATAATCATCCTGATAAAATAAGCAGTGGGCAACTTTCATTTAACCATTCCGTGATAGTTGCAACACTTACTAGTCAGATACAATTAGCATGATATAACCCCAAAAACCCAGCAGTTGTTGGTACTTTTATTAAGCCATTCCGTTATAGTTGCAATACTTACTAGTCAGATACCATTGTCGCAAGCGACCAACCAAACCAGCAATTGTTGGCAGTTTTATTTAGCCATTCCGTTGTAGTTGAAGCTGATTACTAATCATATCAGATACAAGTCAATTTATAACAGTAAACTTTAGTTATAGTTGTCTATGATCGAGATACTGTGCTCCAAGTCGTCCATAACCGCGGACACGGCTTTCAGAAAGTTTTAACCCGGCCGGGGTGCACAAATAGCAACACACACACGATCGACCTCGGAAAAACCAAATCAAAACCCAACGAGGCTTTCACGACAGAGCAATCACAAGATTCAGAAATATTTCAGGGGGCCACCCCTTAAAGTAGACCCGCAACGAAGTTAGCTGACTTCGAGACGGACTTAAGGTTTGTGGGGCCGGCTGTAAACGACTGGGAACCGGAAAGTGTGACTGGGCTTGTCGATACCGCGAAAACGGGTCACAATTCCTAAACAGTACAGTGTGCTCCTCGCACAATCGTAAATACAGTAATAAAGCATGGCATAAGTACAGGATAGTAAATAAAACCTCAAACTAGTTTGTGGCCCCAAGAAATAAGAATGAATCAAGCTCTGGCTAAGGGGGGTCCCATAATTCCCCGTATGTGGATAGCGCGATAAATCAAGGAACAGGTATCAAGTACTCGGGGTCCTATGGGACACAAGTGGGCGATCGGAAACCAAATATTATCTATCACCCACCGATGCCTCTGCTTACTTACTTCAATTTTAGTTGTTAAACAGGAATTAAAGTGAACGATAAATAAAGCCGAGATCATCTCCAACATCAAACATGTGGCAATACTCCAACAACTGTGGTACATGGCGACACGCAACAACATTTGAGCAAGCGACTACGACGCGCAAGTCCAACTATCTACCAAACAACAGGTAATAGGATGTGTCCAAGGCAATATATGGCTGCAAGGGATATCACGGGTACGGAAACTAGAGCATCGCAACACAGATAGCAATAGATCAACAGGAGGGAATAAATACTATAAAAGTAAGATAGGTAGAAAGGGGGAGATGCTCGCCTGAAAAGATTACCGAAGGTTCAACCGAAGATCGGGGCGAAGCTCACATCAACTCAACGGCCTTATCCACGAAGAAGCAAAACACTAGAAGAAACACCGGATGCACTATTTAATACAACGGCAGAAGATCGGGCATGATGCATGAATGATGTTTGGCATGGCAAAGATGCGATGCAATTAGGCCATATTAAGCGGAACCGGGGTCCCGACAATTATTTAAATGGTTCAAGTTATTTAGAAACCCCGCAATTTAAAGGTTGTCTTAACATGGCAAAAGATAGCACCGGGTTCGCTACACAAATTTAAATGAGGCCAATATACGACTGGCTTTGCCCGCATATGGGTCCCATATTTAATTATGAGGTGAATCGGCATAAGGCCCCCAAACCACAGACAAGGATGCATGCATGAACAATTAATGTGCGACAAGTTGTATTATATTATAAAATAGGGTTTCGGGAAGGGGTTCACACATTAGGGGTCTCGACGATCTTGGGATTCCGGGGTTCGGGTTTGGTCTCAGGGTTCAGGGTGCGACGGGGTCGGTCTCGGCGGGAACGTTCTCGAACAACGGGGCAGATCTTGGGGTTCGGGCTTCAACACCGGGATCGGTCTTCGGGGTTCGCCATCGGATCCGAGGGAAAGAACTTGATGTGCTGGGATGAAGAACTTCGGGTTTCGGTGGCGATCTTGGCGGTTATCGGGTTTGGTCTTCGAATCCGTGGATTAGACCTTGTCAGTTCCATGTCGACGGCCCTGGGGTTCGGTCTTCATCTTGGGTGGTGTCGAAGATCTTGCCGAGATTAACTTGGGTCTGCGACAGTTCTCTGGCGAACTCATGTTGTTCTTCACGGTAGCAGACGAACTTGGGGTTCATGAAGAGGCCGCCACCAAAACGTGCACACACGGGACGGAGGTCATCGCGTACGGGTGCTCGGAGGCGATGTCAGAGACGGTTCGCGGGCAGGGACATGGAGGCTTCAGGAGGTGCAGGGTTGGGGACGGGGCGAGCTGCCGCGGGTCGGGCCGGGCCGTGCTCCGGCGAGGCGGCAGCGCGGGCGGCCGGCGGCGATGGCTCGAGGTGGTGGCGCCGGAGGGGCCGCGGGGCAGAGCGGGGAGGCGGTGGCTGGAGCACGCGGGGCAGAGCGGGGAGGCGGTGGCTGGAGCACGCGGGGCCGGGGCGGCGCGGCGAGGCGGAGCCTGGGCGGGCGGCGGCCTGCAGAGGCGAGCTCGGCGGTTGGCGGCGGGGAGCGGCGGAGCGAGGAGAGCGCCGGCGCGGCGGCGGGAGGCAGAGGGGGCTCGAGGTCGCCGGCGAGGAGGCGCGCGGGGCCGGGGCGGCGGTTGTCGGGCGTCGGCAGGTGGCAGGGCGGTGGCGTGCTCGGCCGAGGGGAAGGGCGAAGCGGGCGCGGCCTGGGTGGAGGTTGGTGGGGGCGAGCGGAGGCGGAGAGGGAGGAGCGGCCGAGAGAGGGGGTGTGGGCCGGCGGCGAACGGCGGTCCGCTCGGAGGAGAGGCCGCGGCGGCGCGCCGGGGAGGGGAGAGACGGGTGAGGGGAGGCGCTGGTGGGGTGGTTGGTGGCCAGGGAGGTTGGGGAAGGAGGCGGGCGCGGTGTGCGTGCGTGAGGAGGAAGAGGGTTGAGGGAGAGACGGTTGGGGGAGAGAGCAGTGGTGGGGGGGGCCACGCGTGGTGGGGTCCACGCGGGTCCGGGGAACAGGGGGTCGGTGGGGCAGGTGGCAGGGTGGGTCTGTGTGTGTGGGGGTGACTGACAGGTGGGTCCAGGCGCGGGGTTGGCTGGGTGGCTAGGGAGAGAGGCAGGTGAGGCTAGTGGGGCCCAGGCGCGGGGCTGGTGGGGAGAGAGGAGAGAGGGGGGGTGGAGGGGAGGTGGCCAAGTGGCGGCATCTGGTTGGGTGGGGGTAGAGGAGAGATGAGGTGGCAACCAGCTATTGGGTGGGGTGAGGTGGAGGTATGGTGGGTAGATTAGGATGGGTAGGAATAGGATTATGGGTGGACTGATTTTAATTTCTGGGGTGGTCGTTCGGGTCGAATCTGCCCGTTCGACTGCCCCCGCCAAAATAATTTAATATTTTATTTAATTTGCGATGGACTTTTGTAAATAGTTTTTAGACAAACAAAATATCCTGCAGCATCCGGGGTTTAATTTGAAATAGAAGGAGGGCTAGTTCCAGAAGTCAATAGTATTTCGCAAATAGTTTTTAGGCAAAATAATATACATGATGATGACGATGCTCAAATGCAATGCGGCATGATGACATGAGCATGCGGTCATGATGATGCAATGCACAAAAACAACGCGATTTTCTAGTAGGGGTTTTGCGGGATGCCACAATTCGACACCACTAACAATGGATCTCGCCCTCGAGATCCACCTCATGGTACCGAAAGGAAGGTCGGCGATCTACGTCTTCTCGCTTCGTGTAGATCCTCGCGACACCACTAACAAGAGGTCGTTGTCCGTGATCGTCGCGGGAACACTCCGGGATCAAAAGGTCGAAGGTAGAGGTATCAACAAATAAAGCCACCCCTAACTTCCGTGGACGGAGTAAAACTGCTGGATCCACTGATTCGATACACAAGAGCGAATGATAAGAGTAGTCGGATGGTGATCAGTCCATCGCGCACCCAAACCATTACTCAGCACACGAATAGGCGGATTATGCAACCAACTCTCGGAATTAGACTGAAGATCTTGACCAGCGAGGTTCGGAACAAAGGAGTGATGCAGACTCTGCATCGGATCTGGCGTAGATGATATCGTCGCGTCGGAAAACACCGGAAGGCACAAACAAGGAACAAAGGGTGGTACCACAGAAGACGGATTCCTCAGATAGCATGAAGACCAGATGTAGAAGCATCGTTACCAAAGGAGGAAGCGAAACCCTAAAGGTACGATGGAACCCAACCACGAGAATTCCTGGACTCGAAGAAAGAGACGAGAGCGGATTCAAAACACGTAGAGGTAAGAGGATAACAACAGAGGGGTAAGGAGTAAAATCAGACCTAATCAGAACTATCCAACCGATTTTTCAAAATAGTTTTGACACTCTACTTCGGCCGTTAGCTAGGTTATCCTACAGGCTGGACTTGTGGGGTATCGCAACCGCTGAGCTCTGATACCACTCTGTAACACCCTCAGAATCGGCCCTATGCAAGTTTTAGCGAAACACGCCAAACCCGCATAGAAACGATTCAAAGGTTCCCACCAGGCACTTTCGTGCGGGTGGAAAACGAAGTAATAACATTACACAACAGTCCTCGATGGGACCCACCGAACAGATAGATATACAGCACGACTCCATGAGTCAAGAATACAGATATACAGGGCAAAGATCCAAATCACCTTGAAAACAATAGAGCGTCCAGCTACAGACAAGATGCAAATGGGGCTAAGAGCCCTGAAGAATAACCAATGGCGTCCATAACCCTGCCCAGGCCAAGCCGGAAGGGTAACCCTGCTAACAACGTCGATCTCAAACCTGCTTAAACAAAAGGGGTGCCGACAAAGGGCAAAGGAAAAAAGAGGAGCGTCAGTACTGAGGCCAGTACACGGCGAGACTAGAATTCGGCGGTCCTCGCCTACATAGGTATGGTGGACTGAGCGGCAGCGGCAGCATGCACTAAAACAACCTATAGAGACTCGACATAACTGGCGGCAATCAGAGAGGGGTAAGAAAGACCTATTCGGATCCAACCTGATACTACCACCAAACAAACCCATCCTGGCGTTTCCCCCTCGAGACCATCGAGGAAGTCAACCGAGGAACTCACACAGTTGGCATTTTTATTTATTCGGTTATCGTTGCAGTAATTAATAGTCAAGTGTAGATAATCATCCTGATAAAATAAGCAGTGGGCCACTTTCATTTAACCATTCCGTGATAGTTGCAACACTTACTAGTCAGATACAATTATCATGAGATAACCCCAAAAACCCAGCAGTTGTTGGTACTTTTATTAAGCCATTCCGTTATAGTTGCAATACTTACTAGTCAGATACCATTGTCGCAAGCGCCCAACCAAACCAGCAATTGTTGGCAGTTTTATTTAGCCATTCCGTTGTAGTTGAAGCTGATTACTAATCATATCAGATACAAGTCAATTTATAACAGTAAACTTTAGTTATAGTTGTCTATGATCGAGATATTGTGCTCCAAGTCGTCCATAACCGTGGACACGGCTTTCAGAAAGTTTTAACCCGGCCGGGGTGCACAAATAGCAACACACACACGATCGACCTCGGAAAAACCAAATCAAAACCCAACGAGGCTTTCACGACAGAGCAATCACAAGATTCAGAAATATTTCAGGGGGCCACCCCTTAAAGTAGACCCGCAACAAAGTTAGCTGACTTCGAGACGGACTTAAGGTTTGTGGGGCCGGCTGTAAACGACTGGGAACCGGAAAGTGTGACTGGGCTTGTCGATACCGCGAAAACGGGTCACAATTCCTAAACAGTACAGTGTGCTCCTCGCACAATCGTAAATACAGTAATAAAGCATGGCATAAGTACAGGATAGTAAATAAAACCTCAAACTAGTTTGTGGCCCCAAGAAATAAGAATGAATCAAGCTCTGGCTAAGGGGGGTCCCATAATTCCCCGTATGTGGATAGCGCGATAAATCAAGGAACATGTATCAAGTACTCGGGGTCCTACGGGACACAAGTGGGCGGTCGGAAACCAAATATTATCTATCACCCACCGATGCCTCTGCTTACTTACTTCAATTTTAGTTGTTAAACAGGAATTAAAGTGAACGATAAATAAAGCCGAGATCATCTCCAACATCAAACATGTGGCAATACTCCAACAACTGTGGTACATGGCGACACGAAACAGTACTTGAGCAAGCGACTACGACGCGCAAGTCCAACTATCTACCAAACAACAGGTAATAGGATGTGTCCAAGGCAATATATGGCTGCAAGGGATATCACGGGTACGGAAACTAGAGCATCGCAACACAGATAGCAATAGATCAACAGGAGGGAATAAATACTATAAAAGTAAGATAGGTAGAAAGGGGGAGATTCTCGCCTGAAAACATTGCCGAAGGTTCAACCGAAGATCGGGGCGAAGCTCACATCAACTCAACGGCCTTATCCACGAAGAAGCAAAACACTAGAAGAAACACCGGATGCACTATTTAATACAACGGCAGAAGATCGGGCATGATGCATGAATGATGTTTGGCATGGCAAAGATGCGATGCAATTAGGCCATATTAAGCGGATCCGGGGTCCCGACAATTATTTAAATGGTTCAAGTTATTTAGAACCCCCGCAATTTAAAGGTTGTCTTAACATGGAAAAAGATAGCACCGGGTTCGCTACACAAATTTAAATGAGTCCAATATACGACTGGCTTTGCCCGCATATGGGTCCCATATTTAATTATGAGGTGAATCGGCATAAGGCCCCCAAACCACAGACAAGGATGCATGCATGAACAATTAATGTGCGACAAGTTGTATTATATTATAAAATAGGGTTTCGGGAAGGGGTTCACACATTAGGGGTCTCGACGATCTTGGGGTTCCGGGGTTCGGGTTTGGTCTCAGGGTTCAGGGTGCGACGGGGTCGGTCTCGGCGGGAACGTTCTCAAACAACGGGGCAGATCTTGGGGTTCGGGCTTCAACACCGGGATCGGTCTTCGGGGTTCGCCATCGGATCCGAGGGGAGGAACTTGACGTGCCGGGATGAAGAACTTCGCGTTTCGGTGGCGATCTTGGCGGTTATCGGGTTCGGTCTTCGAATCCGTGGATTAGACCTTGTCAGTTCCATGTCGACGACCCTGGGGTTCGGTCTTCATCTTGGGTGGTGTCGAAGATCTTGCCGAGATTAACTTGGGTCTGCGACAGTTCTCTGGCGAACTCATGTTGTTCTTCACGGTAGCAGACGAACTTGGGGTTCATGAAGAGGCCGCCACCAAAACGTGCACACACGGGACGGAGGTCATCGCGTACGGGTGCTCGGAGGCGATGTTAGAGACGGTTCGCGGGCAGGGACATGGAGGCTTCAGGAGGTGCACGGTCGGGGACGGGGCGAGCTGCCGCCGGTCGGGCCGGGCCGTGCTCCGGCGAGGCGGCAGCGCGGGCGGCTGGCGGCGATGGCTCGGGGCGGTGGCGCCGGAGAGGCCGCGGGGCAGAGCGGGGAGGCGGTGGCTGGAGCACGCGGGGCCGGGGCGGCGCGGCGAGGCGGAGCCTGGGCGGGCGGCGGCCTGCAGAGGCGAGCTCGGCGGTTGGCGGCGGGGAGCGGCGGAGCGAGGAGAGCGCCGGCGCGGCGGCGGGAGGCAGAGGGGGCTCGAGGTCGCCGGCGAGGAGGCGCGCGGGGCCGGGGCGGCGGTTGTCGGGCGTCGGCAGGTGGCAGGGCGGTGGCGTGCTCGGCCGAGGGGAAGGGCGAGGCGGGCGCGGCCTGGGTGGAGGTTGGTGGGGGCGAGCGGAGGCGGAGAGGGAGGAGCGGCCGAGAGAGGGGGTGTGGGCCGGCGGCGAACGGCGGTCCGCTCGGAGGAGAGGCCGCGGCGGCGCGCCGGGGAGGGGAGAGACGGGTGAGGGGAGGCGCTGGTGGGGTGGTTGGTGGCCAGGGAGGTTGGGGAAGGAGGCGGGTGCGGTGTGCGTGCGTGAGGAGGAAGAGGGTTGAGGGAGAGACGGTTGGGGGAGAGAGCAGTGGTGGGGGGGGCCACGCGTGGTGGGGTCCACGCGGGTCCGGGGAACAGGGGGTCGGTGGGGCAGGTGGCAGGGTGGGTCTGTGTGTGTGGGGGTGACTGACAGGTGGGTCCAGGCGCGGGGTTGGCTGGGTGGCTAGGGAGAGAGGCAGGTGAGGCTAGTGGGGCCCAGGCGCGGGGCTGGTGGGGAGAGAGGAGAGAGGGGGGGGTGGAGGGGAGGTGGCCAAGTGGCGGCATCTGGTTGGGTGGGGGTAGAGGAGAGATGAGGTGGCAACCAGCTATTGGGTGGGTGAGGTGGAGGTATGGTGGGTAGATTAGGATGGGTAGGAATAGGATTATGGGTGGACTGATTTTAATTTCTGGGGTGGTCGTTCGGGTCGAATCTGCCCGTTCGACTGCCCCCGCCAAAATAATTTAATATTTTATTTAATTTGCGATGGACTTTTGTAAATAGTTTTTAGACAAACAAAATATCCTGCAGCATCCGGGGTTTAATTTGAAATAGAAGGAGGGCTAGTTCCAGAAGTCAATAGTATTTCGCAAATAGTTTTTAGGCAAAATAATATACATGATGATGACGATGCTCAAATGCAATGCGGCATGATGACATGAGCATGCGGTCATGATGATGCAATGCACAAAAACAACGCGATTTTCTAGTAGGGGTTTTGCGGGATGCCACAATTCGACACCACTAACAATGGATCTCGCCCTCGAGATCCACCTCATGGTACCGAAAGGAAGGTCGGCGATCTACGTCTTCTCGCTTCGTGTAGATCCTCGCGACACCACTAACAAGAGGTCGTTGTCCGTGATCGTCGCGGGAACACTCCGGGATCAAAAGGTCGAAGGTAGAGGTATCAACAAATAAAGCCACCCCTAACTTCCGTGGACGGAGTAAAACTGCTGGATCCACTGATTCGATACACAAGAGCGAATGATAAGAGTAGTCGGATGGTGATCAGTCCATCGCGCACCCAAACCATTACTCAGCACACGAATAGGCGGATTATGCAACCAACTCTCGGAATTAGACTGAAGATCTTGACCAGCGAGGTTCGGAACAAAGGAGTGATGCAGACTCTGCATCGGATCTGGCGTAGATGATATCGTCGCGTCGGAAAACACCGGAAGGCACAAACAAGGAACAAAGGGTGGTACCACAGAAGACGGATTCCTCAGATAGCATGAAGACCAGATGTAGAAGCATCGTTACCAAAGGAGGAAGCGAAACCCTAAAGGTACGATGGAACCCAACCACGAGAATTCCTGGACTCGAAGAAAGAGACGAGAGCGGATTCAAAACACGTAGAGGTAAGAGGATAACAACAGAGGGGTAAGGAGTAAAATCAGACCTAATCAGAACTATCCAACCGATTTTTCAAAATAGTTTTGACACTCTACTTCGGCCGTTAGCTAGGTTATCCTACAGGCTGGACTTGTGGGGTATCGCAACCGCTGAGCTCTGATACCACTCTGTAACACCCTCAGAATCGGCCCTATGCAAGTTTTAGCGAAACACGCCAAACCCGCATAGAAACGATTCAAAGGTTCCCACCAGGCACTTTCGTGCGGGTGGAAAACGAAGTAATAACATTACACAACAGTCCTCGATGGGACCCACAGAACAGATAGATATACAGCACGACTCCATGAGTCAAGAATACAGATATACAGGGCAAAGATCCAAATCACCTTGAAAACAATAGAGCGTCCAGCTACGGACAAGATGCAAATGGGGATAAGAGCCCTGAAGAATAACCAATGGCGTCCATAACCCTGCCCAGGCCAAGCCGGAAGGGTAACCCTGCTAACAACGTCGATCTCAAACCTGCTTAAACAAAAGGGGTGCCGACAAAGGGCAAAGGAAAAAAGAGGAGCGTCAGTACTGAGGCCAGTACACGGCGAGACTAGAATTCGGCGGTCCTCGCCTACATAGGTATGGTGGACTGAGCGGCAGCGGCAGCATGCACTAAAACAACCTATAGAGACTCGACATAACTGGCGGCAATCAGAGAGGGGTAAGAAAGACCTATTCGGATCCAACCTGATACTACCACCAAACAAACCCATCCTGGCGTTTCCCCCTCGAGACCATCGAGGAAGTCAACCGAGGAACTCACACAGTTGGCATTTTTATTTATTCGGTTATCGTTGCAGTAATTACTAGTCAAGTGTAGATAATCATCCTGATAAAATAAGCAGTGGGCCACTTTCATTTAACCATTCCGTGATAGTTGCAACACTTACTAGTCAGATACAATTATCATGAGATAACCCCAAAAACCCAGCAGTTGTTGGTACTTTTATTAAGCCATTCCGTTATAGTTGCAATACTTACTAGTCAGATACCATTGTCGCAAGCGCCCAACCAAACCAGCAATTGTTGGCAGTTTTATTTAGCCATTCCGTTGTAGTTGAAGCTGATTACTAATCATATCAGATACAAGTCAATTTATAACAGTAAACTTTAGTTATAGTTGTCTATGATCGAGATATTGTGCTCCAAGTCGTCCATAACCGTGGACACGGCTTTCAGAAAGTTTTAACCCGGCCGGGGTGCACAAATAGCAACACACACACGATCGACCTCGGAAAAACCAAATCAAAACCCAACGAGGCTTTCACGACAGAGCAATCACAAGATTCAGAAATATTTCAGGGGGCCACCCCTTAAAGTAGACCCGCAACGAAGTTAGCTGACTTCGAGACGGACTTAAGGTTTGTGGGGCCGGCTGTAAACGACTGGGAACCCGAAAGTGTGACTGGGCTTGTCGATACCGCGAAAACGGGTCACAATTCCTAAACAGTACAGTGTGCTCCTCGCACAATCGTAAATACAGTAATAAAGCATGGCATAAGTACAGGATAGTAAATAAAACCTCAAACTAGTTTGTGGCCCCAAGAAATAAGAATGAATCAAGCTCTGGCTAAGGGGGGGCCCATAATTCCCCGTATGTGGATAGCGCGATAAATCAAGGAACATGTATCAAGTACTCGGGGTCCTACGGGACACAAGTGGGCGGTCGGAAACCAAATATTATCTATCACCCACCGATGCCTCTGCTTACTTACTTCAATTTTAGTTGTTAAACAGGAATTAAAGTGAACGATAAATAAAGCCGAGATCATCTCCAACATCAAACATGTGGCAATACTCCAACAACTGTGGTACATGGCGACACGAAACAGTACTTGAGCAAGCGACTACGACGCGCAAGTCCAACTATCTACCAAACAACAGGTAATAGGATGTGTCCAAGGCAATATATGGCTGCAAGGGATATCACGGGTACGGAAACTAGAGCATCGCAACACAGATAGCAATAGATCAACAGGAGGGAATAAATACTATAAAAGTAAGATAGGTAGAAAGGGGGAGATTCTCGCCTGAAAACATTGCCGAAGGTTCAACCGAAGATCGGGGCGAAGCTCACATCAACTCAACGGCCTTATCCACGAAGAAGCAAAACACTAGAAGAAACACCGGATGCACTATTTAATACAACGGCAGAAGATCGGGCATGATGCATGAATGATGTTTGGCATGGCAAAGATGCGATGCAATTAGGTCATATTAAGCGGATCCGGGGTCCCGACAATTATTTAAATGGTTCAAGTTATTTAGAACCCCCGCAATTTAAAGGTTGTCTTAACATGGAAAAAGATAGCACCGGGTTCGCTACACAAATTTAAATGAGTCCAATATACGACTGGCTTTGCCCGCATATGGGTCCCATATTTAATTATGAGGTGAATCGGCATAAGGCCCCCAAACCACAGACAAGGATGCATGCATGAACAATTAATGTGCGACAAGTTGTATTATATTATAAAATAGGGTTTCGGGAAGGGGTTCACACATTAGGGGTCTCGACGATCTTGGGGTTCCGGGGTTCGGGTTTGGTCTCAGGGTTCAGGGTGCGACGGGGTCGGTCTCGGCGGGAACGTTCTCAAACAACGGGGCAGATCTTGGGGTTCGGGCTTCAACACCGGGATCGGTCTTCGGGGTTCGCCATCGGATCCGAGGGGAGGAACTTGACGTGCCGGGATGAAGAACTTCGCGTTTCGGTGGCGATCTTGGCGGTTATCGGGTTCGGTCTTCGAATCCGTGGATTAGACCTTGTCAGTTCCATGTCGACGACCCTGGGGTTCGGTCTTCATCTTGGGTGGTGTCGAAGATCTTGCCGAGATTAACTTGGGTCTGCGACAGTTCTCTGGAGAACTCATGTTGTTCTTCACGGTAGCAGACGAACTTGGGGTTCATGAAGAGGCCGCCACCAAAACGTGCACACACGGGACGGAGGTCATCGCGTACGGGTGCTCGGAGGCGATGTTAGAGACGGTTCGCGGGCAGGGACATGGAGGCTTCAGGAGGTGCACGGTCGGGGACGGGGCGAGCTGCCGCCGGTCGGGCCGGGCCGTGCTCCGGCGAGGCGGCAGCGCGGGCGGCTGGCGGCGATGGCTCGGGGCGGTGGCGCCGGAGAGGCCGCGGGGCAGAGCGGGGAGGCGGTGGCTGGAGCACGCGGGGCCGGGGCGGCGCGGCGAGGCGGAGCCTGGGCGGGCGGCGGCCTGCAGAGGCGAGCTCGGCGGTTGGCGGCGGGGAGCGGCGGAGCGAGGAGAGCGCCGGCGCGGCGGCGGGAGGCAGAGGGGGCTCGAGGTCGCCGGCGAGGAGGCGCGCGGGGCCGGGGCGGCGGTTGTCGGGCGTCGGCAGGTGGCAGGGCGGTGGCGTGCTCGGCCGCGGGCAGCGGGGCCGAGGGGAAGGGCGAGGCGGGCGCGACCTGGGTGGAGGTTGGTGGGGGCGAGCGGAGGCGGAGAGGGAGGAGCGGCCGAGAGAGGGGGTGTGGGCCGGCGGCGAACGGCGGTCCGTTCGGAGGAGAGGCCGCGGCGGCGCGCCGGGGAGGGGAGAGACGGGTGAGAGGAGGTGCTGGTGGGGTGGTTGGTGGCCAGGGAGGTTGGGGAAGGAGGCGGGCGCGGTGTGCGTGCGTGAGGAGGAAGAGGGTTGCGGGAGAGACGGTTGGGGGAGAGAGCAGTGGTGGGGGGGGCGCGCGTGGTGGGGTCCACGCGGGTCCGGGGAACATGGGGTCGGTGGGGCAGGTGGCAGGGTGGGTCTGTGTGTGTGGGGGTGACTGACAGGTGGGTCCAGGCGCGGGGTTGGCTGGGCGGCGAGGGAGAGAGGCAGGTGAGGCTAGTGGGGCCCAGGCGCGGGGCTGGTGGGGAGAGAGGAGAGAGGGGGGGTGGAGGGGAGGTGGCCAAGTGGCGGCATCTGGTTGGGTCGGGGTAGAGGAGAGATGAGGTGGCAACCAGCTATTGGGTGGGGTGAGGTGGAGGTATGGTGGGTAGATTAGGATGGGTAGGAATAGGATTATGGGTGGACCGATTTTAATTTCTGGGGTGGTCGTTCGGGTCGAATCGGCCCGTTCGACTGCCCCCGCCAAAATAATTTAATATTTTATTTAATTTGCGATGGAACTTTTGTAAATAGTTTTTAGACAAACAAAATATCCTGCAGCATCCGGGGTTTAATTTGAAATAGAAGGAGGGCTAGTTCCAGAAGTCAATAGTATTTCGCAAATAGTTTTTAGGCAAAATAATATACATGATGATGACGATGCTCAAATGCAATGCGGCATGATGACATGACCATCAAGCCCTATGATGGCACCGCTAAGCCTGCCACATGGTTGCAAGACTACGGCAACGCGGTGGAGATTGCTGGAGGCAACTCCAACGTCGCCGTTAAGTACCTCCCGTTAATGTTGGGGGGCACGGCCCGTCAATGGATCGACGACTTGCCGGAAAAATCTATCTACAACTGGCTGGACATGCAAGAAGCGTTCACCAAGAACTTTGAGGGTACATACAAGCGTCCCTGCACTGTGGGCGATCTACAGCGGTGCGTGCAAGAGAAAGACGAGACATCTAGCGCCTACCTCTCTCGCTGGCTGGACATGAAGAAATCCTGCGTAGGAGTGCATGCTCAGACCGCTATGGCGCCTTCATTGATGGATTGGAAAGGGGCACGTTACTCCGACATAAGCTAAAGCGCTTGCGGGACAATCATCAGCTGGACTTGAATCAGATGATTTAGTTAGCTAGTGAGTTTGCAGCTGTCGACGACGATGCTCGTGGCTCATTGCCGGCAACGGCCGTTCCAACCCAGGCTCGGAGGAACAACAGTACAAAGAGGAAAACCGCTCTAGAAGAAAAACAATCTACCGACATGGTCGCCATGAATTTTGCAGGACGAGGAGAAGGCGGACAACGTGGCCAAGGAAGGGGAGCAGGCCGCGGGCAGCAACGAGGCAGTGAATCCAACTCGACGCCGCTCCGCGTTCCCCAAACATACGAGGAGTACCGCAATATGTCGTGCCTCGTACACCTCGATGTCAACGGCAAGGCCACCCATACCAATCGACACTACAAGTTCGTCGACGACCTCAAGGAAGACCCGGAGTCCGGCTACAAGCGAAGTCGGAAGAACATACCGCGAGGCAAGGGCAAGGGGAAGAAGATGGAGGAGGAGTCCAAGGATTCAAGTGACATGGACGAGGACGTTGACCCCAAGCACGCCGCCAAGAGCGACGACAATATCAAGAACCCCTTCGCAAAGAAGGACCCAGTCTACCACACTTTCCTTGGCACCCCCACCGTCCGACAACAGAAGACCTCTCTAAGGATCCTGATGGCCGCTCTCCCCCTAGTCCCCCAATATCTGCGCTGGGCGGAGGTTCCAATCACTTGGGACAGGACGGACCACCCAGAACTTGTGCCCACGGAGAACCAATACGCCATGGTCATCAACCCATTGATTGACGGCGTGGAGTTCACCAAGTGCATGGCGGATAGTGGAAGCAGCATCAACATCATGTACCTGGATACACTTCAGAAGATGAACTTGACGGAGGCAAACCTAAGGCGGACCAATACCGTCTTCCATGGCATCGTTCCTGGTCGGGAGGCTCGGTCCCTTGGGTGCATCATACTTCAGGTAGCCTTTGGCGACATTAATAATTACCGCCAAGAGTGCATGACCTTTGAGGTGGTCCCCTTCAAGAGCGTGTACCACGTCATATTCGGCCGCGACATATTCCACACGTTCATGGCCAAGCCATGCTTCGTCTACAACAAACTCAAGATACCTGAACCAAATGGTGTCATCACCGTATCCGGAAGCTTTACCAAGGCAAGGGACTGCGAGATCAATGAAGCAGCCGTTGCAGAAGCTGTCCTCTACAGCGAATAATTCAAGGAGATCCAGAGCAAGGTCAAGGAATCAGAGATGCCCGTGTCGAAGAAGCAGATCTCCGACTCCGCTCCTGCGTTCAAGGCCGCCATCGAGACCAAGCCGGTGGAACTTGTGGTAGGCAATGCCTCCAAGACCGTCGCCATTGGGACGAACCTGGATCCCAAATAGGAAAGCGCGCTCGTCGAGTTCCTCTGTGAGAATAGGGACATCTTTGCTTGGTAACCTGCCGATATGAAAGGTGTACCTAGGGAACTTGCCGAGCACATCTTAAACATAGATCCAAAATGTAAACTAGTGAAACAACCTCTACGACGCTTCGGAGATGAGAAGAGACGCGCCATTGGCAAAGAGATAGCTAGATTACTTAAGGCTGAGTTTATCGGAGAAGTCCTTCAAACCCGATGGGTGGCCAATCCTGTACTTGTCCCCAAAAAGGTAACCAATGAATTAAGAATGTGCGTTGATTACACCGGCTTGAACAAAGCATGCCCCAAAGATCCGTTTGCTTTGCCTCACATTGACCAAGTCATTGACTCGATGGCTGGCTCAGAACATTTGTGTTTTCTTGATGCATACTCAGGATACCACCAGATCAAGATGAGGAAGTCAGACCAATTGTCCACTTCATTCACTACCCCATATGGCACGTTTTGCTATGTCATGATGCCCTTTGGGCTAAAAAACACAGGTGCTACCTACCAGCGGACAATGCAACGTTGCCTTCACGACCAAATTGGTCGGAACGTTCACGCCTATGTGGACGATATCGCGGTGATGTCTAAAAAGTCAAATGACTTAATCTCCTACTTAAAAGAAACCTTTGATAATCTCCGGAAATACAACATGATGCTCAACCCTAAGAAGTGCGTCTTCGGGGTTCCAGCCGGCAAACTGTTGGGCTTCATCGTTTCCCAGCGCGGAATCGAGGTCAATCCGGAGAAAATCAAGGCCATCTTAAGCATAAACTGTCCGGCATGCCTAAAGGACATTCAACGACTAACAGGTTGTGTTGCAGCAGTTAGTCGGTTCATCAGCCGACTTGGAGAGAAGGCTTGGCCGCTATACAAGTTGCTGAAGAAGGTAGACAAATTCACATGGACAGACGAAGCAGATGCAACATTGAAGCAGCTCAAGGAGATTCTTTCCTCAGCGCCTATCCTTGCAGCACCCGAGCCTGCTGAGCCCCTGTTAATTTACATGGCGGCAACCAACCGGGTTATCAACATCGTCGTCGTGGTAGAGCAGAAGGAACCAGGCCATGAGCACGAAGTTCAACGACCAGTTTACTATGTAAGCGAGGTCTTGACTGAGTCCAAGCAGCGTTACCTGCACTACCAAAAGATAGCTTATGGAGTATTCCTTGCTTCTTAGAAGCTGAGGCATTACTTTCAGGAGCACCCAATCACAGTAGTGAGCAAGACTCCACTGTCCGACATTATCAACAACAGCGACGCTACAGGAAGGGTCGTGAAGTGGGGCATTAAACTTGCCGCCTTCGAGATCACCTACAAGAGACGCGACGCTATCAATTCACAAGCCTTGGCGGATTTTATTGCAGATTGGACGGAGATACCGGATGCCACTCTGTTGCCAGAACCAGAGTACTGGGTGATGCACTTTGACGGATGAAAGCAGCTCAATGGCTCAGGGGCTGGTGTATTGCTACAGTCATCAAAAGGAGACAAGCTACACTACGTTCTGCAGATCCACTTCGAGGCTGCAAACAACATGGCGGAGTATGAAGCACTCATTAACGGACTGCGTGTAGCCAAGGATATTGGCATCAAGCGCATAGTTTGCTGTGGAGATTCCGATTTGGTTTCCCACCAGGTGGCTGGCACCTGGAATGTACGGAACCCTATGATGGCGGCATATCGCGATGAAGTGGACGAGATATCCAAGAGCTTGTTGGGCTACGAAGTCAAGTATGTGCCTAGGGAGCAAAACGAGGCGGCTGATCTACTGTCTAAACTTGGATCAGGGCGCAAGCAAATTCCGCCAGGAGTTTTCCTAGAGCATCTACGCACACCATCCGTGAAGGGCGCCAACATCGACAACCCGGACAGAGCTGACTCTTTCATCAACATGGTAACAAAGATCCCTCCGGCTTGGACAAAACCGTTCATGGAATATCTCGAACACGGAACTTTGCCCCACGACGAAGTCGAAAGGCGGCAAATAGTACGACGAGCAAAGGGTTATACCATAATCAATGGGCAACTCTATAAAAGGAGCACTACTGGTGTATACCTAAAGTGTGTTTCCCAGCTAGAAGGTATGGAAATCCTACGCGAAATCCATCTCGGAGATTGCAGGCATCACGCCGCTCCTCGATCGTTGGTCGCGAAAGCCTTCCGGCAAGGATTCTACTGGATGACCGCGAAGGCGGACGCCGACAAGCTGGTTGAAACATGCACAGGATGCCAGTATTATGCCCGACAACCACATGTTCCTGCTGAAGAATTACGAACAATACCAATAACTTGGCAGTTTGTAGTCTGGGGGCTAGACATGGTGGGGCCATTACAAACGGCACCGTGTGGATTTATGCATCTGCTTGTAGCAGTTGACAAATTCACCAAATGGATAGAAGCTAAACCCATTAGAAATCTTGATGGGGCAACCGCCCTCAGGTTTGTCCGGGATCTAGTGGTGAGATTTGGTCTCCCACATAGCATCATCACCGACAATGGAAGCAACCTGTCACTCGGAGAAGTGGAGGCCTACTGCTGGGACAAAGGCATCCGACTTGACCTTGCTTCTATGGCACACCCACAATCCAATGGTCAAGTTGAGCGAGCCAATGGATTAATTCTGCGGGGAATCAAGCCACGTCTTGAGGCACCGCTACATAGAGCAGCTGGAGCCTGTGCGGAAGAATTGCCATCTGTGTTGTGGAGTTTACGAACTACACCTAACAGATCCACCGGCTACACCCCTTACTTCATGGTATATTGAGCAGAAGCCATCCTACCTTCCGACATCCTCAACGATGCACTAAGAGTTGCCTCCTATGCCGAAGATGACGCTGAAGAATCCAGACGCCTAGATGTGGACCTTCTCGAGGAGGAGCACGTTTTGGCATGCCAAAGATCCGCCGTCTACCAGCAGAAGCTACGCAGCTACCATAGTCTCCGCGTTTGGCATCGCTCGTTTAAAGAGGGCGATTTAGTTCTCCGACTTAAGCAGAAGAAGTCACACAAACTATCCCCACCATGGGAAGGACCATTCATCATAAGCAAGGCGCTACTCAATGGGTCTTACTACCTTGTCGACAATCATGAGCTCAAGGATAGACCCAACGAGGATCATAAGCGTAAGCGACGTGACCCGGATAATGACTACCCGGAGCTTGATCGGCCATGGAACATAGCACAACTACGTCCTTTCTACACTTAGCATTTTTTATCTAATCGTGTACTCTTATATGATCAAATGAAATAAAGCTCTCTGGTTCACTCATATTGCTGAGTCTTCTACCTCCTTTAATGTTCATTTTTGGATCATATAAACCTTTATGCACAAGCTTTGCGATTGCACTTGTGAAAATTCTGCCTACGGGCGTTAGCTTAAGTTTTCTGGTCTACACGTTCTTTGTTGTTTTTATGTGGATTCTGGAGTAGTGACTTTTGGCACTTATTGTCGACGATTTTGTGCTCAGGTTATTGACGGTGCCATTGGGCATCATCACCTAAGCGCATGGTTCCGACTCACGAAAAGTCAAGCATAAGAACCAAAGTAATGGATAAGCCAGCACTTGCTTAAACAATATATACATACTGGGCATTAACTCTTAAAGTCGCAGGATACGACAACCATTGTTTTCCGCCTTAAGATTGCATCACCAAGTTTTTTTCAATGCACACTCGAGAGGTGAAACAAGAATTACAATGTGTTTTTCACTCCTTGGGTGCAGGGGACTTGGAGGCTGCATCATCACCAGCCGGAGATTCACCCTCAACGTCGCCACTGTGAGGAGACACGGACGATTCAGGGTTGGCGTTGTCAAGAAAGTTCCTGGGCACGAAGACGTCGACATCTACCAACTCGGCAACCCTGGTGTCATAACCCGCGAGTGATGATAGGATGGCTTCATGATCGATCTCCTTGCCGTCATCATCCACGTCGGGGATACCAGATGTCACCGTGTCGATGTCGGCACCTTCATAGTGCGCCTTCACCATGGACAACGCCATCCTTGCGCCAGCTCGTGCACATGAAGCTTTCCAGTTCGTGACACGCTCGGGGGCTCGGCGCAGAATCTCCGAGTACTTCACCACGGAGTTAGAGGCCTTGATATAAATTTGGAGGGGCTTGGCAATCTCCTTGGCTTGGTGATGGCGATATTGATGAAGTTGCCGGCAAGAATCATGCATTCCTTGTCCGGAGGAGGCGAGCGGGTTAAACCCATAGGCCCTGAAAATTCCGACAAGGAGCTCATGAGTTCAATAAAATTCTAATTATCCAGACTACAGAACTACAAGGCGGAGAACACTTACTGAAGATGCTGGCATTATCCTACCAGACGACGTCCGCCAAAGATTCCTTCTCTTGTTGGAGGAGCTTAAACGCCTCGCTATGGCGAAGGTTTTGCTCATCGCCAGCTTGCTTCTGATCCTTTAGGATCGCAAGCTCCTCCTTCAAGCGATTGATCTCCGTGGAGGCGGAGTCCTGCAGGGCTTTCATGGAATCCTCGTGCATCTTCAGCATTTCTTCCCTCTCCTTCTTAAGGATCTTGTTCTCGCTGTCTAGCAGCTGGATGTGCTTGGACTGCTCGACAATATCCTTGGCCTTGGCTACATGCTCTGCCAGTTGGAGAAAACAAAGTACACCGTGAGTACTAGAAGAAGGAAGGCACAAAAGTAAGATGGAAGTGCGCAAAAAGAAAACAGACTCTTGTTTTTGATGATCTGTTCCTTCAAGATGGCGGTTTTACCCTTTTCGGCTTCAAGATCTGCGCGCATCTTCTGGTAGTTGTCGTTGGCCATGCCCCTCCGAGCATTCTCGTTCTATGGAAACAAACACAAAGTCAAATCGTTGTTTAGTCCGCTTAGAGCTTCTAGTCGGATATTTTCCACCTAGATGCTTGGGGGCTACAGCGAGATTTTTTAAACTTAGCAATATGCTGAGCTTGTGTTTAATTATCAGGTCGGAGCTAATTCAGGTCTCAACTAGAAGCTTGGGGGCTACAGTATAAAGTTTTAACTCGGAAAATGCTTAGATTTTCTTTAAGCATCTAGTCTGAACTAATTCAGTTACAACTAGAAGCTTGGGGGCTACAACACTCAAAATTCTGAACACTGTGTATGCTACTCTTAAAGCACCTAGTCGGAGTAATTCATTCCATCTAAATGCTTGGGGGCTACAGTGAGAGTTTTTTCTAACTTAGTCACTCTTAGAGCATATAGATGCAAAACCAATGGTTTTCCGTCTACATCCTCGGGGTCTACAGTGGGATACTCATACGAAATGAAAAAGTTAAAAGTAAAACTTACAAGTGCGATGATCTTGAGGTTTGTAGCGCTATCGGCCAGCAGCTTGCCAAAGGAAATGCTATTTCCTCGCAAGATGTCTGCTTGACGGAGTAGCTCCTCAAGACCGCACGTCGAAGATGACGGCACTCCTCCAGGAACCATACTAGTGTTACCCGGCGTAAGCACTGGGTAAATAATCTTCGGCAATTCGAAGGTTTTCTGGGGAGTAGAGGCGCCGCCTTCGGCAGAAGTGTCAGCACCCACCACCGCCTTGCCGCTACCGATGGCATCCTTATCCGGAGCTTCAGCCATTTGAAGAGCAGCTCTCTCCTGCGTCGCCTGCTCACCGACAACTGCGAGTTCGGTAGAGGCGCCAGAATCCACTTCCATGGCGGAAGGGCCTGGTGCCTCCTGGACTTGGGAGCTTGTCGGAGAGGAGGAGGGCTTGACAGCAGGAGTAGCAGGGGCGATGGCGGGGGAAGCGTCGCGATGCAGCATATCTTTAATGTTTCTAGAATCCCCAAGAGTCTTGGAGGACTTCTTGAGGCTGGTTGTGGCTTTCTTCCTGAAACGTGAAAAATGCATAAGTACAGGAATAAGACAGATAAATAAGACAATGTCGGAGAATAAGAAGCTTACACTAGGGGGGGAGCTTTGGCAAACATCCCAGTGGATTTCTTCTTTTCCTCCTCCAGGGCGGCAGTACTCTTTTTGGAGGCTCCACCCTCCGTCTTCTTCTTGTTGCCTCCATCGGCAGCGTCATAGGTGGAGCTCTTCCGCTTTCGCGCCAACAGGGCATCATCGTCGGACACGACCGTGACTTCCTTCATCTTGGGATCGTAGATTTGGGCAGCCAGGTTGCCCTCCTCTAGATCGCTACGCTGTTAAGTGAGAAATCATCGTGTTAGACAAGATGATATTGGCAAGACGGAAAAACTGGAGCTATGTCATACACGGAAAATAAATACGTACCTTTGGGCACTTTCCGTCTACGAACATGTCGTAGGTGAGGCTGAAGCCACGTTTCTTGTCCTTCACCTTGACGATGTCCTTAAGGCGGAATTTGACGGAGTCGCTCGAGAAGTTGTCCTTGGAGATCCGGAGGGTATCCCTTCGGTCGCCGGTGTACTTGTGCATGACCTTCATACGGTGCTGCAGAGGTTGGATCCGCCTGATGAACCAGCACATGGCTAGGTCCAAGCCGGTCAGACTCGTCTCTACGAACCACTCGATCCGCCTTATTGCGCGAGAAGCGTTGAGGTCGGAGGGAAGAGAGGCATGGGACCGCCATGTGGGAACTTCGGCGGCATCTCCATCCATGAAGTCCGGATACGTTACTTATCGGCCCGCCAAAGGAATGTCGGGGCCGTAGAAGTACGTCCGCTGCCAGTTTTTGCACGACTCGTGGCCGACGATGTCGGGGAACCGCCGGCCAGGACGGATCTTCAAGCTTATGGTGCCGCAGTTTCTAAGCTCCTCCCTACTGTGTCTGGATTCACGTTTGACGGTGAAGAAGTATACAAATAAATCTAAACTAGGCCTAATCCCTAGGTAACCCTCACAAAGTGCTGCGAAGTTGCTAAGCACTAGGATACTATTGGGGGAGAGGTTATGGGGTGGACCTTGAAGTGATTCAAGACGGACAGGAAGAAGTGGGAGATGGGCAGAGAAACGCTGCGTACCAATTGCGCCATGAGGTATACTTTCTCTCCGGCTTGGGGAGAAGGGGTCACCTTGCCGGCCGGCGCCGCCCGCCAGATGAGTCCCTCCGTCGCGGGAAGATAACCCTCAGCGACCATCTCTTGGATGTCGCGGCCGGTGATGTCCGAGCTGCACCAGTCGCCTTTATGCGAGTCTGGCTCCTCTTCCAGGGGCTCCAGCGCCGCCATATTGTGGTCGCCGCCGGTGGTTTCAATCACCGCCGATGCGGGGATAACCAGACCCTCTGGGGGCATGACGACGGAGATCGCCGGCTTCGCCGTACCTTCGCTCGACGCCGCCATTGACGGGGATGAGCTATTGCTAGCCATGGAGGCACTGGTGGAAACGGGGCTATAGGTCCCGGTTGGTACGGGGCTTTAGTCCCGGTTGCCCCCCCAACCGGGACAAAAGGGTGCACACGTGGCAGCGGCAGAGGGAGAGGGGGTTGGAGCATTAGTCCCGGTTCGTACGAACCGGGACTAATAACCTTCTGCCACGGCAGAGATTTGGCCCATTTCTCTGTCGCGGCAGAGAATTCATTTTGGCACATTTTGTTGCCGCGGCAGCATTTTCGCCACTTTTTGTGCCGCGGCAGAGAATTCATTTAGGTTGTTTTATTGTTTATTTAGTGATTTGCACTTATCAATGAAGGAACCTTATATTACATCATGAATATCATGACAATATTACATTCAATACACGGATCGAGTTCATGCACTACATACAAAAGTTGCTATTCGATGCTACCGGCCAATTCCTTCAAAGTTGCTATTTTTACAATCCCTATTGTCTATACACAGCCGAATAGTATTCCCCTTTTGGGTCTAGGACTTCTGCATCCAAGAATCCCGCCAATTCCTCTTGAATTGCTCGTACGCGATCCTTTGGCAGAAGACCGTCCCGTAGACGTTCGATCTGATTTAAAAAAGGAGTCAGCCTATATGAATGAAACTAAACACAATTTGATTGTAATTAAAAACTATAGAAATTGTTTACGTACGTGGAGTTGCTCTAAATTTCTGCCCTTCTCATCGCACGTCTGCCGGATGAACTCGTAAACATAGTATCCACATAGATTGTTACCTGGTCCCTGCGTCAAGCACTTTATGAGAACATAGTTCAATCAAAATAATAATCAAGCATGATAATAACTGTATCAAAACTAGAATCAAAGAGATGCGCGGATATAGCTAGTGGTGCTTATATTTAGTGTTTGAAATGTAAGCTCCTCTTTCCAAACACCCCTAGCCTTGTTGGTGAACCATTTCCAAGCGCTGCCCGGCGTAGAAAACGAATAAAATAAGTTATTAAGTACTTGATATCATAAAATTCACGAACGTTGCCGATATAGTGTCGTAATGATTAGAATTAACGCTGGAGAAGTATCTGCATGTCCTTCCACGTCTCAAGGGGTTTATGTTTCCAGTCCATGACTAGTACACGCCCTTTGTCAAGTTGAATGATTAACAGAATATAGTGGTAGGTGCGAATGCATAACTAATCAATTATATACTTAACATCGAGTAGGCGAAATAGAAAGTGTATACAAGACAATAACACGCACTCGAAGTTGTAAGGAAATAGTATTTCCCTTTTGGTTTCTTGAAACCTTAACGCGTGTACTATATTATCCTCCGTATCCTGGGGGTTTGTTTTGAGGTTAGCTTGATGAACCCAATATGGGTCAATGAAGCCAATGTCATAGATTTGTCATCTGCTGCATTCGAGAATCTTCATTCTACATATTACAGTATGATTATATACATGCAATAAAAAAGGTGAGATAGCTGGAGACTAAATTAATTACAGAATTAGTACTTACAAACAATAGGCACTGATGATCGATTTGTCCAAGGCGTCTTGATTGAATAATTGAAATAGTTCATCATATTCAATGGATATCATGTCATCCATATCTTTCCCATAATGCTTTTTTGTAACCTTCAGCACTATCCAATTAGCCCCAGCCTTTGTGGCATGCAAGTACCAGTTATGCAATCTTCGCATTTTTGTTGGAAGATTGTTTACCTCCTCAGGTTTGATGAGAGGTTAGCCGTACTGGTATTTGTATGCTACTTCACTCACGGGGAAGAACTCTAACTGGGATAAGTACTGGGCAATACTCATACCTTGAGCAGCGGCAGCTTCTCTGTATTGTGCAACTACCTCTGGATCATACTGCTCTTCGGCCCCATATTTGCTCGACCCCACATTGGTTTGGGAAATCACCTTGAGAGGGGCGCAAGTTTGTTTTGCTTGTTCTCCGAGCTGGGCAATAGATTTATCGCTTGCATCATTACTGCTCTTCGAGGCTTTTTGTGCCGCATGTGACTTGAGAATAGAACGCTCATAGTCTGATGACAGCTTTGGCTCGGTTTGATGAAGAGTCTTTAGCATTTTCAACACTTTGGCTTTTTCTTCTTTGAAATTAACCATGAGCCTCTTCCACAGTAAATATTTGGCGTGGTTAGGGACAAATAAACATGTTCCCTCTTCATCCGCATTAGCAGGCCTATTCCAATTTCTAATGGTGATCGGGATTAATTCCCTAACGATTACTCCGCATTGGGCCACAAATTTGTTTGCGAAAACTTCGGGAGCTGTCGGTTTGCCGTCTTCAGCGACATCTTCGATCCTGAACCTCTCATGGTTGGGCCTCGTCTGCTCTTTTCAGTAGATTCCTTCGATCCGGAGGGCTAAAAGAAGAAAGATCGTCGTTACTATTTCTATATAGATAGTAGATGATTAATTAGTGAATTGATTATATTACATGCACCTCGCCGGAGCGGTCGTCTTCTCGATTACACAAGGCATCACCTTCTCCCTCGCGGAAGGCAACACCTTCAACCTCAAACAAGTCGTCTATTCCGGTAAAAAGAGGATCACCCTCACCAGAGTTGTTCAGAAACGTTGATACGTCTAAATTTTCTTCCCCACGGATCACACCTTGGATCAACTCTTCCTTTTCTTTGTCTCTGACGTGTGGGTACATATTTTCTGCATAGGTGGAAAAACAAATAAGTCAAAGCGGCTAAAGGAGAAAGTTAGGTACGGTGTTGAGAGATATAAACCCTAATTCAGAGAAACCCTAATATATACATACACAATAATAAAAATGAAGAGAAACCCTAAACCCTAAACCTATCTATAGAAAGGAAACCATGTAGTAGATAGGTAACTCTAGCTAAAATCAACTAAAATCAATATTCCGGAGTTCCGAGGGGTGTAAAACCTAGTTCGGAGAAACCTCAGATGCATATGAGAGGGGAACATGAGTATAAGGCTACAAAAGGGGAACTATCCAGCAGATAGGTAATACTAGATACTAACAAAATACCATATTGGAATCGATTTAAGAGGGATCGAAATGCCCTGGCGAAGGCACATCGTCGAACCCACATGCACCTAAGGGGCATGCAATTTCATGGGAAGATTTACGCGCGACCGAGCCAGACCGAGCTTTCCTACGTCGAACACAATGGTTTTTACCGCGCGACCCCTTCGCCCATGTCTCGCCCACGCGTGAGAGAACAGGGGAACTCCCATCAGCGCTGCCTCCTCCCCCCTCTCCTCACCTTCCCCGAGCAAACAGAGCTTCTGCCTCTCTCTTGCCACAATACACAAGCCCCACGCGTCCCTGCACGCCTCCCATGTCCTGCGGAACCGGACACCGACATCCCCTTTTCCTGAGCCTTACAAACCCGACATGAGCGAGTATAAATCTATCATTGAGTAAATGTGATACTCCTATAGCAAACGAGGATAGACCCGCAGACCCTCCAAGTTTAATGGGGCGGGTATGGGGGTGGCAAACGATACCCGCAGACCCGCTCTAAGCCTTAATCATATCCCTAATAATCATATGACTAACCACACGTCCACGCGGGCCATGCACGCAGACAACACACATCACATGGACATGCTGGAATATGGAGTCCTTAAGACAGGACACGCACGCACGCGTCCATTTTCACCAAACCCATCCTACTATTCCATTGTTTTCTTCCCGCATGCGTCAGCGTCGCTCCCGTCTCATGTGCTGGTCGGTACCCGCCGGGGCCCCGAACCCGGCCGGGTCACGGGTATGGTAAGAAATGAAACCCGACAACTTAAATGGGGCGGTTATGGGGGGACCGGACCCGGCCCCAAACCCGGCGGGTGCCATCCCTAGATGCGATGATGCACAACCTTTTTTTTCAAACAGGGGCAAAAGCTTTCCCTGGGCCGAGGCCCATCTCCTATCTTCCCTGCCTTCACGCGCGCAGCACCTAGCAGCAGCCGCCGCCCACCACCCGATCGAAGCCCACCAGCAGCACCTAGCAGCAGTCGCGCCGCTGCCCACCAGCAGCAGCAGAGGGAGGGGAGGGACAGAGGCAGGGAGGGGCGTACCTCTAGAAGGGCGCGGGAGGTGGGGGAAGGGCGCGGGCGACACGGTCATCGGGGAAGGAGACGCGGGCGGTGGTCGTCGGGGAAGGAGACGCGCGCGGGAGTAGGAGGAGGCGCTGCGGAGCGCGCGGCGGTGGCGTCCGGAGGAGGAGCCGCTACGGGGAGCGCGTGGCGGTGGCGGCCTGAGGCGGAGGCGTGGACGAAGACGGAGGGCGCGGGCAGCCTGGCGTCGTCGTCGATGAAACAGAGAAGCAGAGAAGAGAAGCAGAGAAGAAGAAGAGAAGTTATAAAGGGAAAGGAGTATACGTCCCGGTTGGTGGCTCCAACCGGGACTAAAATGGCATACGTCCCGGTTGGAGCCACCAACCGGGACGTATACTCCAATTTTCAGCAGCTGAAGGGGCGCGCGTGTAGGGGGTCTTTAGTCCCGGTTGGTGGCTCCAACCGGGACATATTCCCCTGTTTTCAAAATTTTTCAGGTATTTTCTCTCTGTTCCCGCCTTATTTTTTATTTTGGGGTTTAAATTTGTAATGTTTTTTCAATGATAATTACTTTGGAATTTAGAAAAACTTTAAACATAAAAAGTGTTTGAATTTGAATAACTAATTCGAAACCATTTTCTGTTTTGAAAAATAATTAATGTAACCATTTAAACTATGAACCATTTAAAATTAATAATGAAATAACTTATATTTTTTAAATATTAATTTGGAATTTAGAAAAACTTTAAACATAAAAAGTGTATGGATTTGAATAAATAATCCAAAACCATTTTCTATTTTTAAAAAATAATTAATGTAACCATTTAAAATAAAAAATGAATTAACTTATATTTTTAAATATTAATTTGGAATTTAGAAAAACTTTAAACATAAAAACTGTATATATTTGAATAAATAATCCAAAACCATTTTCTACTTTTAAAAAATAATTAATGTAACCATTTAAAATTAAAAATGAATTAACTTATATTTTTTAAATATTAATTTGGAATTTAGAAAAACTTTAATCATAAAAAGTGTTTGGATTTGAATAAATACTTCAAAACCATTTTCTGTTTTAAAAAATAATTAATGTAACAATTTAAAATATGAACCATTTACAATTAAAAATGAATTAACTTATAAGTAATTCAAAACCATTTTCTGTTTTTAATGGGCGGAAAAACGAGGACGGAAAATAATGGGCGGAAAGAAAATTTGATTAGGATAGAACTGGAATTAAAGTACATAACACAACTAACACAAAGTTACATAGAAGAACTGAAAATTAAGATACATGGCCAGATTAAGCCACAATCGGCCGAACTTGTTTTGCAATGTTGGAATAATTCAGTCATGCTCCTGCCTACACCTGTAATACTCGCCACTTTAGTCGTCGTACTCGCCGCGGCCGTCGTCTCTATCGTCGTCGGGGTCTCCGTAGTTGAACCTTAAAGGTTGAGTACGAGTGGGATGGACTTGAGGGTAGCGCAGGCAGGGGCTAGAGTCGGCGGCCGTGTCGTAGGCCATGACGCTCTGGACAGTCCGGTCGCGCCACCACAGCCGACAGCCGGCCTCGTTGAAGTTCGGAGGAGGTGGGCCCTCCTCCTCGTGCCTGGCGAGTGCCCTCTCACACTGATCCACGAAGAAGGCTTCCCAAGTCGGGAAATAGTCGGGATGCCATCTGGGATTCCTCCGCTGCTCCGGCGTGAGCTCGAAGTAGTAGTGGTTTGTGATGGCCATCCGACGCGCCAAACCTAGAGGGACAGGAGGAACCGGCACGCCTCCGGCGCTCAGCATCCAGTCGACGGGGACACAGTAGCCCGGCGGGCAGGGGTAGTTCGAGGCGCAAAGCTCCTCCGCCTCCCTGGGAATTAGTGCTACGGTGGAAGCCATGGGAAAGAGTGATGAGGTTGCAGATATGAGTCTAGAGATGTGCAATGACAATGGAGGACAACCCTACATATATATATATAGTGAAGAACTGGCGGGAAAAAATAGCGGGAAGAAAAATGGCGGGAAAATTGGTGGGAAAAATGGCGTTTCGGCATTATGTCGTGCGGAGTGTACCTTGTCCCGGATGGTGTCACCAACCGGCACTAAAGATGAAAAATGGCGTGTCCACACACATGCATAATATGGGCACAACATCACAAACTATGCCGTGATTCAGCACATAACATCGGTCATTTGGACCGAAAGCCATGAAACCTCGAACATGATAGGTCATTTTGTGAAGGTTTTTTCGAAACATGATCAATATACCAAGTCTGGTATTTTTCATTCCAACTATGTAACATAATATGACACCACGCGAAGGATTTTCATTGTTCGAATTTTTTTTGAATTTATTATGCCCGTTTTGAATTATCTGAATTTCTAACTATGGTCGAACCGGTGTGCATGAAGATAGGGGACGAGCATCGTTAGAAATTGCATTGGATCTCTGAAGAAACCACATATTGCGAGTCTAAAAATGATTTTTTCAAAAAATCACGGGCGATAGATAATGTACATGTAGTACAAACCGGACCCACTTCCTACCGATTCGGCAGACATTTGTCCTTTTTACCCGGGATGGACGAAAAGGTTTGAGATGTACCGGTTGGGAGATAGTCCATGTAAGGTGGTCTAGTATTTTAGGAAAATGGGACGGTAGCATTCTGAAAAGGCATGTTGGTGGTTACTTCACAAAACGACCCGTTTTTTGCGCTCGGAAAATGGAAAAGGGCTTTTCCGTGCGACAAAAAGGAAAACTTCCTCCTGCAACATTGCTCTCCATACCAATTTCCACACACATGCATAATATGGGCACAACATCACAAACTATGCCGTGATTCAGCACATAACATCGGTCATTTGGAACGAAAGCCATGAAACCTCGAACATGATAGGTCATTTTGTGAAGGTTTTTTCGAGACATGGTTAATATACCAAGTCTGGTATTTTTCCTTTCAACTATGTAACATAATATGACACCACGCGAAGGATTTTCATTGTTCGGATTTTTTTGAATTTATTATGCCCGTTTTGAATTATCTGAATTTCTAACTATGGTCGAACCGGTGTGCATGAAGATAGGGGACGCGCATCGTTAGAACTTGCATTCGATCTCTGAAGAAACAAAATATTGCGAGTCTAAAAATGATTTTTTCAAAAAATCACGGGCCATAGATCATGTACCTGTAGTACAAACCGGACCCACTTCCTACCGATTCGGCAGACATTTGGCCTTTTTACACGGGATGGACGAAAAGGTTTAAGATGTACCGGTTGGGAGATAGTCCATGTAAGGTGGTCTAGTATTTTAGGAAAATGGGACGGTAGCATTCTGAAATGGCATTTTAGTGGTTACTTCACAAAACGACCCGTTTTTTGCGCTCGGAAAATGGAAAAGGGCTTTTCCGTGAGACAAAAAGGAAAACTTCCTCCTGCAACATTGTTCTCCATACCAATGTCCACACACATGCATAATATGGGCACAACATCACAAACTATGCCGTGATTCAGCACATAACATCGGTCATTTGGACCGAAAGCCATGAAACCTCGAACATGATAGGTCATTTTGTGAAGGTTTTTTCGAAACATGATCAATATACCAAGTCTGGTATTTTTCCTTTCAACTATGTAACATAATATGACACCACGCGAATGATTTTCATTGTTCGGATTTTTTTGAATTTATTATGCCCGTTTTGAATTATCTGAATTTCTAACTATGGTCGAACCGGGGTGCATGAAGATAGGGGATTAGCATCGTTAAAACTTGCATTGGATATCTGAAGAAACCACGTATTGCGAGTCTAAAAATGATTTTTCAAAAAATCACGGGCGATAGATAATGTACCTGTAGTACAAACCGGACCCACTTCCTACCGATTCGGCAGACATTTGTCCTTTTTACCCGGGATGGACGAAAAGGTTTGAGATGTACCGGTTGGGAGATAGTCCATGTAAGGTGGTCTAGTATTTTAGGAAAATGGGACGGTAGCATTCTGAAACGGCATTTTGGTGGTTACTTCACAAAACGACCCGTTTTTTGCGCTCGGAAAATGGAAAAGGGCTTTTCCGTGCGACAAAAAGGAAAACTTCCTCCTGCAACATTGCTCTCCATACCAATTTCCACACACATGCATAATATGGGCACAACATCACAAACTATGCCGTGATTCAGCACATAATATCGGTCATTTGGAACGAAAGCCATGAAACCTCGAACATGATAGGTCATTTTGTGAAGGTTTTTTCGAGACATGGTTAATATACCAAGTCTGGTATTTTTCCTTTCAACTATGTAACATAATATGACACCACGCGAAAGATTTTCATTGTTCGGATTTTTTTTTGAATTTATTATGCCCGTTTTGAATTATCTGAATTTCTAACTATGGTCGAACCGGTGTGCATTAAAATAGGGGACGCGCATCGTTAGAACTTTCATTGGATCTCTGAAGAAACAACATATTGCTAGTCTAAAAATGATTTTTTCAAAAAATCACGGGCGATAGATCATGTACCTGTAGTACAAACCGGACCCACTTCCTACCGATTCTGCAGACATTTGTCCTTTTTACCCGGGATGGACGAAAAGGTTTAAGATGTACCGGTTGGGAGATAGTCCATGTAAGGTGGTCTAGTATTTTAGGAAAATGGGACGGTAGCATTCTGAAACGGCATTTTGGTGGTTACTTCACAAAACGACCCGTTTTTTGCGCTCGTAAAATGGAAAAGGGATTTTCCGTGAGACAAAAAGGAAAACTTCCTCCTGCAACATTGTTCTCCATACCAATGTCCACACACATGCATAATATGGGCACAACATCACAAACTATGCCGTGATTCAGCACATAACATCGGTCATTTGGACCGAAAGCCATGAAACCTCGAACATGATAGGTCATTTTGTGAAGGTTTTTTCGAAACATGATCAATATACCAAGTCTGGTATTTTTCATTCCAACTATGTAACATAATATGACACCACGCGAAGGATTTTCATTGTTCGGATTTTTTTTGAATTTATTATGCCCGTTTTGAATTATCTGAATTTCTAACTATGGTCGAACCGGTGTGGATGAAGATAGGGGACGAGCATCGTTAGAACTTGCATTGGATCTCTGAAGAAACCACATATTGCGAGTCTAAAAATGATTTTTTCAAAAAATCACGGGCGATAGATCATGTACCTGTAGTACAAACCGGACCCACTTCCTACCGATTCGGCAGACATTTGTCCTTTTTACCCGGGATGGACGAAAAGGTTTGAGATGTACCGGTTGGGAGATAGTCCATGTAAGGTGGTCTAGTATTTTAGGAAAATGGGACGGTAGCATTCTGAAACGGCATTTTGGTGGTTACTTCACAAAACGACCCGTTTTTTGCGCTCGGAAAATGGAAAAGGGCTTTTCCGTGCGACAAAAAGGAAAACTTCCTCCTGCAACATTGTTCTCCATACCAGTGTCCACACACATGCATAATATGGGCACAACATCACAAAATATGCCGTGCATAACTTCCTGCCGATTCGGCAGACATTTGTCGTTTTTACCCGGGATGGACGATTTCGGCAGGCTGGGCCAGGCAGCACTAATGATAGGTGTGAGTGTCGACATTATGTCGTGCGGCGTGTACCTTGTCCCGGATGGTGTCACCAACCGGGACTAAAGATCAATCTGTAGTCCCGGTTGGAGACACCAACCAGGACAAAACACGAGTCAGCACTAATGATAGGGGTGAGTGTCGACATTATTTCGTAAGTGTCAACACTATGCCGAGCTGCTTGTACTATAAATAGGCATCCTTGCGAGTCCAGTCCTCCAGCCAGTTTTCGAGAGCAGGGACACCACTGCGGCCAGTTTCAGGGAGATGCCGACGGAGCCCAGTCCTCCGGCATCTCCGAGAAACTGGTCATAGAGGCACTCCCTAATATGTGAAATTAGTTAGCTCCGAGGCGTATTGATCTAGTTAGAGAAGTTACAAGCTGCAAGATGGTTTTTGAGAGCAGGGACACCACTGCGGCCAGTTTCAGGGAGATGCCGACAGAGCCCAGTCCTCCGGCATCTCCGAGAAAATGGTCATAGAGGCACTCCCTAATATGTGAAATTAGTTAGCTCCGAGGCGTATTGATCTAGTTAGAGAAGTTACAAGCTGCAAGATGGTTTTCGAGAGTAGGGACACCACTACGACCAGTTTTAGGGAGACGCCACCGGATCCCAGTCCTCCGGCATCTCCAAGAAACTGGTCATAGAGGGACTACCGGTCCAGCCACAAAACGGGACTAACACTCAAGACAGTTATTAATATTAAAAACTGAGACTACAAAACCGGGACTAAAGGCCACAAACTGCAAAAGATATCCTTCGGTCAAGCCACAAACCGCGAAAGACATGAACTAGAGTTACATAATATGAGCATGAACTTCTTGGCATATGTCCTTCCTTATGATCGCTTCAGACGTAACCATGGAGCATCTTCTTTACTTAACGAAATGCTTGGGTCAGTTTTCACTGTGAAGGGCGGAATTTCATCAAACTTATTATAATCTTCTCACATGTCTGTCTTGTCCTCGATTCCCACGATGTTTCTGTAGAGATCCCAACCTTTAATGAGGTAGAGATCCCTGTGTTTACAATGCTAGTCCCTGGATCAATAGCTAGCATCCACAGTTAAGATGTAATATCAAGAAACAAAGGACATAATACAATTTTATAACCAGTAATAACATAATTTTATTACATCTTACATAGCTCATTTGGCTATTACATTACATTGCAGCAGAATATCTATAAACATGGGGTCCTTCATCTTCAAAGTGCCACAGGCAAACATGTTGGTTGTAGACTTCGTAATCCTAAGCAATCAACTTCTCTAATATCAAACAAACCTGCAACATAACAAGTTACAGCCACAAGGGTCAATACATTTGAATTGTATTGGCATGTTTCACTACTATGTTAGATATAAGTGGATCCTATCATTACATGCATATTTGGCTAAGTAGGGTTTAAGGCTCATTTTCAGAAAATAATACTTTATCCTATCTTTTCAAAATAGTTTTGATCTTTTGTCAAATCTTTTTTGAACTCCTTGGTAAATCCCCAAGTGTTTCAAGTCTTTGTCAAAATCTCTTGAGCTCCTTGGTACACCCCAAGTACTTCAAGTTTTTATCAAAATCTCTTGAGCTCCTTGGTACACCCCAAGTGCTTCAAGCCTTTTGTTGTCACTTTAAAGTTTTCCTTTTAGAAATTGGAATGTCGAGATTTCTCATAGCTTTAGGCTTTAGTTGCTCAGTATTGTCCATAACGGGGGACACGGCTAAGTACTTAGAATTTTATCTTCTGCAGAACTTGTACACTTTACCCACATGACACAATCTCATCTTGTTGCCACCAGTGGTCGCTGGATTAGTACTCACCAAGATGGAGTACTGGAAGATTGAGAATGTGACAAAGTCTTTCCAAAGGGTCCTCCCATGCACAATGCTAGCTTGCCTTCAGGCACCAATGTAGGGTTCCTAGTTCCCTCATTTCCAGTTAACCTGAAGACCAATGCATGGGTCTTCCCAATGTAGTTGACTAAGCCAGAGCCATTTTAGCATGTGGCTGTACACGGAAGCCACTATTGGAGAAACATGTTCAATCTCTAAGTCCCTGGGTGGTTTTCATCTGGTGCACAACAAAAGAGATTGCCATATAAACATGGTTCCTCTTGTTGCCACCTTGTCCAAAACTTGAGTATCCTTGTCCACCCAGGTGGTTCATTGAGTACTTGTTTTATTATATAAAACATAAGTCTTTTCTCAACTTCATAAAATCTCAACATGTATCTCTTCTCAAAATATATAGCATGGCTAAGCATTTTACAACTACATTGTTTTCACTAAGGAATATAATATAAGGGTATCCTATTAGGATTTAGCATAGCATATAGTATAGAAATCCTTTTCATGCATGTTTCAAAATCCACTAAGTATAATGAAAATAGTAGGACTTGGATGATAGTGTCACTTGCCTTTTGGTAGGGAATGTTGGTTCACTTCTTGATCTTGCTAACCTCACACTCTTCGAACTTCACTACAAATCAGTCAAGCAAACATAGGTTCAACTAGCATTCCAACCAATATTCAAACAAATTAATCACACATAAAAATAATAGAAACTAAGTCATGCATACAAGCATGCAAAAGATAGTTTTATTTGCAAAGGTGGTTTCTAATAGGCTCTAAACATTGCAAGGTTCAAAGTGGTCATTTTCTAAAGTGGCAAAACCATTTGCAAAAGGGTTTTATATATAAGCCATTTTTAAATTAAAACATTATTTCATGTGGAAAAATGCTTTTAGCAAAGCTACAATTTTATATTGTTCACCAAATAAGTTTTTAATTCACAAAACTTGGTGTTTGGGGTCAGTAGGTTTGAATCAAAACATTTTCCAAAGTTTTTGCTCAAAATCATTTCCATAACAAAATTAATATTTTTATTTGACTAGAAATGGGCTAATTCAATTAATCAATCCTAACCTTCACCAAAAACATTTTTAAAATCATGAGTTGGTTCCTAGGGTTAGTATGTTCACAACAAACCATTTTTCAAAGATTTCAACCTTAAAATCATTTTGGAATAATTTTTATAACATAAACAAGCATACAAATGTTTCTGCAAAAACAAACATTTTAACAGAAGCTTTTTGTCAAACAATTTGAATGGTTGGCTAGGGCTTGTTCCACTGATTCCATTGATATAAAGTTTGCAAATTTTGGACGTGTGGATCAAAAGTTATAAGGTTTACAAATTTGCATCTAAATCAGATTCAAAATTTGTTTTAAACAGATCCACTACCACGCGGCGCGAAACTACTGGTCGATACCTGTTCGCACGGATCGGCCTATGTGAGGCGTTGGATCTAAACAGATCGCACGGCGCGGGTTGACTCATACCTCATCGTTTAGTTCTAATATTAGCCTTAGGATTAAGATCTAACGGACACAACTGCTTGGTCAATAACGGGCGGCGCTGCGCGGCGGCAGACGGCGGCGACGCTCGGCTAGCGGTGTTGCGGCGGCTACAGGAAGCAAAGAAGGAAACGGGGATGCTCACCGTGCTCGCGAGGTGGTGGTGAAGCTCGAGGCGTGGTCGGTTCGTTGAGGGGCGCTCAGACGCGACCGGGATTGCTCGCCGGAGTGGGTGGCGGCGTCAGGTGGTTCTGGTCGTTGACGGGGGCGATGCTGTGGTTCACTCTGAGGCAAAACGAGGACACAGTTAGACGCGTGCAGTCCTGGGGTCACGCAAGTATGATAGAGAGAGCTCGGGGTGGTCTGGCTTACAAGGGGGAGGTCGCCGGAGAGAGAAGCAGATGCGGCAGTGCTCAGAGGTTGTCGAAGGCGAGGCTCTGGGGCGAGCGCGGGCGAACGGAAGGCACATGGAGAAGCGCCAGGAGGTGAGGAGCGAGCTCGTGTGCTTGGGCAGGCAAGGGGCGGCAGTGGTTCGCCGGAATTGGCTGGAGAGGCTCGCCGGAGACAATGGAGGTGGAGGCAAAATTCAGCAGCCTGGGGGCGCGCTAAGGGGGGGCGATAGAGGGAAACGAGAGAGGAGATGTTGGCGCTTAAGTAGCCGTCGTTGCAGGGCCGTTACGTGGCGTGGTTAACGCGTAATCACGCCGGCATTTCATCGGCAGTAATGGCCAGAGAGGAATGAGGGGCGAGGTCGTCGCGGGGAGGAAGAAAGTGAGCTAGCGGTGGGGCCGTCTGGCAGCGAGAGAGGGAGAGGGAGAGTGGGGCCTGCTCGTCAGTGGGTTTGCGGGTTCGTCTGAGAGTGACAGAAAACTCTTCGCGCGTGGGGGAGTAGCTGGGATGGAACTGGGCTTGCTGGGCCAAACGAGTTGGGTCAGGTCTGGTTCTATTTTTTTCTTTCTAATTGTTTTATCTTTTTCCATTTCGATTTTCTGTTTGAAATTCAATCAAACAAATCAAACATCCAAAACAAATCAAACCTCCTCCAAACTTGTATTGAGTTTTGGTTCTGTTTAACAACATAAACCAAAGTCCAAAGAAAAAAATAATATTTTTATTCTTTTTAGGATCTATTTAATAATTAAATAAATAGTCCTAAGTTTATTTATTCAAATAAGATTTGTTTTATTTAAAAACTCCATTTGAAATCTAAAAATAAAACCAAAACTCTTCAGTAGGTTTTATTTGAGAATATAAAATACTTGGAAAACTTATTTAAAATATGTTTTTGTGTTTATTCAAAATAGAAAAGCCTTGGTTTTATTAAAATAGGATATTAATAAATCCTCATTATTTTATTTACATAAACCTTTACTCTTTTTATCAAAACAAAATATTTTAATTCAAAAGCTTGGCCAAGGTTTTATTTGGCTTATAAATAATCTTTATTTAATATTCTATCCTTCTCTTTGAGACCAAATCTTTTATTAAAAGATCCAAAAAATAGTAATTTCACTTATTTAAAACTTTCTTTATTAAATGTTTATCTTTTCAAATCCCTTTAGGATTTGTTTGATAAAATAGGTTTTGAAGGTTTCCAATTGGAATCAAAAAGTTTCTTCTCACCCTGAAATTCAACAAAGTTTTATTTTATTCATTTATTTTTCACATAACAAGATTTGGAAAATCTTGGGATGTGACAGGCTACCACCCTTAAAATAAATCTCGTCCCGAGATTTGGGAAGGCTAGGGTTACAAGTTGATCCAAAGCATCTAGGGTACTACCACCGTTAAAATTTTTCCATCTAAATTACATATTGGCTTGCTTGGGATCTTGGGGAAACTTCTCTGGGCAAACATCTACATGGTGTCCTTTGTTTCCACACTTGGAACAGGTGACAAGGCTGAGATCCTTCATAGGCTTGTTTATCTTGTGCTTCATCTTTTCTGGACAATTGCTTGCATAACGTCCTGGTTCTTTGCAATTGAAACATGTGATAAGTTTGAGTTCTTCATGTGTCTCTTGTGGACAAGTTGCTGCATAATGGCCTAGCTCTTTGCAGTTGTTGCACCATACTTGGCCAATCTCCTTATACTTCTGTTTCTCTGGACATTCACTGGAATAGTGTCCCATTTCTTTACAACGATGACATTGCACATGGCTTTTGTCCTTCTTTTTCTTGGGTTTCTCCAAAGCTAGGAGTGCATCTAGTTCATGTTGTTCATATGTTATCTTGTAGGTAGGAATGTCTACTTGTTTCTTTGACCTTCTATTGCTCCTTGGATAATTCATATGCCTCTTCTTTGGTCCTTTGAATTGGGTTGTATTGCATGGAGGTATAAGTGGAGCTTTTCCTTTGTCCTCATTCTTCTTGGTAGATTTGGATCCCTCTTGATAGTTTGCAATCATTTGTTGCACTCCACCTTGTTTCCTTTGCTCAACTACGGACTAGACGGGGCATTGGATAGGGACATGATTATTTCCTTCACATAGGTAACAAGTAGCTTGAGAGGTGGGACATTGGCCTACTGGATGTTTCTCTTCACAGTTGGGGCATTGATCTCCATGCTCCTTGGATGTGTGATCCTTGTCTCCACAAATATTGCAAGCTTTGGTTCCTTTTAGAATAACATCTTTGTCATCCTTGTTGTCACATATTCCTTTGGAAAAGTTGCTTTCCATGTTGAGCATTTGATCTGTATCCTTATGCAACATTTGGTCTTGGTTTTCCAAAAATCCTTGCAGGGTTGGATCTTCCCCACTGGTGTTGGCTATGAATTGAGCTGTCATTTGGTTCAACTGGTTTTGGGTTGCTATGAGTTCTTTCATGTTGCCCTATTGGTTGTTGTTGTTGTCATCAACCTTGATGTTGGAGTCTCTTGTAGTAGTCATCTGTTTGGGGTTGAATTGAGATTATAATAGGCCAAAAGATTTCTAAGTAAGGACTCTAATCACACACTTCATAATTCACACAAACAATGTGCAAGCAATCACAAGTCAAATATTTCATTCAAACAACAAGGTTCAAGCACATTTTTAGGCAACAAAATACTTATGTTACACCACATAAGTTGGTGTGTTTGACTTAACTAAAATATGGTAGTCCATCTATATGGTTCACTTGTGATCTTTCCATCCTTCTTGGTTGATTCTTCTTGCATGAGATCATGGTTTCCTTAGGGAAAATTTTTGGTCACAAAACTTCAAAGGTGAGAATGGCTCCTTCTAAGTTGTGTTTCCTTAGTCTCCAAATCTTGAGCAAGATTTCTTATCTCACTTGTCCTTAGTGATATCCAAGGTTGAGGTCCTTGGTGATTATGCTGAAGACGTTGAAGTCATTAGAGTTGAAGATGTTGAAGTCATTAGAGTTGAAGATGTTGAAGTCATTAGAGTTGATGGAGTCCTTTGCACATGGTGAAGTCTTTGGCCATGGGGTAGGTTTGTCCATCAAGTTGAAGTAGAAGAGATGTAGAGTTGAAACCAAAATGGTTGAGGAAAGAGTTTACAAGATTGTTTGTAAATAAGTTTTGGAACAAATACAACTCCTATATTTCTATGCGTTTTTGTCCAATCCTAGGTTTACAAATCCTACAGGCAACACAATGCTCTGATACCATCTGTAGAGATCCCAACCTTTAATGAGGTAGAGATCCCTGTGTTTACAATGCTAGTCCCTGGATCAATAGCTAGCATCCACATTTAAGATCTAATATCAAAAAACAAAGGTCATAATACAATTTTATAACCAGGAATAACATAATTTTATTACATCTTACATAGCTCATTTGGCTATTACATTACATTGCAGTAGAATAACTATAAGCATGGGGTCCTTCATCTTCAAAGTGCCACAGGCAAACATGTTGGTTGTAGACTTTGTAATCCCAAGCAATCAACTTCTCTAATATCAAACAAACCTGCAACATAACAAGTTACAGCCACAAGGGTCAATACATTTGAATTGTATTGGCAAGTTTCACTACTATGTTGGATATAAGTGGATCCTATCATTACATGCATATTTGGCTAAGTAGGGTTTAAGGCTCATTTGCAGAAAATAATACTTTATCCTATCTTTTCAAAATAGTTTTGATCTTTTGTCAAATCTTTATTGAACTCCTTGGTAAATCCCCAAGTGTTTCAAGTCTTTGTCAAAATCTCTCGATCTCCTTGGTACACCCCAAGTACTTCAAGTTTTATCAAAATCTCTTGAGCTCCTTGGTACACCCCAAGTGCTTCAACCCTTTTGTTGTCACTTTAAAGTTTTCCTTTTAGAAATTGGAATGTCGAGATTTCTCATAGCTTCAGGCTTTAGTTGCTCAGTATTGTCCATAACGGGGGACACGACTAAGTACTTAGAATTTTATCTGCTGCAGAAGTTGTACACTTTACCCACATGACACAATCTCATCTTGTTGCCATCAGTGGCCGCTGGATTAGTACTCACCAAGATGGAGTACTGGCAGATTGAGAATGTGACGAAGTCTTTCCAAAGGGTCCTCCCATGCACAATGCTAGCTTGCCTTCAGGCACCAATGCAGGGTTCCTAGTTCCCTCATTTCCAGTTAACCTGAAGACCAATGCATGGGTCTTCCCAATGTAGTTGACTAAGCCAGAGCCATTTTAGCATGTGGCTGTACACGGAAGCCACTGTTGGAGAAACATGTTCAATCTCTAAGTCCCTGGGTGGTTTTCATCTGGTGCACAACAAAAGAGATTGCCATATAAACATGGTTCCTCTTGTTGCCACCTTGTCCAAAACTTGAGTATCCTTGTCCACCCAGGTGGTTCATTGAGTACTTGTTTTATTATATAAAACATAAGTCTTTTCTCAACTTCATAAAATCTCAACATGTATCTCTTCTCAAAATATATAGCATGGCTAAGCATTTTACAACTACATTGTTTTCACTAAGGAATATATATAAGGGTATCCTATTAGGATTTAGCATAGCATATAGTATAGAAATCCTTTTCATGCATGTTTCAAAATCCACTAAGTATAATGAAAATAGTAGGACTTGGATGATAGTGTCACTTGCCTTTTGGTAGGGAATGTTGGTTCACTTCTTGATCTTGCTAACCTCACACTCTTCGAACTTCACTACAAATCAGTCAAGCAAACATAGGTTCAACTAGCATTCCAACCAATATTCAAACAAATTAATCACACATAAAAATAATAGAAACTAAGTCATGCATGCAAGCATGCAAAAGATAGTTTTATTTGCAAAGGTGGTTTCTAATAGGCTCTAAACATTGCAAGGTTCAAAGTGGTCATTTTCTAAAGTGGCAAAACCATTTGCAAAAGGGTTTTATATATAAGCCATTTTTAAATCAAAACATTATTTCATGTGGAAAAATGCTTTTAGCAAAGCTACAATTTTATATTGTTCACCAAATAAGTTGTTAATTCACAAAACTTGGTGTTTGGGGTCAGTAGGTTTGAATCAAAAAAATTTCCAAAGTTTTTGCTCAAAATCATTTCCATAACAAAATTAATATTTTTATTTGACTAGAAATGGGCTAATTCAATTAATCAATCCTAACCTTCACCAAAAACATTTTTAAAACCATGAGTTGGTTCCTAGGGTCAGTATGTTCACAACAAACCATTTTGCAAAGATTTCAACCTTAAAATCATTTTGTAATAATTTTTACAACCTAAACAAGCATACAAATGTTTCTGCAAAAACAAACATTTTAACAGAAGATTTTTGTTAAACAATTTGCATGGTTGGCTAGGGCTTGTTCCACTGATTCCATTGATATAAAGTTTGCAAATTTTGGACGTGTGGATCAAAAGTTATAAGGTTTACAAATTTGCATCTAAATCAGATTCAAAATTTGTTTTAAACAGATCCACTACCACGCGGCGCGAAACTACTGGTCGATACCTGTTCGCACGGATCGGCCTATGTGAGGCGTTGGATCTAAACAGATCGCACGGCGCGGGTTGACTCATACCTCTTCGTTCAGTTCTAATATTAGCCTTAGGATTAAGATCTAACGGACACAACTGCTTGGTCAGTAACGGGCGGCGCTGCGCGGCGGCAGACGGCGGCGACGCTCGGCTAGCGGCGTTGCGGCGGCTACAGGAAGCAAAGAAGGAAACGGGGATGCTCACCGTGCTCGCGAGGTGGTGGTGAAGCTCGAGGCGTGGTCGGTTCGTCGAGGGGCGCTCAGACGCGACGGGGATTGCTCACCGGAGTGGGTGGCGGCGTCAGGTGGTTCTGGTCGTTGAAAGGGGCGACGCTGTACTTCACTCTGAGGCAAAACGAGGACACAGTTAGACGCGTGCAGTCCTGGGGTTCACGCGAGTATGATAGAGAGAGCTCGGGGTGGTCTGGATTACCAGGGGGAGGTCGTCGGAGAGAGAAGCAGACGCGGCGGCGCTCAGAGGTTGTCGAAGGCGAGGCTCTGGGGCGAGCGCGGGTGAACGGAAGGCACAGGGAGAAGAGCCAGGAGGTGAGGAGCGAGCTCGTGTGCTTGGGCAGGCAAGGGGCGGAAGGGTTCACCGGAATTGGCTGGAGAGGCTCGCCGGAGACAGTAGAGGTGGAGGCAAAATTCAGCAGCCTAGGGACGCGCTAATGGGGGGGGGCGACAGAGGGAAATGAGAGAGGAGATGTTGGTGCTTAAGTAGGCGTCGTGGCAGGGCCGTTACGTGGCGTGGTTAACGCGTAATCACGCCGGCATTTCATCGGCAGTAATGGCCAGAGAGGAATGAGGGGCGAGGTCGTCGCGGGGAGGAAGAAAGTGAGCTGGCGGTGGGGCCGTCTGGCAACGAGAGAGTGAGAGGGAGAGTGGGGCCTGCTCGTCAGTGGGTTTGCGGGTTCGTCTGTGAGTGACAGAAAACGCTTCGCGCGTGGGGGTGTAGCTGGGCTGGAACTGGGCTTGCTGGGCCAAACGAGTTGGGTCAGGTCTGGTTCTATTTTTTTCTTTCTAATTGTTTTATCTTTTTCCATTTCGATTTTCTGTTTGAAATTCAATCAAACAAATCAAACATCCAAAACAAATCAAACCTCCTCCAAACTTGTATTGAGTTTTGGTTCTGTTTAACAACATAAACCAAAGTCCAAAGACAAAAATAATATTTTTATTCTTTTTAGGATCTATTTAATAATTAAATAAATAGTCCTAAGTTTATTTATTCAAATAAGATTTGATTTATTTAAAAACTCCATTTGAAATCTAAAAATAAAACCAAAACACTTCAGTAGGTTTTATTTGAGAATATAAAATACTTGGAAAACTTATTTAAAATAAGTTTTTGTGTTTATTCAAAATAGAAAAGCCTTGGTTTTATTAAAATAGGATATTAATAAATCCTCATTATTTTATTTACATAAACCTTTACTCTTTTTATCAAAACAAAATATTTTAATTCAAAAGCTTGGCCAAGGTTTTATTTGGCTTATAAATAATCTTTATTTAATATTCTATCCTTCTCTTTGAAACCAAATCTTTTATTAAAAGATCCAAAAAATAGTAATTTCACTTATTTAAAACTTTCTTTATTAAATGTTTATCTTTTCAAATCCCTTTAGGATTTGTTTGATCAAATAGGTTTTGAAGGTTTCCAATTGGAATCAAAAAGTTTCTTCTCACCCTGAAATTCAACAAAGTTTTATTTTATTCATTTATTTTTCACATAACAAGATTTGGAAAATCTTGGGATGTGACAGTTTCTTTTCCCTGAAGGAACTATGTGACGCTTTGGCTCATCATATGATGTATTCGTTTGCATATTTTTTATTTTTTTCGGTCTGGAGGACATGTCCTTCACATAGAAAACCTGAGACACATCATTGACTAGGACGAATGGTTCATCTCTATAACCAAGATTGTTGAGATCCACTATTGTCATTCCGTACAACTGGTCTATCTTTACCCCTTCCCCATTCAGGTTGACAAATTTGCAGCGAAACAAAGGGACCTTAAAAGAGACTCCATAGTCTAGTTCCCATATCTCCTCTATGTAACCATAATATGTGTCCTTTTGTCCATTCTCGTCTATTGCATCAAAGCGGACACCACTTCTCGTCTATTGCATCAAAGCGAACAAAGGCACGAACGGAACCGGGAGATGTGTCCGCATCCAACCACCGAAAGACTTCATGTGTTCATCTGTAATCCATGATTCAGGCTTCCCCGGGTTTTTGGAGCGTACAATATTCTTGTGTTCCTCGATATACGGAGCTGCCAAGGTGGAATTATGTAGAACTGTGTAGTGTGCTTGAGTGAAAGAATCCCCGTCCCTACATATCATTGCTTTCTTTCCCAGCGTGCCTTTTCCACTTAGTCTTCCCTCATGCCGCGAGTCAGAAACACCAATCGGCTTAAGGTCAGGAATAAAGTCAACACAAAACTCAATGACCTCCTCTGTTCCATATCCCTTGGAGATGCTTCCTTCTGGTCTAGCATGGTTATGAAAATATTTCTTTAAGACTCCCATGAACCTCTCAAAGGGGAACATATTGTGCAGAAATACCGGACCGAGAATGGCAATCTCTTCCACTAGATGAACCAGGAGATGTGTCATAATATTGAAGAAGGATGGTGGGAAGACCAATTCAAAACTAACAAGACATTGTACCACATCCTTCTGTAACCTTGGCAGAATATCTGGATAGATTACCTTCTGAGATATTGCATTGAGGAATGAACACAGCTTCACAATGGGTACTAGAACATTTTCCGGTAGAAGCCCCCTCAATGCAGTCGGAAGCAACTGCGTCATAATCACGTGACAGTCATGAGACTTCAGGTTTTGGAACTTTTTCTCTGCCATATTTATTATCCCCTTTATATTATATGAGAAGGCCGATGGCACGTTGATACTGTAAAGGACTTCAAAAAAGATTTCCTTCTCTGCTTTGGTAAGAGCATAACTGGCACGACTTAAGTGACGCCCTTTATCCGTCTTGTTATGTGTATGCATGTTCTTTGGTCTTTCATAATTTGTTGGTCCTCTCATGCTTCAGGTGTATCTTTTGTCTTCCCATACACGCCTAGGAATCCTAGCAGGTTCACGCAGATATTCTTCGTCACGTGCATCACGTCGATTGAAGAGCGGACACGCAGGACTTTCCAATATGGCAGCTCCCAAAATATAGATTTCTTCTTCCACATGGGTGCGTGTCCTGTAGCGACGTCGTTCGGAACTGATTGACCGCCGGGACCCTTTCCAAAGATTACTTCTATGTCCTTGATGTAACACCCTCAGAATCTATGCAAGTTTTAGCGATTCCCGCCAAAACCGCATAGAAACGATTCAAAGGTGCCCACCAGGCACTTTCGTGTGGGTGGAAAACGAAGTAATAACATTACACAACAGTCCTCGATGGGACCCACAGAACAGATATATATACAACAGCGACTCAATGAGTCAAGAATACAGATATAACATACCAAGATCCAAATCACCTTGAAAATGATAGAGCGTCCGTCTACGGACAAGATGGAAATGGGGCTAAGAGCCCTGAAGAATAACCAATGGCGTCCATAACCCTGCCCAGGCCAAGCCGGAAGGGTAACCCTGCTAACGACGTCGATCCCAAAACCTGCTTAAACAAAAGGGGTGCCGACAAAGGGCAAAGGAAAAAGAGGAGCGTCAGTATTGAGGCTAGTACACAGCGAGGCTAGAATTCGGCGGTCCTTGCTACATAGGTATGGTGGACTGAAGCGGCAGCGGCAGCATGCACTGAACACCCTATAGAGACTCGATAAAACTGGCGGCAAGCAGAGAGGGGTAAGAAAGACCTATTCGGAACCAACCTGATACTACCACCAATCAAACCCATCCTGGCGTTTCCCCCCTCGACACCGATCGAGGAAGTCAACCGAGGAACTCACACAGTTGGTAGTTTTATTTATTCAGTTATCGTTGCAGCAATTACTAGTCAGGTGTAGATAGTCGTCCTGATAAAATAAGCGGTGGGCACATTTAGTTAACCATTCCATTATAGTTGCAACACTTACTAATCAGATACAAATAGCATGAGATAACCCCAAAACCCAGCAGTTGTTGGTACTTTTATTTAGCCATTCCGTTGTAGTTGCAATATTTACTAGTCAGGTACAATGGTCGCAAGCGACACCCAAACAAGCAATTGTTGGAAGATTTATTTAGCCATTCCGTTATAATGAAGCTGATTACTAGTCATTATAAAGTCAAATTATAATAGTAAACTTTAGTTATAGTTGTCTATGATCGAGATACTGTGCTCCAAGTCGTCCATAACCGCGGACACGGATTTCAGAAAGTTTTAACCCGGCCGGGGTGCACAAATAGCAACACACACACGATCGACCTCAAAAAAACCAAATCAAAACCCAACGAGGCTTTCACGACAAAGCAATCACATGATTCAGAAATATTTCAGGGGCCACCCCATTGAGTAGACCCGCAACGAAGTAAGCTAGCTCCGAGACGGACTCAAGGTTTGCGTCAATGGCTGTAAACGACTAGAACCCGAAAGTGTGACTGGGCTTGTCGATACCGCGAAAACACTCCGCTTACCTAAACAGTACAGTGTGCTCCTCGCACAATGGTAAATAAAGCAGTAAAACATGGCATAAGTACAGGATCGTAAATAAAACCTCAAACTAGTTTGTGGCCCCAAGAAATAAGACTGAATCAAGCTCTGGCTAAGGGGGGCCCATAATTCCCCGTATGTGGATAGCGCGATAAATCAAGGAACAGGTATCAAGTACTCGGGGTCCTACGGGACACAAGTGGGCGGTCGGAAATCAAATGTTATCTATCACCCACCGATGCCTCTGCTTACTTACTTCAATTTTAGTTGTTAAACAGGAATTAAAGTGAACGATAAATAAAGTCGAGATCATCTCCAACATCAAACAAGTGGCAATGCTCCAACAACTGTGGTACATGGCGACACGCAACAGCACTTGAGCAAGCGACTACGACGCGCAAGTCCAACTATCTACCAAACAACAGGTAATAGGAGGTGGCCATGGCAATATAGGGCTGCAAGGGATATCACGGGTACGAAAACTAGAGCAACGCAACACAGATAGCAATAGATCAACAGGAGGGAATAAATACTATATAAGTAAGATAGGTAGAAAGGGGGAGATGCTCGCCTGAAAACATTGCCGAAGATTCAACCGAAGATCGGGTCGACACTCGCATCAACTCAACGGCCTTATCCGCGAAGAAGCAAAACACTAGAAGAAGCACTGAATGCACTATTTAATACTAAGGCAAAAGATCGGCATGATGCATGTATGATGTATGGCATGGCAAAGATGCGATGCAATTAGGTCATATTAAGCGGAACCGGGGTCCCGACAATTAGTTAAGTGGTTCCAGTTATTTAGAACCCCCGCAATTTAGATGTTGTTTAACAAAGCAGAATATATTACCGGTTCGCGACACAAGTTTAAATGAGGCCGATATGGGACTGGATTTGCCCGCATATGGGCCCCATATTTAATTATCGGTGAATCGGCAAAAGGCCCCCAAACCACAGACAAGCATGCATGCAAGATGAAAGATTAATATGCAACAAGTTGTATTATCTTATAAAATAGGGTTTTCGGGAAGGGGTGCACACTTAGAGGGTTCTCGACGGACTTGGGGTTCCGGGGTTCGGGGTTCGACAGGTCGGTCTCGGCGGGAACGTTCTCGAACAACAGGGCATATATTGTCGTGCTTCAGGTTCGGGTGCGGTTCCCGGCGAACTGGTCGGTTCCCTGTCGGAGGTCTTGGTGCTTCGGATCGGTCTTCGGTTCGGGGCCTCAGGGTCTTGGGGTTCGCGTCCGTGTGGCGGTCTTGTTGTTCCGGTTCGGGTTTAGGCGTTCGAGGGAAGTACTTGTCGTCCGTGAAGGAGAACTTGAGGGTCCAGCGTCTCGGTGTCCATGGATCCGAGAGGAAGAACTTGTCGTGTCGGGGTCTCGGTGTCCCTGGTTCCGATTGAAGATCTTGGCGTCCCTGTCGTTGATCTTATGGTTCCGGTCTTTCTTGCCGGTGGTCTCTGAGTCGCGCAACCTTCACTTGTCCATGAAGAAGATCATGTCGTTCCATTCTGTGTAGAAGTCCTTGTAGATGCTTCTTCAAGTGTCTCCAGTCCGATGTAGTCTTTGGGTCATGCTCGATGCCGGTCATGTCAACGACCTCATCCACCAAACGATGTGTTCATGTCTGAGGTATCCAAACACCACGAAGGCACCACTCGGAGGCATGTCTGATGCTACACAGGAGCGTCCTTCGGCTCGCATTGGAGAAGGTCATCGGGGGCGTCGAACGGCGGACAGAGGGCCGGTAGAGGCGGCGGGCGGAGGGGCGACAGCCGGCAGCGGAGCCCCCGTGTTCGCAGGGGCGTCGCGGGGACGTGCCTGCAAGGGGAAGGCGGCCAGCAGGCGGCGCTACTCGCGGAAGGTGCGGGGCGGCGGTTGTGGGGGCCGGCGCGAGGCAGAGGGTCGAGGGCGGCTCCGGCGGGCGGGTCGACCGGCGCTGCAGAGAGGACCGGCATCGGGGAGGAGGGCGCCAGCGGTGGGTGGGGATGCGCGAGCGGAGTCGGCGGAGGCGATGGGGAGACACGCCGGCGAGGCAGAGCGGAGGCGCGGGGCCGGCTCGGGCGAGCGCCGGTGCCGAGGAGGAGAACGGCGGAGGTTGGAGCTCGGGCCGCGGAGGCGAGCTAGAGGAGGGGGCGGGATGGTTCGGCGGCGAGCGGAGGCAGGAGGGAGAGGCGGAGCCGGCGGGAGGTGAGATGAGGGGGCGCCGGCGGCGTGCGGTCGTCGGGGCACTGACGGCGGCGGGGATGGAGCCTCGCTCCTAGCGGCGGGGTGCGGGACGGATGGAGGGGAAGGCGGACTGGAGGGGACACTCGAGGCCGATCGGGAGGCGAGCGGTGCGGGGCCGGCGAGGGAGGTCGCGGCCGGGGTCAGCTCGACGGCGGCGGCAGGAGAGGTTGGGGACAGCCGCGCGGGGCGCTGAGAGCAGGGGGAGGGAGAAGGGTGAGCGGGGTGGTGGTCGTGCTCGTGGGGGGGCTGGTAGTGGTGGGCCAGGTGGGGGTGAGGAGAGTGGGGACGGGTGGGGCTGGTGTGTGTCGGTGTGTGCGTGGTGGTGTGTGTGTGGCCCTGTGTGTGGCGTGGGTGTGAAGGCTGAGAGGGGGAGAGAGGTGGGGGTGGCCAAGTGGCGGCATGGGATTCGGTAGAGGGGGGGAGAGGGTGAGGTGGCAGCGTGGGACTGGTCCGGGTGAGGTGGCCGGAGGGTGTGGGTAGATACGTTGGTAGAAAAGGGTATGGGATGGACCGTTTTAATTCCTGGGGGTGGTCGTTCGAGTCGAATCGGCCCGTTCTACTGCCCCCACTAAGAATAATTCAATATTTTATTTATTTTAAACATACCGTTTGCAAACCGATAGCAGACAAACAAAATAATCCGGAGACCCGGGGTTTGTGTGTGAATAAAGGCGGGGCGTTTTAGAAACACAAAATAGGTTTTTCTGCAAATAGTTTTATGCAAGCAAATGCAAGATGATGACGATGCTAAAATGCAATGTGGCATGATGACATGAGCATGCGGTCATGATGATGCAATGCACAAAAACGACGCGATTTTCTAGTAGTGATTTTGCGGGATGCCACACTTGACCATACGAAATACATCATCACCAGCAGGGAGTTTAGGCTTGTTCCGGTGATCTGCCTCACCTTTGAAATGCTTGCCTTTCTTTCTTACGGGATGATTGGTCGGAAGAAATCATCGATTCGCCAGGTACACAACCTTCTTGCATTTATGCAAATATGTACCTTCGGTCTTATCTAAACAGTGGGTTCATGCCTTATATCCCTTGTTTGTCTGTCCTGAAAGGTTACTAAGAGCAGGCCAATCATTGATGGTTACGAATAACAACCCTCGTAGATCAAATGGCTCCTGTTTGTTCTCATCCCACGCACGTACACCTGGTTTGCCCCACAACTGTAAGAGTTCTTCAACTAATGGCCTAAGGTACACATCAATGTCGTTGCCCGGTTGCTTCGGGCCTTGGATGAGCACTGGCATCATAATGACCTTACGCTTCATGCATAACCAAGGAGGCAGGTTGTAGATACATAGAGTCAGGGGCCAGGTGCTGTGACTGTAGCTCTTCTCCCCAAAAGGATTCATGCCATCCGTACTTATAACAAACCATAAGTTCCTTGTGTCACCTGCAAAGTCTGGGAAGTCTCTCCCGATTTTTCTCCACTGTGACCCATCAGCAGGGTGTCTCAACTTCCCGTCTTTGTTACGGTCTTCTTTGTGCCATCGCAACAACCTGGCATGCTCTTTGGTTCTGACATGCATTTCAACCTTGGTATTATAGGAGCATACCACATAACATTAGCAGGAACCCTCTTCCGGAGGGGCTCTCCCTCAATATCACCAGGGTCATCTCGTCTGATCTTATACCGCAACGCATTGCATACCGGGCATTTATCTAAATTCTCATACTCCTTACCGCGGTAGAGGATGCAGTCATTAATGCATGCATGTATCTTTTGCACATCTAATCCCAGAGGACAGAGAGTCTTCTTTGCTTCGTAGGTACTCTCGGGAAGTTCGTTATGTTTTGGAAACTTCGGCTTCATTATTTTCAGCATCTTTTCAAATGAGGAGTCAGTTAGACCACACTCTGCCTTCCATCGCAACAATTCCAGTGTGGTACCGAGCTTTGTGCTACCATCTTCACAATTTGAGTACAACAATTTCTTGTGATCTTCTAACATGCCCTCTAACTTCAACTTCTAATTTTCTGTTTCACAGTCTCGCTTTGCATCAGAAATGACCCTGCCAAGTTCATCAGCCGGCTCATCTGATGCCCGTTCTTCACCTCTTTCCTCTCCATTGTCTTCCATTGCAGTATCACTATATTCAGGAAACATATGATGATAGTTGTTATCATCATCTTCTTCTTCACCATCTTCCATCATAACCCCTCTTTTCCCGTGCTTGGTCCAGAAATTATAGTTGGGCATGAAACCTTTCATAATCAGGTGGCCGCGAATGATTTTCGAGGAAGAGTACTCCTTGTTCTTCCGACATTGAACACATGGACAACGTATAAATCCATTCTCTTTGTTTTCCGTAGCCACATCGATAAATTTATCCACGCCTTTGATATACCCGGCTACGCGCCGGTCACCGTACATCCATTCCCGACCGTTCATCTGCATCATATAAGTAAGTTTATCAAAAAACAGGACATCATAAATAGTGAAATAACCATGAATTTCTAACCTCGATCGAGGGAAATAAAGAGGAGAAAGCTCAAGTGCGTCTCGGACACCTTCTTTATTTTTGTTCTATGAGAAATTCAACGGGATTATTCACTCAAACATTTCATCAAACACCTTCAATGCATGCATAGAAGAGAAAAAACTAGCACACCCCTCACACCTTCCACCATTCGAAAAAATAGAGTGGAGGCAGAGGGGGCTGGGGCGTTGCATTTATAGAGGGCAGGAGAATACGTCCCGGTTGGAGCCAGCAACCGGGACAAAAGGTGCGTGCCACGCCACGTGGATGTGGCCAAACCTTTAGTCCCGGTTGGTGGCTCCAACCGGGACGTATTCCCTCTTACAAACCGGGACGCATGCCCCCTGATCCCGTGCCCGCTCCAACCGGGACGCGTGCCAGCATTAGTCCCGGTTGGTGGCGCAACCGGGACTAATGCTCTGAGGGGTCACGAACGGATGGCCCTTTTTCCACTAGTGAGGAGGAAAGAACGCGACTCGTGCAGGCAAGAGGCTAGGGTTTCTCGAGGTTTTCCGCGGAGAGCTCAAGGAGGCGTGCGGCTGGAGGAAGAAGACGATGATGCGAGATAATGGGGTGAAAAAGTGGCAAGTGTCTCACGGTTACTATTTATCTTACTCTGCGTCAAGATTCGTGCAGCTAATCGGACGGTTGCCGCGTAGACGACGTGTTTGTGAACGTGCGCGGTAATTTCGCCACGTCTCCAACCGCCGCCGCCAACGGTTCGTATCGCTCGCGCGGGAAAATCGGATATGATTACGTTATCTGCATGTGTGAGTTACGCGGCGTCGCTGACCTACAGCCTACGTTGCCATAACTGACATGGTAGATGAGCTGTCCCATCGAAGATTCCGGCATGGATGGATTTAATCCGACAACGGAAGCGTACAATGGAAGATTCAGCATTTCTCCGACTTACTTATATAAGACGGAGAAACCTTTGCAGGGTTCTTTGGGAGGACTACAAGATGTTGCTTGACGATTTGCCGACATCCATCTAGAGGGAGCATTCCACAGGAAGAGGCAAGACGGCGCAAGATCTCGGAGTTCTCCGGGGGATACTGTTGGGGATATGCTATATGGGTATCCTCATAGCATGTCTCTTATCCGACTAACCCGGGTGGCCCATAGTCGGTAGCATGGCCTATGGCCTGCTGGGCGGCCCAGTTAGGTGGATCCAGAAGGGAGGCCCATGCCGGATAAAGGAAGGCTACGGTGGAGTCACCAACGTACCCGGAGCCTTGGAGTGCAAGATACACAAGACTAGTAATAGACGGTGTAGAACTCTGTAACCTGTCCGGCTAGGACTTTTCCCTGTAACCCTAGGACCTGGCGACTATATAAGTCGGGCCTATGAGAGCCTTTAGGGTATAACATAACATCGTTTTACACACACCGTCGCACAGCGAACCAATCTCTGTAACTCGGCGTATTGCCATTATAGTGATTTATAGCAGGAGTAGGATTCCGCCACCGTTGTGGGATCTGAACCTGGGTAAGCTGTGTTACCTCGTACCCGTCAACCGTCCGCCTTACCCCACGTCTTTAAACACGCATTGTGAGGAGCCATCCATGGCGTACTCGTCGGCAATACCACGACAGGACACAAGCCCAGCGAGCACACAACATCGCCTAAGGCCATATCCCATACAAACGTACCCTCGAACACCTTTTGTTCGTGCTGCAACCAAAGGAACGGCTTGGGTGCCACGCCGGTGAGAGGGATGCGGGCGACCATGGCAGCGAGGAGGAGGAGGTTGGCGGTGGCGGACATGCGAGACGCAGGGGCGCAGAAGGTAGAACTTGGCGGCGACTGGTCCAACTCGCAGGGTCGATGGCGATGTGTCGCTGCACGGGAAGGAAGGCCCGATGGCGGCAGAGGACGACATGGCGAGGACCGGCTCGCGTGGTGAGAGGGACGGCGGCCCGCGCGGGGTGAAGGAGGCCAGGAGGAAGTAGGGACGACGACGACGCGGCGGCCATGGATCGGCGCTCGGGGTAGTTGCAGAGGAGGCGACGGGGGTCGCTTGCTCGCAAGGCTGCGAGCGGGGAGGCAAGGGGGCTGGTTATGGCGTCGGAGCTTACTGGAAGAGAGAGGGAGGAGACGCTAGGAGAGAGAACCTGCGGCGGCGCCGTGCTGCATCGAGGGAGGGAGGGAGCGACGCGATGGGGAGGACGGGGTGTGTCGGGGCGGTCGCGAGGTGGGGAAAGACGAGAGGGAGGTGGGCCCTGGGAGCGAGGCGCGTTCGGTCGCGTGGGGTGTGCGTGATTCCTATGTGTGTGTGGGTCATGTGGCCAAGTGTTGTGTGTCCACCGAGATGTGGTGGACTGGGTGTGGGTTTCGGTGTTGTGCACAGCGGCGGCAGGGTGGGGGAGTTGGGGAGAGGTGGGATTAGGGTTAGGCTAGGGTAGAGTAGAATTAGGGTTTGGGGTTGTAGGCTGGCTGGCTGGGCCTTTGGGCCTGGCCGGCTGCCTCCTCTAATAAAACGTTTCATGTTTATTTTATTTTTAAAGGATTTTTGCAAGACGTTTTTTGTCAAATAAAATATCCGAAAATATCAGGGTTTCACATTTGAATAAAGAAAGTGATATTTTTAGAAAACAAAATAGGGTTTTTTCAAAAATAGTTTTAGGCAAAGCATACATGTTGATGTCATGATGATGCAATAAGCAAAAAGAACAAACAATTTCTATTTTAGGGATTCCCGGGGTGCTACACCCGGCGTGCAATGAAAGGACACATGAGATCCGTATCGGCGAGATTGAAGTTCTCATTCGGCGACAGCAGAGTCTCCAGAATGCCGTTGGCCTTGTTCACCGCAGTGTTCTGGTCGCGCGGGTCAAGATTCCAGAACTCTTTGCTAGGGACCTCATCCGAGAAAGGGGGGAGACGGATATAATCCGTGGCCCCGCTGTTTTTGACCTAGAAGAAAGTCCTATGAAACTTCTTGCAAGAGTCTAAGCCAGTAACCCGAGGAATGATGGATTCTCTCCTGGACGTGATGCTAGTGGAACCACACCGGGTAGGCCTCTTCTCGGCTCGGGGAGCGCCAGGCTGGGGAACTACTTGGATCCTAAAACTAAAATATTTGGCCCACAGAATAACTGTAGGCCAAATGCCAAGGTAGGCCTCGCAAGCAGAAATAAAACAAGAGAGGGAGCCAATCACATTTTTTCAGAAGATGGAAGGTGGAAAGAAAGGTAGGGATCAGAACGGGAGGAAGGACTAGGGTCGTCGTACCCCATACTCGTGCTGGAGATAACAACCCAAAAGGAAAAGTCGCCATTGCTAGGGATGGACAAATGAAAAGTCTAAGTTTGATTATCCTAACCCCTGTCTATCATGTGTAGCAGGCCGTGGTTTTTATCCCGGAGGATGTATTGATTATTATGGGTTAAGTGCACCAACTCTGTTTAGTCTAATCTATTCGAATAGCCATGTCCACGGTCAAGGACGGTTCGAATGGCAAGTGCTAGGATGACCCTTCGGTTATGTTGTGACGAAATAAAGGATGTGACTTGGTCACGAGGAAAGATAAGAACGAGTTTGGTTTTGACTAGAGATGGTTGAAGGCGTTTAAAAAGGGGTTTTACTACAAAAACAGTTGTTAAATATTTTTAACAAGGATGTGGAGATGTCTGGATTTTCAAAAAGGAGGCATATTTTCCAAAAACTCTTTTTCAACAAAGATATAGAGATGCCATTGTTAGATTTGTTCAGAAAACAACCATAGAGTAGAGCTATCTCGCCACATCCTATTATGCATGATTCGTATTACCCTTGTCTCGGTGGTTTGCGAGCACATTCAAAGTACTCACCGACATTGTCCCTGGCTATTTACTTGGTCAAATTGCAGATGTTAGGAAGTGACGAAGGTGCTGACGTCTATGCGAGCTAGGCCGTCTTTCCAGTCCGTTGCCTATAGGTTAAGGCACGGGCTCTACGCTAAAGACTTCCACTATTTGTGTTGTATTCGCCATAATGGCCACTTTGTAAGTTTTGTATTCGTTACTTTATGGATGTTGTAATGATACTAGTCGGTTATGCTCACGGCTCACTGATCATGGGAACGTGAATTGTATGCATAACGGGTATTCTCGGACCGTAAACCGGGGTGCCACACTATGGTGACTGGTTCATAGTCATAACATGGTGTGAGCATGTGCCAAGTCAACCCAAACAAAGCATCAAAGGAAAATACCACAATACTATGTTTTTGTATGCTAAAACAATGCATGATTCTTTCAAGGGACATTAATCAATCCTAATTGTTGGGAACAAGTCATGCTACAACAAAAATCACTAAGCATCAGGTCAAAAGAACATCTAGGATGACATGATAAAGTATAAGTCAAAGCAAGCTCCTCTTGTACTACTAAGGAAGAACTTCCTACTCCTTTCCAACACCAATCAACTTATTTGAAACAACACAACGAGAACGGGGTCCAACTACTTTATTCAAGCAAACTAAGCAAAGAAAAACCAAAAAATATAACTAAGACGCTCGAAGAACAACACAATAGTGCATGAAACAATAAAAACGAAGTGTCTATAAAGACCTGAGATTTTTATTGATGAAGAAGGGGATGCCCAAGGCTTCCCCAAGCTTTGACGCTTGTACCTCTTGAAATATTTATTGGGGTGACACGGGGTGGCATCCCCAAGCTTGAGCTTTTGTCCATTCTTCATCTCATTACATCATTCTTTCTTTACACATAAAATATTTCCTTGATACAAAACTTCATACAATCTTCATTAGCAACACTGGTGTATTCAAAAGATAATAGACATTTGGGGTTTAGTTTCAAAATAGAAAATATTTCACTAAAGAAACAAGATACTATAGGAATTCCCTGAAAAATCTCAATTTCCCAAAAAGAACCCAAAAAGAATCAATAAGAAGCAAATGCAAATAATGGCAGAAATCTGTCAAAACAGACCAGCAGGTAGAATCCGATTTTTTCGAAGACCTTATGTTGCTCAAATGAAACAGTGTTGAACTAACGAAAGTTAGCTAACAACATGGGGGATTTATTCAGAACATTACAGCTCAATCCGACTTACAGAGAATTTACACGAATGTTTATAGTGGAGCACAAAAATCTTTTTCGGGACAGCAGCTCCCCAAATCTTACTTCCCTCTCATTAGAGGTTATTCTTGGCGCAAAAAGGATAAGGACAGGTCATTACGCAGGTAATAACTTCCAAGACTCAAGAAAACTATTGGGTTATCTCCCAAAAAGTACTTTTCTTTAATGCTTTATGTTAGGCATAAGGAGCAAGAATCAAGTATTTTCAAATGAAGAAGCATTAACATCAATACTTGAAATCTCTTGAACCAGGAAAGGTATCTCATCCAGATGAGTTATAGAGGATCATTTCTCATCTCTCTTATGTTCACTATTTTCATCAAATGGGTTTTCAGGAACAATCCAATCACAATTCTGTTCTAGGGCTTCATGCATTCCTACAAGTTTAAAAGGTATGGGTATATTAATTTCCTCTCCATTGGGTTTGGTTTTATCCAACTTTTCTAAAGTACCCATAACATATACACATGAGACTAGCATACTAAAACACTCAAAGACCTTTTTCGCTTCCTTAGCAACATCATTGATCTCTTTTAGCAAAGTTTCGAGGATAAGATCTCTCTTTTCAGCATCCTCTTCTTCTTTTAGTTTAAGAAACAAAATTTGCATCATGGGTTTAAGGTTAACAAACCTAGCCTCCAACATGTGAACTAAAGAAGTTGAAGAAATTTCATAATTAGAAGCAAGTTCTGCTAAAGATCTATGCTGGATATCCTTATGTTTGCTAACATGATTAAAGAATTCTTCAATATTTTCTTACCCAATTATGGAGCAACTACCTATTGAAAGGTCTTTCAGGGTGAAATTGGGGATCAACATGGTGAGCTAGAGCAAGGTAACAACTAGTGTAGGGAATAATATTTTGTGTTTTTGATAAGATAAATGTTGTGAAGGACTCCCCTTGTGAAGCCATCCTTAGCCTCCTCGGCAACGGCGCTTGAAAAATCGTTGATGCGGCACAGATCACTATAGATCTTCATTGGGAAACCCCAAGAGGAAGGTATGATGAGCACAGAAGTAAGTATTCCCTTAATAAGAAATCAAGGTTATCAAACCAGTAGGAGGAAGGAAACGACTCAAAGTTGTTGCTAGCAACTTGGAAACCTACACAACATAAACTCAATACTTTACCCCAACAAACAGTGAGGTTGTCAATCTCACCGGTTTGCTGAAAACAAAGGATTAAACGTATGGTGTGGAAGGTAATGATGGCTTGCAGAAAGTAAACAGTAACATTGGAGGATGTATCAACGGTAAAGATTGGACCAGGTTCCACAGTTCACTAGAGGTGTTCTCCTTAAGATAAACAACATAACATGCTGGGTAAACAAATTATAACATGGCAATTGACAGGACTGAGCAAGGAATAACAATGCAATACTAGACATTCATGATCTTATGAGATTCGATTAGGCATTACAACAATATACATAGACCACCATCCAACTGCATATATGACTAGTAATCCACCTTCAGGTTATCATCTGAACCCCCTTCAGTATTAAGTTGCAAGCAACGTATAACTGCTTGAAGCAAAGTGTGTAAAGTAAACAATACAATTGTTCCATGAACAATAGACCATTGTTTTCTCCCTAGTAGCAATAGCACATCTACAACCTTAGAGATTTTTGTCATTTCCCCAGATTCAATAGAGGCATGAACCCACTATGAAGAATAAATACTCCCTCTTGGAGTCACTAGCATCTACTTGGCCAAGATAGCTACTAGAAACAGAGAGCACGCAAGTTATCAAACAAATAGAGACATGATAGAATCAATAAGATAAAACTATTAACGAATTTGACATAGTAATCTCAATATCCAACGGATCCCCGCAAATAAAAAATGCATGATTACAAATAGATGATCTTGATCATGAACGGAGCTCACAAGATCTAGCACAAAGGAGTAGAAACAACCATATAGCTATTGTATGGACTCACGCCTCATACCAGAGGCTGTCATCGTGATGAAGAAGGCCTCCAGGATGATCTCTCCCCTTCGGCAGGGTGCCGATAAGAGCTTCAGACCCCCTCGATCTAGGGACGATGGTGGCGGCCGATATGGAATTTTTTGTGGAGATCTGATCGGGTACTTAGGGTTTAGGTATCGGGGGCTTCTTCTAGGCGAAGGGGGAGACCGAGGGGGTGCCCGAGGTGGCCGCACCCCCCTAGCGTGGGTCAGGCCTGGCCGCGCATCTAGGGGGTGTGCTCCCCTCGAGGCCCTCCGCTGACTCGTCTTATGGCTCCGTGTTCTCCTGTGTAAAATATTGACTTTGGCTTTTGTCCGTCCAATTCTGAGAATATTCATTTTTTGGCATTTCTGGAACCAAAAACAATAGAAAACAGGCAACTGGCACTTTGGCATCTTGTTAATAGGTTAGTCTTAGAAAACATATAAATATACCTCAAAGTGTACACAAAGCAAAGCAAAGTGGATACTAAACAAGCATGGAACATAAAAAATTATAGATATGTTTATGACGTATCAGACTCCACCGGCAGAGGATCTTCCATCGTGTACTTGAGCATAGTACGGAGAGCCCAGTCCAGGTCTGCCACAGACATCTCCTCCTTTGTCACCCTAGTCGGTTCGCTGGCACCGACATATTGAAACATCGGATGAGGCCTTTCTTAGAGGGGTTGCCCCTGATGTTTGAGGAACGTCCAAATAATTTCAACTCGAGAGAATTCTTTTCCTGGCACCAGATAGAGGGCGTCCACTTGCTGGTACAGCTGCTCCACCACCGCGGACTCACCCGCAAGAACGTCGTTCCACCACAAGTGCCTGCGAGATATCATCTTGCTGGCATCAAAGGGAGCCAGGCCGAAGTTCCAAAAATCATGAAGATTCGAGTCTGCGACTCACTTATGGACTCGAGGGCTACTCCCATAAGGAGCTCGGTCACCCGAATATTTTTCAGGTCATTGTATTGCATGACTGACAATTAAAGTTTATGCTCGAGTGTGCGACTCGAACAGAAACTCGGGGGCTACTCCCATAAGGAACGCTAGTCGCATACTCAAAACGGTATGGCATTGATGGCATTTACAAGATTAAAGTCTTTGTTCGAGTCTACTACTCAAAAAGACACTCAGGGGCTACTCCCATAGGGAGCGCTAGTCACGCACCCTATGAACCATCTGAATGAGATCCTTCGAATCATGCATGACCAATGATAAAAACATATATCAAACACAATTGGCAACTTTCCCCAAAATAATACGAGGGATAACGTCTCTTAAGTCACTTGAAACGCCTCTGTGGCGATGAACATTCGGATGATGCGTTTTCGACGCAAAGATAAGACCTATAGATATCATCTGATGGCCTGGTAATGCACCTGACTACGCTCTGCCGGTAACATTTCGTGTCAACAGGCACGATGATAAATCCCAAAGGATGCGTTGGGTACATAAACTTAAAACGAGTCCGGGGACTTGAGTCTGCGTAAATCATGTTGTTTTTTACAAAGACAGTTAACTGGCCACCATCCGTTGGGAGAGTCAGGCACATGCATCGACTATCCCTATGAACCATCATATCAACTTGAAACATATTCAGGTGAGAAGCAATCGAAAGACTAGAGAGTCTTCAGTAGAATCTATGATTCGACTGAACAGTCTGAGGCTACTGACATGGATATGCCCTATGTGTACCTGATGTTGGCCTACCTGGTCCAGCCCAGTAAAGCCCACAACAAAGGCCTACTACAATCGTGAAGCCCAAGGAGACTTCGGATGCCCCAAGACCGGAGAAAGCTTGACTTCTTGGAGGACATGGCTAACCCTAGCACACATATGACGCCAGATTGCATATGCGCACCCTTGTAATTTTTGGCCTCGCCATCAATCAAGAACAGACAAGCACGAGTAGGGTTTTCCCTCCGGGGGCCTGAACTTGGGTAAACCTCGTGTCCCTGTGTTGCGTGTCTTTTATCCATCCCCGATCTCCAGTGTCCCCTCCTTCTCCAAAACCCATGTCCATAACAATGGGCATTTACGAGTAGAACCCCCGTCACTCGCCCTCAACATAAGAAGGGTCATATTTTCTGGTCTTATACCGCAATGTAGTGCATATAGAATATTGATCCATATTCCTGTACTTCTCGTCTTTGTTACGGTCTTCTTTGTGCCATCGCAACAACCTGGCATGCTCTTTGGTTCTGACATGCGTTTCAACCTTGGTATTATAGGAGCATACCACATAACCTTAGCAGGAACCCTCTTCCGGAGGGGCTCTCCCTCAATATCACCAGGGTCATCTCGTCTGATCTTATACCGCAACGCATTGCATACCGGGCATTTATCTAAATTCTCATACTCCTTACCGCGGTAGAGGATGCAGTCATTAATGCATGCATGTATCTTTTGCACATCTAATCCCAGAGGACAGAGAGTCTTCTTTGCTTCGTAGGTACTCTCGGGAAGTTCGTTATGTTTTGGAAACTTTGGCTTCATTATTTTCAGCATCTTTTCAAATGAGGAGTCAGTTAGACCACACTCTTCCTTCCATCGCAACAATTCCAGTGTGGTACCGAGCTTTGTGCTACCATCTTCACAATTTGAGTACAACAATTTCTTGTGATCTTCTAACATGCCCTCTAACTTCAACTTCTAATTTTCTGTTTCACAGTCTCTCTTTGCATCAGAAATGACCCTGCCAAGTTCATCAGCCGGCTCATCTGATGCCCGTTCTTCACCTCTTTCCTCTCCATTGTCTTCCATTGCAGTATCACTATATTCAGGAAACATATGATGATAGTTGTTATCATCATCTTCTTCTTCACCATCTTCCATCATAACCCCTCTTTTCCCGTCCTTGGTCCAGCAATTATAGTTGGGCATGAAACCTTTCATAATCAGGTGGCCGCGAATGATTTTCGAGGAAGAGTACTCCTTGTTGTTCCGACATTGAACACATGGACAACGTATAAATCCATTCTCTTTGTTTGCCGTAGCCACATCGATAAATTTATCCACGCCTTTGATATACCCGGCTACGCGCCGGTCACCGTACATCCATTCCCGACCGTTCATCTGCATCATATAAGTAAGTTTATCAAAAAACAGGACATCATAAATAGTGAAATAACCATGAATTTCTAACCTCGATCGAGGGAAATAAAGAGGAGAAAGCTCAAGTGCGTCTCGGACACCTTCTTTATTTTTGTTCTATGAGAAATTCAACGGGATTATTCACTCAAACATTTCATCAAACACCTTCAATGCATGCATAGAAGAGAAAAAACTAGCACACCCCTCACACCTTCCACCATTCGAAAAAACAGAGTGGAGGCAGAGGGGGCTGGGGCGTTGCATTTATAGAGGGCAGGAGAATACGTCCCGGTTGGAGCCAGCAACCGGGACAAAAGGTGCGTGCCACGCCACGTGGCTGTGGCCAAAACTTTAGTCCCGGTTGGTGGCTCCAACCGGGACGTATTCCCTCTTACAAACCGGGACGCATGCCCCCTGGTCCCGTGCCCGCTCCAACCGGGACGCGTGCCAGCATTATTCCCGGTTGGTGGCGCAACCGGGACTAATGCTCTGAGGGGTCACGAACGGATGGCCCTTTTTCCCCTAGTGAGGAGGGAAAGAACGCGACTCGTGCAGGCAAGAGGCTAGGGTTTCTCGAGGTTTTCCGCGGAGAGCTCGAGGAGGCGTGCGGCTGGAGGAAGAAGACGATGATGCGAGATAATGGGGTGAAAAAGTGGCAAGTGTCTCACGGTTACTATTTATCTTACTCTGCGTCAAGATTCGTGCAGCTAATCGGACGGTTGCCGCGTAGACGACGTGTTCGTGAACGTGCGCGGTAATTTCGCCACGTCTCCAACCGCCGCCGCCAACGGTTCGTATCGCTCGCGCGGGAAAATTGGATATGATTACTTTATCTGCATGTGTGAGTTACGCGGCGTCGCTGACCTACAGCCTACGTTGCCATAACTGACATGGTAGATGAGCCGTCCCATCGAAGATTCCAGCATGGATGGATTTAATCCGACAACGGAAGCGTACGATGGAAGATTCAGCATTTCTCCGACTTACTTATATAAGACGGAGAAACATTTGCAGGGTTCTTTGGGAGGACTACAAGATGTTGCTTGACGATTTGCCGACATCCATCTAGACGGAGCATTCCACAGGAAGAGGCAAGACGGCGCAAGATCTCGGAGTTCTCCGGGGGATACTGTTGGGGATATGCTATATGGGTATCCTCATAGCATGTCTCTTATCCGACTAACCCGGGTGGCCCATAGTCGGTAGCATGGCCTATGGCCTGCTGGGCGGCCCAGTTAGGTGGATCCAGAAGGGAGGCCCATGCCGGATAAAGGAAGGCTACGGTGGAGTCACCAACGTACCCGGAGCCTTGGAGTGCAAGATACACAAGACTAGTAATAGACGGTGTAGAACTCTGTAACCTGTCCGGCTAGGACTTTTCCCTGTAACCCTAGGACCTGGCGACTATATAAGTCGGGCCTATGAGAGCCTTTAGGGTATAACCTAACATCGTTTTACAGTAACTCGGCGTATTGCCATTATAATGATTTATAGCAGGAGTAGGATTCCGCCACCGTTGTGGGATCTGAACCTGGGTAAGCTGTGTTACCTCGTACCCGTCAACCGTCCGCCTTACCCCACGTCTTTAAACACGCATTGTGAGGAGCCATCCATGGCGTACTCGTCGGCAATACCACGACAGGACACAAGCCCAGCGAGCACACAACATCGCCTAAGGCCATATCCCATACAAACGTACCCTCGAACACCTTTTGTTCGTGCTGCAACCAAAGGAACGGCTTGGGTGCCACGCCGGTGAGAGGGATGCGGGCGACCATGGCAGCGAGGAGGAGGAGGTTGGCGGTGGCGGACATGCGAGACGCAGGGGCGCAGAAGGTAGAACTTGGCGGCGACTGGTCCAACTCGCAGGGTCGGTGGCGATGTGTCGCTGCACGGGAAGGAAGGCCCGATGGCGGCAGAGGACGACATGGCGAGGACCGGCTCGCGCGGTGAGAGGGACGGCGGCCCGCGCGGGGTGAAGGAGGCCAGGAGGAAGTAGGGACGACGATGACGCGGCGGCCATGGATCGGCGCTCGGGGTAGTTGCAGAGGAGGCGACGGGGGTCGCTTGCTCGCAAGGCTGTGAGCGGGGAGGCAAGGGGGCTGGTTATGGCGTCGGAGCTTACTGGAAGAGAGAGGGAGGAGACGCTAGGAGAGAGAACCTGCGGCGGCGCCGTGCTGCATCGAGGGAGGGAGGGAGCGACGCGATGGGGAGGACGGGGTGTGTCGGGGCGGTCGCGAGGTGGGGAAAGACGAGAGGGAGGTGGGCCCTGGGAGCGAGGCGCGTTCGGTCGCGTGGGGTGTGCGTGATTCCTATGTGTGTGTGGGTCATGTGGCCAAGTGGTGTGTGTCCACCGAGATGTGGTGGACTGGGTGTGGGTTTGGGTGTTGTGCACAGCGGCGGCAGGGTGGAGGAGTTGGGGAGAGGTGGGATTAGGGTTAGGCTAGGGTAGAGTAGAATTAGGGTTTGGGGTTGTAGGCTGGCTGGCTGGGCCTTTGGGCCTGGCCGGCTGCCTCCTCTAATAAAACGTTTCATGTTTATTTTATTTTTAAAGGATTTTTGCAAGACGTTTTTTGACAAATAAAATATCCGAAAATATCAGGGTTTCACATTTGAATAAAGAAAGAGATATTTTTAGAAAAAAAAATAGGGTTTTTTCAAAAATAGTTTTAGGCAAAGCATACATGTTGATGTCATGATGATGCAATAAGCAAAAAGAACAAACAATTTCTATTTTAGGGATTCCTGGGGTGCTACACCCGGCGTGCAATGAAAGGACACATGAGATCCGTATCGGCGAGATTGAAGTTCTCATTCGGCGACGGCAGAGTCTCCAGAATGCCGTTGGCCTTGTTCACCGCAGTGTTCTGGTCGCGCGGGTCAAGATTCCAGAACTCTTTGCTAGGGACCTCATCCGAGAAAGGGGGGAGACGGATATAATCAGTGGCCCCGCTGTTTTTGACCTAGAAGAAAGTCCTATGAAACTTCTTGCAAGAGTCTAAGCCAGTAACCCGAGGAATGATGGATTCTCTCCTGGACGTGATGCTAGTGGAACCACACCGGGTAGGCCTCTTCTCGGCTCGGGGAGCGCCAGGCTGGGGAACTACTTGGATCCTAAAACTAAAATATTTGGCCCACAGAATAACTGTAGGCCAAATGCCAAGGTAGGCCTCGCAAGCAGAAATAAAACAAGAGAGGGAGCCAATCACATTTTTTCAGAAGATGGAAGGTGGAAAGAAAGGTAGGGATCAGAACGGGAGGAAGGACTAGGGTCGTCGTACCCCATACTCGTGCTAGAGATAACAACCCAAAAGGAAAAGTCGCCGTTGCTAGGGATGGACAAATGAAAAGTCTAAGTTTGATTATCCGAACCCCTGTCTATCATGTGTAGCAGGCCGTGGTTTTTATCCCGGAGGATGTATTGATTATTATGGGTTAAGTGCACCAACTCTGTTTAGTCTAATCTATTCGAATAGCCATGTCCACGGTCAAGGACGGTTCGAATGGCAAGTGCTAGGATGACCCTTCGGTTATGTTGTGACGAAATAAAGGATGTGACTTGGTCACGAGGAAAGATAAGAACGAGTTTGGTTTTGACTAGAGATGGTCGAAGGCGTTTAAAAAGGGGTTTTACTACAAAAACAGTTGTTAAATATTTTTAACAAGGATGTGGAGATGTCTGGATTTTCAAAAAGGAGGCATATTTTCCAAAAACTCTTTTTCAACAAAGATATAGAGATGCCATTGTTAGATTTGTTCAGAAAACAACCATAGAGTAGAGCTATCTCGCCACATCCTATTATGCATGATTCGTATTACCCTTGTCTCGGTGGTTTGCGAGCACATTCAAAGTACTCACCGACATTGTCCCTGGCTATTTACTTGGTCAAATTGCAGATGTTAGGAAGTGATGAAGGTGCTGACGTCTATGCGAGCTAGGCCGTCTTTCCAGTCAGTTGCCTATAGGTTAAGGCACGGGCTCTACGCTAAAGACTTCCACTATTTGTGTTGTATTCGCCATAATGGCCACTTTGTAAGTTTTGTATTCGTTACTTTATGGATGTTGTAATGATACTAGTCGGTTATGCTCACGGCTCACTGATCATGGGAACGTGAATTGTATGCATAACGGGTATTCTCGGACCGTAAACCGGGGTGCCACACTATGGTGACTGGTTCATAGTCATAACATGGTGTGAGCATGTGCCAAGTCAACCCAAACAAAGCATCAAAGGAAAATACCACAATACTATGTTTTTGTATGCTAAAACAATGCATGATTCTTTCAAGGGACATTAATCAATCCTAATTGTTGGGAACAAGTCATGCTACAACAAAAATCACTAAGCATCAGGTCAAAAGAACATCTAGGATGACATGATAAAGTATAAGTCAAAGCAAGCTCCTCTTATACTACTAAGGAAGAACTTCCTACTCCTTTCCAACACCAATCAACTTATTTGAAACAACACAACGAGAACGGGGTCCAACTACTTTATTCAAGCAAACTAAGCAAAGAAAAACCAAAAAATATAACTAAGACGCTCGAAGAACAACACAATAGTGCATGAAACAATAAAAACGAAGTGTCTATAAAGACCTGAGATTTTTATTGATGAAGAAGGGGATGCCCAAGGCTTCCCCAAGCTTTGACGCTTGTACCTCTTGAAATATTTATTGGGGTGACACGGGGTGGCATCCCCAAGCTTGAGCTTTTGTCCATTCTTCATCTCATTACATCATTCTTTCTTTACACATAAAATTTTTCCTTGATACAAAACTTCATACAATCTTCATTAGCAACACTGGTGTATTCAAAAGATAATAGACATTTGGGGTTTAGTTTCAAAATAGAAAATATTTCATTAAAGAAACAAGATACTATAGGAATTCCCTGAAAAATCTCAATTTCCCAAAAAGAACCCAAAAAGAATCAATAAGAAGCAAATGCAAATAATGGCAGAAATCTGTCAAAACAGACCAGCAGGTAGAATCCGATTTTTTTGAAGACCTTATGTTGCTCAAATGAAACAGTGTTGAACTAACGAAAGTTAGCTAACAACATGGGGGATTTATTCAGAACATTACAGCTCAATCCGACTTACAGAGAATTTACACGAATGTTTACAGTGGAGCACAAAAATCTTTTTCGGGACAGCAGCTCCCCAAATCTTACTTCCCTCTCATTAGAGGTTATTCTTCGCGCAAAAAGGATAAGGACAGGTCATTACGCAGGTAATAACTTCCAAGACTCAAGAAAACTATTGGGTTATCTCCCAAAAAGTACTTTTCTTTAATGCTTTATGTTAGGCATAAGGAGCAAGAATCAAGTATTTTCAAATGAAGAAGCATTAACATCAATACTTGAAATCTCTTGAACCAGGAAAGGTATCTCATCCAGATGAGTTATAGAGGATCATTTCTCATCTCTCTTATGTTCACTATTTTCATCAAATGGGTTTTCAGGAACAATCCAATCACAATTCTGTTCTAGGGCTTCATGCATTCCTACAAGTTTAAAAGGTATGGGTATATTAATTTCCTCTCCATTGGGTTTGGTTTTATCCAACTTTTCTAAAGTACCCATAACATATACACATGAGACTAGCATACTAAAACACTCAAAGACCTTTTTCGCTTCCTTAGCAACATCATTGATCTCTTTTAGCAAAGTTTCGAGGATAAGATCTCTCTTTTCAGCATCCTCTTCTTCTTTTAGTTTAAGAAACAAAATTTGCATCATGGGTTTAAGGTTAACAAACCTAGCCTCCAACATGTGAACTAAAGAAGTTGAAGAAATTTCATAATTAGAAGCAAGTTCTGCTAAAGATCTATGCTGGATATCCTTATGTTTGCTAACATGATTAAAGAATTCTTCAATATTTTCTTACCCAATTATGGAGCAACTACCTATTGAAAGGTCTTTCAGGGTGAAATTGGGGATCAACATGGTGAGCTAGAGCAAGGTAACAACTAGGGTAGGGAATAATATTTTGTGTTTTTGATAAGATAAATGTTGTGAAGGACTCCCCTTGTGAAGCCATCCTTAGCCTCCTCGGCAACGGCGCTTGAAAAATCGTTGATGCGGCACAGATCACTATAGATCTTCATTGGGAAACCCCAAGAGGAAGGTATGATGAGCACAGAAGTAAGTATTCCCTTAATAAGAAATCAAGGTTATCAAACCAGTAGGAGGAAGGAAACGACTCAAAGTTGTTGCTAGCAACTTGGAAACCTACACAACATAAACTCAATACTTTACCCCAACAAACAGTGAGGTTGTCAATCTCACCGGTTTGCTGAAAACAAAGGATTAAACGTATGGTGTGGAAGGTAATGATGGCTTGCAGAAAGTAAATAGTAACATTGGAGGATGTATCAACGGTAAAGATTGGACCAGGGTCCACAGTTCACTAGAGGTGTTCTCCTTAAGATAAACAACATAACATGCTGGGTAAACAAATTATAACATGGCAATTGACAGGACTGAGCAAGGAATAACAATGCAATACTAGACATTCATGATCTTATGAGATTCGATTAGGCATTACAACAATATACATAGACCACCATCCAACTGCATATATGACTAGTAATCCACCTTCAGGTTATCATTTGAACCCCCTTCAGTATTAAGTTGCAAGCAACGTATAACTGCTTTGAAGCAAAGTGTGTAAAGTAAACAATACAATTGTTCCATGAACAATAGACCATTGTTTTCTCCCTAGTAGCAATAGCACATCTACAACCTTAGAGATTTTTGTCATTTCCCCAGATTCAATAGAGGCATGAACCCACTATGAAGAATAAATACTCCCTCTTGGAGTCACTAGCATCTACTTGGCCAAGATAGCTACTAGAAACAGAGAGCACGCAAGTTATCAAACAAATAGAGACATGATAGAATCAATAAGATAAAACTATTAACGAATTTGACATAGTAATCTCAATATCCAACGGATCCCCGCAAATAAAAAATGCATGATTACAAATAGATGATCTTGATCATGAACGGAGCTCACAAGATCTAGCACAAAGGAGTAGAAACAACCATATAGCTATTGTATGGACTCACGCCTCATACCAGAGGCTGTCATCGTGATGAAGAAGGCCTCCAGGATGATCTCTCCCCTTCGGCAGGGTGCCGATAAGAGCTTCAGACCCCCTCGATCTAGGGACGATGGTGGCGGCCGATATGGAATTTTTTGTGGAGATCTGATCGGGTACTTAGGGTTTAGGTATCGGGGGCTTCTTCTAGGCGAAGGGGGAGACCGAGGGGGTGCCCGAGGTGGCCGCACCCCCCCTAGCGTGGGTCAGGCCTGGCCGCGCATCTAGGGGGTGTGCTCCCCTCGAGGCCCTCCGCTGACTCGTCTTATGGCTCCGTGTTCTCCTGTGTAAAATATTGACTTTGGCTTTTGTCCGTCCAATTCTGAGAATATTCATTTTTTGGCATTTCTGGAACCAAAAACAATAGAAAACAGGCAACTGGCACTTTGGCATCTTGTTAATAGGTTAGTCTTAGAAAACATATAAATATACCTCAAAGTGTACACAAAGCAAAGCAAAGTGGATACTAAACAAGCATGGAACATAAAAAATTATAGATATGTTTATGACGTATCAGACTCCACCGGCAGAGGATCTTCCATCGTGTACTTGAGCATAGTACGGAGAGCCCAGTCCAGGTCTGCCACAGACATCTCCTCCTTTGTCACCCTAGTCGGTTCGCTGGCACCGACATATTGAAACATCGGATGAGGCCTTTCTTAGAGGGGTTGCCCCTGATGTTTGAGGAACGTCCAAATAATTTCAACTCGAGAGAATTCTTTTCCTGGCACCAGATAGAGGGCGTCCACTTGCTGGTACAGCTGCTCCACCACCGCGGACTCACCCGCAAGAACGTCGTTCCACCACAAGTGCCTGCGAGATATCATCTTGCTGGCATCAAAGGGAGCCAGGCCGAAGTTCCAAAAATCATGAAGATTCGAGTCTGCGACTCACTTATGGACTCGAGGGCTACTCCCATAAGGAGCTCGGTCACCCGAATATTTTTCAGGTCATTGTATTGCATGACTGACAATTAAAGTTTATGCTCGAGTGTGCGACTCGAACAGAAACTCGGGGGCTACTCCCATAAGGAACGCTAGTCGCATACTCAAAACGGTATGGCATTGATGGCATTTACAAGATTAAAGTCTTTGTTCGAGTCTACTACTCAAAAAGACACTCAGGGGCTACTCCCATAGGGAGCGCTAGTCACGCACCCTATGAACCATCTGAATGAGATCCTTCGAATCATGCATGACCAATGATAAAAACATATATCAAACACAATTGGCAACTTTCCCCAAAATAATACGAGGGATAACGTCTCTTAAGTCACTTGAAACGCCTCTGTGGCGATGAACATTCGGATGATGCGTTTTCGACGCAAAGATAAGACCTATAGATATCATCTGATGGCCTGGTAATGCACCTGACTACGCTCTGCCGGTAACATTTCGTGTCAACAGGCACGATGATAAATCCCAAAGGATGCGTTGGGTACATAAACTTAAAACGAGTCCGGGGACTTGAGTCTGCGTAAATCATGTTGTTTTTTACAAAGACAGTTAACTGGCCACCATCCGTTGGGAGAGTCAGGCACATGCATCGACTATCCCTATGAACCATCATATCAACTTGAAACATATTCAGGTGAGAAGCAATCGAAAGACTAGAGAGTCTTCAGTAGAATCTATGATTCGACTGAACAGTCTGAGGCTACTGACATGGATATGCCCTATGTGTACCTGATGTTGGCCTACCTGGTCCAGCCCAGTAAAGCCCACAACAAAGGCCTACTACAATCGTGAAGCCCAAGGAGACTTCGGATGCCCCAAGACCGGAGAAAGCTTGACTTCTTGGAGGACATGGCTAAACCTAGCACACATATGACGCCAGATTGCATATGCGCACCCTTGTAATTTTTGGCCTCGCCATCAATCAAGAACAGACAAGCACGAGTAGGGTTTTCCCTCCGGGGGCCTGAACTTGGGTAAACCTCGTGTCCCTGTGTTGCGTGTCTTTTATCCATCCCCGATCTCCAGTGTCCCCTCCTTCTCCAAAACCCATGTCCATAACAATGGGCATTTACGAGTAGAACCCCCGTCACTCGCCCTCAACATAAGAAGGGTCATATTTTCTGGTCTTATACCGCAATGTAGTGCATATAGAATATTGATCCATATTCCTGTACTTCTCGTCTTTGTTACGGTCTTCTTTGTGCCATCGCAACAACCTGGCATGCTCTTTGGTTCTGACATGCGTTTCAACCTTGGTATTATAGGAGCATACCACATAACCTTAGCAGGAACCCTCTTCCGGAGGGGCTCTCCCTCAATATCACCAGGGTCATCTCGTCTGATCTTATACCGCAACGCATTGCATACCGGGCATTTATCTAAATTCTCATACTCCTTACCGCGGTAGAGGATGCAGTCATTAATGCATGCATGTATCTTTTGCACATCTAATCCCAGAGGACAGAGAGTCTTCTTTGCTTCGTAGGTACTCTCGGGAAGTTCGTTATGTTTTGGAAACTTTGGCTTCATTATTTTCAGCATCTTTTCAAATGAGGAGTCAGTTAGACCACACTCTGCCTTCCATCGCAACAATTCCAGTGTGGTACCGAGCTTTGTGCTACCATCTTCACAATTTGAGTACAACAATTTCTTGTGATCTTCTAACATGCCCTCTAACTTCAACTTCTAATTTTCTGTTTCACAGTCTCTCTTTGCATCAGAAATGACCCTGCCAAGTTCATCAGCCGGCTCATCTGATGCCCGTTCTTCACCTCTTTCCTCTCCATTGTCTTCCATTGCAGTATCACTATATTCAGGAAACATATGATGATAGTTGTTATCATCATCTTCTTCTTCACCATCTTCCATCATAACCCCTCTTTTCCCGTCCTTGGTCCAGCAATTATAGTTGGGCATGAAACCTTTCATAATCAGGTGGCCGCGAATGATTTTCGAGGAAGAGTACTCCTTGTTGTTCCGACATTGAACACATGGACAACGTATAAATCCATTCTCTTTGTTTGCCGTAGCCACATCGATAAATTTATCCACGCCTTTGATATACCCGGCTACGCGCCGGTCACCGTACATCCATTCCCGACCGTTCATCTGCATCATATAAGTAAGTTTATCAAAAAACAGGACATCATAAATAGTGAAATAACCATGAATTTCTAACCTCGATCGAGGGAAATAAAGAGGAGAAAGCTCAAGTGCGTCTCGGACACCTTCTTTATTTTTGTTCTATGAGAAATTCAACGGGATTTTTCACTCAAACATTTCATCAAACACCTTCAATGCATGCATAGAAGAGAAAAAACTAGCACACCCCTCACACCTTCCACCATTCGAAAAAACAGAGTGGAGGCAGAGGGGGCTGGGGCGTTGCATTTATAGAGGGCAGGAGAATACGTCCCGGTTGGAGCCAGCAACCGGGACAAAAGGTGCGTGCCACGCCACGTGGCTGTGGCCAAACCTTTAGTCCCGGTTGGTGGCTCCAACCGGGACGTATTCCCTCTTACAAACCGGGACGCATGCCCCCTGGTCCCGTGCCCGCTCCAACCGGGACGCGTGCCAGCATTAGTCCCGGTTGGTGGCGCAACCGGGACTAATGCTCTGAGGGGTCACGAACGGATGGCCCTTTTTCCACTAGTGAGGAGGGAAAGAACGCGACTCGTGCAGGCAAGAGGCTAGGGTTTCTCGAGGTTTTCCGCGGAGAGCTCGAGGAGGCGTGCGGCTGGAGGAAGAAGACGATGATGCGAGATAATGGGGTGAAAAAGTGGCAAGTGTCTCACGGTTACTATTTATCTTACTCTGCGTCAAGATTCGTGCAGCTAATCGGACGGTTGCCGCGTAGATGACGTGTTCGTGAACGTGCGCGGTAATTTCGCCACGTCTCCAACCGCCGCCGCCAACGGTTCGTATCGCTCGCGCGGGAAAATTGGATATGATTACTTTATCTGCATGTGTGAGTTACGCGGCGTCGCTGACCTACAGCCTACGTTGCCATAACTGACATGGTAGATGAGCCGTCCCATCGAAGATTCCAGCATGGATGGATTTAATCCGACAACGGAAGCGTACGATGGAAGATTCAGCATTTCTCCGACTTACTTATATAAGACGGAGAAACATTTGCAGGGTTCTTTGGGAGGACTACAAGATGTTGCTTGACGATTTGCCGACATCCATCTAGACGGAGCATTCCACAGGAAGAGGCAAGACGGCACAAGATCTCGGAGTTCTCCGGGGGATACTGTTGGGGATATGCTATATGGGTATCCTCATAGCATGTCTCTTATCCGACTAACCCGGGTGGCCCATAGTCGGTAGCATGGCCTATGGCCTGCTGGGCGGCCCAGTTAGGTGGATCCAGAAGGGAGGCCCATGCCGGATAAAGGAAGGCTACGGTGGAGTCACCAACGTACCCGGAGCCTTGGAGTGCAAGATACACAAGACTAGTAATAGACGGTGTAGAACTCTGTAACCTGTCTGGCTAGGACTTTTCCCTGTAACCCTAGGACCTGGCGACTATATAAGTCGGGCCTATGAGAGCCTTTAGGGTATAACCTAACATCGTTTTACACACACCCTCGCACAGCGAACCAATCTCTGTAACTCGGCGTATTGCCATTATAATGATTTATAGCAGGAGTAGGATTCCGCCACCGTTGTGGGATCTGAACCTGGGTAAGCTGTGTTACCTCGTACCCGTCAACCGTCCGCCTTACCCCACGTCTTTAAACACGCATTGTGAGGAGCCATCCATGGCGTACTCGTCGGCAATACCACGACAGGACACAAGCCCAGCGAGCACACAACATCGCCTAAGGCCATATCCCATACAAACGTACCCTCGAACACCTTTTGTTCGTGCTGCAACCAAAGGAACGGCTTGGGTGCCACGCCGGTGAGAGGGATGCGGGCGACCATGGCAGCGAGGAGGAGGAGGTTGGCGGTGGCGGACATGCGAGACGCAGGGGCGCAGAAGGTAGAACTTGGCGGCGACTGGTCCAACTCGCAGGGTCGGTGGCGATGTGTCGCTGCACGGGAAGGAAGGCCCGATGGCGGCAGAGGACGACATGGCGAGGACCGGCTCGCGCGGTGAGAGGGACGGCGGCCCGCGCGGGGTGAAGGAGGCCAGGAGGAAGTAGGGACGACGATGACGCGGCGGCCATGGATCGGCGCTCGGGGTAGTTGCAGAGGAGGCGACGGGGGTCGCTTGCTCGCAAGGCTGCGAGCGGGGAGGCAAGGGGGCTGGTTATGGCGTCGGAGCTTACTGGAAGAGAGAGGGAGGAGACGCTAGGAGAGAGAACCTGCGGCGGCGTCGTGCTGCATCGAGGGAGGGAGGGAGCGACGCGATGGGGAGGACGGGGTGTGTCGGGGCGGTCGCGAGGTGGGGAAAGACGAGAGGGAGGTGGGCCCTGGGAGCGAGGCGCGTTCGGTCGCGTGGGGTGTGCGTGATTCCTATGTGTGTGTGGGTCATGTGGCCAAGTGGTGTGTGTCCACCGAGATGTGGTGGACTGGGTGTGGGTTTGGGTGTTGTGCACAGCGGCGGCAGGGTGGAGGAGTTGGGGAGAGGTGGGATTAGGGTTAGGCTAGGGTAGAGTAGAATTAGGGTTTGGGGTTGTAGGCTGGCTGGCTGGGCCTTTGGGCCTGGCCGGCTGCCTCCTCTAATAAAACGTTTCATGTTTATTTTATTTTTAAAGGATTTTTGCAAGACGTTTTTTGACAAATAAAATATCCGAAAATATCAGGGTTTCACATTTGAATAAAGAAAGAGATATTTTTAGAAAAAAAAATAGGGTTTTTTCAAAAATAGTTTTAGGCAAAGCATACATGTTGATGTCATGATGATGCAATAAGCAAAAAGAACAAACAATTTCTATTTTAGGGATTCCTGGGGTGCTACACCCGGCGTGCAATGAAAGGACACATGAGATCCGTATTAGCGAGATTGAAGTTCTCATTCGGCGACGGCAGAGTCTCCAGAATGCCGTTGGCCTTGTTCACCGCAGTGTTCTGGTCGCGCGGGTCAAGATTCCAGAACTCTTTGCTAGGGACCTCATCCGAGAAAGGGGGGAGACGGATATAATCAGTGGCCCCGCTGTTTTTGACCTAGAAGAAAGTCCTATGAAACTTCTTGCAAGAGTCTAAGCCAGTAACCCGAGGAATGATGGATTCTCTCCTGGACGTGATGCTAGTGGAACCACACCGGGTAGGCCTCTTCTCGGCTCGGGGAGCGCCAGGATGGGGAACTACTTGGATCCTAAAACTAAAATATTTGGCCCACAGAATAACTGTAGGCCAAATGCCAAGGTAGGCCTCGCAAGCAGAAATAAAACAAGAGAGGGAGCCAATCACATTTTTTCAGAAGATGGAAGGTGGAAAGAAAGGTAGGGATCAGAACGGGAGGAAGGACTAGGGTCGTCGTACCCCATACTCGTGCTGGAGAGAACAACCCAAAAGGAAAAGTCGCCGTTGCTAGGGATGGACAAATGAAAAGTCTAAGTTTGATTATCCGAACCCCTGTCTATCATGTGTAGCAGGCCGTGGTTTTTATCCCGGCGGATGTATTGATTATTATGGGTTAAGTGCACCAACTCTGTTTAGTCTAATCTATTCGAATAGCCATGTCCACGGTCAAGGACGGTTGGAATGGCAAGTGCTAGGATGACCCTTCGGTTATGTTGTGACGAAATAAAGGATGTGACTTGGTCACGAGGAAAGATAAGAACGAGTTTGGTTTTGACTAGAGATGGTCGAAGGCGTTTAAAAAGGGGTTTTACTACAAAAACAGTTGCTAAATATTTTTAACAAGGATGTGGAGATGTCTGGATTTTCAAAAAGGAGGCATATTTTCCAAAAACTCTTTTTCAACAAAGATATAGAGATGCCATTGTTAGATTTGTTTAGAAAACAACCATAGAGTAGAGCTATCTCGCCACATCCTATTATGCATGATTCGTATTACCCTTGTCTCGGTGGTTTGCGAGCACATTCAAAGTACTCACCGACATTGTCCCTGGCTATTTACTTGGTCAAATTGCAGATGTTAGGAAGTGACGAAGGTGCTGACGTCTATGCGAGCTAGGCCGTCTTTCCAGTCAGTTGCCTATAGGTTAAGGCACGGGCTCTACGCTAAAGACTTCCACTATTTGTGTTGTATTCGCCATAATGGCCACTTTGTAAGTTTTGTATTCGTTACTTTATGGATGTTGTAATGATACTAGTCGGTTATGCTCACGGCTCACTGATCATGGGAACGTGAATTGTATGCATAACGGGTATTCTCGGACCGTACACCGGGGTGCCACACTATGGTGACTGGTTCATAGTCATAACATGGTGTGAGCATGTGCCAAGTCAACCCAAACAAAGCATCAAAGGAAAATACCACAATACTATGTTTTTGTATGCTAAAACAATGCATGATTCTTTCAAGGGACATTAATCAATCCTAATTGTTGGGAACAAGTCATGCTACAACAAAAATCACTAAGCATCAGGTCAAAAGAACATCTAGGATGACATGATAAAGTATAAGTCAAAGCAAGCTCCTCTTGTACTACTAAGGAAGAACTTCCTACTCCTTTCCAACACCAATCAACTTATTTGAAACAACACAACGAGAACGGGGTCCAACTACTTTATTCAAGCAAACTAAGCAAAGAAAAACCAAAAAATAAAACTAATACGCTCGAAGAACAACACAATAGTGCATGAAACAATAAAAACGAAGTGTCTATAAAGACCTGAGATTTTTATTGATGAAGAAGGGGATGCCCAAGGCTTCCCCAAGCTTTGACGCTTGTACCTCTTGAATATTTATTGGGGTGACACGGGGTGGCATCCCCAAGCTTGAGCTTTTGTCCATTCTTCATCTCATTACATCATTCTTTCTTTACACATAAAATTTTTCCTTGATACAAAACTTCATACAATCTTCATTAGCAACACTGGTGTATTCAAAAGATAATAGACATTTGGGGTTTATTTTCAAAATAGAAAATATTTCACTAAAGAAACAAGATACTATAGGAATTCCCTGAAAAATCTCAATTTCCCAAAAAGAACCCAAAAAGAATCAATAAGAAGCAAATGCAAATAATGGCAGAAATCTGTCAAAACAGACCAGCAGGTAGAATCCGATTTTTTCGAAGACCTTATGTTGCTCAAATGAAACAGTGTTGAACTAACGAAAGTTAGCTAACAACATGGGGGATTTATTCAGAACATTACAGCTCAATCCGACTTACAGAGAATTTACACGAATGTTTACAATGGAGCACAAAAATCTTTTTCGGGACAGCAGCTCCCCAAATCTTACTTCCCTCTCATTAGAGGTTATTCTTGGCGCAAAAAGGATAAGGAGAGGTCATTACGCAGGTAATAACTTCCAAGACTCAAGAAAACTATTGGGTTATCTCCCAAAAAGTACTTTTCTTTAATGCTTTATGTTAGGCATAAGGATCAAGAATCAAGTATTTTCAAATGAAGAAGCATTAACATCAATACTTGAAATCTCTTGAACCAGGAAAGGTATCTCATCCAGATGAGTTATAGAGGATCATTTCTCATCTCTCTTATGTTCACTATTTTCATCAAATGGGTTTTCAGGAACAATCCAATCACAATTCTGTTCTAGGGCTTCATGCATTCTTACAAGTTTAAAAGGTATGGGTATATTAATTTCCTCTCCATTGGGTTTGGTTTTATCCAACTTTTCTAAAGTACCCATAACATATACACATGAGACTAGCATACTAAAACACTCAAAGACCTTTTTCGCTTCCTTAGCAACATCATTGATCTCTTTTAGCAAAGTTTCGAGGATAAGATCTCTCTTTTCAGCATCCTCTTCTTCTTTTAGTTTAATAAACAAAATTTGTATCATGGGTTTAAGGTTAACAAACCTAGCCTCCAACATGTGAACTAAAGAAGTTGAAGAAATTTCATAATTAGAAGCAAGTTCTGCTAAAGATCTATGCTGGATATCCTTATGTTTGCTAACATGATTAAAGAATTCTTCAATATTTTCTTACCCAATTATGGAGCAACTACCTATTGAAAGGTCATTCAGGGTGAAATTGGGGATCAACATGGTGAGCTAGAGCAAGGTAACAACTAGGGTAGGGAATAATATTTTGTGTTTTTGATAAGATAAATGTTGTGAAGGACTCCCCTTGTGATGCCATACTTAGCCTCCTCGGCAACGGCGCTTGAAAAATCATTGATGCGGCACAGATCACTGTAGATCTTCATTGGGAAACCCCAAGAGGAAGGTATGATGAGCACAGAAGTAAGTATTCCCTTAATAAGAAATCAAGGTTATCAAACCAGTAGGAGGAAGGAAACGACTCAAAGTTGTTGCTAGCAACTTGGAAACCTACACAACATAAACTCAATACTTTACCCCAACAAACAGTGAGGTTGTCAATCTCACCTGTTTGCTGAAAACAAAGGATTAAACGTATGGTGTGGAAGGTAATGATGGCTTGCAGAAAGTAAACAGTAACATTGGAGGATGTATCAATGGTAAAGATTGGACCAGGGTCCACAGTTCACTAGAGGTGTTCTCCTTAAGATAAACAACATAACATGCTGGGTAAACAAATAACAACATGGCAATTGACAGGACTGAGCAAGGAATAACAATGCAATACTAGACATTCATGATCTTATGAGATTCGATTAGGCATTACAACAATATACATAGACCACCATCCAACTGCATATATGACTAGTAATCCACCTTCAGGTTATCATCTGAACCCCCTTCAGTATTAAGTTGCAAGCAACGTATAACTGCTTGAAGCAAAGTGTGTAAAGTAAACAATACAATTGTTCCATGAACAATAGACCGTTGTTTTCTCCCTAGTAGCAATAGCACATCTACAACCTTAGAGATTTTTGTCATTTCCCCAGATTCAATAGAGGCATGAACCCACTATGAAGAATAAATACTCCCTCTTGGAGTCACTAGCATCTACTTGGCCAAGATAGCTACTAGAAACAGAGAGCACGCAAGCTCTCAAACAAATAGAGACATGATAGAATCAATAAGATAAAACCATTAACGAATTTGACATAGTAATCTCAATATCCATCGGATCCCCGCAAATAAAAAATGCATGATTACAAATAGATGATCTTGATCATGAACGGAGCTCACAAGATCTAGCACAAAGGAGTAGAAACAACCATATAGCTATTGTATGGACTCACGCCTCATACCAGAGGCTGTCATCGTGATGAAGAAGGCCTCCAGGATGATCTCTCCCCTTCGGCAGGGTGCCGATAAGAGCTTCAGACCCCCTCGATCTAGGGACGATGGTGGCGGCCGATATGGAATTTTTTGTGGAGATCTGATCGGGTACTTAGGGTTTAGGTATCGGGGGCTTCTTCTAGGCGAAGGGGGAGACCGAGGGGGTGCCCGAGGTGGCCGCACCCCCCCCCTAGCGTGGGTCAGGCCTGGCCGCGCATCTAGGGGGTGTGCTCCCCTCGAGGCCCTCCGCTGACTCGTCTTATGGCTCCGTGTTCTCCTGTGTAAAATATTGACTTTGGCTTTTGTCCGTCCAATTCTGAGAATATTCATTTTTTGGCATTTCTGGAACCAAAAACAATAGAAAACAGGCAACTGGCACTTTGGCATCTTGTTAATAGGTTAGTCTCAAAAAACATATAAATATACCTCAAAGTGTACACAAAGCAAAGCAAAGTGGATACTAAACAAGCATGGAACATAAAAAATTATAGATATGTTTATGACGTATCAGACTCCACCGGCAGAGGATCTTCCATCGTGTACTTGAGCATAGTACGGAGAGCCTAGTCCAGGTCTGCCACAGACATCTCCTCCTTTGTCACCCTAGTCGGTTCGCTGGCACCGACATATTGAAACATCGGATGAGGCTTTTCTTAGAGGGGCTGCCCCTGATGTTTGAGGAACATCCAAATAATTTCAACTCGAGAGAATTCTTTTCCTGGCACCAGATAGAGGGCGTCCACTTGCTGGTACAGCTGCTCCACCACCGCGGACTCACCCGCAAGAACGTTGTTCCACCACAAGTGCCTGCGAGATATCATCTTGCTGGCATCAAAGGGAGCCAGGCCGAAGTTCCAAAAATCATGAAGATTCGAGTCTGCGACTCACTTATGGACTCGAGGGCTACTCCCATAAGGAGCTCGGTCACCCGAATATTTTTCAGGTCATTGTATTGCATGACTGACAATTAAAGTTTATGCTCGAGTGTGCGACTCGAACAGAAACTCGGGGACTACTCCCATAAGGAACGCTAGTCGCATACTCAAAACGGTATGGCGTTGATGGCATTTACAAGATTAAAGTCTTTGTTCAAGTCTACTACTCAAAAAGACACTCAGGGGCTACTCCCATAGGGAGCGCTAGTCACGCACCCTATGAACCATCTGAATGAGATCCTTCGAATCATGCATGACCAATGATAAAAACATCTATCAAACACAATTGGCAACTTTCCCCAAAATAATACGAATGATAACGTCTCTTTAGTCACTTGAAACGCCTCTGTGGCGATGAACATTCGGATGATGCGTTTTCGACGCAAAGATAAGACCTATAGATATCATCTGATGGCCTGGTAATGCACCTGACTACGCTCTGCCGGTAACATTTCGTGTCAACAGGCACGATGATAAATCCCAAAGGATGCGTTGGGTACATAAACTTAAAACGAGTCCGGGGACTTGAGTCTGCGTAAATCATGTTGTTTTTTACAAAGACAGTTAACTGGCCACCATCCGTTGGGAGAGTCAGGCACATGCATCGACTATCCCTATGAACCATCATATCAACTTGAAACATATTCAGGTGAGAAGCAATCGAAAGACTAGAGAGTCTTCAGTAGAATCTATGATTCGACTAAACAGTCTGAGGCTACTGACATGGATATGCCCTATGTGTACCTGATGTTGGCCTACCTGGTCCAGCCCAGTAAAGCCCACAACAAAGGCCTACTACAATCGTGAAGCCCAAGGAGACTTCGGATGCCCCAAGACCGGAGAAAGCTTGACTTCTTGGAGGACATGGCTAACCCTAGCACACATATGACGTCAGATTGCATATGCGCACCCTTGTAATTTTTGGCCTCGCCATCAATCAAGAACAGACAAGCACGAGTAGGGTTTTCCCTCCGGGGGCCTGAACTTGGGTAAACCTCGTGTCCCTGTGTTGCGTGTCTTTTATCCATCCCCGATCTCTAGTGTCCCCTCCTTCTCCAAAACCCATGTCCATAACAATGGGCATTTACGAGTAGAACCCCCGTCACTCGCCCTCAACATAAGAAGGGTCATATTTTCTGGTCTTATACCGCAATGTAGTGCATATAGAATATTGATCCATATTCCTGTACTGCTCACCGTGGTAGAGGATGCAGTCATTAGAGCATGCATGTATCTTCTGCACGTGTAATCCTAGATGGCAGACAAGCTTGTTTGCTACGTACGTGCTAGCAGGCAATTCGTTCTTTCTTGGAAGCATCTTATTCATTAGTACCAACAACTTTTCAAATTTCGAGTCAGTCACACCATTCTCTACCTTTCACTTCAGCAATTCCAGAATGCTATCCAGCTTCTTTTGGCTATCTTCACAAGTTGGGTACAACAATTTGTTGAGGTCATGTAACATCTGCTCGAACTACAACCTCTCCTTTTCTATGTCGCAATATCTCTTTTCATTAGAAATGACCCGACCAAGATCATCAACGGGCTCTGGTTCCAGTTCTTCACCTTCTTCTTCTTCATTGTATTTCATTGTGGTATCAGCATAGTCAGGGAACATAGATCGGTAGTTGTCATCGTCATTCTCTTCTTCGTTTCCCTCTTACATCATAACCCCTCTTTCTCCATACTTGGTCCAAACATTATAGTCGAACATGAAATTGAACTGAAACAGGTGGCTCTAAATGACTCTTGAGAAAGTGTGAGCCTTCTCATTCCTACATTCAACACATGGGTAACACATAAACCCATGCTGCCACTTGTTCGCCTTGGCCACAAGAAAAAATGAACGCACGCCTTCTCTGAAAGAGGTAGAGCATCGGTCACCGACACCCATGGATGGCTCATCTGCATTATACAACTATATATCAAACGCAATCACGATGCTAAAATTAGTACCGCGCGGTCTAAACGAGAAAATAGTTGCTAACCTTTTAGGATACTTGGAAACAAAGATGAGAAAAATTAAGTGTAGCTCGGGCACCTCATATCATGTTTGTCTTGTGTGAACTCAAGTGGCATCGCTCTAACAGGCATTTCATAGAACACCTCTAGTGCATACAAAGAAAAAATAGAACAAAACTATACCACATCCCACCATAAAAAAATGAGTGAGGGGAGGTGTTGTGCCATATATATAGGGCGAGCCCATTTGTCCCGGTTTGAGATATAAATCGAGACTAATGTGGGTGCCCACAGTGCGCAGCAGGCCCCAGATCCATAATTCTCGGTCTGTATCCCAAACCGGGACTAATGGTTCCAAACGGCCCGGACCTAATGGTTCCGTACTCCATGGACGGCTCCGGGTCATTCGGTACGTACTATTAGTCCTGGCCCCAGCCATAGCTGGGACTAATGGCCCGGAAGAATGGTCTGTTTTCTACTAGTGATTTTAAATCCAATAAAAATGTTATTAGTTGAACAATTTTTTTGAAGGAACCGTGAGCTTTATTAATTAGGCAAACAATTTCTTACAATCATTTGAGACCAGCTCCAACACACACATTGGAACTGATCCCCTAAGGAAGACATTTTCACTATGTTTGCCTAACTGCGCAAGAGAATGCGCCGCTCCGTTTCTCACACGATCCACCTTTGTAACTCTAATATGGTGATAAAACTTCTGCAACCCTTGGTATTCAAGGAAGACGCTCCAGCTTGGTGATCTATCTATGCCCATCGACGTCAGTGTCTGAACCGCATGACTGCAATCTGATTCTAGCGAGGCAGAAAGACATGGTAGGTTGATCAGATGTTTTAAGCCTTCTAGACAAGCAAGAACCTCTGCTTCCTCGGCCTACGCACACCACAGAATAAATTTCCACTCGGCCAGAATGACCTTTCCTCTATGATCTCGGATAATGACACCTAGTCATGCCATCTTGCTTGAGGCTTCCCATCCTGCATCTACATTAGCCTTCAAATTACCTTATGCACACTTTCACCACAACATTCGATACATCCTTCAGGAACAATCCTGAATTCACCATAATCAGTATGCGGATAATCAATCCTAACCTTTCAATTACACGCCCTAGTATAGGCACCTCTCCATTGAGTTTGGCCTCCCAACCATGACCAACTATCATCTTGGGTACTGCACAGGTGGACAATCTTCACAAGGTAGCCTTAGCTCATACCTTGGCCGTGAGGGAACCCATACTAAAGTATATAAACTTCCAGTCAAGCCCTACCAAAATTTCTGATATTGTGGTTGTACGGTAAAATTGGAATGGTATCGCATCCAGACAACCATCAGTTTTGTAGAGGGCTAAGGCTCATGCCTCAGCATTTTCATCATCAAAAATCATATGGTGTACAAGAACACATGTTAAAATATTTCAGTAGAATGACTCATCATTCTAAGGTTTTCATAACCATTTTCACCAAGTATTCCCATCTAAAGTTGATCAAGTTTTATGCTTAGCACTAGCATCTACAAGTGGGGGTAAAGACTAATGAGGGGTAGTAAATAAGTGGGGATTAGCTAAGTTCAATCTCATGCCCTAGGGTGACATCAAGATTATCTAACTTAGGCCAAATTTTATGCTCTTTATGCTACCTTCACTTATCTTTCTAGAATCTACAAGTCACTTAAGTAAACTCTAAGAAAAGCTTTGATAAAGAAAATAAGTATTAAGCTTGCAAGTAAAGCTAGGATTGGGTCATCAAGTGGGTATGATCACATATGCTTAAGGCATATAGTTGGCATAGTAACAAGCATGTAGTAGCTTCCATAATTACAAGTATAAGCTTGCTAAAATATCAATATAAGCTTGCTAAGTTGCAAGTGCTAGCTTGCCTTGTGCAGAGCAGTGGTTGAAGTCTCCTCGGCTTCTTCCTCGTAGTATCCTCCTTCCTCCTCGTATCCTTGGTCGGTACTAGCGTCTATAAATAAATACGAGGTACACAATCACCAAATAATACTTAACTATTTCCTATCATCACACAAAGGTTCACACTAGATGATCTAGCATCATCACTAACATTACAAGAGTAAAGCACTTGTCTTATTTATTTTATTTGGAGAAAAGTAATTTCTACACATTGAAAACTACATAAGATTTAATATTCTGCAAGTCAAACATGGGATCATATTGACACATGTCATCACCACATATTTCAGTACATGGGAGTGTGATTTAAAGTGGTGTCACAATTTTAATAAGGTTTAGCCTTTTTATTTTAATTAAATAAAGTGACTAGAAATGCCTATGGGGAATTCTTTTATTACTTGAACATTATCTCTGCAAGTAAACCCATATGTTTTTATATATTCTGAAAGGTATGATCAAATGTGATTTTTGAGAGTTGGAATCATCTCAAAAGCTTTTATGGTTGAATTTTGAAAAATGTTTGAATGCAGAAAAACTTCTGTCTTGTTATATTTACCATGGTTGATCTATACATCCAAATGGTTTGAATCCAACTGGCTTGGATTAAGCATTTCAGTACCTTTCTAACAAAATTAGTTTCATGCATTTTGGTTTAGTGAATTGAGCTTGGTTGATTTTTGAATTTAGGTACATAACTGTGTTTGAAATTAAATGAATAAAACTAAATTTGAATTGTTAGGTCGCGCGGGAAGGTTAACTGGGATGGCCCATTACGCCCAGCGCATGCGCGGGTTGGTTAAGTGGCTGTCCCCACGCGTTAATGAGACGGGGAAAGTCGAAGGGGTATGGGGCAATGTGAACCGCACGATCTAACTCTAATCGAACGGCTACGGTTCATCGTCCACGTCGGGCAGCGCCGGCTAGGCAGAACCCTAATGCGGCAGGTGGGGCTCGTGGGAGGCTCACCGGGGCTCAGGCGTGGGTTGGCGACAGGGGAGAACAATGAAGTCGACGAAGGCGGTTCTCCTGGTACCGGCAGCTTCTCCTAGGGCAGCTCCAATCGACGGCTCCTTTCTTCCTCCTCTGCGGAAGACTCCGGCCAAATTCCGGGGATGCGCTGCTCGCCTTGCTCCGGGAGTGAGGTGGGGTGGTTCTTAAGTAGAGGGGAGTGAATTGGTGTGAAGAAAACAAGCGGTGGAGGCCTCTATTTATAGTGGCTGAAGGGGACCGACGGCCACGGGCTGAGCTCGTCGTGGTCGATGGCACAGAGGGCTACTGGCATGGGCGACGGTAGGGGGCGGTGCAGTGCTCCCTGGTGAAGCTCAACGGCGTGGTCTTGCAGCGTGGGGCGGTGCTGATCGGTCGGAACGTCGCGCTGGTCTGAGCGGATCCGACGGCGGTTTTAATGTCGCACAGGGCGCGTGGTCTGCGCTGCGGCGAACGAGAATGTTTGGCGGGGTGCTGGTGATCATCCCTGCAAGCAGCGAGAGCGGTGCGTGGTCTGTGGGTTCTGGTCGAGCGGCGCGCTCGGGCGCGCTCTCGGCATGGTCGCAGAGGAACTGGGCGCGTGCGTTCTGGGTGGTCCAGGGACTGGCAGTGCTCGGGGCTGGGACAGTGGGTGGCGGTGGACGGTGGCGTGCCTGCTAGACATGCTTGCTAGGCCTAGTGTTGCTCGTAGCTTGCTGTCGACAATGGGTTGGCAAGGTGATGCTCGGCATGCTTGCCAATAATGGCTAGGATTGCTCACAGTGGTGCTAAAGATTGTTAAAAAGGCTAGATGATCTACTAAGAGCTGGTTGCAACCAGAGAGGGAACAAGGTTGGCCAATTTTACTGCTACAGATTGTGTTTGTTGTTTGTTTGATGCCATCAAGGTGTTTGATGAAATGGCCGCAAAAAGTTTAAATTTCAATTTTGGATTCAAACTGGGTGGGTTTGCTAGGCACATACTTGGGAGTGTCTGTTTACTTGGATTAGTCAAGGGGCACTGGTTTGGTTGGGTTTTGAAAATGTGTGATCTTCACATTTGATAAATATTCAATTTTGAATTGTGATTTGAATGAGGTTGTCAAATGTTTCTGTAAGTTTGAAAGGTGGCCTTTGATTCACTTTTACTAGGTCTAGCAAGAGGGTGAAAATAATTGGAAAAGTTTCTGTTTGAAATCTTGGACTAGAAACACTCAAAGTGACCTAGTGAACAAGATTGGCAAAAATGACTATTTTCCTTAGTTGCAATGTTTTTTATTTTTCCTTTATTTGTTTCTTCTTGGAAATGTTTTATATGATGTTATTTTCATCTTTAAACCATTCCTTGCTATTTAGGTTAATCACACAAGTCCATTCATATGAGTTTAAATTAATCAAAGTTTTTGTTAACCCTAATTTAAGTGATTAGAGTTTGATGATCATTATTTCCTATTTTTGGGATGTTACAAACCTTCCCACCTGAAACAAAATCTCGTCCCGAGATTTAAAAAAGGAAGAAAAAATATTACCTAGGATATAAAGAGATCGGGAAACTCCATCCTTATGTGATCCTCTCGCTCACAGGTAGCTTCTTCTTCAGTGTGGTTGCTCCACTGATTCTTGAGGAACTTGATGCTTCGGGTCCTGGTGGTTCTAAAAGCTTCTTCCAAAATACGGATGGGTACTTCGGGATACGTCAGGTCATCGTTGATCTCTATGGTCCGGTTTTCGATGTTCTTGAAAACTTCAGTCTTCTCCGAAACATCAAGACATTTGCGAAGCAACGATATATGGAACACATTGTGCGCTGCTGACATCTCCTCGGGCAATTCCAATTGATATAATACCTCTCCTCGATGATTCAGAATCTTGAAGAGTCCGATATATCTGGGGGCTAACTTTCCTTTGAACTGGAAACATTGCATTCCTTTCAAAGGCGACACTTCAAGGTACATGAAACCTCGGATATTGAAAGAGAGGTCTCGACGTCTCTTGTCGGTGTAACTCTTCTGTCTGGATTGGGCGGTCTTGAGGTGCTCACGAATCTTGTGAACCTTCTCTTCTGCGTCTCGTAGGATGTCGGGTCCGAAAATCTGACTCTTTCCTACTTCTGACCATTCAAAGTGGTGCGACACTTCCTTCCATACATGAATTCAAATGGGGCCATTTGCAAACTGGCTTGATAACTGTTGTTGTATGAAAATTCTGCGAACCGCAGACAGTCTTCCCATTTAGATCCATACTCTAGAACACATGCTCTCAACATATCTTTGAGTATTTAATTTCCTCGCTCCGTTTGTCCATCGGTCTGAGGGTGATACGCTGTGCTGAAATCTAGTCGGGTTCCTAAACCTTCTTGGACTTTCTTCCAGAATCTCGAGGTAAACTGAGTTCCTCGATCAGATACGATGTTCTTGGGGACTCCGTGCAAACTGACGATTCTAGCGATGTATAGCTCCGCTAGCTTCGAACTCTGGTATGCGGTCTTAACTGGTAAGAAATGGGCTACTTTGGACAATCTGTCAACTATGACCCAGATAGAGTCATTTCCCCTACTAGAAGTAGGCAGTCCGGTGATAAAGTCCATTCCAACGGAATCCCATTTCCATTCCGGAATCTGCAAGGGTTGCAACAATCCATTGGGTATTTGATGTCCTGCCTTGACTCGCTGACAAATATCACACTTGGCGATATAGCTTCCGATTTCTCTCTTCATCTTATGCCACCAAAATTGCTCTTTTAAATCTTGATACATCTTAGTTCCTCCGGGATGGATAGAATAAAGAGTATCATGGGCCTCCTTCAGAATCACTTCTTTCAACTCAGAATCTGCTGGTACACAAAGGCGTCCTTTGTACCACAGAACTCCTTCTTCGCCTTTGGTGAATCCAGGTACTTTGCCTATACCGATACGACGCTTGATTCCGTCGATACTAGCATTTCCCTTTTGCGCCTCTTTAATCTGACTTATCAAAGTGGGTTGAAGTTCTATGCTAGCCAAAAATCCTTCACTTACTAATTCTATTCAAAAATCTTCCATCGCTTTGTGCAGGCTTGGTTGCTCCTTCAAAATCATGGAGTTCAAGCGGCACGGCAATCTGCTAAGGGCATCTACTACCACGTTGGCTTTACCAGGGTGATAGTGAATGTCCAGATCGTAATCCTTGATTAGCTCAATCCACCTTCTTTGTCTCATATTCACCTCCTTCTGAGTGAATATATACTTCAGACTCTTGTGATCCGTATAGATCTCACAACGGTTTCCCATCAGGTAATGCCTCCATGTCTTCAGGGCTAGAACTACGGCTGCGAGTTCGAGGTCATGGGTTGGGTAATTTTGCTCATGTTGCTTCAGTTGTCGAGATAGATAAGATATAACTTTGCCTTCTTGCATTAGCACACATCCGAGACCGATATTGGATGCATCACAATACACATTGAAGGGCTTCGTGTATTCTGGCATGATCAAGATTGGGGCTGAAATCAATCTCCTCTTGAGTTCTTGAAAACTCGCTTCACATTTGTCGGTCCATTCAAACTTCTTGTCCTTCTTCAGCAATTGGGTCATAGGTCTGGCCATACTCGAGAATCCTTCTACGAATTTGCGGTAGTATCCCGCCAATCCGAGAAATGCACGAACTTGGGTTTGAGTGGTTGGGGCTTGCCAATCTTCTACATCTTTCACTTTGGCAGGATCAACGGCAATTCCTCCGGCTGATACAATGTGACCGAGGAATCCTACCTCCTGTAACCAGAATTCACATTTGCTAAACTTTGCATATAGGTGATGCTCTCTAAGGGTTCCAAGAATGGTCCTTAGGTGTAGCTCATGTTCTTCTTCTGATTTGGAATAAATCAGAATGTCATCAATGAAAACAACGACAAACTTATCCAGGAAGTCCATAAAAATCTTATTCATGAGGTTCATGAAATAAGCGGGGGCATTGGTTAATCCAAAAGACATGACTGTATACTCATACAATCCATATCTGGTGGTAAAGGCAGTCTTTGGAATATCCTCTACACGAATTTTGAGTTCATGATAGCCTGTTCTAAGATCAATCTTAGAAAACACCTTGGCACCGGTCAACTGATCAAACAAATCTTCTATCTTGGGCAAGGGGTACTTGTTCTTGATGGTGACATCATTCAACTTCCGGTAATCCGTACACAAACGGTTACCTCCATATTTCTTGTCCACAAACAAGACAGGTGATCTCCAAGGTGACACACTTGGTTGAATCAATAAAATTTCCAGCATGGCATCCAGCTGCTTCTTCAGTTCTGCTAGCTCAGACGGGTTCATACTATATGGTCTCTGGGCTATGGGTCCAGTTCCGGGCATTAGTTCAATGATAAACCTGATATCCCGATCTGGGGCATACCGGGCAAAACATCTGGAAATACATCGGGGTATTCACAGACTATCCGGACTTGGTCAATGGTAGGTTGGGCTATACTCTTGTTACACTTGAATTGGCGAGGTAAGGTTTCAGATATCTGCTCGACTGATATTCCGGCGGTACTGGTCATGGTTATGGCTTTCTTGGCACAGTCAATCAATCCTTTATGTTTGGACATCCAATCCATTCCTAGTACTACTTCCAAACCTTTAGTTCCGAGTACTATCAAATTAGCATAAAAATCTATGCCATGGATTCGGATAGGGACGACTTTGCAAATTTGCCTAGCCTTGGTGGTTGATCGGGGAATTTGAACAATCATGACATGCTTCAATTTGGTTGGTTGAATTTTACTAGTGCATGCAAATTCTTTGGTGACAAATGAGTGCGATGCACCAGAATCAAACAAGACTCTTGCAAGTACTGAATTAACAGAAAACATATCCAGCACGACGACTGGCGCTTCCTGAGCTTCTTCAGCATGCATGAGAAAAAGACGGCCGTTGCGGTTGAGCGAATTCCCTGGGGCAAATCTTTTTCCTGGATGAACACGCCGCTGCTGCTGAGATGGGGCATTGGTATTGGGGACTGTGGCATTCTTCTTGTTGGGGCACTCGTTGGAGTAGTGACCCTTATTTCCAACGTCATAACAAGTCACTTGCGACTTGTCCTTTGCTGCTACAGGCACAACATTGCTTCCAGTCCTAGGGACAGTGTTGGTGTTGGTGGCAGCATTGTTGTTGTTGAACTTGGGTGGGGCATGGTTGAAATTTCTAGCGTTGCCGGCGTTTTTGTGATTTCCTCTGGGTCTAGGGTTTCCACGGTTGGGATAGGTCGAACGGTTCATCGGGGGTCTGTTGGTTCTTGGGGCAAATCCGGGAGATGGGTTAGGGCGATACTTTGGGGTCTGATGGGTTCCTGGCTGATGCATCATACGACGCTTGCGGTTCTCATTGGCTTGGTTGATCTTTCCTTCCATCTGGATAGCAAAGTCGATAAGGGCTTCAATATCATCAAAGGGGATATTGACTAACACTGTCTGCATCTCATCATGCAGAGCATTCAAGAATCTCTATTTCTTCTTGGCTTTGGTGTCAATCTCATCTGGGGCATACCTAGCTAATGACAAGAATTTGTCACAGTATTCCACTACAGTCATCTTTCCTTGCTCCAGTTCCCTGAACTTGTCTCTCATTCTCTTGATCAAACCTGGTGGCACATGGGTTCTGCTAAACATGACCTCGAATTCCTCCTAGGTCATCATCTGGCCTCCGGTCATTGCGCGAACACTGTTCCACCATGCCCTGGCATCTCCGGCTAGATAGTGGGTGGCGAACAGAACTTTCTCGTTGGCTTCCACTCCGGCGACTTCTAGGTTGCTTTCCATGGTTTGCAGCCAATCATCGGCGTCTAGGGGTTCTTCTGACTTAGTGAAAACAGGTGGGTTGGTATTCTGTAAATTCTTGAGCTTAGATCCAGGGTTGTCCTGATTTTCGTGGCCTTGGTTGTTGTGGGCTAGCTGGGCTATCTGCTGCAGGGTGGCTAGGTTGGCTTGACGTTCTGCTCTTTCAGCTTCACGGTCAGAAGTCAACATTTGCAGAATCTGCAACATTGGGTCCGGGGATGAACCACTTCCTGCACGTGGCATCCGAAGATTGAGATAGATCATGAGAAAAGAGGGAAATTTCTAAGGTTTTGGGTCTTTGAATAGTTTTTAAAGTTTGACTCGGATTTTTCTAGCAACTTGCTTTTTCATTCATTCATTCATAGCACACGGTACAACACACACCACAACAAAGAAAAAAAAGATGGTTTTAAGAACCATTCTGAAAACTACGATACAGTGGGACCGAATACTACTCACTACGCTAGTGCTCAAGTGATACTACTCCTCGGAATCTGTGGCTTCATCATCCTCATCATCATCGATGAAGGCGAAATCATCCTCATCGGTGAAGAAGTCCATAGCCTGATCCCCCATAAAATCATCATCATCGCTGAGATAGGAGTAGGGGTCTCCACGAAGATCCTCTCCTGCATTCTCCCTTTCTTCCAACTGCATGTATCTCTCGTGGATGGTCTCCTCCAAAGATGAGATGCGGTGGCAAAAACGGGCAATGATACGCTCCTTCTTGTCGAGCTGACGGCGGCGAGACTTGCGATCCTTTGCTAGCATGGCGATGGTTTGATCCTTCGTCTTGATGATGGCAGACTTGTGGTTGGAGTAGTCACGGCAGTTGTCCAACTCTTGCTGACGATCGTACATCATGAAGCTGAGTTGGTCCAATTGAGTCTTCAGCTCGGGGTGGTATGGTGCTTCCATTGGTTGTCCATTTGCATCACGCCTTGGGAAAAACTCAAAGCGGGTTCCCTTGATCTGATTGATGCTCTGCCCACACAGACGGGAAAGAGCTTCCTGCATGGCCCTGGCAAGTCCATCGAGCCAGTTTTTCTCTCTTAAGGTAAACTGAATTCCCTCAGCAGTGGGAGGTTCAATCTTTCCTCGGAGACTTGCAACAATTAGCCACTTGAGATCTTCTCCTCCTTGATCATTAAGCTGAGCTCCGAAGAACTCGGGGTGCGGACGCTCCCGAAGTTCTGAAAGCTGGTCCAAATCCCTCTCAAAGATAAGGTCCCCTCCATTCCCCAACTGATAAAACTTGTTGTACTTCACGTCCATCTATAAGAATATAGGATGAGTAAGTTAGTAGAGTGATTAAGTGTGTCAATATTTTATGTATTTTGCAAGAGTTTTTGAGAAACATGAATTTTCATGAAAGAATCAAAGGGATAAGAATGAGAATAAGTTTTTGTAAATATTTGTTTTCTTTGGTTTTGAAACTAAGTTTTTGATTCAACGTCCAGTCTAACTAAGGTCTCCTAGGGTCAGGATGGCTCTGATACCAACTTGTCAACACCCGAATTTTTAATCCCAGATGCCTGTTATGCCATACATCGCAATCCCAGGATTACCATTTTTGCGAGACATAACAGAATTGGATACCACAGTACATCATCCATTACAAACCATACATAAGTTCTTACACAAATAGGGATCTCATGATCCAGTTCTTAATACAACACCAAGCAGCGCAATACGTAATAATAACGGTAGCGTAGGAGAAGCTCCATCTTCGGGGTCACAGGCAATGCTGACGATGGGAGATGATCCTAGTTGTCGTAACCTTCCTAGGGTCCATCCTCCAGGTACTCCTCTTCATAGTCTGGCCACGGGAATAGCCAGGGACAAAGCCATGAGTACTCTTTAAGTACTCGCAAACTAATGCTAACAAGTGAATGGAGTTTTTAATAATGGGACAGTAGGCTCTAGGGTTGTTTTGCAAAAGCCAGATTTATCTCTACTAAGTTTGGAAGCAACGAATGCTAGTTAAAGTTTTATAACACCTAAGTGGGAACTTGTATCTCATGCCACAACCATGTTGTGGTCAAGTCAAAGTCTCAATTCATTTCACAAGTATTTTGAAAACATCAGACGGGGGAACAGTATGGCCACTCCAACTGTCCATAACCGCAGACGCGGCTATTCGAATAGTTTGACACTCTGCAAAGATTGTACACTTTCACCACAACATTCGATACATCCGTCAGGAATAAATCCTGAATTCACCATACTAAGTATGCGGATAATCAATCTTAACCTTTCAATTACACGCCCTAGTATAAGCACCTCTCCTGTGAGTTTGGCCTCCCAACCATGACCAACTGTCATCTTGGGTACTGCACAGGTGGAAAATCTTCACAAGGTAGCCTCAGCTCAGACCTTGGCCGTGAGGGAACCAATACTAAGGTATATAAGTTTCCATCATTCCAAGGTTTTCATAACCATTTTTCCACCAAGTATTCCCATCTAAAGTTGATCAAGTTTTATGCTTAGCACTAGCATCTACAAGTGGGGTAAGCACTAATGAGGGGTGGTAAACTATTGGAGTGTAGCTGAGTTTAATCTCATGCCTTAGGATGACATCAAGATTATCTAGTTTAGGCCAAATTTTATGCTCTTTATGCAACCTTCAATTATCCTTCTAGTATCTACCATTTATTCTAGTAAACTCTAAGTAAGAGCTTTGATAAAGAAATAAATTAATAAACTTGCAAGTAAAACTAGGATTGGTTTATCAAGGGGATATGATCATATATGCTTTAAGGCATATAGTGGGCATGGTAGCACGTATTGGCTTGCAAGGTTAACTTGTATAGCAAGACTTGCTAAGGTAGAGTATCTTGCAAGTGTTAGCTTGCATAGGTCAACTTGATTAGTAACGCTTGCCTTGTGCAGAGCAGTGGTTGAAGTTCTCCTTGGCTTCTTCGTAGTATCCTCCTTCCTCCTCGTATCCTTGGTCGGTACTAGCGTCTATAAATAAATATGATGTACTCAATCACCAAACAATACTTAACTACTTGCAATCATCACACCAAATGGTCGTATAGATGATCTAGCATCATCACTACATTACAAGATTAAAGCTTGGTTTAATTGCTTTTATTTTTAGAAAAGTAATTTCTACTCATTGAAAAATTACTTAAGATTTAATATTCTCCAAACCAAACATGGGATCATGTTGACACATGTCATTACCACATATTTTAGTCCATGAGAATGTGATTTAAAGTGGTGTCACATTTTAATAAGGTTTTACCTTTTTATTTTAATTAAATAAAGTGGCTAGAAATGCCTATGTAGCATTCTTTTATTACTTGAGCATTATTCCTGTAACTAAACCTATATATTTTTATATATTCTGAAAGGTATGGTTAAATGTGATTTTTGAGAGTTGGAATCAACTCAAAATCTATTATGGTTTTAATTTGAAAAATGTTTGAATGCAGAAAAGATTCTTCCTTGTTATTTTTACCAAGGGTGATCTATAGATCCAAATGACTTTCATCCAGCGGGCTTGGATTCAGCATTTCAAGACCTTTCTAACAAAATTAGTTTCACTAAATTTGGTGCACTGAATCGATCTGGGTTGATTTTTGAAACTGGGTATAGAAGTGTGTTTGAAATAAAAATGGAAAAGGTTTAATTCAAATAACTGGGCTGCGTAAGTGGCTGTCCCCACGCGTCAGTGAGACAGGGGGGTGCGAAGCGGTATGGAGCGATGTGGGGCGTTCGATCTGGTTCTAATCCAACGGCTGAGGGTCATTGTCGACGTTGGGCAACGCCGGCGAGACAGAAACCTAGCGCGACCAATGGGGGTCATTGGGGGCTCACCGGGGTTCGGGCGAGGGTCGTCGAGGCGGGAGAACGACGAAGTCGACGACGGCGACCCTCCTGGTACCGGCAGCTTCTCCTGGGGCGGCTCCAATCGCTGGCTCCCTTTTTCTCCAGTAGTGGCGTGCTCCGGTGAAATTCCGGCGATGCGCTGCTCGCCTTGCTCCGGGAACGGTGTGGCACGATCAGTGAGGAGAGGGGAGTGAGATGGTGTGCTCAATTCGGCTGGGGGTGGCCTCTATTTATAGTGGAGCGAGGGGACCGACGGGGCGCAAGGTGAGCTCGTCGTGGTCGACGGGACAGAGGGCTATCGGCGTGGGCGACGGTAGGGGGCGGTGCGGTGCTCCCTGGCGATGCTCAACGACACAGTGGCGAGACGTGGGGCGGTGCGGGTTGGTCGGAACGCGACAATGCTTTGCGCGTGCCCGACAGAGAATTTAATGGCGCACAACGCGCGTGGTCCGCGCGGCGGCGAACGACCGTGCCTGCGGGGTTGCTTGGACGGTGGTGATCACGTATGCACGCGGCGAGGGCGGCGCGCGGTCTGTGTGCGTCGGTCGAGCGTGGCGCACGGGGCATGCTCTCGGCATGGTTGCTAGTGAGGTTCGCATGGTTCGTGCGCGTGGTCCAGTGGCTGGCAACGTTCGAGCGCTGGACAGGGAGTGGCGGTGGGGTGTTGGCCTGCTCCCAGACATGCTGGCTAGGCTTGTTTCTCCTCCTAGCTTGCTGTCGACATGGGGGTGACAAGTGTACATTCGGCCTACTCACCATTAATGGCAATACCAAGCTTACAGTGATGCTAAGGGTGTGCAATTGAGCTAGATGATCTACTAAAACCTATTTGTAACCAGAGAGGGAACAAGTTAGGCTTCAATCACTGCTCACAATAGTGTTTGGATTTTGTTTGATTTGTGTCTGCCAAGTGTTTGATGAAATGGCCGCAAGAACTCAAGTTTTGAATTTTGAAAAGATTTTTTGTGGGTGTGCTAGGTTGGTGCTGGTGAGTCTGCAGATGCTTGGGTTTTGAAATTTGAGCTTGTTTGAGTGGTTTTTGAAAAAGTGGGATCTTCCCATATGATAAAGTTCAATTTTGAATTGTCATTTAAACTATGCATTTGAAAGTTTCTGGATGATCACAAAGTGGGCCTTGATACTTTGTTATTAGTACAATCAAGGGGTGCAATGATCCAGAAAAGTTTCTGTTAGGTTCTGAAAGTTTGAGACAGCCAGAGTAGGCATGGGAGTTAAATTGGTCAAAATGACCATTCCCTTATTTTATTTGTTTTGATTTACTTGTATTTGAGAAAAGTTTGGGAATTTTTTAGATAATGTTTATTTCACATAAGCATGCATTTACAAGAAAAGGAACACACAAACAAGTTGGTCCAAAAGGATTCAATATGAAATGCATACACACATGCATGCATTCATATTTTTATTTGGCAAAGTTTTTGTTAACCCTAAATTTGATGATTAGAGTTTGATGATCCAAGTTTAGTATTTTTGGGATGTTACACTTCCTGCGGTCCATCATCCTGGTAATCCTCTTCATAGTCTGGCTACAGGAATAGCCAGGGACAAAGCCATGAGTACTCCTTAACTACTCGCAAACTAATACTAAAGTTAAGGGGTTTTTTGTAGTAGGATACTAAGCTCTAGGGTTGTTTTGCAAAAAGCCAGATTTACCTCTACTAAGTTCAAAAGAAAAGAAATCTATTGAAAGTTTTATAACACCTAAGTGGGAACCTGAATTTCATATCACAACTCTGTTGTGGTAGGGTCAAAGTCACAAATCATTTCATAAGTCATTTTGGAAAACATCTGACGGGGGAACAGTATGGCCACTCCAACTGTCCATAACCGCGGACGCGGCTATTCGAATAGTTTGACACTCTGTAGAGATTGTACACTTCCACCACAACATTCAATACATCCGTCAGGAACAATCCTGAATTCACCATACTCAGTATGCGGATAATCAATCCTAGCCTTTCAATTACACGCCCTAGTATAGGCACCTCTCTTGTGAGTTTAGCCTCCCAACCATGACCAACTGTCATCTTGGGTACTGGATAGGTGGACAATCTTCACAAGGTAGCATCAGCTCAGAACTTGGCCGTGAGGGAACCCATACTAATGTATATAAACTTCCAGTCAAGCCCTACCCAAATTTCAGGTATTGTGGTTGTACGGTAAAATTGGAATGGTATCGCATCCAGACAACCATCAGTTTTGTAAAGGGCTAAGGCTCATGCCTCAACATTTTCATCATCAAAAATCATCTGTTGTACAAGAACACATGTCAAAATATTTCAGTAGAATGACTCATCATTCTAAGGTTTTCATAACCATTTTCACCAAGTATTCCCATCTAAAGTTGATCAAGTTTTATGCTTAGCACTAGCTTCTACAAGTGGGGGTAAAGACTAATAAGGGGTAGTAAATAAGTGGGGATTAGCTAAGTTCAATCTCATGCCCTAGGGTGACATCAAGATTATCTAACTTAGGCCAAATTTTATGCTCTTTATGCTACCTTCACTTATCTTTCTAGAATATACAAGTCACTTAAGTATACTCTAAGAAAAGCTTTGATAAAGAAAATAATTATTAAGCTTGCAAGTAAAGCTAGGATTGGGTCATCAAGTGGGTATGATGATATATGCTTAAGGTATATAGTTGGAATAGTAACAAGCAAGTAGTAGCTTGCATAATTGCTAGTATAATCTTGCTAAAATATCAATATAAGATTGATAAGTTGCAAGTGATAGCTTGCCTTGTGCAGAGCAGTGGTTGAAGTTCTCCTCGGCTTCTTCCTCGTAGTATCCTCCTTCCTCCTTGTATCCTTGGTCGGTACTAGCGTCTATAAATAAATACGAGGTATACAATCACCAAAAAATACTTAACTATTTCCAATCATCACACAAAGATTCACAGTAGATGATCTAGCATCATCACTAACATTACAAGATTAAAGCACTTGTCTTATTTATTTTATTTTGATAAAAGTAATTTCTACTCATTGATAACTACTTAAGATTTAATATTCTCCAACTCAAACATGGGATCATGTTGACACATGTCATCACCCCATATCTCAGTAGATGGGAATGTGATTTAAAGTGGTGTCACAATTTTAATAAGGTTTAACCTTTTATTTTAATTAAATAAAGTAACTGGAAATGCCTATGGGGCATTCTTTTATTACTTGAACATTATCTCTGCAAGTAAACCCATATGTTTTTATATATTCTGAAAGGTATGATCAAATGTGATTTGTGAGAGTTGGAATCATCTCAAAAGCTTTTATGGTTGAATTTTGAAACATGTTTGAATGCAGAAAAGCTTCTGCCTTGTTATTTTTACCATGGTTGATCAATACATCTAAATGGTTTGAATCCAACGGGCTTGGATTAAGCATTTTAATACCTTTCTAACAAAATTAGTTTCATGCATTTTGGTTTAGTGAATCGAGCTAGGTTGATTTTTGAATCTAGGTATAGAATTGTGTTTGAAATTAAATGAATAAAACTAAATTTGAATTGTTGGGTCGCGCGGGAAGATTAACTGGGCCGGCCCACTACGCACAGCGCATGCGCCGGCTGGTTAAGTGGCTGTCTCCAGTCGTCAGTGAGACGGGGAGGGGTGAAGCGGTACGGGGCAATGTGAACTGCACGATCTAACTCTAATTGAACGGCTACGGTTCATCGTCCATGTCGAGCAGCACCGGCGAGACAGAACCCTAACGCGGCAGGTGGGGGTCGTGGCAGGCTCACTAGGGCTCAGGCGTGGGTCGGTGACGGGTGCGAACAACGAAGTCGACGACGGCGGTTCTCCTGGTACCGACAGCTTCTCCTTGGGCGACTCCAATCGATGGCTCCTTTCTTCCTCTTCCGAGGCAGACTCCGGCCAAATTCCGGCGATGTGCTGCTCACCTTGCTCCGGGGGTGAGGTGGGGTGGTTCTGAGGTAGAGGGGAGTGAACTGGTGTGAAGAAAACAAGCGGTGGAGGTCTCTATTTATAGTGGCCGAAGGGGACCGACGGGCGCGGGCTGATCTCGTCATGGTCGACGGCACAGAGGGCTACTGGCATGGGCGATGGTCCCTTGCGAAGCTCAACGGCGTGTTCTTGTGGCATGGGGCGGTGTTGATCGGTCAAAACGCCGCGGTGCTCTAAGCGGGTCCGACGGCGGTTTTAATGTCGCACGGCGCGCGTGGTCTGCGCGGCGGCGAACGGGCATGTCTGGTGGGGTGCTGGGGTGCTGGTGATCATCCCTACAAGCGGCGAGAGCGGCGCGTGGTCTGTGGGTGTTGGTCGAGCGGGGCGCTCTAGCACGCTCTCGGCATGGTCGTAGAGGAACTAGGGCATGCGTTCTATGTGGTCCAGGGGCTAGCAGTGCTCAGGGCTGGTACAGTGGGTGGCGGTGGACGGTGGAGTGCTTGCTAGACATGCTTGCTAGTCTTAGTGTTGCTCGTAGCTTGCTATCGACAATGGGGTGGCAAGGTGATGCTCGGCATGCTTGCCATTAATGGCTAGGCTTGCTCACAGTGGTGCTAAAGATTGTTAAAGGGGCTAGATGATCTACTAAGAGCTGGTTGCAACCATAGAGGGAACAAGGATGGCCAATTTTACTGCTACAAATAGTGTTTGTTGTTTGTTTGTTTGATGCCAGCAAGGTGTTTGATGAAATGGCCACAAGAAGTTTAAATTTGAATTTTGGATTCAAACTTGGTGGGTTTGCTAGGCACATACTAGGGAGTGTCTGGTTATTTGGATTAGTCAAGGGGCACTGATTTAGTTGGGTTTTGAAAATGTGTGATCTTCACATATGATAAAGATTCAATTTTGAATTTTGATTTGAATGAGGGTGCCAAATGTTTCTGTAAGTTTGAAAGGTGGGCTTTGATTCACTTTTACTAGGTCTAGTAAGGGGTGAAAAGAATTGGAAAAGTTTCTGTTTGAAATCTTGGACTAGAAACACTCAAAGTGACCTAGTGAACAAGATTGGCAAAAACGACCATTTTCCTTAGTTGCATTGTTTTTGATTTTTCCTTTATTTGTTTCTGCTTGTAAATGTTTTACATCATGTTATTTTCAACTTTAAACCATTCCTTGCTATTTAGGTTAATCACACAAGTCCATTCATGCATTTAGCAAATCATCACATACACACATGCAATCATATGAGTTTAAATTAATCAAAGTTTTTGTTAACCCTAATTTTAGTGATTACAGTTTGATGATCATTGTTTCCTATTTTTTGGGATGTTACACACACACTCTCTCTCACTCGTTCATCTTCTTCCCCCTCGACCTCGTGGTGCTGCGGTGTTGCCGACGCCGCCGCCATTTGATTCACGCCACCCTAGGCCTCCCTGGCCTCCGCCGTGATGTATGGCGAAGTAGATGACCCCGCTCTGTCGCCTGGTCCAGTTTGATTTGTCTATAGACCTCTTCACCGGCCAGACTAGCTCCATCCGCAATCCTAGGGTTTGGGGTTTTGCCAGTGATATTCTCTATGCCGCTTTTGTGGTACTGTGAGGTGCTCGTGGTGATGTGATGGTGTTGTTCGACCCTGCGCGTTGCTGTGGCTGCCTCCATGGCTTGGTGCGGATTGAAGCGCCCTTCGGGTGCTCCCCGTGCCGCCTGTGCTCGTCGGCCCCTATGCTTCCTCTACTAATCGACATCGAGGACCATTGGTGAGTATGTTCTTTCTCCCCCTCATTCTCTCTGTCCTCTGCCTCCCTTGATCTCCTTTCTGTGCTTCTAATGGCCATCCCTAATTAGGGTTCATGCTTTGATTATGGTTTCACCCCTCTGTGTTAGTTATTGAGGATGATGAAATGACTTAGAAATATCAATGATTATTAAACCATGTTAATTATTGTCTATAGTTGGTATTGGATTTGATAGTGGTGCTTTGTTAGACTGATTCCAATTGGTAATTGGATATTGTCTAGATGATATTGTTATTGTGAAACTATTTCCTATCGATTCTGGTGATCTGGGAATTTACTACTGTCATGATCTTAGTACTAACAGTAGTACTGTCAGTGATTGTTCATTGTATTTATAAGTACTGGCTTGTGTGGATATATGCAGATTGAAGTTGATATATAACTCCAATGATCCACTGATTGTGTATGTGCAAACTTGTGAATGATTCGAGAAAAATGATTAATTAATTAACTGTAGGTTTACTGATGAAAGATAAATTTAGAATTTGGTTGATTTAGAACTCAGTCTTATGACACCATCTTTTTAATGGCACACAAGTGTTTGTTCTAGTGCTAGGATTTATTCTATTAGTGTTCTAGAGTGGCTTGGTACTAAGATAAGCTAAAAGATTTTATTGGAAAGATTTCCCTATGCTTCCTATGGTTTCCTTTGTCCCATGATGTTGGTCTGAGGCCTAGAAACTATGTTTCTAACTTTCTTTCCCTTATAGATGTGTTCTAGTATTTAGTACCAGTTACTGATTCTTGAAGTCTCTGATAAAATGATTGATATCATTACTGTTTACTATGGATCCTTAAGATCTGTTGATTTCTAGGTTGCCACCCTTTTAGAGATGTGCCCAGGAATCATTATCTTGGGCTGCTGTGATTTTGTATTATGGAAATATATCTTTATATCCAGGATCTATGATGTTGGTTTCAGATCCTGGCTTTATTTGTAAACATTAGTAATTGGCTTCTAATGGATTTCCTTCTATGATGGATACACCCCACTTGGGTGATTTTTGAGAAGATATATGTAAACAACACATGTTTGATAGTCTAGATAAGATGATTGGTGATGGTTTTATATGTACTCACCACACCACATGGTTGTTGGTGATGTTGCTGTGGTGCTGGTTGATCTGGTTGACTTGATCTTGCTGGCTTGTGTTGCTGGCTTGATCTTGTTCTACACCTCCTAGTGCTGCTCCTGCTCCATCTAATTCATGTGAGATTGACCTTGATCTTGCTATCCACCTATTCCACGTCCTCCTTATGTCACCATCTAATAGATGGTTGAATGATATGGTTTATAGCTTGGTTGGTGGTTTTGCTTGGCTTTGGACAGGCTTGGTGTGTTCTTGGCTTTGTGCTTGAAATTGGAAATGAGCTACTAAGGTTGTGCTATGACTGTGCACTTCCCTTTTGTTTGCATTTGCTGTAGCTGCTGTGTCGACAACACACAACATGAATTTTGTTGACTGTGCTGCCTGACTTCTTGTTGTTGTTTGTGGATCAGATCAGTGAGGTGTTGTCACCTTTTATCCTTTTATAATCTACTATCCTGGTGAAACTTTCCCTATTTACTTTTATGTTGGTAATATAGCTTTGAACCTTATTTGATATAAAAGAACAGACACTTTCACATTGGTGAAACTTTCCCCTTTTACTATTACTCAATGAGGTACTATGAACAGTGCACTTCAATGTTCTCTATTGAGAGTAATTCTAACAAAATAATCTTTATATGTTTGTTTTTGTATTTTGCAGGTACAAGATCTGGATACTCAAGATGTAGTATAGGATTAGATAAACTTATAGATTCTCATTGTAATCTTTATTTTATTCTCTTATAAGAATCTTGTAATGATTTATTATATTAGAATTTCATTTCTTGTAGTTCTCTTGTTGTAATGAATTACTCTATTGGTTGTATGATTTCTAGAGTGTAAACTGTTTATGGAATAAAGATAAGAAATAAGATTTCATTTATTATTTGAATTTCTTTATCTTTAATTATTATTATTATTCAATATATCATTATTATAACAAATAATATTACTAAATTATTTTGGAAAACATTTTAAAATACCAACTTCTAAATTTTAAATATTTTACAATTAATTCAAATTTCAAAGTTTGAATTCAAATTCTTTCCCCCAAAACCCACTAATTCATAAAGATCATATAAAAGTTTATAATGATCACTTTCAAGAGCTATTCCTACCTCTAGAGAGTGAAAGAAACTCTGATCTCATTTAGGTTTTTTTTGTTTGGCGAAAAATTTACCCACATTTTACAGATGAATGCATGCACATGCACAAAATCCTATTTCTACCATTCGTTGGTTCCTATGTGCTGGGGTGTTACATACATGGTCTCAAAACACAGAATAACGAAAGGTAAACCATGAGTCATATGAATGATATGATGAACATGTTGATTCTTCTCCTTTGAAACTACATATTCTCTCGTGAAGATTTTACCTTGTGTAGTGGATTTGGTTCGTGTAATCACTAAGGCAACATGAGGGATGTTGTTTTAAGTGGGAGTTCACATAGTTTATTTAAGGATTAAATTTGAACTCAATTTTTCATAAACTCAGTCTAAACTCTTTGCAAATATGTTGTAGATCATGGCGCCCCCTACAATAAATTTTAATGCATTCCTAGAGAAAGAAAAGTTGAAAAACAATGGAAGCAACTTAACGGACTGGTTTCGTAACATGAGGATTATCCTCAATGCTGGTCATTTCACCTATGTGCTGGATGCACCGCTAGGTGACCTGCCTGCAGCTGATGTTACCGATGAGGTGAAAAATGATTACCTCACTCGGAAGAATCACTACTCCACAGTATAGTGTTCCATCCTGTGCGGTTTGGAATCGGAGCTTCAGAAGCGCTTTGGGAATAGCGACCCTTGTGATATTGTCAGTGAGCTCAAAATGATATTTGAAACTCATGCTTCCGTGGAAAGATATGAAGCCTCCTAGAAGTTATTTAACTATAAGATGGAAGAGGGAAGATTTGTTAGCGAGCACGTGCTCAAAATGTCTGTGCACCCCAACAAACTCAAAGATTTGGGAATAACGATTCCTAATGCGTTGGAGATTCATTGTGTCCTCCAATCACTGCCACCTAGTTACAATAACTTTGTGATGAAATACAACATGCAACGTATGGATAAGACGTTACCTGAACTCTTGCCCATGTAGAAAACTGCTGAAATGGAGATCAAGAAAGAGAACCAAGTGTTGACGGGCAATAAGACCACAATTTCAAGAAGCAAGGAAAGCTTAAGAAGAAGGGAAACTTCAAGAAGGTAGGCAAGAAAGCTACAACGCCTACTAAGAAGCCTTAGTCTGGTCCTAAGATTGATACACAGTGCTTTTACTGCAAGGGCTAAGATCACTAGTAGCGGAATTGCCCCAAGTACCTGGAAGATCTGGAGAACGGCAACATCAAGAAGAAAGGTATATTTGATATACATGTGATTTATGTGTATCTTACTAGTAATCGTAGTAGTGCCTGGGTATTTGATACTAGTTCGGTTTCTCATATTTGTAACTCGAAACAGGCACTGTAGAATAAACGATACTAGCGAGGGACGAGGTGACGATACACGTTGGAAATGGCTCCAAGGTTGATCTGATATATGTCGCCAGCTCCCTTTTCATCTACCATCAGGATTGGTTTTAAACTTAAATAATGGTTATTTGGTTCCTATATTAAGCATGAACATTATATCTGGATCTTGTTTATTGCGAGAAGGTTATAAGTCTGAGAATAATGGTTGTTCTATTTATATGAGTAATATCTTTTATGGTCATGCGCCTGAGATGGATGGTCTATTCTTATTGAATCTCGATAGTAGTGATACACATGTTCATAATATATATGCTAAACAAATGAAATTGAATGATAATTCTACATACATGTGGCACTGTCGCCTTTATCACATTGGATTGAAAGGCATGAAGAAATTTCATCCCGATGGACTTCTTGAATCACTTGATTTTGAATCACTTGAAATATACGAAGCATGTCTAATGGGAAAAATGACTAAGACTCCATTCTCTGGCATAATGGAGCGAGCTACGGACTTGTTAGAAATAATACAGGGTGGTCGAAATTATGTTCTTACTTTCACGGATGACTTGAGTAGATATGAGTATATTTATTTTATGAAATAGAAGTCTGAAACTTTCGAGAAGTTTAAGGAATTCCAAAGTGAAGAAGAAAATCAACGTAACAAGAAGATTAAGTTTCTATGTTCTGACCGCGAAGGTGAATATATGAGATACGAGTTTAGCATGCATTTGAAAAAATGCAGGATACTTTCAAAATGACACCACCGGGAACACCACAAAGAAATGTGTGTCTGAACATCGTAATCGAACTCTGTTAGATATGGTTCATTCTATGATGTCTCTTACAGATTTACCATTATCGTTTTGGGGTTATGCATTAGAGACAACCGCATTCACTTTAAATAGGGCACCATGTAAATCTGTTGAAACAACACCGTATGAATTATGGTTTGGTAAGAAACCTAAGTTGTTGTTCCTTAATGTTTGGGGTTGCGAAGCTTATGTAAAGAAGTTACAGCCCGACAAGCTTGAACCCAAAGCGGAGAAATGCGTATTCATAGAATACCCTAAAGAAACAATTGGGTTTACCTTCTACCATAGATCCGAAGGAAAAGTTTTCGTTGCCAAGAATGGATCCTTTCTTGAGAAGGAGTTTCTCTCGAAAGAAGTGACTGGAAGGAAAGTAGAACTTGATGAGTTTGTTGAACCTTCTGTTGGATTTGAGAGTAGCGCAGCTCCAGAATATGTTCATGTGACGCATGCACCAGTAAGAGAGGAAGCTAATGATGATTATCATGAAACTTCGAATGAATTTTCTAGTGAACCTCGCAGGACGAAAAGGGATCGTACCACTCTTGATTGGTATGAACAACACCAACGACCCTACGATGTATGAGGAAGCAATGATGAGCCTAGATTTCAAAAAATGGCATAAAGCCATGAAATCCAAGATTGGATCTATGTACAAAAACAAAGTGTGGACTTTGGTGAACTTACCGGATGGCCGCAAGGCTCTCGAGAAAAAATAGATTTTCAAGAGGAAAGCAGATGCTGATGGTAATGTTATCGTCTATAAACATTGACTTGTCACAAAAGGGTTCTGAAAAATTCAATGAGTTGACTATGATGAGACTTTCTCACTAGTAGTGAAGCTAAATTCTGTGAGGATTTTGTTAGCAATCGCCGCATTTTTCGATTATGAGATTTGGCAGATGGATGTCAAAACGGCGTTCCTCAATGGTGACATTGAGGAAGAGCTCTATATGGTACAACCCAAAGGTTTTGTCTATACTAAAGATTCTAACAAGGTATGCAAACTTCAGCGGTCCATTTTTGTAGTGAAGCAAGCATCCCGGAGCTGGAATAAACATTTTGATAAGGTGATAAAAAACATTGGTTTTATACAAACTTATGAAGAAGCTTGTATTTACAAGAAAGTGAGTGGGAACTCTGTAGCATTCCTAGTACTATATTTGGATGACATATTGTTGAATGGGAATGATATAGAACTTCTTAAAAGTGTCAAAACCTATTTGAATAATAGTTTTTCAATGAAGGATCTTGGCGAAGCAGCATACATCTTAGGCATCTAGATATATAGGATCAAAACGCTTAATAGCACTTTCACAGAGTACATACTTGGACAATTTTCTAAAGAGGTTTAGAATGGAAGAAAGCAAGAAAGGGTTCTTTCCCATGTTACCAGGTAATACCTTGAGTAAGACTCAAAGTCTAGCTATGGGAGAACATAGAGAGAGACAATGAGTAAGATTCCCTATGCGTGGGATATATGATCTATCATGTATGCCATGCTGTGTACAAGACCGGATATAGAACATGTTGTTAGTTTGACTAGCATATATCAAACTGATCCAGGAGTGGAACACTGGAAAACGGTCAAAAATATCCTCAAGTACCTAAACAGGACTAAGGATATGGTTCTTTCTTATGGAGGTGACGAAGAGCCCGTTGTAAATGGCTACACCGATGCTAGTTGGAACACCGATCCAGATGAATCTAAGTCACATTCTGGATACGTATTTACTTTGAATGGTATAGCAGTGAGCTGGAGGAGTGCTAAGCAAAGAGTTGTGGCGAGATCTTCAATTGAATCGGAATACCTAGCTTCTTCGGAGGATTCAAAAGAAGCAACATGGATGAAGGAGTTCATTATGGAGCTTGGTGTGGTTCCAAGTGCATTGGACCCGATATCTATCTATTGTGACAACATGGGTGTCATATCCAATGCTCAGGAGCCAAGGTCACACAAGAAGCTGAAGCAACCTAGGTTTTCATGCTATTCGCGAGCATGTCCAAGATGGTGACATAAATATTTACAAAGTACACACAGATCTAAATGTGGCAGATCCGTTGACTAAACCTCTCCCTAGAGCAAAACATGACCAACACCAGAACGCCATGGGTGTTAGGTACATTACCATGTAATCTAGATTATTAACTCTAGTGCAAGTATGAGACTATTGGAAATATGCCCAATAGGAAAAAATAGTGGTTATTATTATATTTTTGTGTTTATTATAAATGTTTGCATCCCATCCTATAATTGTATTAAACTTAAACATTAATAGTTGTGTGTTTTGTAAACATAACACAGTCCCTAGTTAGCCTCTTGTTAAACTAGCTTGTTGATTAATAGATGATCATGGTTTCCTTATCATGGACATTGGATGTTATTAATAATAAGATCATATCATTAGGAGAATGATGTGATGGACACACACCCATAGTAATCATAGCATTAGATCAAGTAATTAAAGTTCGTTTTGCTACAAGATTTTAGATACATAGTAATCTAATACTTCGACCATGAGATCATGTAAATTATCGTCACCGGATGACATCAAACACCACTTCCGTAATTGGGTGGTTATATAGGACGCATTGGGTATTCTGAAAGTATGTGTTGAAGCACATGGATCAAGAGCAGGATATGTCGATATCGTATGTGACAAAGGGAATCGATCGTATGTGAATGCTTCATTCGATCATGAAGTCATATTAAATATGTGGGAGCCACTATGGATCTCCAGGTCCCCCTACTAGTTATCGGAGAGGTGTCTCGATCATGTCTATATAGTTCGTGAACTGTAGGGTGACACACTTAAGGCTCGATGTTGCTTAAGTAGATATGGAATATGAGTTGGATACCGAATGTTGTTCAGAGTCTCGGATTGGACGCAGGTCATCACGGGGAGATCCGGGATGGTCCGGAGAATAATATTCATATAAGGAAAATGGTTTTCCAGGGTTCGGAAAAGTTTCTGGTATTTTAACTATAACTTCTAGAATGTTCTAGAAGGACCACCAATGGGTCCACCGCCTCAGAATGGGGTCACTTGGGTTGTGGAATGCCCTAGGGTCCAGCCACACCAAGCCCAAAGGGTCTAGCCGGCCAGCACTAGGAAAGAGGGTCAAACCCTAGTTTGAAAAGTCAAATTCTAGTTTCAAAAGTCAAACCCTAGTTTGGTAGGAAAGTTCCAAACTCTCCCCCATATATATAAAGAGGTGTGGGGGAGCACCCCCTTGCCCCTTGTCCCTGGCACCAAAACCCTAGTCACCGCCTCCCCTCTCTCCTCCACCGCACAGCTCCTGCTTAGGCCAAGCCCTGAAGAAATCTCAACTCCACCACCACCACCACCACACTGTCGTCCTGTTGGGATTCCGAGGGGATCTACTACCTCCGCTTCTCGCTAGAACGAGGAGAGGATGGTCTTCTTTTACTCTGTACATGTGACCGAGTGCGGAAGTGCCGCCGGAATGCGGTGCTGGAAGGATCATATACTCGATGTTGAGATCAGCAAGTGATCGACTACATCAACCATGAGATATAATATCATTAATGCTTTGAATATACGAGGGTTAGTTCTCTACAATCTCGGGGCACCGATCTTGTAGATTAGATCTTGTCTTCGCCATAGATTAGATCTTGGTTTTGTGTGTTCTTGCGATAGAAATTTTTTGTTTTCCATGCAACGAACCCTACACAATGAACCCAATACTATAGAGTGTCCTTATTTTACATTCCTGGATCTCCATTCTGCATAATAATAGAGTACAAAAGTATATAATGAGGATAATTACATGCAATGAACTGAACAACTTATATGTAGACAATGAATTCAAAAACTTACATACAATAGAAACTGAGGATAGATTTGTCAAGGGAGTCGAGATTGTATAACTGGAAGAGTTCTGGAAACTCAACATGGACCTTGCCAGCTCTGAAGTAGTACTCACATGGGAATTCCGCTATGATCATTGTTTCCTCCTACTTTACGATTGTCTAGTACTAGTTATGGAGATTCCGCATTTGTGTTGGCAGCTCTTGCAACTTCTCTTTGCTGACCAAATCCATCCCTCAGACATATCTAGGGACTACAACAGCCTCGGGTAACTTGTCTTCTTGGGAACCTCACAATTCAGCAACACTCAAATTCATAGTGGCCATAAACTCCGTAGCTGCTTACATATCTATTGGCTAGGGAACGTTTTTAGATAACACCTTGAGGGGTTGGATCGATTATTTGTCCTGTTGTCCGAGTAGGGGTACGTATGATATTTTACCGCTTGCACTTTTACTTGTTGATTTGCCCCCGCTTTCACTTATACTTGTTGATTTGCTCCCGCTTGCACTTCTAGTTGATTTTCTCTTCGTCACTTCCTTCTCAAGTGTGCATAGATAGTCATCTAGCTTACAGTACAACTCATATTGCGGTTTTGTGTTCAGAAAATGAAGTGCATATGCTTTTTATTTCTTGGTGTATACCAGGGCGGGCTCGAGTTTCTTATTTTGACAATACGCATCACATTTGTCCTTTGCGATCGTTGCGGTTGCCGCCTCAGTACGATCGTAAGGTCTGATGTGAAGTTCTTATGAGGTACTCTTGGGAGGGGAAACATTTTTTGTTTTGGGATGTTGCATTGGTTAATAATATTTGACAGAGCACGGTTCCTCTTATTGTCCTTAGCGGGCGGCGAAGACGGCTGGCCCTACGGTGGAGATCGAGATGGAATCGTGATGTGGTTGTCGTAGTCATCATGGGGTGAGATTCTTGGAGGTGATGGAGGTGAAGGTGATCTGTGACGACTCGGAGGCGGTGTTGGCCTTGGCGCTGAGCTTGGAAACTTGATGTTGTTCTTGTCCCATAGAATGATACCACCCAGTTCTTCTCTGCGTGTCCTCTCACCTTTAGGTCCAGGGATGTCAAGCTCCATTGGGTTCCACCTCGATACGACCGCCACCTTCACGGATATGTTCATTACCTTATGATGGAGCTCACAAGATATCTGCTCCTTGATTCCATCCACGGGGTAGCCGGGATCGCCATATATCTTTAGTGCATCGTCAAACTGGACCTCCGATTCAGCCACGCTGCTTCTCCGCTGAGATGGGTAGGCGGTAATATCGAGTGCAGGATATTGCAGGAGCACTACTCCTCTAAGTTTGTCAATATGTTGATATTGCTTGTCAATTCTTGCTAGCAACTGGTTGAACCTATCTCCCTCATCCTCCTCCTATCGCTGCTTTTCTCTCGCTCGGCTTCTATAAGTAACTTGGTCTTTCGGAAACCCAATCTCCCATATATAACTAGGGCCAAGACCTCGTACTCGTCCTCCGTGTTCGTCATTCCCGAGGAACTTTGTCAGCAAGTCTTTCTCTCTATCGGGATGGAAATTTGTTATCCCATCTTTAATTTCTTTCACCACTTTCAGCTAAGTATCCCTGGGTACCCTAATCCCATCACTTCTAACAAGGTCCCTTGTCCCATCCCAAGGAACCAATTTCTTGCGCTCAAATCCCATTATTCGCGAATTGGTTCCAGAATGATCCTTTTATCACATAGCACTTTCCCTTTTGTATCCCACTTTGGCATGGCACTCGCGTATCCCTGGCCCCAGGAGATGGTGATATTTCTTTTTTGCAGCATTTTTTCCTTGTTTTTTTTGACTTTTTATTAGCATCTCCTGAGTTCTTGTACTCCACAAATAAATCCCAGTAATGTTGCTGCTTCCCTAGATAGCCTTCGAATTTTGGAGTTTTATTGTCCTTCTGATACTTTAGCCATAATTATTTCTTCCAGTTTCGGAATAGTTTGGACATCCTCTGAAGAGCCCACTACTTGAATTTCTTCCTCAATGTAGCTATCTTGGCATCACTCTCACATTTTGGAGGGGTGAAATGTGCCATAAGGTCATTCCAAAGACCCTCTTTGTACCATTCGGCGACATACTCACATTCTTCCGCATAACTCCGCTTTGTTGTTTAAATACAGTTGCAGCCTTTCTGGGTTCTGCCCAGTGCTGATACCGCCATAATTGTATAATTCGTGCACGCATCCAACTTGGTCGGGCCTCGTTTGGATTTTTTGCTCGATGTGGAGGCCTAAAGGAAGAAACATTCATCAATATAATATGTATACAACTCGGTATATACAACTCGTCTTGGACATCATATATCTAGTAATCACCGGACATCATATATATACCTCAGCGGTATTTGTTATGGGTTCATCAGCTTCCTTTTTCGTTTGACTTCCTCTCCCTCGCCTGATGGGTTCAGATACATCAAGGAGACTAGGGTGGTTCAGTGTCGTGGATTATATCCTAGAGAATCTCTTCTTGCGCTAGGTTTTTGTGGATTGGATTAGTTGTATCCATAGTTTCTGCAAAATGCGAGATGCACACAATATTTGAACATAGCAAAAAATATTTCTATACACAAATATTTCTATACTAATAAATCTATGCAATATTTCTATACACAAATATTTCTATACTAATATTTCTATGCAATATTTGAAATACTAATATTTCTAAACACAAATATTTGTATACTAATATTTCTATAAAAATATATATATACACAAATATTTAAATACAATAAATTTTTTCTATGAAATAATTATTTTGATCCAAATATTCCCATACAAAATATTTCTATATACATATTATTTCTATACAAATAATATTTCTATATAATACACATTCTATATACTTTATATATACAAATTATATACTTTCTATATACTATTTTGTATACCGGTGGTGGCGGAGGCGGAGGAGGCTGGCGCGGGGTGTGTCAGTGGTGGCCGGCAAATGAGGTGGCGGTGGCGACGCGGAGAGGCGCGGGGAGGGGTGCGGCCGGGAAGGCATGCAGAAGCACTGGGAGGGGTGTTGGGAGGCGTTGTGGCGGTGGCGGCCGACGCGGAGGGGCATGGTGGCGATGGACGTTGGCGGCCGGTAGAGATTTTCGGCAGCCTGGCGGCGTCGAATCGTTGATGGCCTCCAAGTGGTGGTGCATGGAACACACTAGGGAAGGAGGCCGCTTTAAATACCCCCCTCTTGTCCCGGTGTGTGGCCCCTGCCGGTACTAAAGTGGGGTCACTAGTACCGGCTGGTGCAACTCATCGGGACTAAAGGGGGGGTGCTTTTCGGCACACGCGCGCAAAGCACCCTTTAATACCAGCTGGTGAGTAGGGTCGGGACAAAAGGACCAAATTCGCGCGCGCTAGGCCAAAACTAGCGTGCAATGTGCTGTTTTCTCAAAATTTTCAACATGAAAAGTGCTTGAATTTGAATAAGTAATCTAAATCCATTTTTTGTTTTATAAAATAATTATTTTAACTAGTCAAATTAAAAACGCATTAACTATTATATTTTTCATATTTTTTAATCTTACTAAACTTTCAACATAAAAACTGCTTGAATTTGAATAAGTAATCAAAATCCATTTTTTTGAGATATAAAATATTTATTTTAACTAGTGAAACTATTAATCATTTTGCAATTTTCAAATTAGAAATGCATTAACTATTATATTTTGCCATTTCCCACTGCTTTCTGCCATGTTTTCTCGCCCTTTCCCTCTGACCAGAGCTTTTAGTCCTGGTTGTAGCTACTTGCCGGAACTAAAGATATTTCCCTCTGACCGGAGCTGCCGGACGACCTAACTAATGCTTGGCAGTTCGCACGTCGATCCAAAGCCTTCACCATCATCAACGGCAAACTATACAAACGAAGCATCACCAGAGTGCTCCAACGATGGGAAGGCCATCCTCCTCGACATTCACGAAGGCACCTATGGCCACCACGCCGGCAGTCGTGCCCTAGTCGCTAAGGCTCTGCGAGATGGCTTCTATTGGAAACTGCAATGGCGATGCTAAGGACATCGTCGAAAGGTGAAATGCCTGCAGCGCTGGTCCTTCGGCCAATGGGGACTCAACATGGTTAGCAAGCTGTAGAAATCCTCACCCGGAGGCTATGTCTTCCTCCTGGTGGCAGCCGACAAGTTCACCAAGTGGGTAAAGGCGATGCATGTCACTAACTATTGCCTTAGCGGTTAAGTTCTTCCAGTCCATTGTCTATAGGTTCGCGGTGCCCCACAACATCATATCCGACAACTGCACGAACTTCACCTCGATGGTTTTCGAGACTTCTTCGAAGGGCTCAGCATCAACGTTACATATGCTTCAGTGGAGCACTCGCAGACCAATGGTCAGGTCGAAAAGGTCAACGGCCTCGTCTATAACGGGATCAACACTCCTTAGACCTCTCGAGCGATTGGCGGGCGCCTGGGCAGAAGAATTACCCTCCGTCCTCTGGAGCCTGCACACAACGCTAAACTACGCAACATGCTGCATGCCTTTCTTCCTGGTGAATGGAGCAGACCCAGTGCTACCTACAGAAGTGTGCTACAAAGCCCCAAGCGTCATCGCCTACAACAAGGTGGAATCAATGGCCGCACTCGAAGATGCCATCGACCTGCTGGATGAAGCACGCAACAGCGCCGCTTCCCGTTCGGTAGTGTATCAACAGAGCCTCCGCAACTACCACAGCCGATGGCTGCGCCTGTGATCCTTCGTCGAAGGAGACCTCGTCTTGAGACTCAAGCAAAATGGGAACTTGAAGCTCAAGTCACGATGGTAGGCCCCCTACATGGTCATTGAAGTCATACCAGGTGGCCCCTATCGCCTCAAGGACGTCAAGTCCGGAGTAGCATTCTCCAACCCTTGGAACTTATTCGCACAATTACAACGCTTCTACCCCTAGTAGTTTACTTACAATAAAGACTATTCAGCCAGGCTATTCAGCCGAACTATGTATCTTCAACTATGCGATGAATAAAAGTTAAGTTCCTTAGCCAAATACAATTTCCCTCGTGAACACCTTTATGTCATTCAATACACTCGGAGGCTGCGCCTCACCCCACGACTTCGTCGACTCATACATTAAAACGCATTCACCAGAGTATCTAACCACGTCATGCTAACGAAAAGGACATGCAAAACCTAACAGCATTACGTGCAAAACACATATTATAGATTTTACAGAGGCGGCAATAGCCCAGTAGAAACTATACAAATTTTACATAGTCATTTACAATTTTCTCAGGAAAATCATCCGCGACGAAGAAGTACGTTAGTATGATCATCAAATAGATTCACAACGTCCTCGGCATGACGGGACACCGCCACGTAATGAGGACGTATATTCCACGCCATGGCATCCTTAAGGTCGGGCGGTCCGCTGCTATACCAGCCAAACCTACATCTGGTCGAAGCAATCGAACAAGGGTCAGTGCCGCCTTGGCACCCGGAAAAAGCTACTGGTGCATAAGTCCATGCACGGCGTCCGCACTTAGAAACTTCCCCAACAGCCTGAGGAAGCTGATGGAGCCGCATCTAATTGGAACATGGCAGCCCATATAGCCGTGAAGGATGACCTCGCGTGCTTTAGCACCTGCAGCACTTGATGGACACGATCCTGTACCATCGCGACTATGATCGCTCGACCATGATCCATCAATAAGAACCCTCCTACATACAGATCCTATCGGGTGAGGCAGTTGAGTCGAATGGCAACAAGATCTTTCTCTTCCTGCGGAAGAAGATTGACGACTGCAATGGGCAACATCTTAGGAAGCACTCATAGTGACAGCAGTCGAAAAATAGCGAAAGGCACATGGCGAACACTTACATTGGAGTTGTTCACCGATCTGCCAAAATTACTCGAGCAAATACCGTTCCATGGCAATAACTTGCTCCGTTTTCGACTTCTAAACGTCGGTGTGACCCCGGATGATAAGGACATCCTTCTACAGGCTTAGGATGCAATCGCATAGTAAATATAACTGCGATGCCTCTCTTGTCATCGGATGGGCATGATCTAGGGTAGGTGACTGAGTCATTGAGTCAGGATTTGAAGGGCCCTAAGAGGTGCACAAATAAGAATGCATAAGAAGTGAAATCGACATAAGTATAAGGAAATGCATATATTTACATAAAAAATAACCACCACGTGGTAGAATCCAAGTCATCATTACAAGTTCTATGGCAAAAGCCGACTGAAAACTAAAAAAGCAACTACGGAGCAGAAGTACCCTATGGGGCAGCGGCATCTGGAAAAACTCCGGACTCCGAGTCTCTCGCCTTGGCCATCCACAAATTCTCTAGCGCATAGGTGTCTAGCAGATCAATCAAGCAAAGAACATAGTGCTTGCAGCATGAAGTGTAGGAGGAAATGGCTACCTCGGTGCCGTCAGCCGCCACAGGCATCTTGGCGGTGATTTGGCTCAGGTTCAGCTGCGTGCCGGACGACATCGCCATCGCTAGGCCAAGGGTAGCACCCACACCCTTCTGGGTCCTCTTGTAATCTGCAGGTGCGTCACCCGCCAGCACCTTTGCCAAGGAGTCGACGTCATCAAGGGCTATGCCCTTAGAAAATATCTATCAGTAGAAGCGACGAAGGACCTCCTTGGCCCTGCCTAGCGTCTCAAGGATGGATCTGCAATGGTCTTCGACCGCAGCAATAACATTAGCAAGAGGATCCCCTTGGTCTATGACATTGTGATCAAACGCAATGCTAGTGGCACATGGAGGAGATGCGACAAAATATTGTTTGGGTCAAATAGAAGGAGCAAAGGGAAAATTAAGGAGAAGGAGAAAAAACGGTAACTCACCTGACAGCGCCTTTACAACATCCATAAGCTTCTCTGTCATTTCCTTCTCCCGAGAAGTAGCCGCTATCAGTTGCCTTATTCTCCTGGGCCTCCTTCTTGTACAGCTCGAGGGCTTCCACGGCGTCATTCGCCTTGGTCTTTGTCTGGCTAATTTTCTTCCCATGCACATCTAGTTTGTGGAGGGCACTATTATTGTCATCTGACAAAAATAAACAACAGAAGAATAAAAGGATAGACTACGACAAGAGAAATCGCAAAGATATAAGATGTTCAACAATTACCTTGGAGCTAATAAAAGCTATACCCCAAGGACATGTACTACTGGCCAATGCATTGAAAATCACTCATGACAGGCTACCGTAAGAAAATGAGGGTGAGAAACTCAGAAGGTGACTCGGGGGCTCCAACATAGCACTCGAATAACACTTATGTGGGCACCCGAAGACTCCTAAGGAGCAGCTTGTGTCTTCCGGGAAACAACTTTGCGAGTCCCTGGCTTCGAGGAGCTCGACACTTCATTGTCGGAGTTGGTCGGCATCTTTAGGGAAGCCACATTAGCTTCAGCGCTCACAACCTTCGACTCCCCATCCATATCATCATGTTCTCCCTTGAAGGATTCATCTGAGGAGTTCCTCCTAACATGAATGAAGAAAGCACATCAGCCGAAGAACCAAAAATCTAAACACTTAGCACTTTTAAAAACACAAGGGTACCAAGAAACTGATGAAGGAATGTCAGAGAGGTTGACAAGCATCCCCTCTTTATTTCTCTTCTTGGTCGATGGCTGAGGAGCCACCGTTTGAAGAGGAACGACAGGAAAAGGGGAGGAAGCACCATTTCCCAGATGAGCAGGCCCCTGCGGGGTCAGCAGCATCGAAGCATCCGAGCTCTCGCTCCGGGCTCTATTCAGAGAGCGCTCGTCATTACGCTCAGGGGCTTCATCACCTACATGAGACTGAGCTAGAAGAAGAGTGGACTCTGACTCCGCGTCTCCACCATCTAGCTCCACCGAGTACTCCACAGGAAGAGGCGGGAGCATGCACGCGACACTTAGATCCTACTCACCCAGAGAGGATTCCGAGTTAGGTAAGATATCGACAACAGTAATATCAACATATGTAATGCGTGAAGCGTGAAAAGTTCATACCCGAGGAACCAGTTTTCACCCACTGAAGGGCGCAGTTGAAGACTCCGCCGGCAGCGGTTCGTCCACCTTGTACTTGAGCAGAGGACGGAGAGCCATGTCCAGGTCTTCCGAATACATCTCCTCCTTCGTCACCCTAGTAGGGTCGCTGGCGCCAGCATATTGAAACATCGGATGAGCCCTTTCTTAGAGGGAGTGCACTCAAACGTCCGAATAATGTCAACTCTAGAGGCTTCTTTGCATGGCACCAGCTGGAGGGCTTACACTCCCTTCTACAGCTCCTCCACCACCGCGGACTCAAGCGCAAGAACCTCGTTCGACCACGAGCTCTTGCGACATATCATTTTGGTGGCATCAAAGGGAGCTAGGACGAGGTGCTGGCCATCGAATTTGGAGTCGCGGAGGTAGAAACATTTGTTCCTCCATCCTTGGACGGACTCGGAAAGGGAGAAGGAGAAACATTGGAGGTTAGAGCGGATGGATATCCCGCCCCCTCCCAATTCATAGACCCCCTGGGAGCCCGATTGCTTCATTAGGGAATAAATTTTCGTGAAGATACCGAAGTGCATCTCAATCCCGAGCCAACACTTCAATAGCATGATGAAGCATGCAATGTGCAGAATGGAGTTGGGCGTCAACTGATGGAGTTGAAGCCCGTAAAGAAAAAGAATCCCGCGGGGAAAGTCGTGGGCAAGAAGGTAAAGGCCTCGAATGAGGAAGGCAACAAAGATAACGACAAACCCCTCGGGAGGACGAGGAATTAACATGTTTGTGGTGATTATGGCATTACCCTTCTTCTTCGACATAAGGTGCGACTCTTGAAGTCACCATAAATCTGCCTCCCTCACGGTCGATCATCACCAGCTGCCGTTAGTGACGCGGCCGGCGTTTGAGGCCTTCTTGGCAGCTACCATGGTGCTCTTCCCAAGGGCAGCGGCATATTTCTTTGACTTCCCCATTTTTCTAGCATGGCGCACGACGCGATGCTTGCGAAGGAAAGAGGAGGTAGACGTCCAATGCAGGGTGCACGCAAGCTCTAAGAATGTCTAAGGGAAAACAACATCGAAAAGAAAGAGAGAATGGTTAAGGGGAAACTACCACAACGCCTCACCATATAAAATGACGAAGACGATGATGCCAAACTGTCGATCCATTTACCCTAACACATGCCCTTCATCTCGCCATACACGTGGCGGGTATCGCCCGACTCGTCGCGAGAACACAGTCCACTTCGCGTGGAAATCGAGGAGACGCCGTAACTTTTTGCGTAAACTACACGTGACTAGTCAAATCCCTGTCATAAAGTGGGACCCACGAATGTCTAGTCTTGTCATCACTGCCACCATAGACGGTTGAGCTCACCAAGTGTCATCAATGACGTCAGTAGCTCGCAAAGGAAGAAATCCAGCAACGGTCAAATTATTTCGAGTAAGGGCATGAGTACTCACTTGCACTAGTAGAAAACAGGCTATCCGTTCGTGCCTCCTAACAACATTACTCCCGGTTCCGCCACGAACCGGGACTAAGGCTGGCACGCGTCCCGGTTCGAGTGGGCACGAGGGCCGGAGGCATGCGTCCCGGTTGGTAGGGGGTCATACGTCCCGGTTTGTAACACAAACCGGGACTAAAGGTTGGGCGTCAGCCACGTGGCATGGCACACACCTTTAGTCCCGGTTTGTGTTACAAACCGGGACGTATGATCCCTCCCTCTATAAATGCAACGCCCCAGCCCTCTGCCTCCACTCTGTTTTTTCTTGGTGGAAGGTGTGAGGGGTGTGCTAGTTTTTCCCCTATGCATGCATTCAAAGAGTTTGATGAAATGTTTGAGTGAATGATCCCGATCAATTTCTCATAGAAAAAAAATATAGAAGGTGTCCGAGACGCACTTGAGCTTTCTCTCCTCTTTATTTCCCTTGATCGAAGTTAGCAATCTTATCTTTTCTCAGTCATTGATACAATGCATGTGTCGATGTGAATTGGTCATTTCACTATTTATGATGTCCTGTTTTTGATAAACTTACTTATATGATGCAGATGAACGATCGGGAATGGATGTACGGTGACCGGTGTGTACCCGGGTATATGAAAGGCGTGGATAAATTTATCGATGTGGCTACGGCAAAGAAAGAGTATGGTTTTATACATTTTCCATGTGTTCAATGTCGGAACAACAAGGAGTACTCTTCCTCGAAAATCATTCACGGCCACCTGCTTATGAAAGGTTTCATGCCCAACTATAATTGCTGGACCAAGCATGGGGAAAGAGGGTTTATGATGGAAGACGGTGAAGAAGAAGATGATGATAACAACTATCATCATATATTTCCTGAATACAGTGATACTATAATGGAAGACAATGAAGAGGAAGGAGGTGAAGAACAGGCATCAGCGAGACTGTGAAACAGAAAATGAGAAGTTGAAGTTAGAGGGCATGTTAGAAGATCACAAGAAATTGTTTTTCCCAAATTGTGAAGATGGCAGCACAAAGCTCGTTACAACACTGGAATTGTTGTGATGGAAGGCAGAGTGTGGTTTAACTGAGTCCTCATTTGAAAAGATCTTGAAAATAATGAAGCCGAAGTTTCCAAAACATAACGAACTTCCCGAGAGTACCTACTAAGCAAAGAAGACTCTCTGTCCTCTGGGATTAGATGTGCAAAAGATACATGCATGCATTAATGACTTCATCCTCTACCGCGGTATGCAATGCGTTGCGGTATAAGATCAGACGAGATGACCCTGGTGATGTTGAGGAGAGCCCCTCCGGAAGAGGGTTCCTGCTAACGTTATGTGGTATGCTCCTATAATACCAAGGTTGAAACGCATGTTCAAAAACAAAGAGCATGCCAGGTTGTTGCGATGTCACAAAGAAGACCGTAAGAAAGACGGGAAGTTGAGACACCCTGCTGATGGGTCACAGTGGAGAAAAATCGAGAGAGACTTCCCAGACTTTGCAGGTGACGCAAGGAACTTATGGTTTGGTCTAAGTACGGATGACATGAATCCTTTTGGGGAGCAGAGCTGCAGTCACAGCACCTGGCCCATGACTCTATGTATCTTCAACTTGCCTCCTTGGTTGTGCATGAAGCATAAGTTCATTATGATGCCAGTGCTCATCCAAGGCCCGAAGCAACCGGGCAACGACATTGATGTGTACCTTAGGCCATTAGTTGAAGAACTCTTACAGTTGTGGGGCAAACCAGGTGTACGTGCATGGGATGAGAACAAAAAGGAGCCATTTGATCTACAAGGGTTGTTATTCGTAACAATCAATGATTGGCTTGCTCTTAGTAACCTTTCAGGACAGACAAACAAGGGATATAAGGCATGCACACACTGTTTAGATAAGACTGAAGGTACATATTTGCATAAATGCAAGAAGGTTGTGTACCTGGCGAATCGATGATTTCTTCCGACCAATCATCCCGTAAGAAAGAAAGGCAAGCATTTCAAAGGTGAGGCAGATCACCGGAAGAAGCCTGAACTCCCTGCTGGTGATGATGTATTTCGTATGGTCAAGGACATAGAAGTAATCTTTGGAAAGGGTCCCGGCGGTCAATCAGTTCCGAACGACGTAGCTACAGGACACGCACCCATGTGGAAGAAGAAATATATATTTTGGGAGCTTCCATATTGGAAAATCCTGCATGTCCGCTCTTCAATCGACATGATGCACGTGACAAAGAATCTTTGCGTGAAACTGCTAGGATTCCTAGGCGTGTATGGGAAGAAAAAAGATACACCAGAAGCACGGGAGGACCAACAAATTATGAAAGACCCAAAGAACATGCATACACATAACAAGACGGATAAAGGGCGTCACTTAAGTCGTGCCAGCTATGCTCTTACCAAAGCAGAGAAGGAAATATTTTTTGAAGTCCTTTACAGTATCAAGGTGCCCTCGGGCTTCTCATCTAATATAAAGGGGATAATAAATATGGCAGAGAAAAAGTTCCAAAACCTGAAGTCTCATGACTGTCACATGATTATGACGCAGTTGCTTCCAATTGCATTGAGGGGGCTTCTACCGGAAAATGTTTGAGTACCCATTGTGAAGCTGTGTGCATTCCTCAATGCAATCTTAGAAGGTAATCAATCCAGATATTCTGCCAAGGTTACAGAAGGATGTGGTACAATGTCTTGTTAGTTTTGAATTGGTGTTCCCACCATCGTTCTTCAATATTTTGACGCATCTTCTGGTTCACCTAGTGGAAGAGATTGCCATTCTCGGTCCGGTATTTCTGCACAATATGTTCCCCTTTGAGAGGTTCATGGGAGTCTTAAATAAATATGTTCATAACCGTGCTAGACCAGAAGGAAGCATCTCCAAGGGATATGGAACAGAGGAGGTCATTGAGTTTTGTGTTGACTTTATTCCTGACCTTAAGCCGATTGGTGTTTCTGACTCGCGGCATGAGGGAAGACTAAGTGGAAAAGGCACGCTGGGAAAGAAAGCAATGATATGTAGGGACGGGGATTCTTTCACTAAAGCACACTACACAGTTCTACATAATTCCACCTTGGCAGCTCCGTATATCGAGGAACACAAGAATATTGTACGCTCCAAAAACCCGGGGAAGCCTGAATCATGGATTACGGATGAACAGATGAAGTCTTTCAGTGGTTGGATGCAGACACATCTCTTGAATGACACCACTGTTGGAGATCATCTATACTTGGTGGCCGTGTCACCATCTTCTACTGTATTGAATTTCCAAGGGTACGAAATAAATGGGAATACATTCTACATGATCGCCCAAGATAAAAAGAGCACCAACCAAAATAGTGGTGTCCGCTTTGATGCAATAGACGAGAATGGAAAAAAGAACACATATTATGGTTACATAGAGGAGATATGGGAACTAGACTATGGAGTCTCTTTTAAGGTCCCTTTGTTTCGCTGCAAATGGGTCAACCTGAATGGGGAAGGGGTAAAGATAGACCAGTTGTACGAAATGACAACAGTGGATCTCAACAATCTTGGTTATAGAGATGAACCATTCGTCCTAGCCAATGATGTGTCTCAGGTTTTCTATGTGAAGGACATGTCCTCCAGACCGAAAAAAAGAAAAAATATGCAAACGAATACATCATATGATGAGCCAAAGCGTCACATAGTTCTTTCAGGGAAAAGAAACATCGTGGGAATCGAGGACAAGACAGACATGTCAGAAGATTATAATAAGTTTGATGAAATTCCGCCCTTCACAGTGAAAACTGACCCAAGCATTCCGTTAAGTAAAGAAGATGCTCCATGGTTACGTCTGAAGCGATCATAAGGAAGGACATATGCCAAGAAGTTCATGCTCATATTATGTAACTCTAGTTCATGTCTTTCGCGGTTTGTGGCTTGACCGAAGGATATCTTTCGCGGTTTGTGGCTTGACCGAGACTATATATAGGGGGGCCTTTAGTCCCGGTTTTGTAGTCTCAGTTTTTAATATTAATAAATGTCTTGAGTGTTAGTCCCGTTTTGTGGCTGGACTGGCACTATGAAGAAGTTGTCCCGATTCTTACTTACCATTAAGATCTGATCTCCAAACACGCGCGGTCACATATTAGGGAGTGCCTCTATGACCAGTTTCTTGGAGATGCCGGAGGACTGGGCTCCGTCGGCATCTCCCTGAAACTGGCCGTAGTGGTGTCCCTGCTCTCAAAAACCATCTTGCAGCTTGTAACCTCTCTAACTAGATCAATACGCCTCGGAGATAACTAATTTCACATATTAGGGAGTGCCTCTATGACCAGTTCCTCGGAGATGCCAGAGGACTGGGCTCCATCGGCATCTCCCTGAAACTGGCCGTAGTGGTGTCCCTGCTCTCGAAAACCATCTTGCAGCTTATAACTTCTCTAACTAGATCAATACGCCTCGGAGCTAACTAATTTCACATATTAGGGAGTGCCTCTATGACCAGTTTCTCGGAGATGCTGGAGGACTGGGCTCCGTCGGCATCTCCCTGAAACTGGTCGTAGTGGTGTCCCTGCTCTCGAAAACCATCTTGGAGATGCCTCAAACTGGCTGGAGGAGTGGACTCACAAGGATGCCTATTTATAGTATAAGCAGCTCGGCATAGTGTCGACACTTACGAAATAATGTCGACACTCACCCCTATTATTAGTGTTGACTCGTGTTTTGTCCCGGTTGGTGTCTCCAACCGTGACTACAGGTTCATCTTTAGTCCCGGTTGGTGACACCATCCGGACAAGGTACACGTCGCACGGCATAATGTCGACACTCACCCTATCATTAGTGTTGCCTGGCCCAGCCTGACGAAATCCCTCCGCGTGGTGTCGACAATGAAAATACCAGACTTGGTATATTGATCATGTTTCGAAAAACCCTTCACAAAATGACCTATCATGTTCGAGGTTTCATGGCTTTCGGTTCAAATGACCGATGTTATGTGCTGAATCACGTCATAGTTTGTGATGTTGTGCCCATATTATGCATGTGTGTGGACATTGGTATGGAGAACAATGTTGCAGGAGGAAGTTTTCCTTTTTGTTGCACGGAAAAGCCCTTTTCCATTTTCCGAGCGCAAAAAACGGGTCGTTTTGTAAAGTAACCACCAAAATGCCGTTTCAGAATGCTACTGTCCTATTTTCGTAAAATACTAGACCAACTTACATGGACTATCTCCCAACCGGGACATCTCAAACCTTTTCGTCCATACCGGGTAAAAAGGACAAATGTCTGCCGAATCGGTAGGAAGTGGGTCCGGTTTGTACTACACGTACATGATATATCGCCCGTGATTTTTTGAAAAAATCATTTTTAGATTCGCAATATGTGGTTTCTTCAGAGATCCAATGCAAGTTATAACGATGCTCATTCCCTATCTTCATGCACACCGGTTCGACCATAGTTAGAAATTCAAATAATTCAAATAATTCAATACGGGCATAATAAATTCAAAACAAATACGAACAATAAAAATCCTTCGTGTGGTGTCATATTATGTTACATAGTTGAAAGGAAAAATACCATACTTGGTATATTGATCATGTTTCGAAAAACCCTTCACAAAATGACCTATCATGTTCGAGGTTTCATGGCTTTCGGTCCAAATGATCGATGTTATGTGCTGAATCACGGCATAGTTTGTGATGTTGTGCCCATATTATGCATGTGTGTGGACATTGGTATGGAGAACAATGTTGCATGAGGAAGTTTTCCTTTTTGTCGCACGGAAAAGTCCTTTTCCATTTTCCGAGCGCAAAAAACAGGTCGTTTTGTGATGTAACCAGCAAAATGCCATTTCAGAATGCTACCGTCCCATTTTCCTAAAATACTAGACCACCTTACATGGACTATGTCCCAACCGGGACATCTCAAACCTTTTCGTCCATCCCGGGTAAAAAGGACAAATGTCTGCCGAATCGGTAGGAAGTGGGTCCGGTTTGTACTACAGGTACATGATCTATCGCCCGTGATTTTTTGAAAAAATCATTTTTAGACTCGCAATATGTGGTTTGTTCAGAGATCCAATGCAAGTTCTAACGATGCTCGTCCCCTATCTTCATGCACACCGGTTCGACCATAGTTAGAAATTCAGATAATTCAAAACAGGCATAATAAATTCAAAAAAATCCGAACAATGAAAATCCTTCACGTGGTGTCATATTATGTTAGATAGTTGAAAGGTGTCGTGGGAATGGTCACGGCAGATGCTGCAATCGGCAGCGAGTAGTAGAAAGAGGGGCAAGGGCGGCCATCTATCTGCGGTGCGAGATGAGGGCAAAGACACAAGGTTTTACCCAGGTTCGGCCCCCCGGAGGGTAAAGACCTACTCCTGCTAGATTGTATTATGAAGGTGTTACAAGGGGCGAGCTCGGCGGCTAGGCAGCGAGTCTATTGGGTGTATCTGGGAACGTGTCTCTACTCACCCTATAGGGAGGTTAATATAGGCTCACCTCCCCTAGGGTTTACATATCTCAACCGATTCGGTTAAAGCTTCAGTAGCCGATTAACCTCACCCGACTGGGCCTATCTACTCGCCTGGGCCTTCAGCTTCCAGTCGCTCAGTTCCTGGCTAGGCTTCGATCCACTCGCCGTTCTGCAGGCCCACTCGCCGGGTCTTGGGCCAGTCGGAAACGTCCTGATGGGTATACCCTGGTAGGCATATCCCCGTCAGTAGTCCCCGAGGCCGTCGTCGATTTGGCGTAGGTGGCTGCTGGCAGTCGGAGTATAGGGCTTCAGAGTAGGCACCCAGTCGAATCGTCGGCGGGCTCCTGTATAAAGGAGACAACCAATGATCCAGGTCGCAGCTTTGGCGAGTCGAGTCGGCAAAAACACTGTCTTAGTGATTGGGTCGGCGAGCCGAGTGGCCGTAGTTGGACCGTCAGGCGTGGTCAAACTAGCCGTTGGGGTAATCCAACGGTAACTTTCGGCGTAATCACCGCGTGGTAACGGCTCCCTGATTTGGCGGGTAACTCCCGCTATATAAGAGGAATGGCAGGCAATCGTAGAGCCAACTCCTCACAATTTCTTCCGAGTGCGCGCATTTTCCTTCCTTCGCTCCGCGATCCAGTCGACCCGAAATCCCCCGATCTCCAACCAATCTCTCGGCCATGGCCCTTTCCACCGAGCCGTGGGGTAGGTCCAAGTGCACGAGGGTGCAGCTGGCCTCTTTCGAGGAGGCGGGGATCCTGCGAGCCGGCTGTTGGCGTATCCCCGCAGCCGGAGAAACGACCCCAAACCCGCGAGAGAGGGAATTCGTCTGTTTCACCAGTCATCTCGAGCGGGGGCTAGGGTTTCCTACATCCCTATTCTTTCGGCGCTTCTGCGCCTACTACGGGATCCAGCCTTCAGATCTGGGTCCCCACAGCATCGAGCAGCTCGCCATGTTCGTTGCGTTCTGCGAATGCTACTTGGGCTGCCGGCCCTACTTCCCCTTGTGGCAAGATCTGTTCCACGGACGGATCAGCCGCGAGGAGGCAGGCGGCCCAATGCTAGCCGCGGGCGGCTTGACGTTTCAGCTCAAGTCCAAAGCTTCTTTCTTTGATCTGATGCTACCCGCCAAGGCAGCGAGCGACTGGAAGAAGTCGTGGTTCTACGTGTCCGAGGCGACCCCGGAGGGCGAGGCGGCGATCCCGCGGTACTCCGCTAGTCGTTCCGAGCCGCGCCATCTCCAAGTCGGCAAGCTCCCCGACGACCAGCGGATGGTCGTTGACGAGACGCTCCAGACCATCCGTGGTCTGAAAAAGAAGGGCCTTCAAACGATTAACTTGTACAATTGTTGGCTTGGGCGGCGGCTCGTTCCACTCGCCCAGCGCGACCACTACATGTACCAGTACACGGGCCGGGGAGACTCGACGAAGGCCTGCCTCAACGAGTGGAAGCTGGAGGATTATCTCCCAGCGTTGAAGAAGATTACCCAGGCGGTGTACCTGGATGCGCAGGCTGGGGTCGCCCCCTACACCGCGAAGCGTCCGGCTCCAACGGTAATTTCTTTACCTTGCTCGCAGTCGCAGTATATGCAGTCGCGGTATTTCTGATTCCGTTTTGTATTCATCGTAGCTATTCCAAGTGGTGGAAGGGTGGCTCCCACCTTCGGATGATGAGAGCTCGGGCCCCTCCGCCCAGGACATAGGCGAATCTCCGCCTACCAAGGGCAACGAGGATGACGAGGACGAGTCCGAAGAGGAGGTCGCCCCGCTGGTCCGAAAGACCCGCGGGCAACGACAGCGCGAGATCGAGGCAAGCAGAAGCCTCGAACGTCATGACGACGACGACGAGCTCCCAGAGACCACCTTGCGCCGTCAAGCCACTCCGTCAAAGAAGAAGAGGAAGGAAAGGGAGGCGAGGGCCCCTCCGAAAAAGAAGACGAGGCCGTCTCGCCGTCGCACTCGGCGAGCAGCTCAGACGCTCCCAGCCCAGCCGGCGACGGTGCGCCACCAGTGACAGCCGTGCTGGACGCGGCGACCGTGGAAGTGCCGCTGGCTTCAATGCCTCCGCCATTCGCCCCAATCTCTGGGCTGGGGGAGGCTCCGGCTGCGGCGGCTTCGCCTCGCAAGGAGGCTCCGGCTGCGGCAGCTTCGCCCCGCAAGGAGGCTCCCGCCGAGGATGTCCCAGAGGCGCCAGCTGCAGCCTCAACGACGAAGAAGCCATCCGTGTCTTGGGCACGCGACGTCCTGGAGTTGGGGCTCAGTCGCCGTCTGGGCCCTGAGCTGGAAAAACCGGCCGGCCTCCGTACGGGACTGCGTTTCATCCCAGTCGCCAAGTGAGTTCGCTCACCTTTCCTTATTTTTCATAACTATTTCGATTGTTTTCGTTGATTCGATTGATGCGCAGGACCGGGGTGAAGAAGATGGGCCACCCGACCGTGGCCAAGGTGGCCTCCGCCGCTAGCGAGGAAGATCCTTTCCGCAAGAGGAAGGCGGACGAGGTCGTCGCCTCGGCGGATGGCAGTAAGAAGGCCAAGGGCGACGACACCGTCACTATCTCTGACGATACAGCGGTCGCACCAGCCGGGCCCGTGATAAAGGCAGCCGCGTCTACGAAGGAGGGTGCTTCCTTGCCTGGAACGGCGGAGGCGACCTCTCTCGGAGCGGGTGCCTCTATCGCTACCTTCCCGCGCTTCGTGACCAAGGCGACCACGGCGAGTGGGCCTGCGCCCTCGAGCCACGCTCCTGGGACCGCCGACGCTGAAGTCGACCAACGTCGCGGGCACACGCCGGCACTTCTCGCGTCCGTGGACGCGGTACAACTCCACGGCATGCTTGGCGCGGCCATCCAGGTACATCCAGTCCCCGAGGATCAGGTCGGTGCTTTGCAGCGGCCTGATTCTTATAATTTCGCATCTTTTTGTTTGTCGCATCCAATCCCCGAGTGCGCACGCGCTAAATTTTAGCGGGTGGGCACTTAGGAATTTTTTGATCGCCAGTCCCCGAGTGCGCACTCGCTGAATTTCAGCGGGTGGGCACTTAGGAATTTTGATTTGAATAACCTTTTTTGGTGATGTGCAGGGTCTGCAGCTTGAGTCAGCGGACCGATTGACCACGAAACAGCGCGCGGAGAGGGAGCTGGCCATCGTCCAGGAGGCGAACAAAGGTCTTCAGGCTGTTGCTGCGAAGGCAGAGGAAGCTCGCCAGGGGCTTGTCCCCGCTGGTGAGCTGGTGGCGGCGCGATCTGCTCTGGGTGCCGCTGAACAGTGGATCGCCGACCTCGAGTGCGAACTGCGGGAGGAGAGAGAAGAAGCGAGCTCGGCGGACGGGCGAGCTAAGGCCGCCATTGCGACCGCTGAGGAGGATCGCAAGGTGTCGGAAGTCCTTATTGCTGGGCTTCAGGACGACCACACGTCGCTTCGGTGCTTCATCACGGGACTCGCCCGCCCGTTGCTTGGTGAGTGCATCTTCCCTTTCTAATAGTTGTGGTTTTTGTGGTGTCCGTCGTACTTATCATTATCTTCTACTCGCAGGTCGCATCATTGATAGCGAAGGAGAGGCGAGCTCGCTCGACGCGAGGCAGTGCGTAAGCATGCTCGTCGATTCGGCGACGTTGTCGGCGACGTGCATCCGTGCCTACCTCCAAGAAATATCGCCCACGGAGGTGATTCCCAGCGACCTCGTTGAGGTGTGGAAGTATTTGGAGAAGGCGCCCGCGGTCGTTGAGTTCATGACGCGGTCGGCGTTTCGGCGTGGAGCATCGACGGCACTGAGACTTGGACTCGCCCACTTCCCCGAAGATTTCGACGTTGACGATGTGACGAGTGGGTATGCATCGTCGACTGGCGCGGTGGAGCTGTCTGAGGTCCTCAAGTTGCAAGAACGTGCCGCCACGTACTCGGAACGTGTCTGGGCAATGGGCGACCTCCTGCCGTACCAGGAGATGGTTGTCGCGCCGAACAACCCCGAGCCGCCGCATCGTGACTTCAAGGTCGAGCAGCCTTTTCGCGCGGCGATGGCGGGTGAACTGACGACGTAGCCATCAAACCCGTACACGGCGTTCATCCACATTCGCCGGGATGCTGGCGAGTCATCATCGAAGCCTGCAGAGTAGGGTAGTTTGCCTTGTGGCGTTAGCAGCAGTTCTGCCACGCGGGCATATTTTGTTAACATGAAACAATGCAACATGCGATTGAATGAGACGTCGTGTCTATTTTGATATTTGTTTGTGTGCTTTTGATTGATTTTGGACGAGTCCCTGAGCGCGTCCGCCCTTTTGTGGGGTTTACCTCGTATATGATGTGTGTGTTGTTATCATGTGTTTTGTTGTTTTGGTCGACTCGCCTGAGCTCGGAGAGCCAGTCGCTAGGCGACTCCCTTGAGTGCTCTGTACTTTACCGTTTTCCCATGCGCGAACGGGGTCGGGTGGCCGAGTCCCCGAGCGTGGTACTTGGTAGTTCGAGGCGCGACTCGAGGGTGGTTGAGGACTTAGCGCGTTGGTGTGAGCACGTCACTCCTGCCTGGCCCGTGGGGTCAGTCGCGTGGCGAGTCCTGGGCATGCTCTCTTACATGGCGTTTTCCCTGACCGCTCGCGACGGATTGGTCTTCAGTCCCCGAGCGTGGTACTTAGCCGTTCGAGTCGCTATGCCGAGGATGCGGAGGACCAAGGTCGCTGTGAGAAGCGAGGGCAGTTGTCTTGGCTCATAGAACCAGTCGAGCTAGGCGACTCCAATGGGACTCCGGGTGGGCATTTTTCGTGGACGATGCAAGACCTGAGGTGATTCAGTGCTCTTACACCGCACTACTTAGCCATGCCGATCGCTGTACCAAAGGTTGACTTCTGCATTTAGCGTGACGCTGTTATTACGAGTGCGAGTGGCACAAGTCATGGAGAGTAGGCGCAATTTGCGGTAACCGTTTCTTTTTATTTCATAGCGACTGGAGGGTACATGTGTGGGGTTCTAGGAGTAGAAATTCCGTAGGAGGTTTACATTCCATGGTGGCTTGACGTCGAGTTCGCCGTCCCCGCGGACGTCGATGAGGTAGTAGGCGTCATTGCCGAGTACGCGCCCGATAGCGAATGGGCCTTCCCACGGAGGGGAGAGCTTGTGCATGCCCTTCTTTTCCTGGATGAGGCGTAACACCAGGTAGCCTTCATGGAAGGTGCGAGCTTTCACCCGCCGGCTGTGGTAGCGGCGGAGTCCTTGCTGGTAGATGGCCGTGCATGACCGAGCGAGGTCGCGTTCTTCATCGAGTTGGTCGATCCCGTCTTGGCGGGCAAGCTCGTTTGCAGCCTCCGTGTAGTGGACGACCCGCGGCGAGTCGTGTTCGAGGTCGGTGGGCATGACCGCCTCGGCGCCGTAGACCATGAAGAAGGGAGTGAATCCCGTCGATCTGTTGACTGAGGTGCGGATCCCCCATATGACGGAGGGAACTCCTCGACCCAGCACCCGGCGGTGCGCTCGAGTGGTACTTGGAGTCGCGGCTTTAGGCCGTGTAGGATGCTTTGGTTGGCCCGTTCCGCCTGGCCGTTGGACTCCGGGTGGGCGACTGACGCGAGGTCGAGCCGGATATGGTGCTCTTCGCAGAATTCGGCCATGGCTCCCTTGGAGAAGTTGGTGCCGTTGTCCGTGATGATGCTGTTGGGGAACCCGTAGCGATATATGAGCTCGCGTAAGAATTTAGTGGCGGTCTTGCCGTCGCATTTCCGGACTGGCTTGGCCTCCACCCACTTCGTGAATTTGTCGACGGCGACTAGCAGGTGGGTGTAGCCAGAGGGGGCCTTCTTGAAGGGGCCTACCATGTCCATGCCCCACACAGCGAATGGCCAGGTGATGGGGATTGTTTTGAGCGCCGAGCTCGGTATGTGCGTCTGATTGGCGTACTTCTGGCACCCGGTGAATCGCTGGTCGATGTCGACAGCGTCGGCGTGTGCGGTGGGCCAGTAGAAGCCGTGTCGCATAGCCTTGGCGACCAGGGAGCGAGCGGCGGCGTGGTGGCCGCAGTCACCTGAGTGAATGTCGTGGAGGATTTTGTGTCCTTCAGCTGGTTGGACGCAGTGTTGGAACACGCCGGTGACGTTGCGCTTGTGGAGCTCGCCGTCGATGATGGTGTAGGACTTGCATCGACGAGCGATCATTCGAGCATCTGTCTCGTCTGCTGGCAGGGTGCCGGCTTCCAGGTAGGCGATGTAGGGCTTGGTCCAGTCGTCTGGCTCGTTGGCGAGTGCAACCAAGGATGACTCTGGTTGTAGTGGGACCCCAATGTCGATCTCCCTCGGGGGAGAGACTGATGGCTTGGTAATCGTGTCGAGGAAAACGCCCGCGGGAGGCGCGAGTCGAGCCGACCCGATGCGGGAGAGTGCGTCGGCCTCCTCATTCTTTCGCCTGTCGATCCACTCGACAGAGTAGCCGGTGAAGTGGCCGCCCAACTTGTCCACCGCTTGGCGGTACGCCGCCATGGTAGGGGAGACGGCGTCACAGGTGCCGGCGACTTTCCCCGCGACAAGGTCGGAATCTCCGTAGCAGCGGATGCGATTGACGTTCATCTCCTTGGCGGCTCGCATGCCGTGGAGTAGGGCCTCGTATTCAGCCATGTTGTTGGTGCAGGGCGTGAAGTCGAGGCAGAGGATGTAGCGGAGCTTGTCGCCCTTTGGTGAAGTCAACACTATCCCTGCGCCTGCACCGTCCGCGTTCTTGGAGCCGTCGAAGTGCAGGCTCCAGTAGTGGAGGTACGACAGCTTCTCTGGCTGCTGGGCCTCCTCCCACTCGGCGATGAAGTCTGCCAGTGCCTGTGACTTGATCGCCTTTCGTGGCTCGTATTTGATGTTGTGGACGCCGATCTCGACGGCCCACTTGGCGACCCGCCCGGTCGCCTCGCGATTGCGGATGATGTCTTGCAGTGGTGCTGAGGAGACGACCGTGATCGAGTGCTCCTGGAAGTAGTGCGGCAGGCGCCGCTGAGCCCTGAAGACCGCGTATACTAGCTTTTGGTACTGTGGGTACCGCTGGCGCGACTCGGTGAGGACCTCGCTGATGTAGTACACCGGCCGCTAAACCGGGCGCTCCTTTCCTTCCTCTGGTCGCTCGACGACCATCACGGCGCTGACGACGCGCTCGGACGCCGCGAGTAAACCAGCATGGGTTCTTTGTCGGCGGGGGCGGCGAGTAGTGGTGCGACGAGTAGCACCTTTTTGAGGTCGCGGAGCGCGTCGTCCGCCTCCTTGTCCCACTGGAAGGTGGGGTTCTTGCGCATTAGGCGGTATAGGGGCATTGCCTTTTCGCCCAGGCGGGGGATGAAGCGACTGAGAGCCGCTACTCGCCCAGCCAGCTTCTGGACGACGCGCAGGCACTCGGGTTTGCCGAGCCGGGCGATCGTGTCGATCTTTGTGGAGTTCGCCTCGATCCCTCGTTTGGAGACGACGTACCCTAGTAGTTGTCCGGCGGGTACACCGAAGGTGCACTTGCCTGGGTTGAGCTTTATGTTGTATCTTCGCAGGTTGGCGAAAGTTTCCGCCAGGTCGGCGAGTAGGTCGCTTTGGTGAGCGGACTTCACGACCACGTCGTCGATTTAGACATGGATGTTGCGGCCAATTTGTCTCATGAGGCATTCTTGCATGCACCGCTGGTAGGTCGCCCCGGCGTTCTTGAGGCCGAAGGTCATGGCGGTGTAGCAGAAGGCTCTGAATGGCGTGATGAACGCCGTCTTCTCCTCGTCTTCGACAGCCATTTTGATCTGGTTATACCCAGAGTAGGCGTCGAGGAAACATAGCGACTCCGAGCCCGCGGTTGAGTCGATTATCTGATCGATCCGCGGGCAGACGAACTGCTCCTTTGGTCAGGCGCCGTTCAGGTTTGTGTAGTCGATACACATTCTCCAGGTCCCATTCTTTTTATCGACCAAGACTGGGTTTGCCAACCACTTGGAGTACTTTATTGGCCGGATGAAGCCGGCGGCGATTAGCCGCTGCACCTCCTCGGCGATTGCTCGACGGCGTTCTTCATTGAAGGGCCTTAGCGACTGCTTGACAGGTCGTACTATGGGGTCGGCGTTCAGCTTGTGCTCAGCGAGCTCCCTAGGGACACCGGGCATGTCGGAGGGTTTCCATGCGAAGATGTCCCTGTTCTCACGGAGGAACTCGATGAGCGCGCCTTCCTATGCTGGGCTCATGCCCGTCCCGATCGTCACCGTCTGGCTGGAGTCGCCTGGGACCAGCTCGACGGTGCGAGTGTGCGTCGTGGCCTAAAAGGTTGAGGTGTTTGCGCCCTTTGAGTTGGGCTTCTTGAGTATGCTGGGGTCGTCATTATTGACCCCGCTCGCGTACTTGGCGAGCTCGTCGCCGTGGTTTGTGTCCGCCGCGATGACTGCGTCAGCGAGCTCAGCTCCTTTGGCCTCACACTCGGCGGCCATGTCGGGGTCGCCGTGGATGGTGATGACGCCGCACGGCCCGGGGAGCTTCATAGCGTTGTACGCGTAGTGGGGCACCAGCTCGAAGACGATCCGCTCGGTGCGGAAGTTTGCCGGTGTGCCGAAGGTTACTGGCAGCGTGACCTTGCCAATCGGGTACGCCTTCCGACCGGGGACGATGCCGTGGAATGTGGTGTGAGTCGTCTCGATCATTGACTGCGGGAGGCGCAGCCGCCTGAAGGTGTCGAGGTAGAGGATGTTGATGGAGCTGCCGCCGTCCATCAGTGTCTTGGGGAGCCAGTAGTCGCCAACCTTGGGCTTAACCACCAAGGGACTCGTCCTGGGTATTCGATGCGTGGCGAGTGGTCTTGGGGGCTCCAGGTGATGGGCTGCTCCGACCAGTTCAGGAACTGGGGGACGTCTATTTGGGCCACCGCGTTGACGGCAACGGCGCGGGCGATGACCTTCTTCTCGCGCTTCGTGTTGAAGCCTGTGAAGGTGTGGAGCGAGCCGGCTACTTTGCCGAATTTTCCGCCGTTTGGCGGGTCGTTGTCGGGGTCCTCCCGCGCTCGCCGTGCCTTCTCGATTTCCCTGAGGGTGTGGCAGTCGGCGGTGGTGTGCGTTGCGGGCTTCCCTTCCCTGCTATGGAACGCACATGGTTGATTAAGGAGGGCCGCAGGATCGAACCTTGGCTTGTTCTTGTAGTTGCCGTCGTCGCGGCGTTGCCCTCCGTCGCGGCGGAAGCTCTTGGGCTCGCGCTGCGCGTGCCCGGCGTTGGCGACGAAGTCGACTCGCCCGTCACTGCGGCGCTTGCCGGTGAGGCGAGTGCCGCTGTAGCGTAGGTCGGTTCGGCGTCCGCCGTCGTTGCCGCCCGTGCGGCGTTGGCCTCCTGACTCATCGTCAGTTTCCTGGTTTGGATCTTCCTCGGCGTACCGTTTGGCGATCTCGAGGAGGTCGGGGATGTTGTCGAGTGTGCGGGAGTGTCGCTTGAGCTTGGCGACTAGGGGCTCGTAGCGGCACGAGGTCTTGAAGCAATGGATCGCGGTGTCCGGGTGGATGCCGACCGCGTCGTACCAAAGCTCTTGCCACCGTTGGACCCAGTTGCGGGTCGATTCGCGGGGTCCCTGGACGCACCGTTCTAGGTCCTCAATGGTGGTGGCGCGGGTGTAGGAGCACTCTATGTGCCTGACGAAGGCGTCGCGCATTTCCTCCCAGGAGTCGATACTGTCCTGGGGAAGAGTGTTGATCCACTGCCTGCATGTCCCCTCCATCATCAAGGGGAGGTAGCGGGCGGCGAGCAGGTCAGTGTGACCCGCGATCCCCATCGCCATGAGGTATGTGTCGAGCCATACGGCGGGGTCGTACGAGGATTCGTACTTTTCTACTTCTTTTGGCGCCTTGAAGTTTGGCGGATACTTCTCGCATCAGATCATTGGTTCGAAGCACTTTGGCCCGAGTCGACTGAGCGACCCCATGGGCTCGCCGTCGCGGCGATTGGTTAGGGTATGTCGTAGGTCGTCGGGCTGGCGTGCGCGCCAGCTTTGGTTGTTGGTGATGTGGGTGCGGGCGTCGATGGGTTGCCCGTTGGCGGTGACAAGGTTGGTTGCCGGCCTGGGGTCGTTGGTGGAGAGTGCCGCGTTAGCGGGTCGGTATTGGAGCTGCAGTGGCTCTGGTGGCGGGCAGTTGAGGGTGTTTGCCGCCGCTGGGCGGCCGCTGGAGGCCGCTCTACTTCCTGAGGAACGCGAGTATACCCGTCCTTGCGAGTCGGCGCCCGCTCTCTGCTGTTCGACGGCCTTTGCAAGCAGGGCCTTGACGTATTCGATCTGCAGGGCGCCGTTGCCGGTCGCCGTGATGCTGTCGACTGCTGCTCGGCCTGCCACGAGGTTGTCCATCGGGGTGGAGAACAGTGGAAGGCTGTTTGCGTCTCGCTCTCGTGAGGAGACTACTATCCGCGGCTGGTCCCTGGGGGGTGCGGTTGGGTGGAGGTGGGGCACCCATTGCCGTTGATCCTGGCGGGGGCAGGGCGCTCCCTCCTGGCGGCGCGTTCTCGCAGATCGCGCGCTCGGCCACGCGGGCCGGGTCGTTTTCTTCGTCGAAGTTCAGGGCGTGCCCTTGAACGGTGGGGTTCAGGCACGTCCTGATCCGCTGCTGGTGGTAGCGCGATAATTCCTGCGCCGTCACCTGCTCGAGGCGAAATTTTTCACGCTCAGCTTGCTCCTTGCATACCGCCTCCGCCAGTTTCAGGCGGAGTTCTTCGACCTCCGTGGCCATGGCGTTAGGAGGGATCGGGGTGGAGAATAGATCCTCTGGCGGGTCGGTGCCGGTCGCCATGTAGGTCTCGGCGTAGCGACCGGTTCCGTCGCGGAGATCGGCGGAGTTCTCCGACCCGGAGTCGAATTCGAAGATCCCGAGAATGGAGGGGTCCTCGAAATCTCCCGCATTGGAGACCTGGGCGATGGAGCCCGCGGATGAGGCCGCGGTGATGGATCCGGCGAGTGACGCCGGGGTCGCTGAGTCGGCGTCGTGGGTGAGGGCCGCATCCTCTGCGGCCGCTGAATTCCCGGCCACGTTGCTGTGGGCCGAGTTGTACTCGGAGGCGAGGCGGTGGATCGTGCGGATCTGGCTCTCGGCGAGCTGATCACGTGGCGGCGACTCGCGGATGCGAGCCGAGTCCTCCGAGACGATGACGTCGGTGAGGCCGACGAAGAGGCTGATCGTGCCGATCGGCAGAATCACGCTATGCGTGACGGGTCGCGTCGCCGGGACGTAGCTGCTCGGCAAGATTTGGAGCATCTCGCCGATCGCTATCATGCGGCCGGTGGCGGCCGTCTCGTTGATGGGCAGATTGGATCTCGCCGCGGAACACCGGCCAGACCGGCCAGGCCCCACGGTGGGCGCCACTGTTGTGGGAATGGTCACGGCAGATGCTGCAATCGGCAGCGAGTAGTAGAACTAGAGGCAAGGGCGGCCAGCCATCTGCGGTGCGAGATGAGGGCAAAGACATAGGGTTTTACCCAGGTTCGGGCCCCCGGAGGGTAAAGACCTACTCCTGCTAGATTGTATTATCAAGGTGTTACAAGGGGCGAGCTCGGCGGCTAGGCAGCGAGTCGCTTGGGTGTATCTGGGAACGTGTCTCTACTCACCCTATAGGGAGGTTTATATAGGCTCACCTCCCCTAGGGTTTACATATCTCAACCGATTCGGTTAAAGCTTCAGTAGCCATTTAACCTCACCCGACTGGGCCTATCTACTCGCCTGGGCCTTCAGCTTCCAGTCGCTCAGTTCCTGGCTGGGCTTCGATCCACTCGCCGTTCTGCAGGCCCACTCGCCGGGTCTTGGGCCAGTCGGAAACGTCCTGCTGGGTATACCCTCGTAGGCATATCCCCATCAAAAGGAAAAATACCAGACTTGGTATATTGATCATGTTTCGAAAAACACTTCACAAAATGACCTATCATGTTCGAGGTTTCATGGCTTTCGGTCCAAACTAGTTTGTGGTGTTGTGCCCATATTATGCATGTGTGTGGTCATTCGTATGGAGAACAATGTTGCAAGAGGAAGTTTTCCTTTTTGTCGCACGGAAAAGCCTTTTTCCATTTTCCGAGCGCAAAAAATGGGTCGTTTTGTGAAGTAACCACCAAAATGCCGTTTCAGAATGCTACCGTCCCATTTTCCTAAAATAATAGACCACCTTACATGGACTATCTCCCAACCGGGACATCCCAAACCTTTTCGTCCATCCCGGGTAAAAAGGACAAATGTCTTTCGAATCGGTAGGAAGTGGGTCCGGTTTGTACTACAGGTACATGATCTATCGCCCGTGATTTTTTGAAAAAATCATTTTTAGACTCGCAATATGTGGTTTCTTCAGAGATACAATGCAAGTTCTAACGATGCTCGTCCCCTATCTTCATGCACACCGGTTCGACCATAGTTAGAAATTCAAATAATTCAAAACGGGCATAAGAAATTCAAAAAAAATACGAAAAATGAAAATCCTTTGCGTGGTGTCATATTATGTTACATAGTTGAAAGGAAAAACACCAGACTTGGTATATTGATCATGTTTCGAAAAACCCTTCACAAAATGACCTATCATGTTCGAGGTTTCATGGCTTTCGGTCCAAATGACCGATGTTATGTGCTAAATCATGGCATAGTTTGTGATGTTGTGCCCATATTATGCATGTGTGTGGACATTGGTATGGAGAACAATGTTGCAGGAGGAAGTTTTCCTTTTTGTCGCACGGAAAAGCCCTTTTCCATTTTTCGAGCGCAAAAAACGGGTCATTTTGTGAAGTAACCACCAAAATGCCTTTTCAGAATGCTACCGTCCCATTTTCCTAAAATACTTGACCACCTTATATGGACTATCTCCCAACCGGGACATCTCAAACCTTTTCGTCCATCCCGGGTAAAAAGGACAAATGTCTGCCAAATCGGCAGGAAGTGGGTCCGGTTTTTCCCGCCAGTTCTTCCCGATATTTCTTCCCGCCAGTTTTTCCCGCCGGTTCTTCCCGCCAATTCTTCCCTCCAGTTATCTTCCTGCCATTTCTCACTATATATATGTAGGATGGGCCTCCATTGTCATTGCACATCTCTAGACTCATATCTGCAACCTCATCACTCTTTCCCATGACTTCCACTGTAGCACTAACTCCCAAGGAGGTGGAGGCGCTTTACGCCTCGAACTACCCCCGCCCTCCGGGCTACTGTGTCCCCGTCGGCTGGATGCTGAGCGTCGGAGGCATGCCTCTTCCTCATGTCCCTCTAGGTGTGGCGCGTCGGATGGCCATCACGAATCACTACTACTTCGAGCTCACGCCGGAGCAGCGGAGGAATCCCAGATGGCATCCCGACTATTTCCCGACATGGGAAGCCTTCTTCGTGGATCGGCGTGAGTGGGCGCTCGCCAGGCACGAGGAGGACGTGCCACCTCCTCCGAGCATCAGCGAGGCCGGCCATCGGCTGTGGTGGCGCGGCCGGACTCTCCAGAGCGTCATGGCCTACGACACGGACGCCGACTCTAGCCCCCGCCTGTGTTACCCTCAAGTCCAGCCCACTCGTACTCAGCCTTCAAGGTTCAACTAAGGCGACCCCGACGACAACAGCGACGACGGCCGCGGCGAGTACGACAACTACAGTGGCGATTATTACAGGTGTAGGCAGGAGCATGACTGAATCATTCCAACATTGCAAAACAAGTTCGGCCGATTGTGGCTTAATCTGGCCATGTATCTTAATTTTCAGTTCTTCTATGTAACTTTGTGTTAGTTGCGTTATGTACTTTAATTCCAGTTCTATCCTAATCAAATTTTCTTTCCGCCCATTATTTTCCGTCCTTTTTTTTCTGCCCATTAATATATAAAAAATATAAGTTAATTCAAATCCAAATTAAAATAGAAATGGTTTTGAATTACTTATTCAAATCCAAACACTTCTTATGTTTAAAGTTTATCTAAATTCCAAATTAATATTAAAAAATAGAAGTTAATTCATTTTTAATTGTAAATGGTTCATATTTTAAATGGTTACATTAACTATGTTTTAAAACAGAAAATGGTTTTGAATTATTTATTAAAATCCAAACACTTTTTATTTTTAAAGTTTTTCTAAATTCCAAATTAATATTCAAAAAATATAAGTTAATTCATTTTTAATTTTAAATGGTTCATAGTTTAAATGGTTACATTAATTATTTTTTAAAACAGAAAATGGTTTTGAATTATTATTCAAATTCAAACACTTTTTATTTTTAAAGTTTTTCTAAATTCCAAAGTAATATTCAAAAAAATAAGTTAATTAATTTTTAATTTTTAATGGTTCATATTTTAAATGGTTACATTAATTATTTTTTTAAAAATAGAAAATGGTTTTGAATTAGTTATTCAAATCAAAACACTTTTTATGTTTATTTTTTTAAAATTCCAAATTAATATTCAAAAAATATAAGTTATTTCATTTTTAATTTTAAATGGTTCATAGTTTAAATGGTTACATTAATTATTTTTAAAAATAGAAAATGGTTTTGAATTAGTTATTCAAATTCAAACACTTTTTATGTTTAAAGTTTTTCTAAATTCCAAAGTAATTATCATTTAAAAAACATTACAAATTTAAACCCCAAAATAAAAAATAAGGCGCGAACAGAGAGATAATTCCTGAAAAAATTTGAAAACAGGGTCATATGTCCCAGTTGGAGCCACCAACCGGGACTAAAGACCCCCGCGGCGCGCGAACCCTTGGTCTGCTGAAAAAATTGGAGTATACGTCCCGGTTGGTGGCTCCAACCGGGACGTATAACCCTTTAGTCCCAGTTGGAGCCACCAACCGGGACTAAAGGTCCTTTGGTTATAACTGACACGCCTCCTCTTCTTCTTCCCCATCTCACTTCTCTTCTTCTCACCGACGCGCGCACAGGAACCGCCCCCGACGCCGGCAGGCTACCCGAGCTCGCCGCCCCCGATGCCGGCAGACTGCCCGAGCCCGCGCATTCCGTCCGCCACCACCGTCGCCTCCGTCTGTGCGCGCCCCAGCTACTTCCCCCCCGCCCGCCGCCGCCGCCGCTCGAGCTCGACGGAGGCGACGCTTCGGTGACCAAGAAGGAGCGGCGCCGCCTCTCTCTAACGCACGGTGAGCCTCTGCACCTCCCAGTTCCCTCCGTTTCCCTGCTTGCTTGTTGTAGCCGCCACACGTCGTGTCCCTGCAAGCACCGCCGCCGCTACCCGCCGTGCGCCCAGCTCCGGTGACCTTCTTCGAGCGGCGCCGCCACTTTATTGCTTACCTCGACGCGCTGCTTTGATCAAGCCTAGCCCCGTCGCCCCGCACGCCTCACAGCGCCCTCCCAGGTGACCACCCGATGGTGGCCGCCGAGATGACGTCACCCCGGCGTCACGCTGACGTGGCCCGCTGACCTTTGACCACCACGGTGGCTTGCTGATGTGGCCTAGGGCCCAGCACTCAGTCACAGTGGCTAGGTTCTATCTTGGTAAAAAAACCCAACCCTTTGCTAATGTCATATTAACACAGTAATTCAATTTGAAATGATTTAATAATTCCAGAAATTGATATAAACTTGTAAATTCAATATCTTTTTATTGATAAGTCAGAAAAATACAAATAATATTTCAAATTGTTCAGAAAAATGAAACCTATCTATTTAACCTATAATCATTCATTGTTCAACAACTTAAATGACAAGTATAATTAGAAGAACAAATGCACCCCTCTCATATGTTCCGGAGTTTCCCCGAGTTAGGGTTTTCAATCCTCGGAACCCCGATTACATTCCAATGCAAATGAACTTGTCATACCATCATACTTTCTTGAGCATTGCATCGATTCCATGTGTTGATTTTTTCCCTTTCTTTTCGGTGTTTGGATTATTAGGTTTATTATTAGTTAGGTATTATTGGGTTTATTAATTAGTTTGGTATTATTGGTCTTCGGCCCCACTGGTCAGTCACTGTGGGTAGCCCCAGACCCGATTCACATTGTCAAGCAACTTAAAAGCCCTATCTTAGATAAGGAATCATTAATACCCCTTAGGTGCATGTGGGTTCGATGATGTGCCTTCGCCAGGGCATTCCGAACCCTCTTAAATCGATTCCAATATGGTATTTTTTTAGTATCTAGTGTTACCTATCTGCTGGATAGTTTCCCTTTTGTAGCCTTATACTCATGTTCCCCTCTCATATGCATCCGAGGTTTCTCCGAACTAGGTTTTACACCCCTCGGAACTCCGGAATATTGATTTTAGTTGATTTTAGCTAGAGTTACCTATCTACTACATAGTTTCCTTTCTGTAGCTAGGTTTAGGGTTTAGGTTTTCTCTTCATTTTTATTATTGTGTATGTATATATTAGGGTTTCTCTTAATTAGGGTTTATATCTCTCAACACCGTACCTAACTTTCTACCTTAGCTGCTTTGACTTATTCGTTTTTTTACCTATGCAGAAAATATGGACCCACACGTCAGAGACGAAGAAAAGGAAGAGTTGATCCAAGGTGTGATCCGTGGGGAAGAAAATTTAGACGTATCAACGTTTCTGAACAAGTCCGGTGAGGGTGATCCTCTTTTTACCGGAATAGACGACTTGTTTGAGGTTGAAGGTGTTGCCTTCCGCGAGGGAAAAGGCGATTCCTTGTGTAATCGAGAAGACGACCGCTCCGGCGAGGTGCATGTAATATAATTACTTCATTAATTAATTATCTGCTATCTATATAGAAATAGTAACGATGATCTTTCTTCTGTTAGCCCTCCGGATCAAACAAATCTACTGAAAAGAGCAGACGAGGCCCAACCAAAAAGTTGCAAGACCATGACAGGTTCACGATCGAAGATGTCGCTGAAGACAGCAAACCGACGGCTCCCGAAGTTGTCGCAAACAAATTTGTGGCACAATACGGAGTAATCGTTAGGGACTTAATCCCGATCACCATTAGAAATTGGAATAGGCCTGCTAATGCAGATGAAGAGGGAACATGTTTATTTGTCCCTAACCACGCCAAAGATTTACCGAAGATAGAGCTGGATCCAAATGCGGAGGATCCAGTTGAGGACTCCTTAGAACATGGGAGAGCCATGGAGGCTAAGGTCTGGGAGTGGGCTTTGAAGAAGATGGCCCAATGTTTCACTAACTGGAAGAAAAGATTGCACCTTGACTATGTCGTGAAAGAGAAGACTCCCGATTTCAAGAATATTCAGTTTGAGAAGATAAAACCATTCTGGGATGAGTTTGTCGAATACAAGACATCAGAAAAAGCTAAGAAAATGTCTGAAACGAATAAGCTGAATGCTGCTAACAAGACCTATCACCATACTATGGGGAAAGGTGGCTATAGGGCTGGCATTCCTAAGTGGGAGAAACTTGAGAATGAACTGCGTGCTAAAAAGATCACCCCAGATACAGACGATTGGGTAGAACGTGCAAGGAATTGGTTTTACGGGCATGGGGGCACGTTGGACTCAGAAGGGAGGTGTATATATAACATACGACATAAAGAAGACCCCTTGCCAATCGAGAGGATGAGAAAAGAAGTAAAGGCTGTTAAAGATGGGGACTTCATTCCCGATAGAGAGAATGATGATCTCACACTCGCCCTTGGAAATAAGGAACATGATGGACGAACACGAGGCACAAGAGGCTCCCAACCATGGAGGACTGGGTTTCCCGAAGAGAGGAAGAAATATCCTTATAGAAGCCGTCAGAGGAGAAAGGACAGGGCGGAAGTTGAAGCAGATAGTCAGAAAGAGCGAATGCGTTTAATTGAAGAACGAATAAAGCAACAACAAGATGAAATTAACGCACTTAAAGATCAAAGTACTACCGGCCCATCTCAGCAGCACACTGCATTCGATGCTACCGGACTATCGAATAATCAAAAAAGCAGTGTGGCTTCCACCGAGATCCCGGGTGATGACAATGGCGATGACGATGGTGCACCGACGATGGCTCCTGTTGGCTACCCAGTGGATGATATCACAGAGATGACACACTGCGAGCTACATGTCAAAGTTGTGAACATATCAATGAAGATGGCGGTCGGCTATGCCTTACCAATTGGACCCACACCAACTTACCACTATCGTCCGGTTCCAGAGGGCTCCGCTATTATCGGGGTCGATAAAATCATGCCCACCTTTGAAGTTTTGGATCTTGACTACCCTGCAGGTGAAGGGGATGTGACTGTACTGGGAGACGCAAAAAACGTCACCATTCTATGGCCAAAGGAATGTATCGTGCTTCGAAATCACACGTCAAGGCCATCTTCGCCGCCGCCTCACCCGTCTCCAGCGAGGTCGTCGCCGCCGTGGCAGCCGTCTTCGTCGCCTCACCCGGCTCCGTCACCTCACCCGGCTCCGTTGCCTTACCAATCTCCGGCGCAGCCATCGCCGCGGGAGCCATCGCCGGCGCCTCAGGATAAAAAGCGTAAGCGTACCGCTACTCTGCATTGTGGTAAGCGATCGCCGAAACATAAACAAGAGCCTCTTCCAAAAGTACCAAAGGTTCCTCCCAAGAGAGCTTATGACTGTACTGAAGAGGAGAATGCGGCAATCGTTGATGCGGAAACGACAGCGTTTTTCGCTAAGATGAGGCGGCCGAAAGAGCCAGAGTTCCCTAGCACGAAAGAAGAAAAAGCCAAAGTGTTGAAAATGCTAAAGTCTCTTCATCATCCCGAGCCAAAGCTGTCATCAGACTATGAGAGTTCTATTCTCAAGTCACATGCGGCACAAAAAACCTCGAAGAACAGTACTGATGCAAGCGAGAAATTTGTTGCCCAGCTCGGAGAACAAGCAAAACAGTCTTGCGCCCCTCTCAAGGTGATTTCCCAAACCAATGTGGGGTCGAGCAAATATGGGGCCGAAGATAAGTATGATCCAGAGGTAGGTATGAGTATTGTCCAGTACTTATCCCAGTTAGAGTACTTCCCCGTGAGTGAAGTAGCATACAAATACCAGTACGGCAAACCTCTCGTCAAACCTGAGGAGGTAAATAATCTTCCAACAAAAATGCGAAGATTGCATAACTGGTACTTGCATGCCACAAAGGCCGGGGCTAACTGGATAGTGCTGAAGGTTACAAAAAAGCATTATGGGAAAGATATGTATGACATGATATCCATTGAATTTGATGAACTATTTCAATTATTCAATCAAGACGCCTTGGACAAATCGATCATCAGTGCCTATTGTCTGTAAGTACTAATTCTATAATTAATTTAGTCTCCAGCTATCTCACCTTGTTTATTGCATGTATATAATCATACTGTAATATGCAGAATGAAGATTCTCAAATGCAGCAGAGGACAAATCTATGACATTGGCTTCATTGACCCATATTGGGTTCATCAAGCTAATCTCAAAACAAACCCCCAGGATACAGAGGATAATATAGTACACGCGTTAAGGTTTCAAGAAACCAAAAGGGAAATACTATTTCCTTACAACTTCGAGTGAGTGTTATTGTCTTGTATACACTTTCTAGTTCGCTTACTCGATGTTAAGTATATAATTGATTAGTTATGCATTCGCAGCTACCACTATATTCTGTTAATCATTCAACTTGACAAAGGGCGTGTACTAGTCATGGACTCGAAACATAAACCCCTTGAGACGTGGAAGGACACTATATCGGCAACGTTTGTGAATTTTATGATATCAAGTATTTATAACTTATTTTATTCCTTTTCTTCGCCGGGCAGCGCTTGGAAAAGGTTCACCAAAAAGGCTAGGGTTGTTTGGAAAGAGGAGCTTACATTTGAAGCACTAGATGTAAGCACCACTAGATATATCCACGCATCTCTTTGATTCTAGTTTTGATACAGTTATTATCATGCTTGATTATTATTTTGATTGAACTATGTTCTTGTAAAGTGCCTGATGCAGGGACCAGGTAACAATCTATGTGGATACTATGTTTGCGAGTTCATCCGGCAGACGTGCGATGAGAAGGGCAGAAATTTAGAGCAACTCCACGTACGTAAACAATTTCCATAGTTTTTAATTACAATCAAATTGTGTTTAGTTTCATTCATATAGGCTGACTCCTTTTTTAAATCAGATCGAACGTCGACGGGACGGTCTTCTGCCAAAGGATCGCGTACGAGCAACTCAGGAGGAATTGGCAGGATTCTTGGATGCAGAAGTCCTAGACCCAAAAGGGGAATACTATTCGGCTGTATATAGACAATAGGGATTGTACAAAGAGCAACTTTTGTATGTAGTGCATGAACTCGATCCGTGCATCGAATGTAATATTGTCATGATGATCTTCTGTAATATAATGGTTCCTTCATTGATGAGTGCAAAACACTAAATAAACAATAAATCAACCTAAATGAATTCTCTGCCGCGGCACAAAAAGTGGCGAAAATGCTGCCGCGGCAACAAAATGTGCCAAAATGAATTTTCTGTCGCGGCAGAGAAATGAGCTAAATCTCTACCGCGGCAGAAGGTTATTTGTCCCGGTTCGTGTTACGAACCGGGACTAATGCTCCACCCCCCTCGCGCTCTGACGCCGCCACATGTGCCCCCATTTGTCCCGGTTGGTGGGACAACCGGGTCTAAAGGTTGGGGCTTTAGTCCCGATTGCCCCGTCCCGGTTGGGCAACCGGGACTAAAGCCCCTTACCAACCGGGACGCATGGCACGTTTTCTACCAGTGGGAGCTGCGGCCAAGGAGCGCCTGCAGCAGGAGGCGACGGACCGCGAAGAGCAACTCGCCACCAACACGGCTTCGCGTGAGAGAGAGGTAGCCGGCAAGCTGATGGCGCTATTTCGGGTGAGTTGCTTCGTATTCCCTTTTCGGCTTCCTTGTCTTTCCTTGTTGTCTTTAATTATGTTTCTTCTATTGTTTCTTTAGATGTCGCGGGCATCGAGTTTGATCGCGGTGCTCTGGATCACGGAAGTGCTCTGGATGATGCTGCTACAGCGGTCAAAGACCGCTGCAGTACCGTGGTCGGCTCGCTTGCCAAAGCCAAGGAGGTTCTTGGGCGCTTCTACAAGAAGCTCGTCCCCAAGGGCGTCGTCCTCGAGGATTTCGATGCCTTGGCGGATGCGTTGTCGGCCGAAGCGCCTGCGGGGTACAAGCGCAAACAGAAAGGCATTGGCGCGTCCGTCGGGCTGCCAATGGCCCTGGCGTCTGGAGCGGAGCTGGATCTTCATCATGTCACCTCCCAGATGCCGACGGCTGATGACGGATCTGAGGTAGCCATCGCCATCTATGCTGCTCGCTGTAGGCGTTATGGGCTGAAGTTGATTGACTTGTTGGCTGAGTACGCTTTGAGGAAGCAGGGAGAGGCCAAGGGGAGGCAGTCCGGCTCCGAGGCTACTCATGATGCAGCTTCTTAGGTCTTATAGTTGTAGGATAGCTTTTGTTTCCTTTGTAATTATGTCTATGAACGATCCTTGTGCCACGCAGTGGATTTTTGCTGCACATAATGAATTTCCGAGTTCTTTGTTCCTTCGTCTGCTTGTTCATATCCTTGTCTTCTTTTACTCTAGGGGCCTTCGGGTGATGACCCCGTTGATACTTATCCAACACCGCAAATGCGGCCATCCCTGGATGGTGCGTTGCAACTTGTGTATCTTCGAGACCGCGTCCATAGTCTTGAGAAAGAATTGCTTGGAGTGTGTGCCAAGCCGATGTTTGGAAATTGAAGGCAGAGTGAAGCGCTGCCATAGAGGAGTATTTGATGGTGGAGTTGCGTCGTTTATCCGAACAGCTTCAATGTGAGTTTCTTGAGCTGCTTCCCTTTGTTTCGGGTGTGCCTTGTTGGACTTTCATCTTACTTTTTGCGAGTATTCCAGGTGCTAACCTTGCTCCAAGGGAGGAAAAGGAGCGTGTTGCTATTCGGATCAATTGCTTGAACCAGCAGGACATGGAGGCCGACGGGTTCTTCTGGGTGGACCTTGATCGTGTCCACCAGGTATCGCGAGTGCTTCGTCAGGTGCAGTCTTCGTTGGCGTCAGTTCTACATGTGATGTTTCCGCTGGATGGGGCACCGTCGACTTTCTCTGACCTGCTGGAAAAGTTTCGAAATTTGCATCGTGTCAGGGAACTGGTACGACATCAGCTTGTCGCGGGGGTGAAGGCCGCGCTTTCCCTTGTGCGGTTGCATCGTCCCGATGTAAATCTGTCTATTGTAGCAGATGGGACGCCTCTTCGTTTGGATGGTGGTGAGTGGGATATGCGTCCACATTATGCGGCTGTAAGGCAGCATGCCGAACAAATTGTAGATCTGTTTGAGAAGTGTGCGCGGGCTATTCTTCAGAATAGGTAGGACTTTATTCATATCGTAAGGAGGAGGTACATTGTTCGGCTGAGTAGCCTTGGCTGAATAGCCTTATTTAAAGTAAAAGAGGGAGATAGCTATGGGTGGAAGCGTCGCAGCTGTGCGACGTTCCATGGGTTGGTGTATATAACTCCAGACTCAACGTGCTTGAGGCGATAGGCGCCACCTGGGATGACTTCGGTGACGATGTAGGGTCCTTCCCATGGTGACTCGAATTTCTTCGGTCGCTCTTGCTTGAGTCGCAAGACTACGTCTCCTTCGACGAAGGACCTTGGGCGTAGCCGTCGGCTGTGGTAGTTGCAGAGACTCTGTTGGTACACCGCTGACCGAGCTGCTGCTATGTCACACGCCTCATCGAGTGTGTCGACGACGTCTTCAAGTGCGGCCGTTGATTCGGCTTCGCTGTAAGCAACGACCCGTGGGGCCTTGTGGCGTACCTTGTCGTGGTATTGCCGACGAGTACGCCATGGAGGGGTCCTCACAGTGCATGTTTAGAGACGTGGGGTAAGGCGGATGGTTGACGGGTACGAGGTAAGACAGCTTACCCAGGTTCAGATCCCACAACGGTGGCGGAATCCTACTCCTTCTATAAATCACTATAAGGGCAATACGCCGAGTTACAGAGATAGGTTCGCTGTGCGAGGTTGTATGAAGTTGTGCCCTGAAGTCTCCCATAGGCACAACTTATAGAGTCAACAGGTCCTAGGGTTACAGGGAAAAGTCCTAGCCGGACAGGTTACAGAGTCCTACACCGTCTATTACTAGTCTTGTGTATCTTGCACTCCAAGGCTCTGGGTACGCTGGTGACTCCACCGTGGCCTTTCTTTATCCGGCATGGGCCTCCCTTCTAGATCCACCTAACTGGGCCGCCCAGCAGGCCATTGGCCATGCTACCGATTATGGGCCACCCGGGTTAGTCGGATAAGAGACATGCTATTAGGATACCCATATAGCATATCCCCAACAGTAGCCCCCGGAGAACTCCGAGATCTTGCGTCGTCTTGCCTCTTCACGTGGAATGCTCCGTCTAGATGGATGTCGGCAGATCGTCAAGCAACATCTTGTAGTCCTCCCAAAGAACCGTGCAAGGTTTTCTTCGTCTTCAGATGGTAAGTCGGAGAAATGCTGAATCTTCCATCGTACTCTTCGTAGTCGGATTAAATCCGTCCATGCCGGAATCTTCGATGCGACGGCTCATCTACCCGTTTCAGCTAGGACGACGTAAGCTTAGGTCAGCGACGCCTCGTAACTCACACATGCAGAGAACGCAATAATATCCGATTTTCCCGCGCGAGCGATACAAATCGTTGGCTGTGGCGGCTCGAGACGTGGCGAAATTACCGCGCACGTTCACGAACACGTCGTCTACGAGGCAACCGTCCGATCAGCTGCACGAATCTTGATGCAGAGTATGATAAATAGTAACCGTGGGACACTTTCCTCTTTTCCCTCATTCCTCTCGCGTCATCGTCTTCTCCCTCCAGCCGCACGCCTCCTCGAGCTCTCCACGAGAAACCTCGAAAACCCTAGCTTCCACTTGCGTCAGTCGCATCCTTCCAACACTCCATGGCCAGCAGCAGCTCCTCCCCATCAATGGCGGCGTCGAGCGAAGCCACGGCGAAGCCGGTGAGATCTGTCCTTGTGCCCCCATAGGGCCTAGTCATCCCCGCATCGGCGGTGATCGAAATCACCGGCGGCGACCATAATCTGGCGGCGCTAGAACCACTGGAAGAAGAGCCAGACTCGCACAAGGGCGACTGTCGCGGCTCGGACATCACCGACCGCAACATCCAAGAGATGGTTGCCGAAGTCTACCTCCCCGCGACGGAGGGGCTCGCCTGGTGGGCGGCACCGGCCGGCGAGGTGACACCTTCTCCCCAAGCCAGAGAAATGGTGTACGTCAAGGCTTAGCTGGTACGCGGCGTTTCCCTGCCCATCTCCCACTTCTTTCTCTCCGTCTTGAACCACTACAAGGTCCAACCCCATAACCTCTCCCCCAATAGCATCTTAGTGCTTAGCAACTTCACGGCCCTTTGTGAGGGTTACCTAGGGATTAGGCCTAGGTTAGACTTGTTCGTGTACTTCTTCACTGTCAAACATGAAGCTGGACATAGTAAGGAGGAGCTTAGGAACTGCGGCACCATAAGCTTCAAAATTCGACCTGGCCGGCGGTTCCCCGACATCGTCGGTCACGAGTCCTGTAAAAAATGGCAGCGGACGTACTTCTATGGCCCCGACATTCCTTTGGCGGGCCGAGAAGTAACGTACCTGGACTTCGCAGATGGAGCCGCCACTGAAGTTTCCACATGGAGATCCCATGCCTCCCTTCCCTCCGACCTCGACGCTTCTCGTGCAATAAGGCGGATCGAATGGTTCATAGAGACGGGTTTGACCGGCTTGGACATAGCCATGTGCTGGTTCATCAGGCGAATCCAACCTCTGCAGCACCGCGCGAAGTTCAGGCACGAGTATACCAGTGATCGAAGGGATACCCTCCGGATCTCCGTGGATAACTTCTCGAGTGACTCCGTCAAGCTCCGCTTGAAGGACATCGTCAAGGTGAAGGATAAGAAGCGTGGCTTCACCATCACCACCGACATGTTCGTAGACGGCAAGTGCCCAAAGGTAGATATTTATATTCCGTGTACGACATATGCTCCAGTTTCTCCGTCTTGCCGACACTATCTTATATAACACGGTGACTTCTTACTTTACAGCTTAGCGATCTAGATGAGGACAACCTGGCTGCCCAAATGTATGATCCAAAGATGAAGGAAGTCACGGTCGTGTCTGACGACGATGTCCCGTTGGCGCGAAAGCGGAAGAGTTCCACCTCTGACGCTGCCGACAGAGGCAAGAAGAAGAAGACGGAGGGTGGAGCCTCCAAAAAGACTACTGCCGCACTGGAGGCAGAAAAGAGAAAAGCCACCGGGATTTTTGCCAAAGCACCCCCCTAGTGTAAGCTACTCATTCTCCGATATTGTCTATCTGTCTGTTTTTTTCCTGTACTTATGCATTCTGCACGTCTCAGGAAGAAAGACACGACCAGCCTCAAGAAGACATCCAAAACTTTGGGGGCTTCTAGAAATATCAAGGATATGCTGCATCACGACTCCTCCCCCGCCATCGCCCCTGCTACTACTGTTGTCAAGCCTTCCTCCGCCCCGATAAGTTCGCAAGTCCAGGAGGCACCAGGACCTTCCGCCATGGAAGTGGATTCTGGTGCCTCTATCGAACTCGCTGTTATCGGCGAACAGGTGACACAGGCGAGCACTACTCTACAAATGGCTAAAGCTCTAGCTAAGGATGCCATTGGTAGCGGCAAGGCGGTAGTTGGAGCTAGTACCTCTGCCGAAGGCGGCGTCCCCGCTCTCCAGAAACCCTTTGAGTTTCCGAAGATAGTTTACCCGGCGCTCACGCCGAGTAACACAACTCTGGTTCCTGGAGGAGTGCCGTCGTCTCTGACGTGCGGTATTGAGGATCTGCTCCGACAAGCGGATATCTTGCAAGGAAATAGCATCTCCTTTGGCAAGATGCTAGCCGAGAGCGCTACAAACCTCAAGATTATTGCACTTGTACGTTGTACTTTGCCTTTTGCATTTCATATGAGTATCCCACTGTAGCCCCCGAGGATGTAGACAGAAAACCATAGTTTTTGCATCTATATGCTCTAAGAGTGACTAAGTTAGAAAGAACTCTCCCTGTAGCCCCCAAGCATTTAGATGGAGGAAACTATTCCGACTAGATGCTTTAAGAGTAGCATACATAGTGTTTATAATTTTCAATACTGTAGCCCCCAAGTCTCTAGTTGTAACTGAATTAGTTCCGACCAGATGCTTAAAGAAAAGCGAAGCATTTTCCGAGTTAAAAATTTATACTGTAGCCCCCGGGCTTCTAATCGAGAACTGAAGTAGCTCCGACTAGATGCTTAAAGAAAAGCTAAGCATATTGCTAAGTTAAAAAACTCTTGCTGTAGCCCCCGAGCGCCTAGATGGAAAGTATCCGACTAGGTGCTCCAAGCAGACTAAACAATGGTTTAACTTTTTACTTTTTTCCATAGAACGAGAATGCTCGGAGGGGCATGGCCAACGACAAGTACCGGAAGATGCGCGCAGATCTTGAAGCCGAAAAGGGTAAAACTGCCATCTTGAAAGAACAAATCATCAAAAACAAGAGTTTGTTTTCTTTTTTGCGCATTCCGTCTTGGTTTTATGCCTTCATTCTCCGAGTACTCACTGTGTACTTTGTTTTATATGACTTTGCAGAACATGTCGTCAAGGCCAAGGATATTGTCGAGCAGTACAAGCACATCCAGCAACTAGACAGCGAGAACATAATCCTTAAGAAGGAGAGAGAAGACATGCTGAAGATGCACGAGGATTCCATGAAAGCCCTGCAGGATTCTGCCTCCACGGAAATCAATCGCTTGAAGGAGGAGCTTGCGATCTTAAAAGATCAGAAGCAAGCTGCTGATGAGCAAAACCAATGCCACAGCGAGGCGTTTAAGCTCCTCCAACAAGAGAAGGACTCCTTGGAAGACACCCTCTGGCAGGCCAAGGCCAGCATCTTCAGTAAGTTTCCTCCGCCTTGTATTTCTGTAGTCTGGATACTTAGATTTTATTGAACTCATGCGCTCATTGTCGGAATTTTCAGCTCCTATGGGCTTAACCCGCTCGCCTCCTTCGGACAAGGAATGCATGGTTCTTGTCGGCAACTTCATCAACACCGCCATCACCCAAGACAAGGAGATTGCCAAGCCCCTCTAGATATACATCAAAGCCTCGGACTCCGTGACGAAGTACTCGGAGATTCTGCGCCGAGCCCCCGAGCGTGTCACGAGCTGGAAAGCTTCATGTGCACGGGCTGGCGCAAGGATGGCGTTGTCTATGGTGAAGGAACAATACAAAGATGCCGACATCGACACGGTGACCTCTGGAATCCCCGACGTTGTGGTAGCTCTTGCATAATTGTCATATAGGTAAATTCACTATAGTTGCATTATCTAGAGAATTTACCTTATTCACAAACCTTAATTTGAAAAAGAAGAAAATTTGAAGTAGCACCTATTCACCCCCCTCTAGGTGCCCATACCATCCTTTCATGAAGGAACACTACGAAGATGCCGACATCGACACGGTGACCTCTGGCATCCCCGACGTTGATGATGACGACAAAGAGATTGATCACGAGGCCATCTTGTCATCACTCGCGGGATATGACAGCAGAGTTGCCGAGTTGGTGGACATCGACGTCTTCGTGCCTATGAACACCATCGACAGCGTCAACCAAGATTCCTCTGAGTCTCATCATAGCGCTGACGTTGAGGGTGATTCTCCGGCTGGGGACGACGCTGCTTCCAAGTCACCTGCGCCCAAAGAGTGAAAAACACTATGTAATATTTGTTTTGCCTTTGGTGTATGCGCAGAAAAAACTTGATGATGTAACTTAAGGCGGAAAACAATGGTTGTTATTTCCTTCTACTTAAGAACTTAGTTCCCAGCATGTATATATTTTTAAGCAAGTACTGGCTTATCCATTACTTTGGTTCTTATGCTTGACTTTTCATGAGTCGGAAGACTCATTGTCGGAACCATGCGCTTAGGTGATGATGCCCAATGGCACCGTCAATAACCTGAGCACAAAATCACCGACAATATGAAGGGTTCGCAGCATAGAAAACAAAAAATTTCCTATGATGAGAACAATGTACCAAGGTCTATCTATTAGATACAAACAACAGGCGGATGTATATCCGTAGAGAACATACCCTTGAAGACCGACAAAGCTTAACGAGTTCAACTCGTGGTTGATGTAGACGATCTCTTGCCGATATCAAGATCGAGAGGAAGTCCTAGCGCCGCAAATCAGCAGCGCATCCGTGCTCGCACACACGTTCGAGGCACCGAGCAACCTCCGCATCCTCGCTCCAGCGATGCAGAGGAAGCACAACTCTTTCTTTCCGAATAGCCACCGGGAACATGTATCTCGCTAGTCCAAGACCATGGGGGATAAATTCTAGAGGTGGAGAGAGATCCTTCACGAGGAGGTGTGAGTGAGAAGTGAGAGGAGGGGCTCCTTTTATAGGAGGAGGGGGCACCCAAGGGGGTGGCCGCCGGCCATGGGGGCTGCCCCCTCCCCTCCTTCATTCATGTGGGTGGACACTCCACTCACAAAATGGCCCTTCAATTTTCTCCACTCAAAAACCCACTCAAATTCCTAGTAAATTTCCACCAAATTTAATGCAAACTCTCATTAAATAAAACTCTTTTATTTTATTCAGAATTTTGTCAATTACTTTAATGACAATCATTCCCAAATAACCCCTTGCTAGAATTCTATTTCACATGCATAACCACTTTATGCAGTTTCACCCGAAAACCTGTTTCGGTATCTAGTGAAATAAATTCCTGCGCTTGTTTTTTTTTGAAAGAAAAGCGGTGAGGGAATCCCCCACAGCGAGTTTGGTTTGTGAAATAATAAGAACCCAGTTTTGCATCCGGGAGGACTTGAACTTGGGTGGCTGGGTCGTACATCCACTCCCCTAACCAAGTGAGCTAGGCTCACTTCTTCAATTCCTGCGCTTGTTCATTCTTTTGGCATGAAACTTTTTTTCCAATTGGATGTCGGTGTCTCTTAAGTGTGTCATCCTACGGTTCGTGAATAATGCGGACATGATCGAGACCCCTCTCGGATCAATAATCAGAAGCGGGATCTGGAGACCCATACTGCCTCCCACACATTCAATGATGACTTTCTTGTGATCGTCGGAACCTTTTACGCTAGTATCTTAATCCCTTTTTTTCACGATATATTACATTTCCGAGATTCGATCATCGGTATATCCATACCTAGTTTGATCTCGTTACTGACATGCACTCTTTTCTCGTTCTCGCGATATAACATTCTAGTGATCAAATCACTTGCTTGCAAGATAATCAATGTGATATCACCGAGAGGGCCCAGAGTATATGTATCCGTCATCGGGATGAACAAATTCCACTCTCTATACATGATCCTCAACATAACAGTTTATTAGTTCTGAATCCATCTTTATAATCACCCTGTTACGGTGTGACGTTTGATGTTATCAAGAAACTCTTCCGGTGTTAGTGATTGACATGATCCCATGGTCTAAGGATTAGGATCACTTCGTAAGTTGTTATAGCAATATAAACTCAATGACTTTGATCTTAATGCTATACTTCGGATGAATGTTCATCACACCATTACACTAATGTTGTGATCCATTATTAACAACATACAATGTCCATGATCAGGAAACCTTGATCATCTTGTTAATCAACAAGCTAGTTTATGAGAGAGGCATAACTAGGAACTTTCTATTTGTTTATTAAACACACATGTATTAATGTTTCTGTATTAATACAATTATAGCATGAAAAATAAACATCTATCATATACTTGGAATACACATAATAAACACTTTATTATTGCCTCTCAGGGCATATTGCCTTCACAATAAGTGCCGAAAGTCACTACTCCAGAATCCACATAAAAACGACAAAGAACGTGTAGACCAGAAAACTTAAGCTAACGCCTGTAGGCGGAATTTTCACAAGTGCAAATGCACAGCTTGTGCATAAGGGTTTTACATGATCCAAAAATTAACACTAAAGGAGGTAAAAGACTCAAAAATATGAGTGAACCAAAGAGCTTTATTTCATTCATCATATAAGAGATACATAATTAGATAAAAAATGCTAAGTGTAAAAAGGACGTAGCTGTGCTATGTTCAATGGCCGATCAAGCTCCGGGTAGTCATCATCCGGGTCACGTCGCTTAAGATTATGATCCTCGTTGGGCCTGTCCTTTAGTTCACGATTGTCAACAAGGTAGTAAGACCCATTGAGCAGCGCTTTGCTTATGATGAACGGTCCTTCCCATGGCGGGGATAATTTGTGTGACTTCTTCTGCTTAAGTCGGAGCACCAAGTCCCCCTCTTTAAACGAGCGATGCCGAACACGGCGACTATGGTAGCTGCGTAGCTTCTGCTGGTAGATGGCGGATCTTTGACATGCCAAAACGCGCTCCTCCTCTAGAAGGTCCACATCTAGGCGTCTGGATTCTTCAGCGTCATCCTCGTCGTAGGCGGCAACTCTTGGTGCATCGTGGAGGATGTCGGAAGGCAGGATGGCTTCTTCTCCATATACCATGAAATAAGGGATGTAGCCGGTAGATCTGTTGGGTGTAGTTCGTAAACTCCACAACAAATATGGCAATTCTTCCGCCCAGGCTCCACCTGCTCTATGTAGCGGTGCCTCGAGACGTGGCTTGATTCCCTCCAGAATTAATCCATTGGCTCGCTCAACCTGACCATTGGATTGTGGGTGTGCCACAGATTCAAGGTCAAGTGGGTTGCCTTTCTCCCAGCAATATGCCTCCACTTCTGTGAGTGATAAATTGCTGCCATTGTCGGTGATAATGCAATGTGGGAGACCAAATCTCACCACTAGATCTCGGACGAACCTGAGGGCAGTTTCCCCATCGAGCTTTCTAATGGGTTTAGCTTCTATCCATTTAGTGAATTTGTCAACTGCTACAAGCAGATGTGTAAACCCACAAGGTGCCGTCTGTAATGGTCCCACCATGTCCAGCGTCCAGACTGCAAACGGCCAAGTTATTGGTATTGTTCGCAGTTCTTCAACAGGAACATGTGGTTGTCGAGCATAATACTGGCATCACATGCATGTCTCAACTAGCTTGTCGGCGTCCGCCTTCGTGGTCAGCCATTAGAATCCTTGTCGGAATGCTTTTGCGACCAACGATCGAGGAGCGGCGTGATGCCCGCAATCTCCGAGATGGATTTCGCGTAGGATTTCCACACCTTCTAGCTGGGAAACACACTTTAGGTATAAACCAGTAGTGCTCCTTTTGTAGAGTTTCCCATTGATTATGGTATAACCCTTTGCTCGTCGTACTATTTACCATCTTTTGACTTTGTCGTCGGGCAAAGTTCCGTGTTCGAGGTATTCCATGAATGGTTTTGTCCAAGCCGGAGGGACCTTAGTCACCATGTTGACGAAAGAGTCGGCTCTATCCGGGTTGTCGATGTCGGCACCCTTCACAGATGGTGTGCGCAGATGCTATAGGAAAACTCCTGGCGGAATTTGTTTGTGTCCTGATCCAAGCTTAGACAGCAGATCAGCCGCCTCATTTTGTTCCCTAGGCACATACTTAACTTCGTAGCCCAAGAAGCTCTTGGCTATCTCGTCCACTTCGTCTCGATATGCCTCCATCATAGGGTTCCACGCATTCCAGGTGCCAGCCACCTGCTGGGCACCAAGTCGGAATCTCCATAGCAAATTATGCGCTTGATGCCAATATCCTTGGCTACACGTAGTCCGTGAATGAGTGCTTGATACTCCGCCATGTTGTTTGTAGCCTCGAAGTGGATCTGCAGAACGTAGTGTAGCTTGTCTCCTGTTGGTGACTGCAGCAATACACCAGCCCCCGAGCCGTTAAGCAGCTTTGATCCGTCAAAGTGCATGACCGAGTACTCTAGTTCTAGCAACGGATTAGTATCTGGCACCTTCGTCCAATCTGCAACAAAATCCGCCAAGGCTTGTGACTTGATAGCGTCGCGTCTCTTGTAGGTGATCTCGAAGGTGGCAAGTTCAATGCCCCACTTCACGACCCTTCCTGTAGCATCACTATTGTTGATGATGTCGGACAGTGGAGTCTTGCTCACCACTGTGATTGGGTGCTCCTTAAAGTAATGCCTCAGCTTCCGAGAAGCAAGGAATAGTCCATAAGCTATCTTTTGGTAGTGCGGGTAACGCTGCTTGGACTCCGTCAAGACCTCGCTCACATAGTAAACTGGTCGTTGAACTCCGTGCTCATAGCCTGGTTCCTTCCGCTCTACCACGACGACGATGCTGATAACCCGGTTGGTTGCCGCCATGTAAATTAACACGGGCTTACCAGGATCGGGTGCTGCAAGGATGGGCGCTGAGGAAACAATCTCCTTGAGCTGCTTCAATGCTGCATCTGCTTCATCCGTCCACGTGAATTTGTCCGCTTTCTTGATTAACTTGTATAGAGGCAGAGCCTTCTCTCCAAGTCGGCTGACGAACCGACTAACTGCTGTGACACAGCCTGTTAGTCGTTGAATGTATTTTAGGCATGTCGGACGGTTTATGTTCAAGATGGCCTTGATTTTCTCCGGGTTGACTTCGATTCCATGCTGGGAAACGATGAATCCCAACAATTTGCCGGCTAGAACCCCGAAGACGCACTTCTTAGGGTTAAGCATCATGTTGTATTTCCGGAGATTATCAAAGGTTTCTTTTAAATCTGAGATTAAGTCGTTTGACTTTTTAGACTTCACCGCGATATCATCCACGTAGGCGTGAACGTTCCGACCAATTTGATCGTGAAGGCAACATTGCATTGTCCGCTGGTAGGTAGCACCTGCGTTTTTCAGCCCAAAGGGCATCATGACATAGCAAAACGTGTCGTATGGGGTAGTTAACGAAGTGGCCAATTGGTCCGACTTCCTCATCTTGATCTGGTGGTATCCTGAGTATGAATCGATAAAACACAAAAGTTCCGAGCCAGCCGTCGAGTCAATGCGAGGCAAAGAAAATGGATCTTTGGGACATGCTTTGTTCAAGCCGGTGTAATCAACGCACATTCTTAATTCATTGGTTCCCTTTTTGGGACAAGTACAAGATTGGCCACCCACTGGGTGTGAAGGACTTCTCTGATAAATCTAGCCTTAAGTAACCTAGCTATCTCTTTGCCAATGGCGCATCTCTTCTCATCTCCAAAGCGTCATAGAGGTTTCTTCACTGGTTTGCATTTTGGATAAATGTTTAAGCTGTGCTCGGCAAGTTCCCTAGGTACACCTTTCATGTCGGCAGGTTGCCAGGCAAAGATATCCATGTTCTCATGGAGGAACTCGACGAGTGCGCTTTCCTATTTGGGATCCAGGTTAGTCCCAATGACGGTGATCTTGGAGGCATCGCCTACCACAAGTTCTACCGGCTTGGTCTTGATGGTGGCCTTGAACGCAGGAGCGGAGTCGGAGATCTGCTTCTTCGACACGGGAGTCTCTGAGTCATCGACCTTGCTCTGGATCTCTTTGAATTCTTCGCTGTAGAGGACAGCTTCTGCAACGGCTGCTTCGTTGATCTCGTAGTCCCTTGCCTTGGTAAATCTTCCGGATATGGTGATGATGCCGTTTGGTCCGGGTATCTTGAGCTTGTTGTAGACGAAGCATGGTTTGGCCATGAACGTGTGGAATATGTCGCGGCCGAATATGACGTGGTACATGCTCTTGAACGGGACCACCTCGAAGGTCATACGCTCTTGACGGTAATTATTAACATCGCCGAAGGCAACCTGAAGTGTAATGCACCCAAGGGACCGAGCCTCCCGACCAGGAACTACGCCATGGAAGATGGTGTTGGACCGCCTTAGGTTTGCCTCCGTCAAGTTCATTTTTTGCAGTGTATCCAGGTACATGATGTTGATGCTGCTTCCACTATCCACCATACACTTGGTGAACTCCACGCCATCAATCAAGGGGTTGATGACCATGGCATACTGGTTCTCCGTGGGTATAAGGTCTGGGTGGTCCGTCCTAACCCAAGTTATTGGAACCTCCGACCAATGCAGGTACTGGGGGACTGGGGGGAGAGTAGCCATCAGGATTCTCAGAGAGGTCTTCTGTTGTCGGACGGTGGGGGTGCCAAGGAAAGTGTGGTAGACTGGGGCCTTCTTTGCGAAGGGGTTTTTGCCCTTGTTGTCGCTCTTGGCGGCATGCTTGCGGTCAATGTCCTCGTCTATGTCACTTGAATCCTTGGACTCCTCCACCTTCTTCTTCCCCTTGCCCTTGCCTCGCGGTCTGTTCTTGCGACTTCATTGTAGACGGACTCCGGGTCTTCCTTGAGGTCGTTGACGAACTTGCAGTGTCGATTGGTATGGGTGGCCTTGCCGTTGACGTCGAGGTGTACGAGGCATGGCATATCGCAGTACTCCTCGTAGGTTTGGGGAACGCGGAGCGGCGCCGAGGTGGTTTCACTTCCTCGTTGCGGTCCACGACCAGCTACCCTTCCTCGGCCACGTTGTCCGCCCTCTCCTCGTCCTGCAAAAGTCATAGCGACCATGTCGGTAGATTGCTTTTCTTCCGGAAAGGTATTCCGCTTTGTACTGCTGTTCCTCCAAGCCTGACTTGGAACGGCCGTTGCCAGCAAGGATCCATGAGCATCATCGTCGGCAGCTGCGAACTCACTAGCCAACTGAATCATCTGGTTCAAGTCAAGCTGGTGATTGTCCTGCAAGCGCTTCAGCTTATGTCGGAGCAACGTGCCCCTTTCCAACCCATCGATGAAGGCAGCCATGGCGGTCTGAGTGTGCACTCATGCGCAGGAATTCTTCATGTTCAGATAGCGGGAGAGGTAGGCGCGAGATGTCTCGTCTTTCTCTTGCACGCACCGTTGTACATCGCCCACAGTGCAGGGGCGCTTGTATGTACCCTCAAAGTTCTTGGTGAACGCTTCTTGCATGTCCAACCAGTTATAGATAGATTTCTCCGGCAAGTCGTCGATCCATTGACGGGCCGTACCTGCCAACATTAACGGGAGGTACCGTGTTGCCGTAGTCCTACAGCCAAGTGGCTGGCTTGGCGGTGCCGTCATAGGGCTTGATGGTCTTGTCAATCCGAAAACCTTTGGGGTAAGTTGCGGACCGTATTGCAGGTCCAAAGCAACGCGGTCCCAGGTATGGTACTTCCCGGGCCTCGTGGATCTTGTCGATCCGTGAACTTGCATCGTATGGCTCCGGGTTCTTCTTCTTCTTGTCAAAAGGGGATGGGCTGCGTGAACGACGCGGGCCTCCTCTCCCATGGTGACTGCTTGGTGGTGACGGAGGCGGAGGTGGCGGTGGGTTAGCCTTCTTGTTGTTACCCTCCTGCGACGCTTCATGCCTGTTACGATTGCTTGTCGGACGCGGAGGGTCATGGCGCGACCTGCTCTTATGTCCTTGGTTGCGCACTCAGTCATGACGGGTCTGCTCCGTGTTGTCGCGGATGACGATGCCACACTGCTTTGGTGGGGGCATATCCGTATGATGGCGATCTTTGTAATCTTCGCGATGTTGGGGAGATCGGGGCGGTTGCGATGGGCTACGAGGTCGGGCCTTTTCTCCGTGGTCGGAGGATATGGGGATGGCATCCTTCCTGTTATGTGCATCCCTCCGTCTTCGCTCTGATGAATCCGTCTGGGACCTGACATCAAGAGGAGATATGTCCCTTAGCGGTTTGTATTGGCTAGACTGGCAGAGCGCTGGGTTAGACTCAAGCCTCTGAGAGGTGGCCTTTTCCTGCTGCTTCATCGCCTTGGCCACGAGGTCATAGACCCGTTCCACTACCTCAGGCGATCTATCCTGCTCCAGAAGGGTCTTGGAGACGGCGAGGTTAAGGAGTGGGGTGGGCATCACCTGCTTGCCTTCACTGTCAATGTATGGCTTGGATTTTGCCTGCTTCGAGGGAGCCCATCCTAGGTTGCGCCGTACACCAGGATCGTTGATGACGCGAGCCAGAGCTTTCTTAGCCTTCTGCTGCTGTAGCAGAGTCTTGTACTCGGCCTCCATTGCTCTAGCTTTTCTATGGACTTCTGCGCGTTGATCACATCTCGATCTAGTTTATCGCCTTGCTCCGCGATGGCTTGCGCCTCCTCCAATAGCTGCTGGCGCTTCTCATCAAGTTGGTTCACGTTCCGGATATGAGCAACGGTCAGTGGCTCGACGAGGAGATTGCCGTACATTACTCTATCAGCTGGAGTAAGTTGGGCTGCTGCAGACGTGGATGCTGGAGGCGGCAAGTTTGCGGTGTTGTTGTTGCTCGGGCCGGTGCCGAGTTCCTGCGGCTGCTGCACTGGGTTGGGCGGAGGAGGCATGACTTTTGCGCGATCATCGTCAGTAGCAATAAGTGGCCCATTCCCCTTTTCCAGCGCCGTAGGCGGATCTTGTCCGGGTTGATCTTCATTCATCGTCGTCCCAATGGTGACGAACACCCCTCGAGACGTGATGGTGTTGTTGGCCTGCTCGTCGTGCGTGTACTCCTCCTCCATCTCCTGCATAGCGGAGTCTAGCTCTTCTGGACTAAAGTCTATCTCCTCTGAATCTTCACTGAAATCAGCATAGAGTGCGTCAATGACAGAGTCGGAGGGTGCGAGGATATCCTCGATGACGGACGGTGGAGGTGCAACGGGCTCAACGATGACTGGAGGTGGTGGTGCTGCTACGACAATGGCGGCGGGAGGAGGTGGCGTCGGCTGCTGACCCGGAGGTTCTCCGTCACTGAGCACGAGCTCCTTCAGGGCTGCCGCATCAGCTGCCACGTAGCTGTTGACGGTGCTCACCATCTCTTCGAGGGTAAGGCGTCCTGTTGCCTGCTGCCGTCTTAAAGAATGTCGGAGAAGCGTGTCACGGTCCAGTCCTTCCACGAAGTGATACAGAGCGTTATCATTGGGGTAGTGGGCTAGGTAGGCTCGTATATGGAGCCACCTGGCCAGGTAATCGCGAGGGTTCTCGCCCTCTCTCTGAATGCAGCGCGCCAGAACGAAGATGGTAACCACGCCAACGAACTTGGATCTCTGCTGTCCAGACGCACGGACTAAGCCGGCGGATTTGAAGTGATCTTCCACCTTTATGTCCTGCACAGGGGCGGTTTGGGTGGGCCTTGAATTTTTTCGAGCTTTGTCCGCAAACTCCGAAGAGATACCCGACATCGATCCTTCCACGAACTTATCCTGCCCGTACGCGGTCCATGCGGGTCTTGATGCTCCTCCGACTCCCAGGGAACTAGTGCCCGAGTCGGTTTCGCTGACGAAGAGGTGGATGTCTCCGATAGGAATGATCGAACACCGTATAGGGATCCAGAACTCGTCTGGAGGGACAATCGGAACGTTGCCGGAGAAGAGAACACGGCCGATGGCTACGGTTTCGCCAATTCTCGCGAAGATATTGGTCCTCGCCTGCTGAAGATCCTGGAACGCCTCTTGCCTAGGTTCAGATCCCACAACGGTAGCGGAATCCTACCCCTGCTATAAATCACTATAAGGGCAATACGCCGAGTTACAGAGATAGGTTCGCTGTGCGAGGTTGTATGAAGTTGTGCCCTAAAGGCTCCCATAGGCCCGACTTATATAGTCGCCAGGTCCTAGGGTTACAGGGAAAAGTCCTAGCCGGATAGGTTACAGAGTCCTACATCGTCTATTACTAGTCTTGTGTATCTTGCACTCCAAGGGTCCGGGTACGCTGGTGACTCCACAGTAGCCTTCCTTTATCCGGCATGGGCCTCCCTTCTGGATCCACCTAACTGGGCCGCCCAGCAGGCCATTGGCCATGCTACCGACTATGGGCCACCCGGGTTAGTCGGATAAGAGACATGCTATTAGGATACCCATATAGCATATCCCCAACATACCTCAGCTGGTAGCACGGCTTCGGCTCCGTGCACCATGAAGAAAGGCGTGTACCCAGTTGAGCTATTTGGTGTTGTGCGCAGGCTCCACAGGACCGAGGGTAGCTCTTGTGTCCAGGCTCCTGCGAGTCGCTCGAGTGGGCTCAATAGGCGCTTCTTGATGCCATCAATGACGAGGCCATTGGCCTTTTCGACCTGCCCGTTCGTTTGTGGGTGCTCCACGGAGGAGTATGTGATGTTGATTCCGAGGTCTTCACAGAAGTCCTGGAATTCTTTGGAGATGAAGTTCGACCCATTGTCGGTGATGATGCTATGTGGCACGATGAACCCGTAGAAAATGGATTCAAAGAACTTGACGGCAGTTTTGCCCTTTTGGTTAGTGACGGGCATGACCTTAATACACTTGGTGAATTTGTCGACTGCGACCAGGAGGTAGACGTGACCTCCTTTCGAGGACCTTGGTAGTTTGCCGATCATGTCTAGCTCCCAATGGGCAAAGGGCCAGGCCAAAGGTATGGTCCTGAGCTCTGATCCGGGTGGGTGCGGTTTATCTACGAACCTTTGGCATCCGTTGCATCTTCAGACGATGTCCTTGGCGTCGTTCATGGTCGTTGGCCTGTAGAATCCGGCTCGTAGAGCTTTCGAGACAAGGCGCGGATGCCCGCATGATGGCCGCAGATGCCCTTGTGGATGTCTTGGAGGATGGTTTTTCCATCACCGATGGTGATGCACCTTTAGATTACACCCGAAATGATGCGATTGTACAACTCGCCATTGATGATGGTGAAGCCCTTGTACCGGCGAGATATGCGCCGGGCGTCTGTTGGGCTATCGGGCAGTTCGTTGTCTATCAGGTACCTGAGGTAAGGTCGTGTCCAAGTTTCTTCGACTGCCATGACCTGCATTAGGTTGACCGCTGCGATTTCTGTGTTGAGATTTTCGGGTCCTTCCTGTCCTTCGGGTAGCGCAGCTCCCGAGTGCTCTGCCTCTTTGGGTGATCCCTTTGGGAATTTCCGCTTGATGGATGGCACGAAGATCTGTTCGAGGAACACATCTGGTGGTACTCGTGCGTAGGTGGAGCCGATGTTGGCGAGTCTGTCGGCCTCTTCGTTGCTTTCTCTCCCAACGTGCCGAAGCTCGCAGCCATCAAAGTCTCCTTCGAGTGCGTTGTGGAGTGCGCGGTACGTGATCATGTTGGCGGTGTGTGCGTCGCACTCGTTCATCGTCTGCTGGACGACGAGGTTCGAGTCTCCGTAGATGACCAGGCGCGTTGCGCCGTAGATCTCTGCCATTCTCATGCCGTGGATGAGGCCTTTGTATTCATCCTCATTTGGAAGCTCGAAATTTCATCTGGAGGACGTACTTCATCTTGTCGCCCTGCGGGGAGGTCAGTATGACCCCAGCTCCTGCTCCGGCCTCGCGCTTGGAGCCATCGATGTGCATCGTCCATGACTGTGTCATGTCCGGCGTGTCTGGCAGTTGTAATTCAATCCAGTGGACGAGGAAGTCCGGAAGGACCTGAGACTTGATCGTATGGCGCTTCTCGTAGACAATGTCTAGGGGTGACAGCTCGATGCCCCAAGGGGCTACACGTCCTGTGGCCTCCGGGTTGTTCAGGATGCTGTTCAGTGGTGCCTCATTGAGTACAATCACCTGGGGCTCCTGGAAGTAGTGGCTCAGCCGACGAGCCGTCATGAACACGCCATAGGCGAGTTTCTGGTAGTGAGGGTACCTCTGTTTTGTCGGCGTCAATACCTCGCCGAGGTAGTAGATTGGGCATTGGACCCCATGGTTCTTGCCTTCTTCGGGTCGCTCGACCACCAATACGGTGCTTACCACCTGATGTGTGGCTGATATGTACAGCAGTAAAGGCTCGCGCTCCTTTGGTGTGACCAAGACGGGTGAGGTAGAGAGCAGCCACTTTAGATCTTCGAATGCGTCGTCCTCCTCGGGCGTCCACTCGAATTTGTCTGCCTTGCGCAGCTGCTGATAGAACGGTAGAGCTTTTTCGCCCATGCGGCTGATGAACCTGCTCAATGCCGCGATTCGCCCGGCAAGCTGCTGGACGCCCGTGAGGTTCTTCGGCTTCTCCATGGCCATAATGGCCCGGATTTTCTTCGGGTTCGCCTCGATCCCTCGCTGGGAGATGAAGTAGCCTAGCAGCTGACCAGATGGAACGCCGAAGGCGCATTTTTCTATGTTCAACTTGATCTTGTATCGATCGAGGTTATCAAACATCTCGCGGAGATCGTCGATTAGCGTCTTGGCCTCCCTTGTTTTGATGACTATGTCATCGGCATATACTTGTATGTTGCGGCCGATCTGGTCCTTCAGGCATGCCTGCATGCACCGTTGGTACGTGGCGCCTGCGTTCTTCAGCCCGAAGGGCATTGTGTTGTAGCAAAACACTCCGAACGGCGTGATGAACGTTGTTTTCTCCTGATATTCGACCTTCAGTCGAATAGGCGTCGAGGAAGGTGAGTTTTTCGCATCCTGCAGTCGAATAGATGATCAGATCGATCCGAGGTAGAGGGAAGTGATCCTTCGGCAGTGCTTGTTCAGCGATTCTAAGTCCACGCACATCCACAGGATGTCCATGTCCTTATTGGGGACCATCACGATGTTGGCGAGCCACTCGCTCTCCTTGATTTCCCTAATGAAGTTTGCGTCGACTATTCTGTTGACTTCTACTCCGATTGCATCGGCCCGTGGTTCGGACAGTCGTCGGATGGACTGTTTGACGGGCTTGGCATATGGAAAGACGTTGAGTGCGTGCTCGGCGAATTCCTTGGGAACTCCTGGCATTTTCGTAGGACACCAGGTGAAGATTTCCCAGCGCTCACGGAGGAATTCGATAAGCGCGCTTTCCTATGCGGAGCTGAGGTCGTTGGCGATCAGTGCCGTCTTGGATGCATCCGTCGGATGACCTGCACCTTCTTTGTGTTGACAGTGGAGTCGAAAAACATGTCTGGTGCGTTCTGTCTTGCGACTGGGGGTGCCCCGTTCTCCGTCACCTCATGGAGCCTTACGAGCTCCTCCTGCATGCCGAATGACTGGGAGATTCTGTTGAAGTTCCTGTCGCAGTGCTCCAATCGGGTGAAGCTCCCGGGGACCATGATGACGCCCCTGGGTCCTGGCGTCTTGAGTAGCAGGTACGCATAGTGTGGTACTGCCAGGAATCGTGCGAATGCTACACGCCCGATGATGGCGTGGTATTGTGATGGCCAGTCCACCACTTCGAACTCGAGTCGCTCACACCGGAAGTTGTCGGGCTTGCCGAAGATGACGTCGAGCCATATTTTTCCTAGGGGAATACACCCTTCCCTGGGACGATGCCATGGAATGTTGTATCAGATTGTTCTAGGCTGCATAGTGGGATCCGCATTGCTGCCAAGGTGCTGGCGAAGATCAGATTGATGCAGCTGCCGTCGTCCATGAAGACGCGGCTCATGTCTTACCTGCCGATCTGCGCCTTGAGCACCAGGGCAGCATGACCTAGGCGAGGCCTGGCAACGGTGATCCGAACGGCTGAATGTGATGCAGGACTCTGATCTGCTGAGGTACTCAGGGATGGCGGGTGGAGCGGTCACGGCCAGGTTAATTTGGCAGGTGATTTTCTTCTGCACCCTTTTTGTTGGGCGCCCTTTCTGGATCCTCAGCAATCCTTTCGGTGCGGGGTACCCGTGCCCACTGTTATTCTGCGCGGGTGCGATTGGGTGGTTCGGAGGTCCCGCGGGTGGTGGTGGAGGAGCTCCATGTGAAATCTCGCTTGGTGCGGGTGCGTTCCCATATCCAGGGTTCGAGGCTTGCTCCCTCATTCGGGCCATGCTCTCGCTGAGTTTCTAGAACTTGCAGCACTCCTTGAGCATGTGGCTTGCCTTATTCTTTCCATCCTGCTTGTCGATGTAGAAGTGGATGGTGCATGGACCCGATAGTTTGTCATATGCTGAGGGTCCGTCGTCACGGCCACGGCGTTGCCATGACTGCGTTGGGCGTCCTCCGTCACAGAAGATGCTTCCACCGTATCCACCGTTGCTGCGGTTGCCATCGCTGGGGCGATCGGTGTAGCCAGCCGCGACCATGTCGGGTCCATCGCGATCGTCGTAGACGCGCGATCTTCTCTTGCTACGGAGTTCATGTCACCGGCCATAGTCGTCTTCCTCCTCCGAGTGAGCTCGGTGGACGGAGTCCTCGCTGTCGGCCCACCTGTTTGCGATGTCAATGAGGTGGTCGAGTGTCTTGGGCTTGACGCGCCCAAGTTCTTCTTTGAAGTCCTGGCGTTTGACGCCGTCCTTGAAGGCGTCAATAGCTCTGTCCTCAGAGATGTGCACCGTGGAGTTCTTGGTGTTGGAGCAGCGCAGTATGTACGAGCGAATGGATTCGGCTGTTCGTTGGGTGCAGGCCCGCAGCTCCTCGATCGAGGCAGGCCTCTTGCTGGTGCCCTTGAAGTTTCGGACAAAACTATATGCCAGCTCCTCCCATCTTCGGATGGATCCCGAGGATAGGCTGCTGAGCCATATTCGGGCTGAGCCTGTCAGCTGCAGCTGAATGCATTGCATGGCGGTTTCCTTGTTCCCGCCATGTAGCTTGACGGACGACAGGTGGTCGCTGAGCCAGGACTTGGGGTCTTGTGTGTTGTCGAACTTCGGAGTGTCCGAAGGAAGCTTGAAGTTTCGCGGCATCCGTGTCCACCGAACAGATCTGCTGAAGCATCGGGCTCCGCAGAGTTCTCCTTCGTCATCATCCTCCTCGGATCCATACGAGCATACGCGCTTGGCGCGTGCCTTGTCTATCTTGCGTTGTGTTAGCTCGCTTCGAGCGTCGGAGTCGCGGCTGCGACGGTGCGAGCTTTTGTGCCTTCGGGGAAGGTCGTGCTCTTCATCTTCGGATGAGGTCGTGGGAATGCGGTTGAACCTGACCGCGGACTTCTTATTTGGTTCCGTAGGAGCTTCTCCGTGGAGCGCAGCTCCAATGAGTCCGAGTCCGGTAAGCGCGGACTTATGGATGGCCCTTTTCGGGTCCCCTTCCGGAGGTGGATGGGACGCGAGGTACGCAGTGGCCGCCATGATTGCGGCTTGCAATGTCTTCGGGAGGACGTTGCCGTCGGCGTCCCTCTCCATGAAGGACACGTTGAGGGTCCGAGTGACCTCGCGATGTGCCTTGGGATCCATGTTCTCTGTGCGAGAATGGTGCTTGTTGCCATGGTCACCGTGTGAGATGGAGCCGATGCCCATGGCGGAAAGCGCAGCTCGCTGCGCGTTGGACTCCGAGGCTGCTTGCTTGCGCTTGTCAAGCACCTCTTGCATCTGCACCTGCTTCTTGCGCTCCTCGATTAGGAGCATGTGGTATCCCATCAGCAGGAATTGTGAGGCATTTGCGGGCAGGATCTTGTTGCCTGCTACGGCTTCGCGTGCTTGAGCCCATCCCTCCTCATTAAGGTGAATGACCCAATTGGTGTAGTACCTGTTGGGTGGGGGGGACTGGCTTCTTCTGTTTCCGCCATTTCATCCCTGTGGGTTAGGCGGCGGGTTGGGAGCGTGGTGTTCCGCGTTGCTTTGGATGACTATGGCGTATTGGTAGTGCTCATAGATTGGATCGCTGCTGCCGCAGCTTTCGGATTCGGAACCGTACACTAGTGGAAAAAGGGCTATCCATTCGCGACCCCTCAGAGCATTTGTCCCGGTTGCGCCACCAACCAGGACTAATGCTGGCACGCGTCCCGGTTGGAGCGGGCACGGGGCCAGGGGCATGCGTCCCGGTTGGTAAGGGGGAATACGTCCCGGCTGGAGCCACCAACCGGGACTAAAGGTTTGGCCACAGCCACGTGGCGTGGCACGCAGCTTTAGTCCCGGCTTCTGGCTCCAACCGGGACTAAAGACCCCCTGCCCCAGCCCCCTCTGCCTCCACTCTGTTTTTTCGAATGGTGGAAGGGTGAGGGGGTGTGCTAGTTTTTTCTCATGCATGCATTGAAGGTGTTTGTTGAAATGTTTGAGTGAATAATCCCGTTGAATTTCTCATAGAACAAAAATATAGAAGGTGTCCGAGACGCACTTGAGCTTTCTCCTCTTTATTTCCCTCCATCGAGGTTAGCAATCTTATCTTTTCTACGTCATTGATACAATTCATGTGTCGGTGTGAATTGGTTATTTCACTATTTATGATGTCCTGTTTTTTGAAAAACTTACTTATATGATCCAGATGAACGGTCGGGAATGGATGTACGGCGACCGGCGCGTAGCCGGGTATATCAAAGGAGTGGATAAATTTATCGATGTGGCTACGGCAAACAAAGAGAATGGATTTATACGTTGTCCATGTGTTCAATGTCGGAACAACAAGGAGTACTCTTCCTCGAAAATCATTCGCGGCCACCTGATTATGAAAGGTTTCATGCCCAACTATAATTGCTGGACCAAGCACGGGGAAAGAGGGGTTATGATGGAAGATGGTCAAGAAGAAGATGATGATAACAACTATCATCATATGTTTCCTGAATACAGTGATACTGAAATGGAAGACAATGGAGAGGAAAGAGGTGAAGAACGGGCATCAGATGAGCCGGCTGATGAACTTGGTAGGGTCATTTCTGATGCAAAGCGAGACTGTGAAACAGAAAATGAGAAGTTGAAGTTAGAGGGCATGTTAGAAGATCACAAGAAATTGTTGTACCCAAATTGTAAAGACGTCAGCACAAAGCTCGGTACCACACTGGAATTGTTGCGATGGAAGGAAGAGTGTGGTCTAACTGACTCCTCATTTGAAAAGATGCTGAAAATAATGAAGCCAAAGTTTACAAAACGTAACCAACTTCCCGAGAGTACCTACGAAGCAAAGAAGACTCTCTGTCCTCTCGGATTAGATGTGCAAAAGATACATGCATGCATTAATGACTGCATCTTCTACCGCGGTAAGGAGTATGAGAATTTAGATAAATGCCCGGTATGCAATGCGTTGCGGTATAAGATCATACGAGATGACCCTGGTGATGTTGAGGGAGAGCCCCTCCGGAAGAGGGTTCCTGCTAAGGTTATGTGGTATGCTCCTATAATACCAAGGTTGAAACGCATGTTCAGAAACAAAGAGCATGCCAGGTTGTTGCGATGGCACAAAGAAGACCGTAAGAAAGACGGGAAGTTGATACACCCTGCTGATGGGTCACAGTGGAGAAAAATCGAGAGAGACTTCCCAGACTTTGCAGGTGACGCAAGGAACTTATGGTTTGGTCTAAATACGGATGGCATGAATCCTTTTGGGGAGCAGAGCTGCAGTCACAGCACCTGGCCCGTGACTCTATGTATCTACAACCTGCCTCCTTGGTTGTGCATGAAGCGTAAGTTCATTATGATGCCAGTGCTCATCCAAGGCCCGAAGCAACCGGGCAACGACATTGATGTGTACCTTAGGCCATTAGTTGAAGAACTCTTACAGCTGTGGGGCAAACCAGGTGTACGTGCGTGGGATGAGAACAAACAGGAGCCATTTGATATACGAGGGTTGTTATTCGTAACCATCAATGATTGGCCTGCTCTTAGTAACCTTTCAGGACAGATAAACAAGGGATATAAGCCATGCACCCACTGTTTAGATAAGACCGAAGGTACATATTTGCATAAATGCAAGAAGGTTGTGTACCTGGCGAATTGACGATTTCTTCCGACCAATCATCCCGTAAGAAAGAAAGGCAAGCATTTCAAAGGTGAGGCAGATCAACGGAAGAAGCCTGAACTCCCTGCTGGTGATGATGTATTTGGTATGGTCAAGGACATATAAGTAATCTTTGGAAAGGGTCCCGACGGTCAATCAGTTCCGAACGACGTCGCTACAGGACAGGCACCCATGTGGAAGAAGAAATCTATATTTTGGGGGCTGCCATATTGGAAAGTCCTGCGTGTCCGCTCTTCAATCGACGTGATGCACGTGACGAAGAATCTCTGCGTGAACCTGCTAGGATTCCTAGGCGTGTATGGGAAGACAAAAGATACACCTGAAGCACGGGAGGACCAAAAAATTATGAAAGACCCAAAGAATATGCATACACATAATAAGACGGATAAAGGGCGTCACTTAAGTCGTTCCAGCTATGCTCTTACCCAAGCAGAGAAGGAAATGTTTTTTGAAGTCCTTTACAGTATCAAGGTGCCGTCGGGGTTCTCATCTAATATAAAGGGGATAATAAATATGGCAGAGAAAAAGTTCCAAAACCTGAAGTCTCATGACTGTCACGTGATTATGACGCAGTTGCTTCCGATTGCATTGGGGGGGCTTCTACCGGAAAATGTTCGAGTACCCATTGTGAAGCTGTGTTCATTCCTCAATGCAATATCTCAGAAGGTAATCAATACAGATATTCTGCCATGGTTACAGAAGGATGTGGTACAATGTCTTGTTAGTTTTGAATTGGTGTTCCCACCATCCTTCTTCAATATTATGACACATCTCCTGGTTCATCTAGTGGAAGAGATTGCCATTCTCGGTCCGGTATTTCTGCACAATATGTTCCCCTTTGAGAGATTCATGGGAGTCTTAAAGAAATATGTTCATAACCATGGTAGACCAGAAGGAAGCATCTCCAAGGGATATGGAACAGAGGAGGTCATTGAGTTTTGTGTTGACTTTATTCCTGACCTTAAGCCGATTGGTGTTTCTGACTCGCGGCATGAGGGAAGACTAAGTGGAAAAGGCACGCTGGGAAAGAAAGCAATGATATGTAGGGACGGTGATTCTTTCAATACCGCACACTACACAGTTCTACATAATTCCACCTTGGCAGCTCCGTATATTGAGGAACACAAGAATATTGTACGCTCCAAAAACCCGGGGAAGCCTGAATCATGGATTACAGATGAACACATGAAGTCTTTCGGTGGTTGGATGCGGACACATCTCTTAAATGACACCATTGTTGGAGATCAGCTATACTTGTTGGCCGCGTCACCATCTTCTACTGTATTGAATTTCCAAGGGTACGAAATAAATGGGAATACATTCTACACGATCGCCCAAGATAAAAAGAGCACCAGCCAAAATAGTGGTGTCCGCTTTGATGCAATAGACGAGAATGGACAAAAGGACACATATTATGCTTACATAGAGGAGATATGGGAACTAGACTATGGAGTCTCCTTTAAGGTCCCTTTGTTTCGCTGCAAATGGGTCAACCTGAATGGGGAAGGGGTAAAGATAGACCAGTTGTACGGAATGACAACAGTGGATCTCAACAATCTTGGTTATAGAGATGAACCATTCGTCCTAGCCAATGATGTGTCTCAGGTTCTATGTGAAGGACATGTCCTCCAGACCGAAAAAAAGAAAAAATATGCAAACGAATATGTCATATGATGAGCCAAAGCGTCACATAGTTCTTTCAGGGAAAAGAAACATCGTGGGAATCGAGGACAAGACAGACATGTCAGAAGATTATAATAAGTTTGATGAAATTCCGCCCTTCACAGTGAAAACTGACCCAAGCATTCCGTTAAGTGAAGAAGATGCTCCATGGTTACGTCTGAAGCGGTCATAAAGAAATTACATATGCCAAGAAGTTCATGCTCATATTATGTAATATCTTTCGCTGTTTGTGGCCTTTAGTCCAGATTTTGTAGTCTCAGTTTTTAATATTAATAAATGTCTTGAGTGTTAGTCCCGTTTTGTGGCTGGACCGGGAGTGCCTCTATGACAAGTTTCTCGGAGATGCCGGAGGACTGGGCTCCGTCGGCATCTCCCTGAAACTGGCCGCAGTGGTGTCCCTGCTCTCGAAAACCATCTTGGAGCTTGTAACTTCACTAACTATATCACTACGCCTGGGAGCTAACTAATTTCACATATTAGGGAGTGCCTCTATGACCAGTTTCTCGGAGATGCCGGAGGACTGGGCTCCGTCGGCATCTCCCTGAAACTGGCCGTAGTGGTGTCCCTGCTCTCTAAAACCATCTTGGAGATGCCTCAAACTGGCTGGAGGACTGGACTCAGAAGGATGCCTATTTATAGTACAAGCAGCTCGGCATAATGTCTACACTCACGACATAATGTCGACACTCACCCCTATTATTAGTGCTGACTCATCTTTAGTCCCGGTTGGTGTCTCCAACCGGGACTAAAGGTTCATCTTTAGTCCCAGTTGGTGACACCATCCGGGACAAGGTACAAGCCGCACGACATAATGTCGACACTCACTCCTATTATTAGTGTTGCCTGGCCCACTCTGTCGCAATCCCTTCAGTCGCGGTTGGTTTCTCCATAAAGATGAACCCTCTCTTTATATAGGCATTTCCCTCTATTTATTATGTAACACTCAAGACATTTATTAATATTAAAAACCGGGACAAACCGGGACTAGCTAACACTCAGGACTAAAGCCGCCCCCTTTAGTCATAATCATGCCTAGTCCTATAGTACGCAGCTTCATGGTCTTCATCGTCGTCGTCATCATCATCGTCATCGTCACCTGCGACTCCGGGGATCCTCAGCCCATCCATGGCATATACCAGGGGCCATTCCAGCCTCGGATTCACGGCGGGTGGGAGAGGGGTCTCCTGGAAGACGATGCCGCTACCGCCGGGACAGTGTGGGGCCTGTGGCGGGTGGACTCGTGGGCACCGTAGGCGAGGATGGTCTCCCCCGATGATGTAGCGCATCACTCCGATGATAGTACGGTTCGCCCACCACAGACGACGGCCGGCTTCGTTGTGGTTCACCGGTGGCGGGCCGTCACCCTCATACCTGGCGAGCTCCCTTTCCCTCCTATTAGTGAAGAAGGCATTCCAGGTGTCGTAGTTGTCGGGATCCCACTAGGGATCCATCCGCTGCTCCGTCGTGAGCTCGTGGTAGAAGTGGTTTGTGATGGCCGCCTAGCGAGCGAAACCTTGAGGGATAGGAGGGACAGGAACCCCTCCAGCGCTCAGCATCCAGCCGGTGGGCGGCCGGTAGCCCGACGGACAAGGGTAGTTGGAGGCACACAGCGCCTCGGTCTCCTCGAGGGTCAGAATGGACCAGTAGGCGTTGTCCATTGTTCTAAGAGAGGAAGGTGTGGATCTGTGGATAGCCATGACACGATCACCCTAAATATAGAGGGAAAGGGCGGGAAAACTTGGCGTGAAGCTTTGGGAAATGGCGGGAAATATCTTTAGTCCCGGTTAGTGACTACATCCGGGACTAAAAGCTCTAGTAGAAAGGAAAGGGCGGGAAAACTTGGTGGGAAGAGGTGGGAAATGGTGGAAAATATTTTTAGTCCCAGTTTGTGTCAACACCCGGATTTTTCAATCCTAGATGCCTGTTATGCCATACATCGCAATCCCAGGATTACCATTTTTGCGAGACATAACAGAATTGGATACCATAGTACTTCATCCATTACAACGATACATAAGTTCTTACACAAATAGGGATCTCATGATCCAGTCCTTAATACAACATCAAGCAGCGGAATACGGCATAATAACGGTAGCGTAGGCGAGGCTCCATCTTCGGGGTCACAGGCAATGCTGACGATGGGAGATGATCCTAGTTGTCGTAACCGTCCTGGGTCCATCCTCCAGGTACTCCTCTTCATAGTCTGGCCATGGGAATAGCCAGGGACAAAGCCATGAGTACTCTTTAAGTACTCGCAAACTAATACTAACAATAAAGAGGGGTTTTTGGATAATAGGACACTAGGCTCTAGGGTTGTTTTGCAAAAGCCAGATTTATACTACTAAGTTCCAAAGCTGGTCACAATTTTATAACTCCTAAGTGGGATCTTGTATTTCCAGTCACAACTCTATTGTGGTCAAGTCAAAGTCTCAGGTCGTTCACAAGTCATTTTGAAAAGTCTGACGGGGGAACCGTATGGCCACTCCAACTGTCCATAACCGCGGACGCGGCTATTCGAATAGTTTGACACTCTGCAGAGATTGTACACTTTCACCACAACATTCGATACATCCGTCAGGAACAAATCCTGAATTCACCATACTCAGTATGCGGATAATCAATCCTAACCTTCCATTTACACTCCCTAGTATAAGCACCTCTCCTGTGAGTTTGGCCTCCCAACCATGACCACTGTCATCTTGGGTACTGCACAGGTGGACAATCTTCACAAGGTAGCCTCAGCTCAGACCTTGGTCGTGAGGGAACTAATACTAAGGTATATAAGTTTCCAGTCAAGCCCTACCCAATATTCGGGTATTGTGTTTGTACGATAAAATTGGAATGGTATCGCATCCAGACAACCATCAGTTTTATAAAGGGCTAAGGCTCATGCCTCAACATTTTCATCACCAAAATCATCAAGTGTTTGGAAACACATGTCCTAAACATTTCAATAGAATGATCCATCATTCCAAGGTTTTCATAACCATTTTTCCACCAAGTATTCCCATCTAAAGTTGATCAAGTTTTATGCTTAGCACTAGCATCTACAGGTGGGGTAGTACTAATAGAGGGGTGGTAACTAGTGGAGTTGCAACTAAGTCCAATCTTATATCATAAGCTGATATCAAGGTTTCTAGCTGAGGCCAAATTTTAATCTTCTTTATGCAACCTTCAGCACAACTGTCTAGTCTCTACCAAACTTCTTGGGTAGCCTCTAAGTAAGCTTTGATAAGGAAATAGAGTAAAAAGCTTGCCATAAAACTAGGATTGGTTTAGCAAGTGGGTATGGTTACATACGCTTAGGGCATATAGTAATCATGTCACAAGCATGGGTTGTGGCAACAATAGTGTATCTTGCAAGTGTTAGCTTGCATCAATATCGGTATAGGCTTGCATAGTTACTAGCTTGCTCAATCAAATAGTAGTATTAGGCTTGCCTTGTGCAGAGCAGTGGTTGAAGTTCACTTCGGCTTTCTCTTCGTAGTATCCTCCTTCTTGTTCGTAGACTTGGTCGGTACTAGCGTCTATGAATAAATACGAGGTACACAATCACCAAACAGTACTTAACTACTTGCAATCATCACACACAAGGGTCCTATAGATGATCTAGCATCATCTCTATCATTACAAGGTTAAGGATTGGTTTAAGTCTTCTTATTTTAGAAAAGTAATTTCTACTCATTGAAGAACTACTTAAGATTTAATATTCTCCAAACTAAACATGGGATCATGTTGACACATGTCATCACCACATGTTGTAGTCCATGGGAATGTGATTTAAAGTGGTGTCACAATTTAACAAGGTTTTACCCTTTTATTTTAATTAATTAAAGTGGCTAGAAATGCTTATGAAGCATTCCTTTATTCCTTGAACATTATTTCTGCAAGTAACCTATATATATTTTTATATATTCTGAAAGGTATGGTTGAAAGTGATTTTTGAGAGTTGGAATCAACTCAAAAGCTATTGTGGTTTAAATTTGAAAAATGTTTGAATGCAGAAAAGCTTCTGCTTGTCATTTTTGCTAAGGGTGATCTACAAATCCAAATGACTTGAATCCAACGGGCTTGGATTAAGCATTCACAGACCTTTCCAACAAAATTGGTTTCATCTAATTTGGTGCACTAAATTGTTCTGGGTAATTTTTGAAGTTGGGTACTGAAGTGTGTTTGAATTTAAAAAGAAAAAGTTTAATTTGAATTGTTGGGCTGCGCGGGAAATTCTAACGGGCCGGCCTGCTAAGCGCAGTGCTCCCGCGGGCTGCTTAAGTGGGTGTCCCCACTCGTCAGTGACACGGGGCTGGGCGAAGCGGTATGGGGCAACGTGGTTCGTTAGATCTGGTTCTAATCCAACGGCTGAGGGTCATCGTCGACGCGAGACAGCTCCGGCGAGAACGAAACCTAGCGCGGCCAGTGAGGGGTGCTGGGGGCTCACCGGGGTACGGGCGAGGGTCGGCGAGGCGGGCGAACGACGAAGTCAACGACGGCGAACCTCCTGGTACCGGTGGCTTCTCCTGGGGCGGCTCCAATCGCTGGCTCCTTTCTTCTCCGGCAGCGGCAGGCTCCGGTGAAATTCTGGCAGGGTGGTGCTCGCCTTGCTCTGAGAATGGTGTGGCACGATCAGTGAGGAGAGGGGAGTGAGATGGTGTGAAGAAATCATGCGGGGGTGGCCTCTATTTATAGTCGAGCGAGGGGACCGTCGGGGCGCAAGGTGAGCTCGTCGGAGGCGATGTTACAGGCAGCTAATGGCATGGGCAAGGGTAGGGGACGGTGCTGTGTCTCCTGGCGATGCTCAACGGCATGGTCGCGAGTGATGGGGCGGTGTGGTTTGGTCTGGAACGGGCGGTGCTCTGCGTGGCAGAGGCGGCGTTCTCGACGGCGGGCGGTGGCTGTATGGCGCGGGGCGTTAAACGGGGATGTCTGGCGGTCTCCTGGGTCGGTGGTGATCGTGTGTGCGCGCGGTGAGGGCGGCGCGCGGTATGTGGGTGGTGGTCGAGGGTGGCGCTCTGGCGCACGCTCGGCATGGTCTGGGCGTGTCTTGCGCGCGTGGTCCAGGGCTTGGCAACGCTCGCGGCTGGGACAGGCAGTGGCGATGGACGGTGGGCTGCCTCCCAGACATGCTGGCTAGGCTTGCTGCTGCTCCTTGCTTGCTGTCCACTTTGGGGTGACATGGGGTTGCTCGGCTGTTCACCATTAATGGCAATGGCAAGCTCACAGGGTGCTAGTGTTGGGCTAATCTTTCTAGATGATCTACTGAGGTGTGTGAGAGCTGACTAGGGAACAAGTTAGGCAAGAATCACTGCACACTATAGTATTTTGTGTTTTGTTTGATTTGTGTCTGCAACCTGTTTGATGAAATGGCCGCATGAAATCATGTTTTGAATTTTGAAATGATTTTTGGTGGGTTTGCTAGATTGGTTCTGGTGAGTCTGCAGATGCTTGGGTTTTGAAAATTGAGCTTGTTTAAGTGGGTTTTGAAAAAGTGGGATCTTCCCATATGAAGAAGATTCAATTTTGAGTTGTCATTTAAACTATGCATTTGAAAGTTTCTGGATGATCACAAGGTGGGCCTTGATACTTTGTTATGAGTACATTCAAGGGGTGCAAAGATCCAGAAAAGTTTCTGTTAGGTTTTGAAAGTTTGAGACAGCCAAAGTAGGCATGGGAGTTAAATTGTTCAAAATGACCATTCACTTAATATATTTTTTTGACTTAATTTTCTTTAGGAAAAGTGTGGGGAATGTTTTATATGATGTTCTTTTCACCTAAGAAACATTTTACAAGCAATGGATCACACAAACAAAGTGGTTTTAAAGAATTTCAAAATTCATGCATACACATAGACATGCTTTCATGAATTGATTTAGAAAAGTTTTTGTTAACCCTAAACTTTAGGATTAGTGTTTTGTTGATCTAAGTTTGATATTTTTGGGATGTTACAAACCTTCCCCCCTTAAACAAAATCTCGTCCCGAGATTTGAAAAAGGACGAAAAGATTACCTAGGATTTGAAGAGATCTGGAAACTCCGTCCTGATGTGATCTTCGCGTTCCCAGGTAGCTTCCTCTTCTGTGTGGTTGCTCCACTGAATCTTGAGAAACTTGATGCTTCGGGTTCTGGTCGTTCGAAAAGCTTCTTCCAATATACGAATGGGTACTTCAGGATAGGTCAGGTCATCATTGATCTCTATGGTCCTATGATTGATATTCTTGAACACTTCGGTCTTCTCGGGGACTTCGAGACATTTGCGAAGTAACGAGATATGGAAAACATTGTGCACTGCTGACATCTCTTCTGGTAGCTCGAGTTGATACGATACTTCTCCTCGACGGTTCAAGATTTTGAAAGGTCCGATATATCTGGGGGCTAACTTTCCTTTGAGTTGGAAACGTTGCATTCCCTTCAATGGCGACACTTTCAGGTAAACAAAGTCTCCAATGTTAAAGGCGAGGTCTCGACGTCTCTTGTCGGCGTAACTCTTTTGTCGGGATTGGGCTGTCTTGAGGTGCTCTCGAATCTTGTGAACCTTCTCTTCTGCTTCTCGTAGGATGTCGGGTCCGAAAATTTGACTCTCTCCTACTTCCGACCAGTTCAAAGGGGTGCGGCACTTCCTTCCGTACATGAATTCAAATGGGGCCATTTGCAAACTGGCTTGGTAACTATTGTTGTAGGAAAATTCTGCAAACGGTAGACAGTCTTCCCACTTGGATCCATACTCTAGCACAGATGCTCTAAGCATATCTTCGAGTATTTGGTTTACTCGCTCCGTTTGTCCATCGGTCTGAGGGTGATACGCGGTACTGAAATCTAGGCGGGTTCCTAAACCTTCCTGGACCTTCTTCCAGAATCTCGAGGTAAACTGAGTTCCTCGATCCGATACGATATTCTTGGGGACTCCGTGCAAACTAACGATCCTAGCGATGTACAACTCTGCTAGCTTCGAACTCTGATAGGTGGTTTTAACGGGCAAGAAATGGGCGACTTTGGACAATCTGTCCACTATGACCCAAATAGAGTCATTTCCCCTACTAGAAGTAGGTAGTCCAGTGATAAAGTCCATTCCTACAGAATCCCATTTCCATTCCGGAATTTGCAAAGGTTGCAACAATCCAGCGGGTCTTTGATGTCCTGCCTTGACTCGCTGACATATATCACACTTGGCGATATAGCTTCCGATTTCTCTCTTCATCTTATGCCACCAAAATTGCTCTTTCAAATCTTGATACATCTTAGTTCCTCCTGGATGGATAGAATAATGAGTATCATGGGCCTCCTTCAAGATAACTTCTTTTAACTCAGAATCTGCTGGTACACAAAGGCGTCCTTTGTACCACAAAACTCCTTCTTCGTCCTCGGTGAATCCGGGTACTTTGCCTGTACCGATACGATGTTTAATTCCGTCGATACTAGCATTTCCTTTCTGCGCCTCTTTAACCTGACTGATCAAAGTGGGCTGAAGTTCTATGCTAGCCAAAAATACTTCACTTACTAATTCTAGTCGAAAATCTTCCATCTCCTTGTGCAAACTTGGTTGCTCCTTCAAAATCATGGAGTTCAAGCGGCACGGCAATCTGCTAAGGGCATCGGCTACTACGTTGGCTTTTCCAGGGTGATAATGAATGTCCAGGTCGTAATCCTTGATTAGCTCAATCCATCTTCTCTGCCTCATATTCAGCTCCTTCTGAGTGAATATATACTTTAGGCTCTTGTGATCCGAATAAATCTCACAACGGTTTCCCATAAGGTAATGTCTCCATGTCTTCAGGGGTAGAACTACGGCTGCGAGTTCGAGGTCATGGGTTGGATAATTTTGTTCATGCTGCTTCAATTGTCGCGATAGATAGGATATAACTTGGCCTTCTTGCATTAGCACACATCCGAGACCAATCTTGGATGCGTCACAATACACATCGAATGGCTTTGTGATATCCGGCGTGATCAAGATTGGGGCGGAAATCAATCTCCTTTTGAGTTCTTGGAAACTCGCTTCACACTTGTCCGTCCATTCAAACTTCTTGTCCTTCTTCAGCAATTGGGTCATGGGTCGGGCGATACTAGAGAATCCTTCTACGAATTTGCGGTAATATCCCGCCAATCCGAGAAAAGCACGAACTTGGGTTTGAGTGGTTGGGGCTTGCCAATCTTCTACATCTTTCACTTTGGCAGGGTCAACGGCAATTCCTCCGGCTGATACAATGTGACCGAGGAATCCTACTTCCTGTAACCAGAATTCACATTTGCTAAATTTTGCATACAGCTGATGCTCTCTAAGGGTTCCAAGAATGGTCCTTAGGTGTAGCTCATGTTCTTCTTCCGATTTGGAATAAATCAGAATGTCATCGATAAAAACAACGACAAACTTATCCAGGAAGTCCATAAAAATCTTATTCATGAGGTTCATGAAATAAGCGGGGGCATTGGTTAATCCAAAAGACATGACTGTATACTCATACAACCCATATCTGGTGGTAAAGGCAGTCTTTGGAATATCCTCTACACGAATTTTGAGTTGATGATAACCAGTTCTAAGATCAATCTTAGAAAACACCTGGGCACCGGTCAACTGATCAAACAAATCCTCTATCTTGGGCAAGGGATACTTGTTCTTAATGGTGACATCATTCAACTTTCGATAATCCGTACACAAACGGTTACCTCCATCCTTCTTGTCCACAAATAAGACAGGTGACCTCCATGGGGACGCACTTGGTTGAATCAATCCGATTTCTAACATGGAATCCAGTTGCTTCTTCAGTTCTTCTAGTTCTGACGGGTTCATACTATAGGGTCTCTGGGCTATAGGTCCTGTTCCGGGGATTAGTTCGATGATAAACTCGATATCCCTATCTGGGGGCATACTGGGCAAAACATCTGGAAATACATCGGGGTATTCACAGACTATCCGAACTTGGTCGATGGTAGGTTGGGCTAGACTCTTATTACACTTGAATTGGCGAGGTAAGGTTTCCGATATATGCTCGACTAATATTCCGGCGGTACTAGTCATGGTAATGGCTTTCTTGGCACAGTCAATCATTCCTTTATGTTTAGACATCCAATCCATTCCTAGTACTACTTCCAAACCTTTAATTCCGAGTACTATTAGATTGGCATAAAAATTTATGCCATGGATTCTGATAGGGACGGCTTTGCAAATATGCCTAGCCTTGGTGGTTGATCCGGGAATTTGTACAATCATCACATGCTTCAGTTTGGTTGGTTGGATTTTACTAGTGCATGCAAATTCTTCGGTGAAAAATGAATGCGATGCACCAGAATCAAACAACACTCTTGCGAGTACTGAATTAACAGAAAACATACCCAGCACGACGTCTGGCGCTTCCTGAGCTTCTTCAGCATGCATGAGAAAAAGGCGGCCATTACGGTTGAGTGAATTTCCTGGGGCAAATCTTCTCCCTGGCTGGACACGACGCTGCTGCTGGGCTGGGACATTGGTATTAGGGGCTGTAGCGTTCTTCTTGTTGGGGCACTCGTTGGAATAGTGGCCTTTATTTCCACAGTCATAACAGGTCACTTGGGACTTGTCCTTGGCTGCGACAGGCACAACATTGCTTCCAGTCCTCGGGGCAGTATTGAGGTTGACGGTAGCATGGTTGGTGTTGAACTTGGGTGGGGCACGGTTGAAAGGGCTAGAATTGCCGGGGTTGTTGTGATTTCCTCCGGGTCTAGGGTTTCCACGGTTGGGATAGTTCATGAGAAAAGAGGGAAATTTCTAAGGTTTTGGGTCTTTGAAAAGTTTTTAGAGTTGACTCAAGTTTTCTAGCAACTTGCTTTTTCATTCATTCACTCATAGCACACAGTACAACACACATCACAACAAGCAAAACAGATGGTTTTAAGAACCATTCTGGGAACTACGATACATTGGGACCGACTACTACTCGCTACGCTAGTGCTCAGTGCTACTACTGCTCGGAGTCTGTGGCTTCATCATCTTCCGCATCATCGATGAAGGCGAAATCATCCTCATCGGTGACGACGTCCATGGCCTGGTCCTCCAGAAAATCATCGTCATCGCTGAGATAGGAGTAAGGGTCTCCACGAAGATCTTCTCCGGCATTTTCCCTTTCCTCGAACTGCATGTCTCTCTCATGGATGGTCTCTTCCAGAGCTGAGATACGATGGAGAAGACGGGCAATAATGCGCTCCTTCTTGTCGAGCTGACGGCGGCGAGACTTGCGATCCTTTGCTAGCATGGCGATGGTCTGATCCTTCGTCTTGATGATGGCAGACTTGTGGTTACAATAGTCACGGCAGTTGTCCAGTTCCTGCTGGCGATCATACATCATGAAGCTAAGGTGGTCCAATTGAGTCTTCAACTCGGGGTGGCATGGGGCTTCCAGTGGTTGACCATTTGCATCACGTCTTGGGAAAAACTCAAAGCGAGTACCCTTGATCTGATTGATGCTCTGCCCACACAGACGGGAAAGAGCTTCCTGCATTGCTCGGGCAAGTCCATCGAGCCAGTTGTTTTCTCTCAAGGTAAACTGAATTCCCTCCGCAGTGGGAGGTTCAATCTTTCCTCGGAGACTTGCAACTATTAGCCACTGTAGATCTTCCCCCCCTTGATCATTGAGCTGAGCTCCGAAGAACTCGGGATGCGGGCGCTCCAAAAGTTCCGAAAGCTGATCCAGATCCCTCTCAAAGATAAGGTCTCCTCCATTTCCGAGTTGGTAAAACTTGCTGTACTTCACGTCCATCTATAAAAATAGAGGAGGAGTAGTTTAGCAAAGTGATCAAGTGTGTCAAAATTATATATATTTTGCAAGAGTCTTTGAGGTACATGAGGTTTATTAAAGAATTTAAGAGGTAAGAATGAGAATAAGTTTTCGTAAATAGTTTTGTTTTTGAGTATTGAAACTAAGTTTTTGGTTCAGCGTCCAATATAACTAGGGTCTCCTATGGTCAGGATGGCTCTGATACCAACTTGTCAACACCCGGATTTTTCAATCCTAGATGCCTGTTATGCCATACATCGCAATCCCAGGATTACAATTTTTGCGAGACATAACAGAATTGGATACCATAGTACTTCATCCATTACAACGATACATAAGTTCTTACACAAATAGGGATCTCATGATCCAGTCCTTAATATAACTCAAAGAAGCGGAAATACGTAATAATAACGGTAGCGTAGGCGAGGCTCCATCTTCGGGGTCACAGGCAATGCTGACGATGGGAGATGATCCTAGTTGTCGTAACCGTCCTGGGGTCCATCCTCCAAGTACTCCTCTTCATAGTCTGGCCATGGGAATAGCCAGGGACAAATCCATGAGTACTCTTTAAGTACTCGCAAACTAATACTAACAATAAAGAGGGGTTTTTGGATAATAGGACACTAGGCTCTAGGGTTGTTTTGCAAAAGCCAGATTTATACTACTAAGTTCCAAAGCTGGTCACAATTTTATAACTCCTAAGTGGGATCTTGTATTTCCAGTCACAACTCTATTGTGGTCAAGTCAAAGTCTCAGGTCGTTCACAAGTCATTTTGAAAAGTCTGACGGGGGAACCGTATGGCCACTCCAACTGTCCATAACCGCGGACGCGGCTATTCGAATAGTTTGACACTCTGCAGAGATTGTACACTTTCACCACAACATTCGATACATCCGTCAGGAACAAATCCTGAATTCACCATACTCAGTATGCGGATAATCAATCCTAACCTTCCATTTACACTCCCTAGTATAAGCACCTCTCCTGTGAGTTTGGCCTCCCAACCATGACCACTGTCATCTTGGGTACTGCACAGGTGGACAATCTTCACAAGGTAGCCTCAGCTCAGACCTTGGCCGTGAGGGAACTAATACTAAGGTATAGAAGTTTCCAGTCAAGCCCTACCCAATATTCGGGTATTGTGGTTGTACGATAAAATTGGAATGGTATCGCATCCAGACAACCATCAGTTTTATAAAGGGCTAAGGCTCATGCCTCAACATTTTCATCACCAAAATCATCAAGTGTTTGGAAACACATGTCCAAAACATTTCAATAGAATGATCCATCATTCCAAGGTTTTCATAACCATTTTTCCACCAAGTATTCCCATCTAAAGTTGATCAAGTTTTATGCTTAGCACTAGCATCTACAGGTGGGGTAGTACTAATAGAGGGGTGGTAACTAGTGGAGTTGCAACTAAGTCCAACCTTATATCATAAGCTGATATCAAGGTTTCTAGCCGAGGCCAAATTTTAATCTTCTTTATGCAACCTTCAGCACAACTGTCTAGTCTCTACCAAACTTCTTGGGTAGCCTCTAAGTAAGCTTTGATAAGGAAATAGAGTAAAAATCTTGCCATAAAACTAGGATTGGTTTAGCAAGTGGGTATGGTTACATACGCTTAGGGCATATAGTAATCATGTCACAAGCATGGGTTGTGGCAACAATAGGGTATCTTGCAAGTGTTAGCTTGCATCAATATCGGTATAAGCTTGCATAGTTACTAGCTTGCTCAATCTACTAGTAGTATTAGGCTTTCCTTGTGCAGAGCAGTGGTTGAAGTTCTCTTCGGCTTCCTCTTCGTAGTATCCTCCTTCTTCTTCATAGCCTTGGTCGGTACTAGCGTCTATGAATAAATATGAGGTACACAATCACCAAACAATACTTAACTACTTGCAATCATCACACACAAGGGTCCTATAGATGATCTAGCATCATCTCTATCATTACAAGGTTAAGGATTGGTTTAAGTCTTCTTATTTTAGAAAAGTAATTTCTACTCATTGAAGAACTACTTAAGATTTAATATTCTCCAAACTAAACATGGGATCATGTTGACACATGTCATCACCACATGTTGTAGTCCATGGGAATGTGATTTAAAGTGGTGTCACAATTTAACAAGGTCTTACCCTTTTATTTTAATTAATTAAAGTGGCTAGAAATGCTTATGAAGCATTCCTTTATTCCTTGAACATTATTTCTGCAAGTAACCTATATATATTTTTATATATTCTGAAAGGTATGGTTGAAAGTGATTTTTGAGAGTTGGAATCAACTCAAAAGCTATTGTGGTTTAAATTTGAAAAATGTTTGAATGCAGAAAAGCTTCTGCCTTGTCATTTTTGCTAAGGGTGATCTACAAATCCAAATGACTTGAATCCAACGGGCTTGGATTAAGCATTCACAGACCTTTCCAACAAAATTGGTTTCATCTAATTTGGTGCAATAAATTGTTCTGGGTTGATCTTTGAAGTTGGGTACTGAAGTGTGTTTGAATTTAAAAAGAAAAAGTTTAATTTGAATTGTTGGGCTGCGTGGGAAATTCTAACGGGCCGGCCTGCTAAGCGCAGTGCTCCCGCGGTCTGCTTAAGTGGGTGTCCCCACTCGTCAGTGACACGGGGCTGGGCGAAGCGGTATGGGGCAACGTGGTTCGTTAGATCTGGTTCTAATCCAACGGCTGAGGGTCATCGTCGACGCGAGATAGCTCCGGCGAGAACGAAACCTAGCGCGGCCAGTGAGGGGTGCTGGGGGCTCACCGGGGTACGGGCGAGCGTCGGCGAGGCGGGCGAACGACGAAGTCGACGACGGCGAACCTCCTGGTACCGGTGGCTTCTCCTGGGGCGGCTCCAATCGCTGGCTCCTTTCTTCTCCGGCAGCGGCAGGCTCCGGTGAAATTCCGGCAGGGTGGTGCTCGCCTTGCTCTGAGAATGGTGTGGCACGATCAGTGAGGAGAGGGGAGTGAGATGGTGTGAAGAAATCGTGCGGGGGTGGCCTCTATTTATAGTCGAGCGAGGGGACCGTCGGGGCGCAAGGTGAGCTCGTCGGAGGCGATGTTACAGGCAGCTAATGGCATGGGCAAGGGTAGGGGACGGTGCTGTGTCTCCTGGCGATGCTCAACGGCATGGTCGCAAGTGATGGGGCGATGTAGTTTGGTCTGGAACGGGAGGTGCTGTGCGCGGCAGAGGCGGCGTTCTCGACGGCGGGCGGTGGCTGTATGGCGCGGGGCGTTAAACGGGGATGTCTGGCGGTCTCCTGGGTCGGTGGTGATCGTGTGTGCGCGCGGTGAGGGCGGCGCGCGGTCTGTGGGTGGTGGTCGAGGGTGGCGCTCTGGCGCACGCTCGGCATGGTCTGGGCGTGTCTTGCGCGCGTGGTCCAGGGCTTGGCAACGCTCGCGGCTGGGACAGGCAGTGGCGGTGGACGGTGGGCTGCCTCCTAGACATGCTGGCTAGGCTTGCTGCTGCTCCTAGCTTGCTGTCCACTTTGGGGTGACATGGGGTTGCTCGGCTGTTCACCATTAATGGCAATGGCAAGCTCACAGGGTGCTAGTGTTGGGCTAATCTTTCTAGATGATCTACTGAGGTGTGTGAGAGCTGACTAGGGAACAAGTTAGGCAAGAATCACTGCACACTATAGTGTTTTGTGTTTTGTTTGATTGTGTCTGCAACCTGTTTGATGAAATGGCCGCATGAAATCAAGTTTGAATTTTGAAATGATTTTTGGTGGGTTTGCTAGATTGGTTCTGGTGAGTCTGCAGATGCTTGGGTTTTGAAAATTGAGCTTGTTTAAGTGGGTTTTGAAAAAGTGGGATCTTCCCATATGAAGAAGATTCAATTTTGAGTTGTCATTTAAACTATGCATTTGAAAGTTTCTGGATGATCACAAGGTGGGCCTTGATACTTTGTTATGAGTACATTCAAGGGGTGCAAAGATCCAGAAAAGTTTCTGTTAGGTTTTGAAAGTTTGAGACAGCCAAAGTAGGCATGGGAGTTAAATTGGTCAAAATGACCATTCACTTAATATATTTGTTTTGACTTAATTTTCTTTAGGAAAAGTATGGGGAATGTTTTATATGATGTTCTTTTCACCTAAGAAACATTTTACAAGCAATGGATCACACAAACAAAGTGGTTTTAAAGAATTTCAAAATTCATGCATACACATAGACATGCTTTCATGAATTGATTTAGAAAAGTTTTTGTTAACCCTAAACTTTAGGATTAGTGTTTTGTTGATCTAAGTTTGATATTTTTGGGATGTTACAGTTTGTGACTACATCCGGGACTAAATGTCTGCCAAACAATGAAAAACCTTCGCGTGGTAGTCCATAGTTAGAAATTCAGATAATTCAAAACGGGCATAATAAATTCAAAAAAAATCCGAACAATGTAAATCCTTCGCGTGGTGTCATATTTTGTTACATAGTTGAAAGGAAAAATACCAGACTTGGTATATTGATCATGTTTCGAAAAAACCTTCACAAAATGACCTATCATGTTCGAGGTTTCATGGCTTTCGGTCCAAATGACCGATGTTATGTGCTGAATCATGGCATAGTTTGTGATGTTGTGCCCATATTATGCATGTGTGTGGACATTGGTATGGAGAACAATGTTGCAGGAGGAAGTTTTCCTTTTTGTCGCATGGAAAAGCCCTTTTCCATTTTCCGAGCGCAAAAAACGGGTCGTTTTGTGAAGTAACCACAAAAATGCCGTTTCAGAATGCTACCGTCCCATTTTCCTAAAATATTATACCACCTTACATGGACTATCTCCCAACCGGTACATCTCAAACCTTTTCTTCCATCCCGGGTAAAAAGGACAAATGTCTGCCGAATCGGAAGGAAGTGGGTCCGGTTTGTACTACAAGTACATGATCTATCGCCCGTGATTTTTTGAAAAAATCATTTTTAGACGCGCAATATATGGTTTCTTCAGAGATCCAATGCAAGTTCTAACGATGCTCGCCCCCTATCTTCATGCACACCGGTTCGACCATAGTTAGAAATTCAGATAATTCAAAACGGGCATAATAAATTCAAAAACAATCCGAACAATGAAAATCCTTCGCGTGGTGTCATATTTTGTTACATAGTTGAAAGGAAGAATACCAGACTTGGTATATTGATCATTTTTCGAAAAAACCTTCACAAAATGACCTATCATGTTCGAGGTTTCATGGCTTTCGCTCCAAATGACCGATGTTATGTGCTGAATCACGGCATAGTTTGTGATGTTGTGCCCATATTATGCATGTGTGTGGACATTGGTATGGAGAACAATGTTGCAGGAGGAAGTTTTCCTTTTTGTCGCACGGAAAAGCCCTTTTCCATTTTCCGAGCGCAAAAAACGGGTCGTTTTGTGAAGTAACCACCAAAATGCCGTTTCAGAATGCTACCGTCCCATTTTCCTAAAATATTAGACCACCTTACATGGATTATCTCCCAACCGGTACATCTCAAACCTTTTCGTCCATCCCGGGTAAAAAGGACAAATGTCTGCCGAATCGGAAGGAAGTGGGTCCGGTTTGTACTACAAGTACATGATCTATCGCCCGTGATTTTTTGAAAAAATCATTTTTAGACACGCAATATGTGGTTTCTTCAGAGATACAATGCAAGTTCTAACGATGCTCGCCCCCTATCTTCATGCACACCGGTTCGACCATAGTTAGAAATTCAGATAATTCAAAACGGGCATAATAAATTCAAAAACAATCCGAACAATGAAAATCCTTCGCGTGGTGTCATATTTTGTTACATAGTTGAAAGGAAAAATACCAGACTTGGTATATTGATCATGTTTCGAAAAAACCATCACAAAATGACCTATCATGTTCGATGTTTCATGGCTTTCGGTCCAAATGACCGATGTTATGTGCTGAATCACGGCATAGTTTGTGATGTTGTGCCCATATTATGCATGTGTGTGGACATTGGTATGGAGAACAATGTTGCAGGAGGAAGTTTTCCTTTTTATCGCATGGAAAAGCCCTTTTCCATTTTCCGAGCGCAAAAAACGGGTCGTTTTGTGAAGTAACCACCAAAATGCCGTTTCAGAATGCTACCGTCCCATTTTTCTAAAATACTAGACCACCTTACATGGACTATCTCCCAACCGGTACATCTCAAACCTTTTCGTCCATCCCGGGTAAAAAGAACAAATGTCTGCCAAATCGGTAGGAAGTGGGTCCGGTTTGTACTACAGGTACATGATCTATCGCCCGTGATTTTTTGAACAAATCATTTTTAGACTCGCAATATGTATTTTATTTAGAGATCCAATGCAAGTTCTAACGATGCTCGCCCCTATCTTCATGCACACCGGTTCGACCATAGTTAGAAATTCAGATAATTCAAAACGGGCATAATAAATTCAAAAAAAATTCGAAAAATGAAAATCCTTCGCGTGGTGTCCTATTTTGTTACATAGTTGAAAGGAAGAATACCAGACTTGGTATATTGATCATGTTTCGAAAAAACCTTCACAAAATGACCTATCATGTTCGAGGTTTCATGGCTTTCGGTCCAAATGACCGATGTTATGTGCTGAATCACGACATTGTTTGTGATGTTGTGCCCATATTATGCATGTGTGTGGACATTGGTATGGAGAACAATGTTGCAGGAGGAAGTTTTCCTTTTTGTCGCACGGAAAATCCCTTTTCCATTTTCCGAGCGCAAAAAACGGGTCGTTTTGTGAAGTAACCACCAAAATGCCGTTTCAGAATGCTACCGTCCCATTTTCCTAAAATATTAGACCACCTTAGATGGACTATCTCCCAACCGGTACATCTCAAACCTTTTCGTCCATCCCGGGTAAAAAGGACAAATGTCTGCCGAATCGGCAGGAAGTGGGTCCGGTTTGTACTACAGGTACATGATCTATCGCCCGTGATTTTTTGAAAAAATCATTTTTAGACTCGCAATATGTGGTTTCTTCAGAGATCCAATGCAAGTTCTAACGATGCTCGCCCCCTATCTTCATGCACACCGATTCAGCCATAGTTAGAAATTCAGATAATTCAAAACGGGCATAATAAATTCAAAAAAAATCCGAACAATAAAAATCCTTCACAAAAACATAAAATGGTTTTGAATTACTTATAAGTTAATTCATTTTTAATTGTAAATGGTTCATATTTTAAATGGTTACATTAATTATTTTTTAAAAATATAAAATGGTTTTGAATTATTTATTCAAATCCAAACACTTTTTATGTTTAAAGTTTTTCTAAATTCCAAATTAATATTTAAAAAATATAAGTTAATTCATTTTTAATTTTAAATGGTTACATTAATTATTTTTTAAAAAATAGAAAATGGTTTTGGATTATTTATTCAAATCCATACACTTTTTATGTTTATAGTTTTTCTAAATTCCAAATTAATATTTAAAAAGTATAAGTTAATTAATTTTTAATTTTAAATGGTTACATTAATTATTTTTAAAAAATAGAAAATGGTTTTGGATTATTTATTCAAATCCATACACTTTTTATGTTTAAAGTTTTTCTAAATTCCAAATAAATATTTAAAAAATATAAGTTATTTCATTATTAATTTTAAATGGTTACATTAATTATTTTTTAAAAATAGATATTGGTTTTGGATTATTTATTCAAATCCATACACTTTTTATGTTTAAAGTTTTTCTAAATTCCAAATTAATATTTAAAAAATATAAGTTATTTCATTATTAATTTTAAATGGTTCATAGTTTAAATGGTTACATTAATTGTTTTTCAAAAAATAAAATGGTTTCGAATTAGTTGTTCAAATTTAAACACTTTTTATGTTTAAAGTTTTTCTAAATTCCAAAGTAATTATCATTTAAAAAACATTACAAATTTAAACTCCAAAATAAAAAATAAGGCGGGAACAGAGAGAAAATAACTGAAAAACTTTGAAAACAGGGGAATACGTCCCGGTTGGAGCCACCAACCGGGACTAAAGACCCCCTGCGCGCGCGCCCCTTTGGCTGCTGAAAATTGGAGTATACGTCCCGGTTGGTGGCTCCAACCGGGACGTATGCCCTTTTAGTCCCGGTTGGAGCCACCAACCGGGACGTATACTCCCTCCCCTTTATAACTTCTCTTCTTCTTCTCTGCTTCTCTTCTCTGCTTCTCTGTTTCATCCACGACGCCGCCAGGCTGCCCGCGCACTGCCTCCGGCCGCCACCGCCGCGCGCTCCCCTACGACCGCCGCCCGCGTCTCTTCTCGCCGACGACCGCGCCGCCCGTGCCCTTCCCCCACCGCCGCGCGTCAGGTACGCCCCCTGCCTCTGTCCTCCCCCTCCCTCTGCTGCTGCTGGTGGGCGGCGGCGGCGGCTGCTAGTATAGGTGCTGCTGCATGGGCCGGCAGCCGGCGAAGACGGAGGAGGACGAGCCTCCCTTCTGCAGGTCAGAGGAGGAGGGTGGCCGCTGTCCAGCCCGGCCGGCAGCCGGCGAAGACGGAGGAGGACGACGCCTCCCACCGAAGCGGTAGGGGCTCCGGGACGGGGAGAGGGGTGGCGCCATGGGGAGCGCGAGATGAGGGGGCGCCCACCGCTGCACCGGCCACCACGGGCAGATACTGCCGGCGGCAAGATTCACCACGGGTAGAGGGTGATTGGTGTAGTTTGGAAGAGTCGGGTCCTCTCAATCGCCTCAAGTATCTTGGTTTACATGGACTAGAGAAACGTCTTATATTTTAGTATGTTTGTATAGAAAACTGATTGAAATTTTAGCACCAGTATGCATAGGAGTAGTTGGTTAGGACAAATGTTTACAACCGAATTGATCGCAAGATCAAGTGCTAGTCTTGCACCATTTATTGTTATTTTTTCCTTCATTTTTTACTATGAATACCCATTGTGAAATTCCTGAGCCCGCCACTGCCTCCGGCGACCGCATGCACTACCGTCTGGGATCCGGCAACTGGCGTCGTCGACTACACCATGAGCGACAACAATAATGAACATGGTGCTCCTGCGATGAAGTTTATGTGATATTATTCACTTTGTTTGCACTAGCCGTTGCTAGATTTATAGATCTACTAGATGTGCGTGTTTGGCTGTATGTGTTTAGATATGCTATTGTTTGCTTATTGTCTGGGCGCGAAGTGGTCGAGCAATAGGTACACCGTCGCGTACGACATCCCGCCGGTCTCCTTCCGGTTGACGCCCTGTGTCGCTGCCGCCGCCGCGACCTCGCTAGGTTTAGGGTTTAGGGTTTCTCTTTATTTTTATTATTGTGTATGAATATATTAGGGTTTCTCTGAATTAGGGTTTATATCTCTCAACATCGTACCTAACTTTCTCCTTTAGACACTTTGACTTATTCGTTTTTCCACCTATGCAGAAAATATGGACCCACACGTCAGAGACGAAGAAAAGGAAGAGTTGATCCAAGGTGTGATCCGTGGGAAAGATAATTTAGACGTATCAACGTTTCTGAACAACTCCGGTGAGGGTGATCCTCTTTTTAACGGAATAGACAACTTGTTTGAGGTTGAAGGTGTTGACTTCCGCGAGGGAGAAGGCGATGCCTTGTGTAATCGAGAAGACGACCGCTCCGGCGAGGTGCATGTAATATAAATCAATTCATTAATTAATCATCTGCTATCTATATAGAAATTGTAACGACGATCTTTCTTCTTTTAGCCCTCCGGGTCGAAGGAATCTACTGAAAAGAGCAGACGAGGCCCAACCAAAAAGTTGCAAGACCATGAGAGGTTCAGGATCGAAGATGTCGCTGATGACGACAAACCGACAGCTCCCGAAGTTGTCGCAACCAAATTTGTGGCACAATTCGGAGTAATCGTTAGGGACTTAATCCCGATCACCATTAGAAATTGGAATAGGCCTGCTAATGCGGATGAAGAGGGAACATGTTTATTTGTCCCTAACCACGCCAAAGATTTACTGTGGAAGAGGCTCATGGTTAATTTCAAACTACCGAAGATAGAGCTGGATCCAAATGCGGAGGATCCAGTTGAGGACGCCTTACAACATGGGAGAGCCATGGAGGCTAAGGTCAGGGAGTGGGATTTGAAGAAGATGGCCCAGTGTTTCACCAACTAGAAGAAAAGGTTGCACCTTGACTATGTCGTGAAAAACAAGACTCCCGATTTCAAGAATATTCAGTTTGATAAGATAAAACCATTCTGGGCTGAGTTTGTGGAATACAAGAAATCAGAAAAAGCTAAGAAAATGTCTGAAACGAATAAGCTGAATGCTGCTAACAAGAAGTATCACCATACTATGGGGCAAGGTGGCTACAAGGCTAGCATTCCTAAGTGGGAGAAACTTGAGAATGAACTGCGTGCTAAAAAGATCACCCCAGAGACAGACGGTTGGGTAGAACGTGCAAGGAATTGGTTTTACGGGCATGGGGGCACGTTGGACTCGGAAGGGAGGTGTATATATAACATATGACATAAAGAAGACCCCTTGCCAATCGAGAGGATCAGAAAAGCAGTAAAGGCTGTTAAAGATGGGGACTTCATTCCCGATAGAGAGAATGATGAGCTCGCACTCGCCCTTGGAAATAAGGAACATGATGGACTAACACGAGGCACAAGAGGCTCCCAACCATGGAGGACTGGGTTTCCCGAAGAGAGGAAGAAATATCTTGATAGAAGCCGTCAGAGGAGAAAGGACAGGGTGGAAGTTGAAGCAAATAGTCAGAAAGAGCTAATGCGTTTAATTGAAGAACGATTAAAGCAACAACAAGATGAAATTAACGCACTTAAAAAGCAAAGTACTACCGGCCCATCTCAGCACACACTGCATTCGATGCTACCGGCCTATCGAATAATCTAAAAAGCAGTGTGGCTTCCACCAAGGTCCCGGGTGATGACAATGGCGATGACGATGATGCACCGACGATGGCTCCTGTTGGCTACCCAGTGGATGATATCACAGAGATGACACACTGCGAGCTACATGTCAAAGTTGTGAACATATCAATGAAGGCGGCGGTCGGCTATGCCTTACCAATTGGACCCACACCAACTTACCACTGTCATCCGGTTCCATAGGGATACATTGTTGTCGGCGTGGATGAAATCATGCCCACCTTTGAAGTTTTGGATCTTCACTACCCTGCAGGTGAAGGGGATGTGACTATGCTGGGAGACGCAAAAAACGTCACCATTCTATGGCCGAAGGAATGTATCGTGCTTTGAAATCACACGCCAAGGCCATCTTCGCCGCCGCCTCACCCGTCTCCAGCGAGGTCGTCGCCGCCGCGGCAGCCGTCTTCGTCCCCTCACCCGGCTCCGTCGCCTCACCAATCTCCAGCGCAGCCATCACCGCGGGAGCCATCACCGGCGCCTAAGGCTCAAAAGCGTAAGCGTACCGCTACTATGCCTCGTTGTAAGCAATCGCCGAAACGTAAACAAGAGCCTCTTCCAAAAGTACCAAAGGTTCCTCCCAAGAGAGCTTATGACTGTACTAAAGAGGAGACTGCGGCGATTATTGATGCGGAAACGACAGCGTTTTTCGCTAAGCTGAGGCGGCCGAAAGAGCCAGAGTTCCCCAGCACCAAATAAGAAAAATCCAAAGTGTTGAAAATGCTAAAGAATCTTCATCAACCCGAGCCAAAGCTGTCATCAGACTATGAGCGTTCTATTCTCAAGTCACATGCGACACAAAAGGCCTCAAAGAGCAGTACTGATGCAAGCGAGAAATCTGTTTCCTAGGTTGGAGAACAAGCAAAACAGACTTGCGCCCCTCTCAAGGTGATTTCTCAAACCAATGTGGGGTCGAGCAAATATGGGGCCGAAGAGCAGTATGATCCAGAGGTAGTTGCACAATACGGAGAAGCTGCCGCTGCTCAAAGTATGAGTATTGCCCAGTACTTATCCCAGTTAGAGTTCTTCCCCGTGAGTGAAGTAGCATACAGATACCAGTACGGCAAACCTCTCGTCAAACCTGAGGAGGTAAACAATCTTCCAACAAAAATGCGAAGATTGCATAACTGCTACATGCATGCCACAAGGGCCGGGGCTAACTGGATAGTGCTGAGGGTTACAAAAAAGCATCATGGGAAAGAAAAGGATGTCCATTGAATTTGATGAACTATTTCAATTATTCAATCAAGACGCCTTGGACAAATCGATCATCAGTGCCTATTGTCGGTAAGTACTAATTCTATAATTAATTTAGTCTCGAGCTATATTATTTTGTTTATTGCATGTATATAATCATACTGTAATATGAAGAATGAAGATTCTCGAATGCAGCAGAGGACAAAACTATGACATTGGCTTCATTGACCCATATTGGGTTCATGAAGCTATTCTCAAAATAAGCCCCCAGGATACGGAGGATAATATAGTACACGCGTTAAGATTTCAAGAAACCAAAAGGGAAATACTATTTCCTTACATCTTCGATTGAGTGTTATTGTCTTGTATACACTTTCTATTTCGCTTACTCGATGTTAAGTATATAATTGATTAGTTATGCATTTGCAGCTTCCACTATATTCTGTTAATCATTCAACTTGACAAAGGGCGTGTACTAGTCATGGACTCGAAACATAAACCCCTTGAGACGTGGAAGGACATGCAGATACTTCTCCAGCGGTAATTCTAATCATTACGACACTATATCGGCAACGTTCGTGAATTTTATGATATCAAGTACTTAATAACTTATTTTATTCGTTTTATACGCCGGGCAGCGCTTGGAAACGGTTCACCAACAAGGCTAGGGGTGTTTGGAAAGAGGAGCTTACATTTCAACCACTAGATGTAAGCACCACTAGCTATATTCGCGCATCTCTTTGATTCTAGTTTTGATACAGTTATTATCATGCTTGATTATTATTTTGATTGAACTCTGATCTCGTAAAGTGCCTGACGCAGGGACCAGGTAACAATCTATGTGGATACTATGTATGCGAGTTCATCCGGCAGACGTGCGATGAGAAGGGCAGAAATTTAGAGCAACTCCACGTACGTAAACAATTTCTATAGTTTTTAATTATAATCAAATTGTGTTTATTTTCATTCATATAGGCTGACTCCTTTTCTAAATCAGATCGAACGTCTACGGGACGGTCTTCTGCCAAAGGATCGCGTACGAGCAATTCAGGAGGAATTGGCGGGATTCTTGGATGCAGAAGTCCTAGACCCAAAAGGGGAATACTACTCGGCTGTGTATAGACAATAGGAATTGTAAAAATAGCAACTTTGAAGAAATTGGCCGGTAGCATCGAATAGCAACTTTTGTATGTAGTGCATGAACTCGATCCGTGTATTGAATATAATATTGTCATCATGATGTAATATAAGGTTCCTTCATTGATAAGTGCAAATCACTAAATAAACAATAAAACAACCTAAATGAATTCTCTACCGCGGCACAAAAGGTGGCGAAAATGATGTCGCGGCAACAAAATATGCCAAAATGAATTCTCTGCCGCGGCAGAAGGTTATTAGTCCCGGTTCGTGTTACGAACCGGGACTAATGCTCCACCCCCCTTGCCCTCTACCGCTGCCACATGTGCACCCTTTAGTCCCATTTGGTGGGGCAACCGGGACTAAAGGTTAGAGCTTTAGTCCCGATTGCCCCGTCCCGGTTGGGCAACCGGGACTAAAGCCCCGTACCAACCGGGACCTATAGCCCCGTTTCCACCAGTGGTAGGTCCCTTCATCCGATGGTGGATTGCACAGATCTGAGTTGCAGCTACTGCTGCCATAGGACTCATCTTTCGATGGCGATGTGCGTAGCACGGGGTGTGGAGCCCATAAAGAAGCCCTGGTCGACGAAGGGGCACCCGCTCTAGGAGGTGGAGAGTGCCGGTCTGTCCCACCTAGAAACAGAAGCTCCCGAACAGGATCTCGAGTCCGTCGCAAACAGGCTCGAAGTCCTTCGGGGTGGCTGGCGAGTGGGCGGTGAAGTCGAAGGCGCCGAAGAGGAGATGACTTTCCGTCGCCGTGAAGTTGTAGATCGCTTTGGTTGGGACCGTCACGATCGCACAATCAGCGCCCCCAATTCCCACAGACGGCGCCAATTGACGAGGTTTAATCTTGTCAATGCCCATTGTTATGGACTTGGGTTTTGGAGAAGATAGGGATGCTGGAGATCGCGGAACGGTTAGCAAACAAGCAACACGGGGACAAGAGGTTTACCCAGGTTCCGGAGGGAAAACCCTACTCCTGCTTGTCTGCTCTTGATTACAGCAGAACCGAAAAGTACAGGGGTGCGGAGATGCAATCTGGCGTGGAGGTGCGTATGCGGTGGTGTGCGAGAGATCATAAGAGAGCCTCCTCGTCATGCCCTCCTAGCCTTTATATAGAGATAGGCAGGTCCCGGGCACAGATCGAGTCGGTTACAGGTTTTAGGGTTTACCCCTTTGAATTTTCTATCTACTCTACTCTTGCTTTCCAAGGATCCGTAGGCGTCATGGGCCCTAACCACCCGAAAGTCTTCTCGTGCGCCTTCCCTGGACTGGACTAGGTATGCTAAGGTCATGTACCCGCAGGGTATAACCATGTCAGAGTGGAGAAGGAGGAGGTGTGGTAGGTGGCTGTTTCGAATTTGAATCCGGTCAGGTTATAGGAGGCACATATTGCTCCATATGCGCCTCCGATACTTGAAACTATAGGAGGCGCATATTGTTGGAGATATGCCCTAGAGGCAATAATAAATGTTGTTATTATTATATCTTTGTGTTTATGATAAATGTTTACATTCATGCTATAACAGTATTAACCGGAAACATTAATACTTGTGTGATTTGTAAAATAAATTAGAGTCCCTGGTAAAGCCTCTTTATAATACTAGCTTGTTGGTTAATAGATGATTCTGGTTTCCTGATCATGAACATCGAGATGTTGTTAACAACAAGATCATATCATTAGGAGAATGGTATGATGGACATACTCCTATAGATAAGGATAGCATAAATATCAAGTCATTTTAATAGTTCAATTGTTATAAGCTTTCTAATACATAGTAACCTAATTCCTTCGACCATAAGATCATGGTTATCACCATCACCAGAAGGATGCTTTGATGACATCAAACACCACACCGTAACTGGGTGGCTATAAAGATGGCATTGAGTGTTCGGAAAGTATGGGTTGAGACACATGGATCAAGAGTTGGATTTTTCCATCCATATGACGGAGAGATATACTCTGGCCCTCTCGGTGGAATGTCATCCAATTAGCTTGCAAGCATGTGACTGGCTCACAAGGGATCACATACCATGGGAACGAGAAAAGAGTACTTATCAGTAACGAGGTTGAACTATGTATGCAGAGATACCGATGATAAAAACCTCGGATAAGTAAACTATCGTGAGACAAAGGGAAATTGGTTATTGATCGGAAATTGGCCGGCTCCAGAAGATGCAGGCCGCCTGGCCTCCAGGAAACACAGCTCTGGCCTCCTGGCCTCCAGGAAATACAAAGGGAAATTGGTTATTGATCAGAAATAAGTAAACCTCGGATAAGTAAATGATCAAAACCTCACGATGAATTTCCATATTCCTCTATTGGTTATTGATCGGACAAGTGTCTCGATCATGTCTGCATAATTCACGAACCGTAGGGAGACACACTTAAGGATTCGATGTTGTTGAGTAGTTATGGAATGATGAGTAAGAAACCAAATGTTGTTCGGAGTCTCGGATGGGATCCGGGTGATCACGAGGAGATCCAGAATGGTCCGAAGAATAAGATTCATATAAGGAAAGTCCTGTTTTGGAGTTCGGAAATGATTCTAGTGTTTTCACCAGGAATGTTCTAGAAGGGTCCGGAAGGTCCGGCACTCTAGAAGGGGAAGAGTACATGAATGTGTCATGACAATGTGGAATGGTTGCATCATGTACTAGGTCACTTGGATGGGCAAAATAAAGAGAGAAATCAAATCCTAGTTTTAAAGTCAAACGCCAATTTGAAAAAGTCAAATCTCAAGTTTGCTTGGTGGAGGGAGAGTAAGAAACCTACTTGGGGAGGAAGTCCCCTCCCTCCACCTGCCGGCCAAGGAGGAGGAGTTGGAGGAGGACTCCCTCCTCCAAACCGCCTCCCTCCCACCTATATAAGGAGGGGCAGGGCGCCCCCCTCCCAACACACCTCAAACCCTAGCTCCTGCGCGCCTCCACCTCCAAGTGCAGCCCCCGCCGCCGCTTAGGGTTTCCCCTCCAACTCAGCGAGTTAGGGCTTCCCCAAGCCCTAGCCCCCGGCCACACCCTCCCCTTGGTGACCTCTAAACCCTAGATCACCAAGGCCTCTCTCATAGTCCACCATATTCGCTCTGGCTTAAGGCGAAGCCCTGCGAGATCTCCCCTCTACTTCCGACACCACGCCGTTGTGCTGCTGGAATCACGAGGAGAGTGCTACAACCTCCGCTGCCTGCTAGTACAAGGGAGAGTTGTGTATCGAACGTGTGACCGACTGCGGAAGCGCTGCCGGAACGCAGCGCCGGAAGGACCGTCTACGCGATCTTGAGATCAGCAAGAGTACAACTACATCATCCACGAGAATCTGCTCTCGTTAACCGCTTTGGAATCTTCGAGGGTGAGTTCCTCTATCGACTCGTTGCTACAATCTAGTAGATAGATCTTGGCTTGTTTGTGTGCATGCGGTAGAAAATTTTGTTTTCCATGCTACGAACCCCTACAGTGGTATCAGAGCCGTGTCTATTGGTAGATCTGTTACACGAGTAGAACACAATGGTCATTGTGGGCGGTGGTACTTTTATTATCACTTGTCTTTTGTGTACTTTGCATCTTGCGGTATGATGGGATGAAGCGGCCCGGGCTAACCTTACATGACATCGTTCATGAGACTTGATCCACGCTCGACATGCAACTTGTATTGCATAAGTGGATTTGCGGGTGTCTGTTTCTCCCGTTATAGTATAGATCCAATTTACAATGGGCACTTGATAGTTCAAACATCAACGTTGTGGTTCTTGTTCGTAAGTTAGATCGACACTTATTGAAAGACCCAAACCACGTAAAATATGCAAAGAAAATTAGAGGCGTCTAACTTGGTTTTGTAGGAGTGTGTTGTGATGTGATATGGCCATGATTGTGATTATATATGATGTATGCAATGTTCCTTATTGTAAGTTGGCAACCAGCAGGAGCCATATGGTTGTCTTTAAATTCCGTTAAGACCCGCGTGTCTATTCAAAATAGTTGTAATAGTTGAAGCTGGTAGATGACAACCATGAAGCGGCGCCATTGACCTTGACGCCATACCGGTGATGATGGAGATCATGTTCGTGCTTGAAGATGGAGATCGGAAGCACAAGAAGAAAGGCCATATCATATCACATATTATGAATTGCATGTGATGTTAATCCTTTATGCATCTTGTATTGCTTAGTTAACGACGGTAGCATTATAAGATGATCCCACAAGCACACAAATTTGAAGTTTTAAAGTGTTCATCCTTAGTAAGCACCGTTGCTAAAGCTCGTTGTTTCGAAGCACCACGTGATGATCGGGTGTGTTATATTCTACGAGTGTATACAACGTGAGCAAGCCAGATTTGCTCATGCGGAAGCTAAGGTTTGTGTAAGGTTCCCAACCTTTAACAAGGTAGAGATCCCTGTGTTTACAATGCTAGTACCTAGATCAATAGCTAGCATCCACAGTTAAGATGTAATATCAAGAAACAAAGGTCATAATACAACTTTATAACCAAGAATAAAATAATTTATTACATCTTACATAGCTCATTTGGCTATCTCATTAAAATGCAGCAGAATATAACAATAGCATTGGGTCCTTCATCTTCAAAGTGCCACAAGCAGTCATGTTAGTTGTAGACTTGTAATCCTAAACTTTACTAACATCAAACAAACCTGCAACATAATAAGTTACAGCCACAAGGGTCAATACATTTGAATTGTATTGGCAAGTGATACTATGGTAGTATGGTGGAGTCTATCATCTATATGCATTTGGTTAAGTGGAGCTTAGGCTTGCTTGCTCAAAATAGTTTTTCCTTATCATTTGAAATTGGTAGTTTGCTTGACAAAAATCACCCAAGGCATCTCCCAATATAAATTGGTGATCCTTCAACCCTTGTTCAACCAGAAGATTTTAACTTAGAAATTGGGATGAGGATATTCTTGATAGCTTCCATGTCTTGATGCTCAAATTGTGCTTTACCAGGGACATGGCTAAGTACTTAGATTTTACACTCTGCAGAGGTGGTGCACTTTCCACACAAGACTTGGTTTCCCAAGACAAGATCTTTCAGAAGCCTTCCCTTAGACCAGAATGGACGCGCTCCAGCCTATCATTCCCCTACCACCAACTGTCCATTTGGCTAAGTTATTGAAACCTATATGATCCAGGCAGAGCCCATAATGCCAAGTGGCTGCACTTGAAGCTTCTCAACATTTGACATCTCAAATCTCTTTGTTCCTGGGTGGCCATCCACAAGTGAGATACACAAGGTAAACCATAGAAATGGGCCTTGTGAACCACTCAACACAAACCATTCCTTCCATTCCACCCAGGTGATTATTCACTTAGTTGTTTTATTAAACAAAACACAAGTCCTTGACTTAGAAATATTACATAGCATGAATATAATCCACCTTTGTTTTCTACTAGCTAAGCTAAGCATGATAGTAGTAGGAATCTTAACTTAGGAAATTTCTACTAAAGTTTCATCTACTAGGATTTCCCATGGCATAGTTTATACTTAGTAAAAATCCATGCAAGTCCTACTTAGAAATATCACTAATGCATAGTAAAAATAATGGCACAAAAGTATGAAGCATCACTTGCCTTGTTTGTAGAGAATATAAGTTCACTCCTTGTCTTTGAAATGATCACACTCTTCAAATCACTACAATTCAATCAAGCAAGGGCAAAATTTCAATCCACCATTCAAGCAAACATCACATAAAATAATAGAAACAAAACAATGCATGCAAGCATGCCAAAGATTGTTTTATTTGGAAAGCGGTTCCTTAATGGGTTATAAACATTCTAAAACACCTATTGGTCACTTTAAAAAAGTGGAAAAACCATTTGCAAAAATATTTTAGTTATAAACCATTTTAAAACCAAATCATTATTTTATATGGTTGAAAATGCCTTTATCAAAGTAACAATCTTTATAGGGTTCACCAAATACATTTTTAAATCATAAAACTTGGTTCTTAGGGTCAAGAGTTTAAATCAAAACATTTCCAAAATATTTTCTTCCAAAAACTATTTTTAACATATAATAACATTTTTATTTTACTAGAAATGGTCTAAAACAAAGATTTATTCTTTTGCTTCATAAAATATGTTTTTGAAACCACAAATTGATTTCTATGGTTAGTAGGTTCAAAATAAACCATTTTCTAAAGGTTTTATCTCAAAATCATTTTAGAACAAATTTTATATTCTAAATATGCCTACATAAGTTTCTGCAAAAACAATCAATTTAACAGAAACATTTTACTAAACAAAGTGCATGGTCAGAAAGTAATTGTTTTGCTGAATCTATTGATATAAAATTTGCAAAATTTGGACGTGTGGTTTGAAAGTTATGAATTTTGCAAGTTTACTAATACAATAGATCAAATTCTGTTTTTAAAATAACACACTGGCCACGCGTCACGTTACGATTCGTCTATACCGCTTTGCGTGGATCGGCCTACACGGTACGTTAGATCTAAACAGATCGTGCGGCGCAGGAGCAAGCATACCCCTTCGCTTAATGTTCTTTCGTGTGCGTTGGATCTGCATCCTACGGCTGATGATCAACCAACCATCAAGTGGCGGCGCTGGCGGCGGCGAGTGGCGGCGCTGGCTCTGGCTACGGTGTCGCGGTGACTACAGGAAGCAAGGGAGGAAGGGGAATGTGTAGAGGTCCCAATCTTAGATAAGATAGAGCCTCCTGTGTTTTACAATGCTAGTCCCTAGATCAATAGCTAGCATCCACAGTTAAGATGTAATATCAAGAAGCAAAGGTCATAATATAACTTTATAACCAGGAATACCATAATATTATTACATCTTACATAGCTCATTTGGCTATTATATTACATTGCAGCGGAATAACTATAAGCATGGCTCCTTCATCTTCAAAGTGCCACAGGCAGATGTTGGTTGTAGACTTTGTAATCCTAAACAATCAATCTTCACTAAAATCAATCAAACCTGCAACATACAAGTTACAGCCACAAAGGTCAATACATTTGAATTGTATTGGCAAGTGATACTATGGTAGTATAGTGGAATCTATCATCTATATGCATTTGGCTAAGTGGAGTTGAGGCTTGCATTGCTCAAAATAGATTTTTCCTTAACATTTGAAAATACTAAGTTTTTGCTTGACAAAATCATTTTCCTCAATCAAAGATTTCAAGATCCTTGTACCAAGCCATCTCTCCATCAATGATTGAAGAATTCAAACAACCCTTATTCAAACCACAAGATTTTAACTTAGAAATTTGAATGATGAGATTCTTGATTGCTTCCATGTCTTGATGCTCAAATTGTCCTTTACCAGGGACATGGCTAAGTACTTAGATTTTACACTCTGCAGAGGTGGTTCACATTCCCCACAAGACTTGGTTTCCCAAGACAAGATCTTTCAGAAGCTTTCCCTTAGACCATTATGGACGCGTTCCAACCTATCAAACACTACCACCCACTGTCCATATGGCTAAGTTCTTGCAACCTATATGATCATGTCAGAGCCCATATTGCCAAGTGGTTGCACTTGAAGCTTCTCAACATTTGACATCTCAAATACCTTTGTTTCCTGGGTGGCATTCCACAAGTGTGATACACAACCCAAGTCCATGGCCTTGTGTAACCACTCAACATATCCCAATCCTTCCATTCCACCCAGGAGGTTCATTGACTTAGTTGTTTTATTAAACAAAATCACAAGTCCTCAGACTTAGAATATTTTTCCATAGTGTGAATATATATTCCACCCAGGTTTTCTATTAGCTAGGCTAAGCTTGGTAGTAATAGGAAATTTAACTTTGAAAATCCTACTAAGGATTCATCTACTAGGTTTTCCTATAGCAAGATCTATACTTAGCAAAATCCATGCAAGTTTACTTAGCAAAATCACTAATACATAGAAAATGTAATGGGACAAAAAGTATGAAGCATCACTTGCCTTTTTGGTAGGGAATGGTGGTTCACTTCTTGATCTTTCTAGTCTCACACTTCACTACAAATCAATCAAGCAAACACAAATTCAATTCACATTCCAAACCAAAGTCAAACAAACAATTCTTCACACACACAAAGTGATGGAATCTAAGTCATGCATGGGAGCATGCATAAGATAGTTTTTATTTTGCAAAGGGGTCTCTATGGGGTTTCTAAATTTTGTAAGATCCAATTTGGTCATTTACCAATGTGGCAAAGTCATTAGCAAGAGGGTTTTGTCCAAAAACTATCTTTAAATCCATTCATCATTTTATGTGGTGAAAAATGTTTTTATTAAGGCAAAACTCTTATGTTGTTCACCAAATGAGTTGCTAATTTGCAAAACTTGGTGTTTTTAGGTCAGTAGGTTTGGTCCAAAACATTTCCTTAAAGTTTTCTTTCCATAAACATTTTTATAACAAAAACCATTCTTTTTATTTGGCTAGAAAATGACTAAGTCAAGTAATCTAACCTAAATTTTACAAAAATCATTTCTAACACCAAGGGTTGGTTCCTAGGGTCAGTAAGGTCACAACAAATCAATTTGCAAAGGTTTTACTTCAAAATTATTTTCAATAAATAAATTACATTTCTATTTGACTAGAAATGGTTTTAAATTAAAGAATCATTTCTTAATTTCTCCAAATACATTTTTGTGTCCACAAAGTGTTTCCTAGGGTCAGTAGGTTCAAATCAATCCAATTGCCAAAGATTTTAACCCTAAATTCAATTTTAAACAATTTTTACATTCATAATAAGCATACAAATGTTTCTGCAATTTCAAACAAGCTAACAGTTACTATTTTCTAAACTAAGGGCATGGTTGGCTAGGGTTTGTTCTCCTGAATCCATTGATATAAAATTTGCCCAATTTGGACGTGTGGATCAAAAGTTATAAGGGTTTGAAAATTACAAACAAATATGTTTTCAATTTCTGTTTTTAAACAGACAGGTGACACGCGGCGTTATCTTACTGGGCGATACCGGTTCGGCCGGATCGGGCGACGCTGGCCGTTGGATCTAATTATCATCGCGCGGCTCAGATCAACGCATACCTCTTCGCTCACTTTCTTTCCTAGTCGCTGGATCAAGATCGGACGGTTGCTGCTGACTGGCCAAGGACTGGCGGCGCGATGACAACGGCGAGCGGCGGAGCGACCAGTTGGCGGCGGCGCTGGCGAGGCAGGAAGCAAGAAAGGGTAAGAAGATGCTTACCAGGCTCAGGAGGACACGGCGAAGCTCAAGGTACTGCTGGTTCGACGAGGGGCACGCGAAGTTGTGATTAATTGCTCGCCGGAGACTTGGTCGGCGTCAGATGGTTCTGGAGCTCGTCGTGGGTGGAGCTGTGGTTCGCCCCGAGGGAAAACGAGTACACGATTAGACGCAATCGAGTGTGGCGAGTGTAGGAGCATGAACGAGAGAGCACGAGGCGGTCGGTGTTTACCAGGGGACTTCGTCGGAGTGAGGCAGACGCGGCGGCGCGGTCAGATGTTGTCGAAGTCGATGCTCTGGACCCCCGCGGATGAATGATTGGCATGGTAAGATGCGCCAGGATGCGGTGAGCGTGCTCGTGTGTTCTGGGAGGCGGGAGGTGGTGTGGTTCGGCCGTATTCGTCGGTGGAAGCTCGTCGGAGACGGAGCTGTTCGAGGACAAATTGCGACGGCCTGGAGGCGTGCTCGGGGAAGGAGGCAGAGGGGAAACGGAGAGGAGTGACTGGTGATTTAACACGCGTGATCACTGCAGGGTTTACTCGTGGCATTAAGTCGAATTGACGACGCGAATCACTGCCAGGAACGGGGAGGAACGGTCGAGCGGGGTGGAGAGGAAGAACAGTGGAGTGGGGCACACCTGTCAGCGAAAAAGGAAAGAAGGGGAAAGGGTCCACTTGTCGGTTGCTCCGAGGGTTCTTTCTACGGTGAGAAACGCTTCGCTGCGGTGGGGTGGGAATTGGGCTAGGTGGGCTGTTTGGGCTGGCTCAGTTGGGTCAGTCCATTCCCATATTTTTTTCCTGTCTGATTCTTTTTCTATTTTCCAATTCTGTTTTGAAAATTCAAACAACTAAAAAATGTCCAAAAACAAATCAAACATTCACCAAACCTTGCACTATGAATTTGGTTCTGTTTAGTAACCTGAACCAAAATCCTAAATAAAATAATAATACTTTAATCTTTTTAGGTTCCATCCTTAATTAAATAAGTAGGCAATGGTTTATTAATTAAATGGAGTTTTTGTTGTTTATTAATAAAATCTTTATTTGAAATCCAAATGTTTTCAAAATCAAATCAGTAGGTATCATTTGGAAGTAAATAATACTTGGATACTTGTTTCAAACAAAATATTATTTTACTTTAGGGTACAATATTAGTTAAATAAAATGGGCCAAGGTTTATTAATCAAATAGGATTTGATTTTATTAATAAAATCTTTATTTGAAACCTAAATATTTTCAAAACCAAATCAGTGGGTTTTATTTGGGAAATATAGAATACTTGGAGATTTGTTTTAAAATAAAATAACATCTTATTTTAGGGTCCATTATTAATTAAATATAATAGACTTTCATTATTATTTCAAATAGGTTTTATTTTATTGAGATATTTATTTTGAATCTAAAATAAAGCCAAAACATTTTAGTAGATTTTATTTGTGAATTTCAAATAATTCGAAAACCTATTTAAAATAATTTAACAAGTTTTGATGTTTCAATTAAATTGGTAAAACCTTTTATTTTAAAAGAGTTTGGATATTAATTCCTTATTATTTTATTTAAGCAAACCTTTGCTAATTTTATTTAAAATAAAATGTTTTAATTCCAAAGCTTGGACAAGGTTTAATTTGGCTTTATAAAATATTCTTTATTTATAAACTTCTATTTCATTTGAAAACAAATCTTTTCATTCAATTGTTTCAAAATAGTATTTCCAAATGTTTTTATTTTTCCTTTTATTAAATGTTTATCTTTTTAAATCCCTTTAGTTTTTATTTGATTCAAATGGGTTTGAAGTTCCAATTGAATTCAAAAGTTTCTTCTGGCTCTGAAAATCAAACAAAGTTTTTTTTTATTCATTTATTTTCACATTACAAGATTTGGAAAATCTTGGGATGTGACAGAATGGCTCACCAGGTTCGCGTGGTCGTGGTGATGCTCAAGGTGGTGGTAGATCGTCGAGGGGCGCACGGTGGTGACGGCAATCGCTCGCCGTAGGTCTGCCTGGCATCGGGTTCGCTCGGCCGTTGTGGGGGACGAGGCTACAAGGCATGCCAATGTAAAACAAAGGGTGCGTTAGACACGCGCGAGAGAGGAGAGTATGCTAGTGTCAACCAGAGAGGAGGGGGCGGTCAGGGATTACCAGGAGAGCTCATCGGAGTTGATCTCGCCGTCGGTGGCGCTCAGACGAAGACGGAGGTGAGGCTGTGGGGCATGCGTGGGCGAATGGAAACCACGGGCAGGTGCGTGAGATGATGGGGATCAAGCTGGTGTGAGCTAGGAGGTAGGAGAGGGTCGGGGCTCGCCGGAATTTGACAGGGGACTCGTCGGAGGCAGCGGTGGTCTAAGCCGAAATCAGGGCAGCCTAGGGCGTAGAGGATCTGGCGAGTGAGGGGAAAGAGAGAGGGGGCACAGGAGATTTAGTATGCGTGATCGCGGGGCTGTTTGATCGCGGCGTTACTGCGTATTACACCGACATTCATTTGGTAGCAACGGCCGGCGAGGGCAGCGGGAGGGTGAGAAAGACGGTGACGTGGCGTGGGTTGCGTTGTCAGCGAGAGGGAGAGAGGAAGGGTGGGGTCCAACCGTCAGCGACACTATGGGTTCGTTTGCGAGTGAAAACGTTTTACTCCGGGGTGGAAAAGATGGGCTGCGAGTGGGCTTGCTGGGCTGGGCTGCTCCTTTTCATTTTTTTTGTTCAGATTGTTTTTCCTTTTCCAATTCTATTAATCTATTTTGTTTTTGTTTAATAATTTCAAACATCAATTTTATTTCAAACCTCAACCAAAATTTGTGTAGATTCATATACTTATTAATAACACATTCCAAAGTCAAATTTAGAATAATATATTTATTCTTTTTAGGGTCTTTTAGTTATTTAAAATAGGCTCTAGTATTAATTAAATAAGATTTAATAATATTTTTCAATCTCTATTTGAATTCAAATCACCACCAAACTTTGGGTGAATTTTAATTCTGTTTATCAACATAATACAAAGTCCAAAACAAAATAATTTGTTTATTCTTTTTAGGATCCATTAATAATTAAATAAATAGACCTTAGTCATTAAATCAAATAGGATTTAATTTATTTTAAAACTCTATTTTGAAATCTAAATAATAACAAAATCTTTTCAGTAGGTTTTATTTGAAAAACAAAACACTTGGAAATCACTTATTTAAAATACTTTAATAAGTTTTAGTGTTTATTTAAAATGGAAAAGCCTTTACTTAAATAAAATTGGATATTAATAAATCCTTATTATTTTATTTAAATAAACCTTTACTATTTTTATCAAACAAAATATTTTCTTTCAAAAGCTTTGCCAAGGTTAAATTTGGCTCTTTAAAATAATCCTGATTTATAATTCTACCTTTTCTTATAAAAACCATATATTTTTATTTAAAGATCCAAAGATAGTGATTCCAACTATTATAACTTTATTTATTATTTGTTTATCTTTTTAAATCCCTTTAGGATTTTATTTGACCAAAATAGGTTTTGATGTTTCCAATTGGAATCAAAAAGTTTCTTCTCACCCTAAAAATCAACAATTGTTTATTTTGTTTATTTATTTTTCACATTTCAAAATTTGGAAAATTTCGGGATGTGACAGTTTGATCTTGACGAGCCTAGTATGTACAGACATGGTCTCGGAACATGGATCACCAAACGGTCAACCATGAGTCATATAGTAGATACGATGAACATGTTGATTGTTCGCCATTGAAGCTACATCAACTCTCGTGATGATCGATTTTGATGTGGTGGATTTGGTTCGTGTGATCACTAAAACAATGTGAGGGATATTGTTTTGAGTGGGAGTTCACCTAGATTAATTTAACTATTAATTAGAACTCAATTTGTCATAAACTTAGTCTAAACTATTGCAAATATGCTGTAGATCAATGGCGGCCCCTACCTTCAATTTTAATGCGTTCCTAGAGAAAGAAAGGTTGAAAAACAATGGAAGCAACTTCACGGATTGGTTCCACAATTTGAGGATTGTCCTCAATGCTGGTAATTTGACCTATGTGCTGGATGCACCGCTGGGTGACCCGCCTGCAGCTACTGCTAACGATGAAGTAAAGAATGTTTACCTCACTCGGAAGAATCAGTACTCCAAAGTTCAGTGTGCTATCTTGCATGGTTTGGAATCGGAGCTTCAGAAAAGGTTTGAGAACCATGACCCACATGATATTGTCCGTGAACTCAAAATGATATTTGAGGCTCACGCGGCTGTTGAGAGTTATGAGGGTTCTGAAAAGTTCTTTAAATGCAAGATGGAAGAGGGCAGCTCCGTTAGTGAGCATGTGCTTAAGATGTGTGGGCACGCAAACATACTCCAAAGTTTGGGTATAGTGATTCCTAATTCTTTGGGAATTCACCGTGTCCTCCAATCACTACAATATGCAAAACATGGATAAGACATTGCCAGAACTCTTCTCCATGTTGAAATGTACAGAATTGGAGATAAAGAAAGAGCACCAAGTGTTGTTGGTCAATAAGACCAACAAATTCAAGAAAGGCAGTCTAAGCAAAAGGGAAACTTCAAGAAGGGCGGTAAGAAAGTTGCCGCACCGGCGAAGAAGACCAAGGCTTGGCCTAAGCCTGATACTAAGTGCTTTTACTTCAAGGGAGAGGGTCACCGGAAGCGGAATTGCCTAGAGCTTGGCAAATTTGAAGAACGGAAACATCAAGAAGAAAGGTATATCCGATATACATGTTATTGATGTGTATCTCACTAGTACTCGTAGTAGTGCCTGGGTATTTGATACTGGTTCGGTTGCTCATATTTGTAACTCGAAATAGGTGTTGCAGAATAAACTAAAGCTAGCGAAGAACAAGGTGACGATGCCCGTTGGAAATGGATCAAAGGTTGATGTGATCGCGGTCGGCACGCTACCTCTTCATCTACCATCGGGATTAGTTTTATACTTAAATAATTGTTATTTGGTGCCTGCGTTGAGCATGAACATTATATCTGGATCATGTTTATTGCGAGACGGTTACTTGTTTAAGTCCGAGAATAATGGTTGTTCGATTTATATGAGTAATACGTTTTATGCACATGCACCTTTGATAGATGGTCTATTCTTATTGAATCTCTATAGTGTAAATACACATATTAATAACATTGAAGCTAAATGTTTGAAATTGAGCGATAACTCAACCTATATGTGGCACTGTCGTCTTGGTCACATTGGAGTGAAGCGTATGAAGAAACTCCATTCCGATGGACTTCTTGAATCACTTGATTTTAGATCACTTGAAAGATGCGAAGCATGTCTGAGGGGTAAAATGACTAAGACTCCATTTTGTGGTATGATGGAGCGAGCTACGGATTTATTGGAAACCATACATATCGATGTATGTGGCCCAATGAGTGTAGCATCGTGCGGTGGTTATCGTTATGTTCTTACCTTAACGGATGACTTGAGTAGATATGGGTATATCTATTTCATGAAACATAAGTCCGAAACATTCGAGAAGTTTAAGGAATTTCAAAGTGAGGTGGAGAATCAACGTAACAAGAAGATTAAATTTCTACGATCTGATCGTGGAGGTGAATATCTAAGTTACGAGTTTGGCGAGCATTTAAATAAATGCGGAATACTTTCACAATTGACACCGCCAGGAACACCACAGCGTAATGGTGTGGCCGAACGTCGTAATCAAACTCTCTTAGATATGGTTCGTTCTATGATGTCACTTACAGATTTATCGCTATCGTTTTGGGGTTATGCATTAGAAACAACCACATTCAATTTAAATAGGGCACCGTCTAAATCCGTTGAAATGACACCATATGAATTATGGTTTGGGAAGAAACCTAAATCGTCGTTCCTTAAAGTTTAGGGTTGCGAAGCCTATGTAAAGAAGTTACAGCCGGACAAGATCGAACCCAAAGCGTAAAAATAGGTCTTAATAGGATACCCAAAGGAAACTATTAGGTATACCTTCTATCATCGATCCGAAGGAGAAATCTTCGTTGCCAAGAATGGATCCTTTCTAGAAAAGGAATTTCTCTCGAAAGAAGTGACTGGAAGGAAAGTAGAACTCAACGAGGTTGTCGAATCTTCTCTCGAACTTGCGAGTAGCGCAGCACCGGAAGTTGTTCCTGTGGCGCCTACACCAATAAGAGAGGAAGCTAATGATGATGATCATGAAACTTCGGTTGAAGTTGTACAGAGCCTCATAGGTCAACAAGAACTCGTACCACTCCTGATTGGTATGATCCCGTTATGAGTGTCATTTTGGTGGATAACACTGATGATCCTGTGACATATGAGGAAGCGATGATGAGCCCAGATTCCAATAAGTGGCAAGAAGCCATGAAATCCGAGATTGGATCCATGTACGAAAACCAAGTACGGACTTTGGTGGACTTACCGGATGGCCGGAAGGCTGTGGAGAAAATATGGATTTTTAAGAAGAAAATAGATGCTGATGGTAATGTTACTGTCTATAAAGGTCGACTTGTCGCAAAATGGTTTCGACAAATTCAAGGAGTTGACTACGATGAGACTTTCTCACCAGTAGTGAAGCTAAAGTCTGTGAGGATTATGTTAGCACTTGCTGCATATTATGATTATGAGATATGGCAGATGGATGTCAAAACAGCATTCCTCAATGGAGACATTGATGAATAGTTGTATATGATGCAACCCAAAGGTTTTGTCTATCCTAAATATGCTAACAAGGTATGCAAACTTCAACGGTCCATATATGGATTGAAGCAAGCATCCCAAAGTTGGAATCAACGTTTTTATAAGGTAATCAAAAGTTTTGGTTTTATACAAACTTATGGAGAAGCTTGTATTTACAATAAAGTGAGTGGGAGCTCTGTAGCATTCTTAATACTATATGTAGATGACATATTGTTGATTGGGAATGATGTAGACCTTCTTAATAGTGTCAAGGACGCTTACATATTGGGCATAAAGATTTATAGAGATAGATCAAGACGCCTAATATCATTGTCACAAAGTACATATTTGGACAAAGTTCTAAACAGGTTTGGAATGGAAGATAGCAAGAAAGGGTTCTTGCCCATGTTGCCCAATACGACCTTGAGTAAAACTCAAAGTCCTACAACGACAGAAGATAGAGAAAGGATGAGTAAGAATCCCTATGCCTCAGCCATAGGATCTCTTATCTATGACATGCTATGTACTAGACCCAACATTGCATATGTTGTTAGTTTAACTAGCAGATATCAAAGTGATCCAGGAGTGGATCATTTGACAGCAGTCAAAAACATCCTTAAGTACTTGAGAAGAACTAAGGATATGGTTCTTTCTTATGGAGGTGATGAACAGCTCGTTGTTAATGGTTACACCGATGCTAGTTGGAACACCGATCCGGATGATTCTAAATCTCAATCTGGATACGTATTTACTTTGAATGGTGCAGCAGTTAGCTGGAGGAGTGCAAAGCAAAGCGTTGTGGCGAGATCTTCAACTGAATCAGAATACATGCCTGCTTCGGAGGCTTCACAAGAAGAGATATGGATGAAAGAGTTCATTACAGATCTCGGTGTGGTTCCAAGTGCGCTAGACCCAATGTATATCTATTGTGATAACATGGGCGCCAAAGCCAATGCGCAAGAACCAAGGTCACACAAGAAGATGAAGCACATCAGGCTACGTTTTCATGCTATTCAAGAACATGTCCAAGATGGTGACATAAAGATTTGCAAAGTACACACAGATCTGAATGTGGCGGATCCGTTGACTAAACGTCTCCCGAGGGCAAAACATGACCAACACCAAACTGCCATGGGTGTTCGGTATATTACCATGTAATCTAGATTAGTTGACTCTAGTGCAAATGGGAGACTGTTGGAGATATGCCCTAGAGGCAATAATAAATGTAGTTATTATTATATCTTTGTGTTTATGATAAATGTTTACATTCATACTATAACAGTATTAACCGGAAACATTAATACTTGTGTGATTTGTAAACTAAATTAGAGTCCCTGGTAAAGCCTCTTTATAATACTAGATTGTTGGTTAATAGATGATTATGGTTTCCTGATCATGAACATTGAGATGTTGTTAACAACAAGATCATATCATTAGGAGAATGGTATGATGGACATACTCCTATAGATAGTCATAGCATAAAGATCAAGTCATTTTAATAGTTTAACTTCTATAAGCTTTCTGATACATAGTAACCTAATTACTTCTACCATGATATCATGCTAATCACCATCATGTGAAGGATGCTTTGATGACATCAAACACCACACCGTAACTGGGTGGCTATAAAATGGCATTGAGTGTTCGGAAAGCATGGTTTGAGACACATGGATCAAGAGTGAGATTTGTCCATCCATATGACGGATAGATATACTATGGGCCCTCTCGGTGGAATGTCATCCAATTAGCTTGCAAGCATGTGCCTATCTAACAAGGGATCACATACCACGGGAACAAGAAAAGAGTACTTATCAGCAACGAGGTTGAACTAGGTATGCAGAGATACCGACGATCAAAACCTCGGATAAGTAAACTATCGTGAGACAAAGGGAAATTGGTATCGTATGTAAGTGGTTCATTCGATCGCAAAGTAATCTTTGAAATATGTGGGAGCCATGTGAATTTCTAGATTCCTCTATTGGTTATTGATCGGAGAAGTCTCTCGATCATGTCTGAATAATTCACAAACCGTAGGGAGACACACTTAAGGATTCAATGTTGTTGAGTAGTTATGGAATGATGAGTAAGAGACCGAATGTTCTTCGGAGTCTCGGATGAGATCCGGGACATCACGAGGAGATCCGGAATGTTCCGGAGAATAAGATTCATATAAGGAAAGTCATGTTTCGGAGTTCGGAAATGATTCCGGTGTTTTCACCAGGAATGTTCTACAAGGGTATGGAAGGTCTGGCACTCCAGAAGGGGAAGGGTAGATGAATGTGTCATGACAATGTGGAATGTTTGCATCATGTACTAGGTCACTTGGCTGGGCAAAATAAAGAGAGAAATCAAATCCTAGTTTGAAAGAAAAACGCCAATTTAAAAAAGTCAAATCTCAAGTTTGCTTGGTAGAGGGAGAGTAGGAAACCTACTTGGGGAGGAAGTCCCCTCCCTCCACCCGCCGGCCAAGGTGGAGGAGTTGGAGGAGGACTCCCTCCTCCAAACCGCCGCCCTCCCACCTATATAAGGAGGGGCAGGGCGCCCCCTCCCAACACACCTCAAATCCTATCTCCTGCGCGCCTCCACCTCCAAGTGGAGCCGCCGCCTAGGGTTTCCCCTCCAACTCGGCGAGTTGGGGCTTCCCCAAGCCCTAGCCACCGGCCACACCCTCCCCTTGGTGCCCTCAAAACCTAGATCACCAAGGCCTCTCTCATAGTACACCATACTCGCTCCGGCTTAAGGAGAAGCCCTGCGAGATCTCCCCTCTACTTCCGACACCACGCCGCCGTGCTGCCGGAATCACGAGGAGAGTTCTACAACCTCTGGTTCCTGCTGGAACAAGGGAGAGGAAGGTCTTCATGGACTACCGAACGTGTGACCGACTGCGGAAACACTGCCGGAACGCAGTGCCGGAAGGATCGTCTACGCGATCTTGAGATCGGTAAGAGTACGACTACATCATCCACGAGAATCTGCTCTCGTTAACCGCTATGGATTCTTCGAGGGTGAGTTCCTCTATCGACTCGTTGCTACAATCTAGTAGATAGATCTTGGCTTATTTGTGTGCATGCGGTAGAAAATTTTGTTTTCCATGCTACGAACCCCTACACATATTTCTCCATATGTACCTCCTATACTTCAAACTATAGGAGGTGCATATGACCATATGCGCCTTGCCTATGCGGCCACCTACCTGCACCCGGGCCCGCAAGAGTTACTTGAGGCAAACTCTGCTATATGGGCCTCGCATATTATCAAGTATAAGAGGCGTATATGGTCATATGCGCCTCGTATATTCGACCACCGACCACCACTTGGTATCACACAGCTTATGCGAGGCATATTCTTCCCATATGCGCCTCCTATACTTGAAACTATAGGAGGCCCATATTACCATATGTGCCTCGCATATGCGGGCACCTACCTCCACCCGGGCCCGCAGGAGTTACTTGAGGCGCACTCTCCTGCATGCGCCTCTCATATTATCAATTATAGGAGACGCATATGACCATATGTGCTTCGCATATTCGACCACCGACCTCCACCTAGGCCCACACAGCTTATGCGAGGCGCATTCTTCACATATGCGGCTCGCCTATCTGATATATATAGGAGGCACATATGATTAGAATGTGCCTCACATAATCAGGGTCTGCCAGATTTCGTCCGTACAGAGATTAAAGGAGGCTCATTATAATCATATGCGCCTCGCCTATTATTATATAGGAGGCACATAGCTAGGAAGTGTTCCTCGCCTATTTTATAGGAGGCGCATATAGGCTAAATGTGCCTCCTATAAGCATGTCTCCTATAGCCTTTTCTCTAGTAGTGTGCTACATTCGCGACAACACCTACATATATCATCTGATGGTGTGGTAACATACCTGAGTGCGCTCTGCCAGTAACATGCCATGTCAGTAGGCACGATGAAAAATCCCGATGGACGCGTTGGTTAAATAAACTTAAAACACTGGAAGTCGACTCATGTAAGACCTCCACGGCCTAAGTCGAGCTACGCCAGCAATTTTCCTAATTCGAGTCCTGGGACTCGAGTTTTATCGAGTAGATCACATTGTTTTGTCCAAAGATAGTTAACTGGCCCCGATCTGTTGGGAGAGTCAGGCACGTGCATCGACTATCCGTATGAACCAGCATATCCACTCGAAAAATATTCAGGTGAGAAGCACTCAAAATAGTACATAGTCTTCAGTTGAATCTATGATTCGACTGAATACTAGGGGGCTACTAACATGGATATGACCTATGTGTACCTGATGTTAGCCTATATGGTCCAGCCCAGTAGAGCCAACGACAATGGACTTCTACAATCGTGAAGCACATGGAGACTTCAGATGACCCAAGCCTAGAGAAAGGTCGACTTCTTGGAGGATACAGCTAACTTATATAGAAATTCAAAGGGATTAGCCCTAATTTGTATCTGATTCTACCTACCCCAGGACCTAGCCTAGAGAAAACTAGACTTCTTGGAGGGCACGGCGAGGAGAACAAACCTCATAACCCTAGCACACTAATGTCTACGCACGCTTATATTCTTGTAGACAGTGTTGGGCCTCCAACTGCAGAGGTTTGTAGAACAGCAGCAAGTTTCCCTTAAGTGGATCACCCAAGGTTTATCGAACTCAGGGAGGAAGAAGTCAAAGATATCCCTATGAAGCAACCCTGCAATTAAGATACAAGAAGTATCTTGTGTCCCCAACACACCCAATACACTCGTCAGGTGAATAGGTGCACTAGTTTGGCGAAGAGATAGTGAAATACAAGTAATATGGATGATTATAAGTGGTAATTGCAATCTTAAATAGAAAAGGTTGGAAGAAAACATGTAGGAGAACTGGTTGTAAATGGTGTTCCAATGCTTAGAAACAAGGCCTAAGGATTACACTTTCACTAGTGGAAACTCTCCACAATGATATCATAATTGAACACATAAATATATTTTCTTCACTATGCTACACCAAACTTTACTCTGGTTGGATAACGAACACCAATTCACTGCAGAGGGCTATAAAAGCACTCCTTAAAGTTTGCATTCCCCATCTAGTTAACCCCACACTATCACCTTGAGCGCTAGATGGTTCTAGCCAAACCCCAAAATTTCATAGAGACATTCAACTCAAACTATAACTCATGATAAGTATTTCTATAATCTTTAGCCAAAGAGCCACACACGGTGCGCACACTGTCACCTTCCCACATGTGGGACTAGGTGTCTCCGGAGATCACATTAATAAAATCACTTGAGTAGCATAATAGACAAAGAGTAGCATATACTTATTCAACTAGATTACAAAGATCATGAACACAATAAGATCACACCATGGAGAGAGATGAACACATAGCTATCGGTAGAGCCCTTAGCCTCGGGGGAGAACTACTCCCTCCTCATCTTGGGACTCAGCAACAGCGATGGAGATGGCCGTTGAGTCGATGGGGATGCTCCAGGGGCAATTCCCCATCCCAGCAGGGTGCCGGACAGAGACTTCTGTCCTCTGAATCTCGTCTTTGATTGCGGTGGCACTGCAGAACTTTTCGTGGAATCCTGATCTGGTCGTTAGGGTTTCTTGGGGAGGCGAATATATAGGCGGAGAGGCAAGGTCGGTGGACGCCCGAGGGGCCCATATCATGGCCCGGTGCGGTTAGGGGGGACCCGCGCCACCCTATGGTGTGGCTGCCTTGGTGCCCTCCTCCGTCTCTGCTTTGGACTCTTTCTTCATGTCGGAAAAAATAGGAGGTTGGTATTTTGGTTCGTCCAATTCCGAGAATATTTCCTTTGGTAAAAACCTGGAATAGAGAAATAGCAGAAAACATGAACTGGCACTGTGGCATCTTGTTAATAGGTTAGTTCCAGAAAATGAATAAAAATGCCACAAAATGCAAGCAAAACATAAAGCAATTGGTGTAAAAAAAGCATGGAGCATAAAAAATTATAGATAGGTTTGCAACATATCAGCATTCCCAAGCTTAACTCCTGCACATCCTCGAGTAGGTAAGTGATAAAAAGATAATTTTTGAGGTGACATGCACCATCACAATCTTGATCTAGGTATTGCAAAGCATTGATACCTAAGCTCAAAGTACCCTAAACATAAGCATGAAAGATATATTTCTAACAATAATACATAGAAACTATGTTGCAACATGAAAGACAAAGGGAAATTGGTATCGTATGTAAGTGGTTCATTCGATCGCAAAGTAATCTTTGAAATATGTGGGAGCCATGTGAATTTCTAGATTCCTCTATTGGTTATTGATCGGAGAAGTCTCTCGATCATGTCTGAATAATTCACAAACCGTAGGGAGACACACTTAAGGATTCGATGTTGTTGAGTAGTTATGGAATGATGAGTAAGAGACCGAATGTTGTTCGGAGTCTCGGATGATATCCGGGAAATCACGAGGAGATCCGGAATGTTCCGGAGAATAAGATTCATATAAGGAAAGTCATGTTTCGGAGTTCGGAAATGATTCCGGTGTTTTCACCAGGAATGTTCTACAAGGGTATGGAAGGTCTGGCACTCCAGAAGGGGAAGGGTACATGAATGTGTCATGACAATGTGGAATGTTTGCATCATGTACTAGGTCACTTGGCTGGGCAAAATAAAGAGAGAAATCAAATCCTAGTTTGAAAGAAAAACGCCAATTTAAAAAAGTCAAATCTGAAGTTTGCTTGGTAGAGGGAGAGTAGGAAACCTACTTGGGGAGGAAGTCCCCTCCCTCCACCCGCCGGCCAAGGAGGAGTTGGAGGAGGACTCCCTCCTCCAAACCGCCTCCCTCCCACCTATATAAGGAGGGGCAGGGCGCCCCCTCCCAACACACCTCAAATCCTATCTCCTGCGCGCCTCCACCTCCAAGTGCAGCCGCCGCCTAGGGTTTCCCCTCCAACTCGGCGAGTTGGGGCTTCCCCAAGCCCTATCCACCGGCCACACCCTCCCCTTGGTGCCCTCAAAACCTAGATCACCAAGGCCTCTCTCATAGTACACCATACTCGCTCCGGCTTAAGGCGAAGCCCTGCGAGATCTCCCCTCTACTTCCGACACCACGCCGCCGTGCTACCGGAATCACGAGGAGAGTTCTACAACCTCTGGTTCCTGCTGGAACAAGGGAGAGGAAGGTCTTCATCGACTACCGAACGTGTGACCGACTGCGGAAACACTGCCGGAACGCAGTGCCGGAAGGATCGTCTACGCGATCTTGAGATCGGCAAGAGTACGACTACATCATCCACGAGAATCTGCTCTCGTTAACCGCTATGGATTCTTCGAGGGTGAGTTCCTCTATCGACTCGTTGCTACAATCTAGTAGATAGATCTTGGCTTATTTGTGTGCATGCGGTAGAAAATTTTGTTTTCCATGCTACGAACCCCTACACATATTTCTCCATATGTGCCTCCTATACTTCAAACTATAGGAGGTGCATATGACCATATGCGCCTTGCCTATGCGGCCACCTACCTGCACCCGGGCCCGCAAGAGTTACTTGAGGCAAACTCTGCTATATGGGCCTCGCATATTATCAAGTATAAGAGGCGTATATGGTCATATGCGCCTCGTATATTCGACCACCGACCTCCACCTGGTCTCACACAGCTTATGCGAGGCATATTCTTCCCATATGCGCCTCCTATACTTGAAACTATAGGAGGCCCATATTACCATATGTGCCTCGCATATGCGGGCACCTACCTCCACCCGGGCCCGCAGGAGTTACTTGAGGCGCACTCTAAACATAAGCATGAAAGATATATTTCTAACAATAAGACATAGAAACTATGTTGCAACATGAAATACAACTAAGAGGACTATGTTTTCCCTTGCTATTTTTGTGATGATGACAATCCCACTTGTGATCTAACCTTCTGTTTATGTTTCAGGTTAATTGTTTATTGATGGAGCTTATGGAGTGTATGGATGCCAATTTTGGAGTCTTGTGAAGACAGTGGTCTTTCATTTTTCTCTTTCTCTCATTTTTTGTTTTAGATCGCCGTACTATCAAGAGGGGGTCCACCTCAGAAGGCTATGGGGAATCATATGTTCTTGCCCAATCCATATTTGCACCGCCATAGCCATCCTATCCATAAGCGAGAGAGCGAGTTTCTGAGCTGCTGGTGCTGGTTTTGTCTGATTGGAAGTTTCGACCAGGAGCCGAAAGTTCCAGCCATGGTTCCCTATGGAATGGAACTGGCCATATTTCCGGTCCAACTTCCAGCAGAAGTTCCGGCCCCAGTTAAGAACCTTCTGTATTGAAGTGTTCTAAGTGGCGGAACTTGGCCCGGAAGTTGCTCCGGAAGTTCCACCATAACTTCCGGTCGTGTCTGACCGGAACTTCCGGTCGAACTTTGCAGCATGCGTCAACAGTCTTTGAGCCATTGAAGCCACGCTGAGCTAAACTTCCGGACCCCCACTGGAACTTCCGATGGTGTCGCAAACAGTCAAACGGTTCAGTTTGGAGGCGGCCTATTTAAGGCGCCCTCCTTCTTCCTCGTACCTAACTCTTAAATTTTCTCTCTCCTCCATTAATACCAGAGCTTCCCCTCGCTAGATCTCTCTCCCTAGCCACTCAAATCACTTTATCTTTTGAGAGGTGGGAGAGGTGACCTAGATCTACACTTTCACCAAAGAAGATTTTATTCCCCCACCTATCCTTTATGGATCTTGTTAATGTTGTGTTTCTTGGAACCCTAGATGGTGTAGGGCATCCTCGGAGCTAAGGGCATGTGTTTTAAAGCTCCGTGGTGTCATTGAGGGCCTCCAATTGAGTTGTGGAGCTTCCCCCTCAACCTTGTGGTAAAGGTTTCGGTTGGTGCCTTCAAGATCACCGGTTAGTAGACTTTGAGGCTTCCTTTGTGGGGTATCTCACTGGAGAAGAAGGTGACGCCTTTGTGGTGCTCTGATGACCTTGTGTGGCCTCGACACCTCTCCCAACATAGACGTAGCTTCCATTGAAGTGAACAACGAGGAATTACACTTCTGTGTCCCCAATCAGGTTATCGCATTCCTTACCTTTACTACTTGCTCTTTACCACTCTTGTGCTTGTTATTAGTTCTCTAGCATATAGGTTGTTCACCTAGTTGCATATCTATAGAACTTATCTTCTTTCCAAGCCTAAAATTGAGTAACAAATTAAAATTGGTAGTCGCCTATTCACCCCTCTAGTCGATTCAAAGTCGGTACTTTCAATTGGTATCAGAGCCAAGGCTCTTATTTCAGGCTTTACCTCCTAAGAGATGATGGACGATGAAGGGGGTAGTGAAAATGACAACTACAAGAACTTTGCCACGATGGATGACCTCAAGAAATGGGAGTCATCCATGATGTCCAAGTTTGAGGAAATGATGACTATTTTGCAGTCCCTCAAGACAAACCCCATGGTTCCTCTTGACACACCCCAAACCACCGAGCTTCCTCCCACAGTTCCCATGACCGCCCCCGGGGTATATCCCGCGGCCGTCACCACACACTTGGGACTTGGTTTTGTTGCTCAAACATCAATCAAAGGCCCAAGCGAGAATACCAAGGGGCTCGAATACTCAACTTACAAAGAGGAAACTGGAGGAAAGGACTACTAGGCTGTGCTCCCAACGCCGAAATATACTCCGGATTCACCCATTCCCATGCCACACATCATTCCTCAAGGACCACCACCTATGTTAGATACTTCAAATTTCGCCAATTGGAAATATCTAATGTGCTCACATATTTCCAGCTCTTCTATTTAGTTAATGAGGATTGTGGAGGATGGGTTCTCTCCATATGACCCAAAGAAGTTGACTCGTGGTGAAGTGGTGGACAAGAAGCTCGCACGCATACTGAAGATCTTCCTTGTTGATTGCCGTGGATGCGCTTCTTCTCTGGGATCTCTCCCCGGGTAGGGATCTCTCTGCTCAGGTGCGTCGCCGATTTAAATCTACCGTTCACTTCTCTCCCTCGGGATCCTCCAAAGAATTTTTTTTGGTGGTTGCGTTTCGATCTGCTTCGTTTGAACTGAATGAGGAATCAGTGGGTTTAGTTTTACAATGTTGCCTAGGAGGTGATCCATCTGGGTTTCGAGTGTTCAGATTAAGTGAAGATTTGTTCAGATTCTCTGTGTCCTCAAATTTAGTGGGTCATTTTATTCATCGCCTTGAGTCCCGTATCTGGCCGGATTTCCATTGTACTTTCCATCTATATCATGATCATCAGTTGGAAAATTTTGAGTCTTCTCCTCCTGAGAAAGGCTGGTCTAAGGTTCAAAGGCGTCCTCGAAAGGTTACAAAGATCTTTGTCCCTAAGCAACAAGTTGATCCTATGGGTTCAGTTGGTTTCAATCCTGATCTAAGTGTTCGGAAGTTGTCTTCTTCTCGATCTCCGGCTGTGTTCCCGTCGTCGGCGACTGTCTCTATGGGCAGTTTGTTTTTCCGGTAAAGCCGCAAAATTTGAATTTGAATCTTCCGAAGATCCCTTTAGATTCGGAATTTGTGGATGTTTCTGGCTCAACTTTAGCTTTTCTTCGAGATCTACGTGAGGCGAATTTTTCGGATGAGGAAATCATGCGCGAGCCGGGACTTTCATTTATGCCTGATATTTCTGAATCACAATTTGCTTGTCGCTGTGCCTTGGGCCATGCCGCTTTTGTCATCATAATGGACCAGTCTGCGTAATTGGGCTTCGTTGTAAGTTTTGTCAGCTTCTGGGTCATGTTGAACGAGACTGTTTGCAGCTAGCTGAACTTCAAAAGGAATTCACTGAACCAGTTGAGATACGGCCTCAGTTTTCGTGGGACAGTTTTGTTTCGTCCGCTAATAATGTGAAGGACAGGCATGTTACGATGAATTTCTGTTCGAGGTGCCTGACGGCGGGCCATTGGGCTCATAAGTGCACCAATCAGATGCGTTGTTTTCAGTGCAAAAGGGTGGGTCATCGGAGGGCTAAGTGCAAGTCTTTTCTGGTTTGGAAACCGAAACAGAGTTCTCTGTCTCTATCCATTGCCCCTCGTAAGAACTTGGTTGCGCAATCTGATACTTCTGTTGTATCTCTGAAGGCTTTATCACCCCGCCCCCCTGATCCACCAGACGACTCAATGGCGAATTTCCCTGTCAATCCATTCAGATTTGTGCCTGATGGCCTCACGCTTGATGATGGCTCGGAGGACCGCCCTGTGCGTGCCCATATGGAGGTGCCAGCGGATGCACCTCTCTTTCATGGTGAGTTTGCAATTGCTGTTGCTAACTGGGATGTACCTGACCTGATGAGGCCTGAGATGTTGGAAGATTTGGTGAGTTTGCTTCGTTTTGATCATCATGTGGTTGTCAGGAGTGCTTGTAGGTCTCCTTTTGCCATTGGTCTCTTCCGCTTTGAAACTGTTATTGCTAGAGATGCAATTGTGGAGGGTCCTGGTTTTGAGTTGGATGAAGACACTCACATTAATTTTGAGTTGGATGAAGCTCGCAAGCATACTGAAGATCTTCCTTGTTGATTGCCGTGGCTGCTATAAACCTTAGAACTGATGTTTTAGGTCAGGAGAGGTGGGTGCTTTTTTTTGGGCTTCCCTCTAGATTATCGCACTGAAAGTTTCATCTCTACTGCATGTGCTGGTTTTGGGAGTCTGATCCTTTGGCATGATCCTAATGGGGATCTTTCTAGAGTTATTGCTAGGGTTCGTTTGATGGATGAGGCACTTGTTCCTCGTAGTCTTGTTATTCGTCAGATTGGTGCAGCCAATAACTCCTGGACTGTTCCTACGTATCTCCTTCGTGGGTTCGGTGCTTAGGCTGCTGTGAGTTTAGCTCCACCAGTTGAGGTGCTTATGGAGGACCCGCCACCACCAGCGCATGTTGATCCTCACCCTTTCAATGGTCCTGTGCTTCCTGTGGTTCATCAATGGGGTGTGCAAGGGCAACAATTACAACTGGGACAGCAAAACATTCAGCAGCAGTTTCTCAATCTCCACAACAACTTGCAACTTCCTCAGGATGATCAAATTTTGGTGCCTGTAGGAGTTTTGCAGAAGCTCTTTCACATCCCTGTTGAGCAAGGGGTGCAGCCTAAAGATGGTATGGTGTCTGTCAATAATGTGTTCGATGACTTAGATGATATCAGTATGAATTTGGAGGATGAAGTCTTCACGGAAGTGCATTTACTTGAGACTGGAGTCATGATTTTCTTATTGGCTCCTGTGGTGGATTGTCTTCAGAATCTTTTGCACTTTCAGTTTAGAAGTGTGCATACTTGTCCTCTGATAGAAAGGGCACTCTCTCATGAAGTGCAGCGGGTTTCTGTTATGGATGGGATTCAAGTTCAGTGTGATGCTGTTCAGATTATGGATAAGTTCTGTGAGGTGACAGTGGTTTATCGCAAGAGGCGCCGTAGCTCTATGGCCACTCCCACTTTAATTCAGCCTGTTCGTCGTAGCCCAAGGTCGACCGGGTTTCAGGGTTTCAAAGGTAAAAATCTGTTAGATACTCCAAAGCGAAAGTCCAAGGTGAAGCCCAGGAGAGCTCCTGCTGCTGTTAATTTGGTGAATCAGGTCGCTGATACTGTTCAATCGATCAAAAATATTGCTATCCCTCCAGAGACTCCTATGTCGGTTTTACAGGATATTGGACAGAGACTATGTGGTATTCCTGCTGCTGAACTTGCTTCTAATCTGCTGTTGTTGCCTGTTTCTCACGAGGCAGACAAAGAATCTGATTAGATGGCCATCTCCTTCTATAATAATTGCATCCTGTATTCACAGGACGCCATGCTTGTTCAGGATTTTACTGAACTATTTTTGATCATTCATTTGTTGTTTGCTCGCATGTAAGCCCGATGGGCATTAAGAATCTCTCCTTCTTTAATGTCTTCTAGACTTTGGATTGTGTTATCATGGAATGTGAGGGGGATTAATGGAGAGGAAAAGTGGTTAGCTCTTAGAAATAAAATTGAGGAGTCTCGTTGAGCAATCATTTGCCTTCAAGTAACCAAGAGAGAGTTTTTGACCATTCTTTCATCCGTAAATTCTGCCCACGACGTTTTGATAAGTTTGAATTTATTCCCTCTATTGGAGCTTCGGGTGGACTGTTACTGGTCTGGAACAGTGCTGTTTTTTCGGGACAATTGATACATAGAGAACAGTTTGCTATTTCGATTGAATTCTCATCTTCCCACTTAAAGCGATCATGGTTACTCACCAATGTTTATGGACCATGTAGAAATCCTGAAAGGCAATTGTTTATTGATTGGTTTTCAAATCATCAGATTTATCCAAGTTCTCTGTGGCTATTCCTTGGGGATTTTAATTTTATTCGTTCTATGCAACAATTCAATGCACTGATCAGTGGTCAATCTTTAATTGAAATTCCTTTAAAAGGCAGAAATTTTACTTGGAGTAATATGCATGATGATCCACTGTTGGAGCAACTAGACTGGTTCTTTTCTACTGTGGAGTGGACCTCCATTTTTCCCAATACCATTGTGCAGCCTTTATCTAAGCCAATTTCTGATCATGTACCTTGTAAGGTGTCTATTCAAACCACTATACCAAAGAGCAAAATTTTCAGATTTGAGAGTTTCTGGCCCTTGCATCCTGGTTTTCTTGATGTGGTTAAAAAGAGTTGGGATAAGCCTGTAAGAGCGACCAATAGTGCTACTGTTCTCTCGGCAAAATTAAAAATCTGAGAAAGGATTTAAAATTTTGGAGTAAGTCCATTTCAAAGTTGAAATTAATGATTGACAATTGTAATAAGGTGCTTTTGGAACTGGATAATATGGAGGATTTGAGGACATTGTTTATCCAGGAGAGAAACTTCAGAATTATTCTGAAATAACATCTTAACAGGTTGCTTGGATATCAGAATAAATATTGGAAGCAGAGATGTACTTTCAGATGGGCTCAAGTTGGTGATGTGAACACCAAATATTTTCATGCTAGAGCTACTGAGCGTTATAGGCGTAATGCTATAGCTTCAGTAATCTTGGATGATGGTAGGCAGGTAGATGATCATGCTGAAAAGGCAGCTGCTTTCCTAGCCTCTTTCAAGAATAGAATGGGTGTTTCCACTTCTCCTGACATGCTGTTTGAGTTGGATGCTTTGTTCACTAGAGTCAGTGGTCTGGAAGACCTCTCAGTACCTTTCTCTAAGAATGAGATTGACAAGGTTATATCTATGATCCCTGGGGATAAAGCACCAGGGCCAGATGGTTTCAGTGGATTGTTTCTAAAAGTGTGTTGGAGTATTATTAAGGAGGATTTTTATCGGCTTTGCTTCGATTTTTGGGATGGAAATATTAGCCTGCAGTGTCTTAATAACTCCTTCATCACTCTTGTTCCCAAAGTTTTGTCTCCAGAGTCTGTTAATGACTATAGGCCAATTTCTCTGCTTAATTGTGTGCTAAAGGTTTTAACCAAAATCCTGGCAGAACGGTTTCAGAAATGGATCCTTAAATTGGTCCATAGGAACCAATATGGCTTCATAAAGGGCATAAATATTCAAGATTGTCTGGCTTGGTCTTTTGAGTATCTGCACCAATGCAAGTCATCTGGTAGGGAAATTGTGGTTGTCAAGTTAGATTTTGCAAAAGCATATGATACTATTAACCACTCTGCAATTTTGCAAATTTTAAAACATATGGGATGTGATGAAAGATGGGTTTCCTGGATTTCTTCAATTTTCCAATCAGGATCATCATCAGTTTTGCTTAATGGTGTCCCTGGTAGAGAGTTTCAGTGTAAGAGGGGAGTCAGGCAGGGAGATCCTCTTTCCCCTTAATTATTTGTTGCAGGGGCAGAATTACTTCAAGTAGCCATCAATTCTGCCTGTGCTCAAGGTTTATTGTCTTTGCCAATTGATCAGCCAGCCTCTGAGGATTTCCTTGTTATCCAGTATGCTCATGATACATTGATTATTTTGCCAGCTGATATAAAGCAATTGATGTATCTTAAGGCAATCCTGGATACTTATGCATTATCTACTGGTCTGATGATTAACTATCACAAGTCACAGCTTATTGCTATAAATGTTAACCAGAATAAGACAAATGATTTAGCTTCTGCTTTGGTTTGTCAAGTTGGTACAATGCCATTCACATATCTTGGGTTGCCACTTGTTACAACAAAGCAAACAGTCAGTGAGCTTATGCCTCTAGTGGACAGAGTGGAGAGGCGCCTTACTACTACAGCAATTTGGTTAACATATGGGGGTAGAGTGACTTTCATTAATTCTGCCCTTACTCCTTTACTGACTTATGCCTTGTGTGTTCTTAAAATTCCTTTGCAATTAATTGAGTTTGTGGATAGAGCAAGAAGGCATTGCTTATGGAGGAAATTTGATGACAGGGAAGAAAGAACTTACTCTTTAGCTGCATGGGACTTGGTTTGTCAGCCAAAAAAGAATGGAGGTCTGGGTATCTTAAACCTTCGAGTTCAAAATCAAGGGCTGCTTTTAAAATTTCTTCACAAGTTTTACCATAAGCTTGATATTCCTTGGGTGATGCTAGTCTGGTTTAAGTACTACCCTGATGGGGTTCCACGCGCTTTATCTTCATGTGGCTCCTTCTGGTGGAGGGATGTTTTTAGTCTTTTAGATTTGTTCAGAGGCATTACAAAGTGTCAAGTCAATGTTGCGGATTCAGTCTTGCTATGGAAGGACCTATGGAGAGGTGATGATATCCTACAGAATTTTCTTCCAAGGCTGTTTTCTTTCTCTGCCACAGATGATATTTCGGTTGCCTCACTTGCTGATAGTGAAAACCCATTGAACTTTTTTGCTCTGCCATTATCTATGGAGGCTTCTGAGGAGTTTGGTTCTCTGATGGAATATGTGAACATCTTGGACAGGGATTTGACAGCCCCGGATCAGTGGGTCTACAAGTGGGGTAAGAATTACTCATCGAGGGATTTCTATAAATTCTTTTTCAGAGATATTACCCCACTGTCAGCTATCCCGAAGATTTGGAAATCAAAGTGCATGATGAAGCACAAAGTTTTTGCTTGGCTTTTCATCTTGGACAAGTTGAACACAAGAGACAAGCTACGTCGCAGGAATTGCCCATTCTCTAATGTTAATTGTGTTATTTGTCAACAATCTCGTGAGACTAGTGGGAACCTATTCTTTGAATGCCAGTTTAGCACTGAATGTTGGGCGATATTAGGTATTTCTTGGGATCAAAGATTGGAGTTCAGCTCACGACTCATTGAGGCAAAGAGGGTGTGGAGGAAGCCATTATTCATGGAATGTGTCATACTTGCTGCATGGAACATCTGGAAGCAAAGAAATAGGTGTTATTTTGATAGAATAGTTCCTTGCACTAGAACATGGTTTCTCCAGTTTAGCAACGACATAGACCTCCTTGGTTCTAGGGTTAAGTCTGACACTCGTGATCAGATTAAATCTTTTATTAGAGATTTGAGAGTCTAGTGTCTTTTTTTATCCTTTTGGGCATAGGAAAATCCTTGTCCATTATGTAAATATGTTGTAACATTATCCTTTTCTTAATTTAAAGACAGTAGGAGGCTCTCTTGCTGTAATTTACTCAAAAAGAAGCTCGCACGCGAGGGAGTGGCGTGGCGAGGATCCTTTCCACCGGACGGAGGATCGCCACGGCCGGCCAACCGTGGCTACCGGCGACGGTGTGGAAGGAAAGAGTTACCTGTGACCTTCTCCGTTCGGTGGACTTCAATGTGTTTCGCAGCATTGACGGCGCCGTCTTCTCGCCGTGAGGATTCGGTGTACTCAGATCTAATTTTACGATTTGGTTATAAGAGAAATTATCGAGAAGTTTTCAGCGGCAAGTTAGAAAATTATGGGGAATATATATACACTCCAAATTTTAGTGGGAAGTTAAAAAAAATATTTAAGGTTGGCGGGAGGGTTACGCACTGGAATATCCTTGAATATTTCCTTCGTTCAACCTACGCTCTCGCCGCCGGCGCTGCCGCACCACGATTGGGAAGCCCAAGAAGTACTCTTCTGCGGTTGGCACCAGCGCTGCTGGTGGCAAGAAAGGTTCGACAGCTGCCCGTGTCACAGACGATGGCTGGCGGCGATCGGAGACGCGGGAGGGTGATCTCCGCAAGCTCCGTGAGCGGGGCTTGATCCCGCAAAATAGGGAGGCCGTCAAGCTCCCTGGCAACGAGGTAATTCCCCATCCCCCTGTTGGGTTTCGGGTTATGTTCCTCGCATTTGTTCTTTGGGGCTTTTCCTTCCCAGTCCACAATTTCCTTCGTGGGCTGCTTTTCCTTTATGGCATCCAGCTGCATCATCTTTCCCCCAACTCTCTTCTACACATTGCTTGTTTTGTCACTTTCTACGAGTGCTGGCTCTGTATCGAGCCGCACTTTGGCCTCTTCCGGAAACTCTATTCCGTGAAGAGGCCATCTGGTTCTGATGGTTTCTATCCCATTGGGGGTTGCATCATTTCCCTTCGATCCAATCTTCTTTTCTTCTCCTTTTAATGTCCGAATCTGTCCAGTACTAGCGGAGGCGATGGTTTTACATCCGCGACTCCACGGTAGCTGGGCAGGATTTTGGTCTTGCTCCTTTCGACCCCTCCCAGAAAATCGAGCCTAAAAGGTCCTGGAAAAACCAGATCTTGGATGGCGAGGTGGCTGAGATTGAAGGGCTCTATCGCCGGGTGGAGGATTTTCAATTGACTCCAGAGAAGGAGGTGAATGGTGTGGACATCATCGCTGACTTCTCCGTTCTCCTCTTCTCGTCTGGTTCCGCAGGTGTAGACCTTAGATATGCGCGTAGCGCTATTTTTCGACTGCGTTTTACTTGTTATTTATTTGTCTGCTGACAAATTTTCTTGTTTTGTGCAGGAGTTCAAGGTGCCAGGCATGTCGCCTCCGTTGCCCGAAGTATTCCCGGATGCTCCGGAAAAAGAGGTGGTGGACTCCACGTCCGAGTTGTCGTCGGCTCGATCTCCTCGGAAGAGGCCAAGGAGTCGAGTGAGTATCACACTCGCAAGCGGACGAGGAGATCGAGCGAGTCGTCGGATGCCTCGACTCCGCCGACACCTAGGAACCCGTTGTGCCTTGAGCGTCACAGTGATGGGCATGGGGGCTCTTCTTCTCCAATTCCTGTCGTTCCTGTGCGGGCCGTGGCACCGCACTCGCCGGCGAAGTGGAAGAAGGAAGAGAAGAAGGAAGAGAAGAAGGGCAAGAAGACCCCTCCTGTCTTTGACCTTAGCGACCTTGACTCGTAAGCTTCCTCAATTTCTTTTTGCCATCTTCCGATTTCGCTTTATTGTTTTTGGCTGACATTTTTATTTTGCAGCCACTCCTCTGACAGCTCCTCCAGCGATGGCACTCGAGAGATGATGGGGGAGTCAAAGAATCCTTCTCCTCCTCCTCAGACGGTGGCCACCTCTAAGGGCGCTGCTCCAAGGTCTTCTCCGCAGGAGGCTTTGGTGGTGTTCCCTCAGAAGACTGCAGGCGAACCTTTGGAGTCGCCGTCTATTCATGTAAGTAATACCTGTTTTCTGCCGCAGGGGGAGCCCCCGAGCCTTTTCGGATGATCTGTTGATCATTGATTCTTCGTGCCTCGGGGGGATCCACCGAGCATCTGTAGGGTGCTTTGTTGTTCGCTTTTCCTTCGAGTGTCGGGGGGAGCCCCCGATCGTTTTTTCGTATGTGTACTTTGTTTTTGCTTGTTCTTTTGGGTGTAGCCCCCGAGCCATTTTTTTGACCAGTAGTTATTTTTGCAGCCTTTTGAGCAAGGCGTCAATCAGCTGGTGCAGGAGCACCTGGCGTTGGAGGCCAGCCTTAAACAGCTTCAGGGTATGTTGACGACTTGGTCTTTTTGTTTCTTCTTTTATCTTTATCCTTCGATCTGATGAGTATGTTGTTTGACTGCAGAGGAACACAACGCCTCTCTCCGTGAGATTGATTCTCTCAAAAAGAGCCTTGGGCAAGTGGAGAAAACGACCGAGGTGACCGTTGGGGCCAAGGAGAGCCTCGAGCTGGAGCTGGCCAACGCGGCCGAGGCCAAGGAGCGCCTGCAGCAGGAGGCTACGGACCGCGAGGAATAGCTCGCCACTGCCACGACTTTGCGCGAGAGAGAGGTAGCCGGCAGGCTGATGGCGGGTTCCAAGGCTATTTCGGGTGAGTTTCTCTGTCTTCTCTTTTCGGATTCCTTGCCGCCGGCAGGCTCTCTTTATTATTTTAGATGCCGCGGGCATCGAGTTTGATCGCGGTGCCCTGGAGCATGGTAGTGCTCTAGATGATGCTGCTCCGGCGGTGGAAGACCGTTGCGGTACTGTGGTCGGATCGCTTTCCAAGGCCAAGGAGGTCCTCGGGCGCTTCTACAATGAGCTCATCCCCAAGGGCGTGGCCCTCGAAGATGTCGATGCCTTGGCGGAGGCGCTGTCAGCCGAAGCACCTACGCCGTACATGCGCAAGCAGAAAGGCATCGGCGCGTCCGTTGGGCTGGCGATGGCCTTGGCGGCTAGAGCGGAGCTGGACCTTCCTCAAGTCACCTCCCGGATGACGACGGCTGCTGACGGATCCGAGGTAGCCTTCGCCAGCTATGCTGCTCGCTGTAAGCGTTATGGGCCGAAGTTGATTGACCTACTGGCTGAGTACGCGTTGAAGCAGCAGGGAGAGGCCAAGGGGAGGCAATCCGGATCCGAGGCTACTCAGGATGCAGCCTCTTAGATCTTCTAGTCATAGGATAGCTTTTGTTTCAACTTTTTTTATTGTGTTTTTGAACAATCCCTGCGCCACGTAGTGGCTTTTTGCTGTACATAAATGAATTTTGAAATTTTTGTCTTCATTTGTCTGCTTGTTCATATCGTTGTCTTCTTCTACTCTAGGATCCATCGGGTGATGCTCCCGTGGACACTTCGTCTGCAGCGCCGCTACGGCCATCTTTGGATGGTGCATTGCAGCTTGTGTTTCTTCGAGACCGCATCCGTAGTCTTGAGAGGGAATTGCTTGGAGTGCGTTGCCATGCTGATGTGTGGAAGTCGAAGGCGGAGCGAGGCGCTGCCCGAAAGGATTTTTTGATGAGGGATTTGCGTTGTCTAGCGGAACATCTTGAATGTGAGTTTTTCGAGCTGCTGCTCATTGTTTCGGATGCGCCTGTTGGCCTTGCATCTTAAATTTGAATGTATTGTGTGTTGCTGTTCGGATTAACTTCTTGACCCAGCAGGACATGGAGACCGGCGGGTTTTTCTGGATGGATCGGGATCGTGCCATGGTCCTTGCGACAATGCAGGATCGTGTCCACCAGGTATCGCGGGTGCTTCGTCAGGTGCAGTCTTCTTTGGCGTCCGTTCTGCACGTGATGTTTCCGTTGGATGGGGCGCCATCGACTTTCTCTGGCCTGTTGTCGAAGTTTCGGAGTGTTCATCTTGTCCGGGAACTGGTTCGTCATCAGCTCGTCGCGGTGGTGAAGGTTGCGCTCTCTCTTGTGCGTTTGCATCGTCATGATGTAGACCTGTCTGTTGTAGCGGCTGGGCCGCCTCTTCGGCCCGATGGTGGCGAGTGGGATATGTGTCCGCATTATTCGGCTGTAAGGCAGTATGCCGAACAGATCGTAGATTTGTTTGAGCAGCGTGCGCAGGTTATTCTTCAGAATAGGTAGGACCTGTAAAAGAGATAGATGTAAAACTTGTATATATTCGGCTGGGCGTGTTGGGCCCTTTATTACTATAAAGGTTTCTTGATTGTGTAGCATGTGATGCTTTTTTTTGCATACGTGTCCTTTTCGTTAGCCTGGCGTGGTCAGCTACTCAGGTGTACACGCGTTTTTCTCAGTTGACGAAGTCGCAAGGTAGGGGGAGCCCCCGAGTGTGTTGTGATATGTAGTAAGATGCAGATAATAATCGAAAGATTTTGGGGCGAGACACTTAGCTTTATTCATATCGTAAGGAGTAGGTACATTATTCGGCCGAGTAGCCTTGGCTGAATAGCTTTATTCATATCGTAAGTAAAATAGGGGGAAGCTAGGGGTAGAAGTGTCGCCGCTGCGCGACGTTCCATGGGTTGGAGTATGCGACTCCAGACTCCACGTGTTTGAGGCGATAGGCGCCACCTGGGATGACTTCGGTGGTAATGTAGGGCCCTTCCCATGGTGACTCGAATTTCTTCGGTCGCTCTTGTTTGAGTCGTAAGACTAGGTCTCCTTCGACGAACGACCTTGGGCGTAGCCATCGGCTATGGTAGTTGCGGAGACTCTATTGGTACATCGCTGATCGAGCTGCTGCTATGTCACGCGCCTCGTCGAGTGTGTCGACTGCATCTTTGAGTGCGGCCGTAGATTCGGCTTCGCTGTAAGCGACGACCTGCGGGGCCTCTTGGCGTACCTCTGCTAGAAGCACAGCTTCGGCTCCGTGCACCATGAATAAGGGTGTGTAGCCAGTTGAGCTATTTGGCACTGTCCATAGGCTCCACAGGACCGAGGATAGTTCTTCGGTCCATGCTCCCGCGAGTCGCTCGAGTGGGCTCGTGATTCTCTTCTTGATGCCAGCACCGACAATGCCATTGGCCTTTTCGACCTTCCCGTTCGTTTGCGGGTGCGCCACGGAGGCGTATGTGATGTTGATTCCGAGGTCTTCGGAGAAGTCCTGGAATTCTTTGGAGATGAAGTTCGACCCGTTGTCGGTGATGATGCTATGCGGCACGCGAACCTGTAGACAATGTATTCAAAGAACATGACGGCAGTTTGGCCCTTTTGGTTAGTGACTGGCATGGCCTCAATCCATTTGGTGAATTTGTCGACTGCGACTAGGAGATAGACGTGACCTCCTTTCGAGGACCTTGGTAGCTTGCCGATCTTGTCGAGGCCCCACTGGGCGAAGGGCCAGGCCAAGGGTATGGGCCTGAGTTCTGATCCGGGTGCGTGTGGTTTGTCGGCCAACCTTTGGCACCCGTTGCATCTTCGAACGATGTCCTTGGCGTCGTTCATGGCCGTTGGCCAGTAGAATCCGGCTCGTAGAGCTTTGGCGACAAGGGCGCGGCTGCCTGCGTGATGGCCGTAGATGCCTTCGTGGATGTCTTGGAGGTTGGTTTTACCGTGACCGATGGTGACGCACCTTTGGAGTACACCCGAAATGTTGCGCTTGTACAGCTCGCCATTAATGATGGTGAAGGCCTTTGACCGGCGAGATATGCGTCGGGCATCTGTCGGGCTGTCGGGCAGCTTGCCGTCTATCAGATACTTGAGGTATGGTTGCGTCCAAGTTTCTTTGACTGCCATGACCTGCATCAGGTTGACCACAGCGACCTCTGTATCGAGCTTTTCGGGTCCTTCCTGTCCTTCGGGTAGGGCAGCCCCCGAATGCTCTGCCTCTTCGGGTGATCCTTTGGGGAATTTACGCTTGATGGATGGTATGCATATCTGTTCGAGGAACACGCCTGGTGGTACTCGTGCGCAGGTGGAGCCAATGTTGGCAAGTCCGTCGGCCTCCTCGTTGCTTTCTCTCCCGACGTGCCGAAGCTCGCAGCCGTCGAATTCTCCCTCGAGTGAGTTGTAGAGTGCGCGGTACGGGATCATGTTTTCGGTGTGTGCGTCGCACTCGTTCATCATCTGCTGGACGACGATATTCGAGTCTAAGTAGATGAATAGGCGCGTTGCGCCGCAGATCTTTGCCATCCTCATGTCGTGGATGAGGGATTCGTATTTGACTTCGTTGTTGGAAGATCGGAATTTCATCCAAAGGACGTACTTCATCTTGTCTCCCTGCGGGGAGGTCAGTATGACCCCGACTCCTTCTCCAGCCTCGCGTTTGGAGCCGTCGAAGTGCATCGTCCATGACTGTGTCATGTCTGGTGTGTCTGGCAGCTGCAGCTCCATCCAGTGGACGAGAATGTCCGGGAGGACCTGAGACTTGATCGCGAGTCGCTTCTCGTAGACGATGTCTAGAGGTGACAACTCAATGCCCCATAGGGCCACGCGTCCTGTGGCCTCTGGGTTGTTCAGGATGCTATTTACTGGTGCCTCGTTGACAACAATCATCTGGTGCTCCTAAAAGTAGTGGCTCAGCCGATGAGCCGTCATAAACACGCCGTAGGCGAGTTTCTGGTAGTGAGGGTACCTCTGCTTTGTTGGCGTCAATACCTCGTTGAGGCAGTAGATTGGGCGTTGGAGCCCGTGGGTCTTGCCTTCTTCGGGTCGCTCGACGACTAGTACGGTGCTCACCACCTGGTGTGTAGCTCCTATGTACAGCAGTAGATTCTCGCGCTCCTTTGGCGTAACCAAGACGGGCGAGGTAGAGAGCAGCCGCTTTAGATCTTTGAATGGATCGTCCGCCTCAGCCGTCCACTCGAATTTGTCTGCCTTGCGCAGCAGCTGATAGAATGGCAGGGCTTTCTCGCCCATGCGGCTGATGAACCTGCTCAATGTCGCGATTCGTCCTGCAAGCTTCTCCATGGCCATTATGGCCCGGATTTTCTTCGGGTTCGCCTCGATCCCTCGCTGGGAGATGAAGTAGCCAAGCAGCTGGCCAGATGGAACGCTGAAGGCGCACTTTTCAGGGTTAAGCTTGATCCTGTAACGATCGAGATTATCGAACGTCTCGCGGAGATCGTCGATGAGCGTTCTCGCCTCCCTGGTTTTGATGACTATGTCGTCGCCATAGACTTGGATATTGCGGCCGATCTGCTCCTTCAGGCATGCCTGCATGCACTGTTGGTACGTGGCGCCTGCGTTCTTTATCAAGAAGGGCATTGTGTTGTAGTAGAACACACTGAACCGCGTGATGAATGCCGTTTTCTCCTGATCTTCGACTTTTAGTCGAATTTGGTTGTAGCCTAAGTCGGCGTCGAGGAAGGAGTGCTTCTCGCATCCTGCATTCGAATCGATGATCTGGTCGATCCGAAGGAGAGGGAATGATCCTTTGGGAAGTGCTTGTTCAGCGATGTGAAGTCCACACACATCCGCAGGATGTCCGTGTCCTTTTTGGGGACTATTACGGTGTGGGCGAGCCACTCGCTCTCCTTGATCTCCCTGATGAAGTTTGCGTCGATTAGTCTGTTGACTTCGACTCCGATTGCTTCGAGCCGTGGTTCGGACAGTCGTCGAATGGACTGCCTGACGGGCTTGGCGTCTGCAAAGACGTTGAGTGCGTGCTCGGCGAATTCCCGGGGAACTCCTGGCATGTCCGCAGGACACCAGGCAAAGATTTCCCAGCGCTCACGGAGGAATTCGACAAGCGCGCTTTCCTATGCGGGGCTTAGATCGTTGGCGATCAACGCCGTCTTGGAGGCATCCGTCTGGTGGACTTGTACCTTCTTTATGTTGATGGTGGAGTCGAAGGACATATCTGGTGCGTTCCGTCGTGCGACTGGGGGTGACCCGTTGTCCGTGACCTCACGGAGCCTTACGAGCTCCTCTTGCATGCCGAATGACTAGGAGATTCTGTTGAAGTCCCTGTCGCAGTGGTCCGATCGGGTGAAGCTCCCGTGGACCGTGATGATGCCCTTGGGTCCTAGCATCTTGTGTAGCAGGTACGCGTAGTGCGGTACTGCCAGGAACCTTGCGAATTCTACACGCCCGAGGATGGCGTGGTATTGTGATGGCCAGTCCACCACTTCGAACTCGAGTTGCTCGCATCAGAAGTTATCCGGCTTGCCGAAGATGACATCGAGCCATATCTTTCCCAGGGGGAATATTCCCTTTCCTGGGACGATGCCATGGAACGTTGTGTCTGAATGTTCCAGGCTGCATAGCGGGATCCGCATTGCTGCTAGGGTGCTAGTGAACATCAGGTTGATGCCGCTGCCACCGTCCATGAAGACGCGGCTCATCTCGAACCCTCTGATCTGCGCCTCAAGCACCAGGGCAGCATGACCTAGGCGAGGGACCTGGCAACGGTGATCCGAACGGCTGAATGTGATGCAGGACTCCGATCCGCTGAGGTACCCAGGGATGGCGGGTGGAGTTGCCAAAGCCAAGTTGACCTGACGTGTGATTTTCTTCTGCACCCTATTCGTTGGGCGCCCTTTTTGGATCATCAGCGCTCCTTTTGGCACGGGGTACCCATTTCCGCCATTGTTCTGTGCGGGTGCGATTGGGTGATTCGGGCCTCCTGCAGGTGGCGGTGGAGGAGCTCCATGCGCGATCTCGCCTAGTGCGGGTGCGTTCCCGAATCTAGGGTTTGGGGCTTGCTGCCCATCTGAGCCATGCTTTCGCTGAGTTTCTGGAACTCACGACAGTCCTTGAGCATGTGGCTTTCCTTCTTCTTTCCATCCTGCTTGTCGATGTAGAAGTGGATGGTGCATGGACCCGACATGAGGGTCCGTCGTCGCGACCGCGGTGCTGCCACGACTGTGCCGGGCATCCTCCGTCGCGGAAGTTGCTTCTATGGTATCCGCCGTTGCTGCGGTTGCCATCGCTGCGGCGGTCGGCGTAGCCAGCCGCTACCATGTCGGGTCCATCGTGATCGAAGTAGATGCGCGATCTTCTTTTGCTACGGCGCTCGGTGGATGGAATCTTCACCGTCGGCCCACCTGTTGGCGATGTCCATGAGGTGGTCGGGTGTCTTGGGCTTGACGCGCCTGAGCTCTTCCTTGAAGTTCGGGCGTTTGACGCCGTCCCTGAAGGCGTCTATAGCTCTCTCCTTGGAGATGTGCCCGTAGAGTTCTTGGTGTTGGACCAGCGCAGTATGTACGAGCGAATGGATTCGCCCGTTCGTTGGGTGCAGGCCCGCAGCTCCTCGATCGAGGCAGGCCTCTTGCTGGTGCCCTTGAAGTTTTGGATGAAATTGTACGCCAGTTCCTCCCAGCTTTGGATGGATCCCGATGATAGGCTGCTGAGCCAGATTCGGGCTGCGCCCGTTAGCTGCAGCTGAAGGCATTGCATGGCGGTTTCCTTATTCCCGCTGTGTAGCTTGACGGACGACAGGTGGTCACTAAGCCACGCCCTGGGGTCCTGTGTGCCGTTGAACTTCGGAGTGTCCGAAGGAAGCTTGAAGTTTCACGGCATCCGCGTCCGCCGGAAGGATCTGCTGAAGCATCGAGCTCCGCAGAGTTCTCCTTCATCGTCATCCTATTCAGATTCGGATGAGCATACACGCTTGGCGCGCGCTTTGTCGATCTTGCGCTGCGTTAGCTTGTTTCGAGCGTCGTAGTCATGGCTGCGACGGTGCGAGCTCTTATGCCTTCGAGGAAGGTCGTGCTCTTCGTCCTTCGATGACGGTGTGGGGCTGCAGTTGAACCTAACCGCGGCTTTCTTCTTTGGCTCCGCAGGAGCTTCTCCGTGGAGCGCGGCTCCAACGAGTCCGAGTCCGGTGAGCGCGGACTTGTGCATGGCCCTTTTCGGGTCCCCCTCTAGAGAAGGATGGGACGCGAGGTACGCGGTGGCTCCGATGATCGAAGCTTGCGGCGTCTTCGGGATGACGTTGCCGTCGGCATCCATCTCCATGAAAGACGCATTGAGGGATCTAGTCACCTCGCGGCGTGCTTTGGGATCCATGTTCTCTGTGCGAGAACGGTGTTTGTTGCCATGGTTTCCATGAGAGCTGGAGCCGATGCCCATGGCGGAGAGCGCAACTCTCCGTGCACTGGACTCCGAGGCTACTTGCTTGCGCTTGTCGAGCACCTCTTGCATCCTCAGTTGCTTCTTGTGCTCCTCGACAAGGAGCATGTGGTATGCCATCAGCAGGTCCCGTGAGGCATCTGCTGGCAGGATCTTGTTGCCTGCTACAGCTTCGTGTGCTTGAGCCCATCCCTCCTCGCTGAGGTGGATGACCCGGTTGTTGTTTTCCCCGTTGGGTGGGGGGACTGGCTTCTTCTGTTCACGCTGTTTGTACCCTGCGGGTTGGGTGGCGGATTGTGTTCCTTATCTTGGATTACCGTGGCGCACTGGTAGCGCTTGTAGTTCGGATCGCTGCTGCCACAACTTTCAGATCCGGAACCATAGGTCCCTTCATCCGATGGTGGATCGCACAGATCCGAGTTGGAGCTACTGCTATCATAGGACTCATCTGTCGATGATGATGTGCATAGCACAGGGTGTGGATTCCACGAAGCAGGCCTGATCGACGGCAGGGGCACCTGCTCCGAGAGGCGGAGAGTGCCGATCTGCCCCACCTGGAAGCTGAAGCTCGCAAACAAGATCTCGAGTCCGTCGCCAACGGGCTCGAAGTGCTTCAGGGTGGCCGGCGAGTGGGAGGTGAATTCGAAGGCACCGAAGGGGAGATGACTCTCCGTCGCCGCGGAGTTATAGATTGCTCGGGTTGGGACCGTCACGATCGCACAATCAGCGTCCCCTTTTCCCACAAATGGCGCCAATTGACGAGGTTTGATCTCGTCAATGACCATTGTTATGGACTTGGGTTTTGGAGAAGATGGGGATGCTGGAGATCGCGGAACGGTTAGCAAACAAGCTACACGGGGATACGAGGTTTACCCAGGTTCAGGCCCCCGGAGGGAAAACCCTACTCCTGCTTGTCTGCTCTGATTATGGTGGAACTGAAGGTTACAGGGGTGCGCAGATGCAATCTGGCGTGGAGGTGTGTATGCGGTGCTATGAAGGTGCCCTCCTCGTCGTGCCCTCCTAGCCTTTATATAGAGTTAGGCAGGTCCCAGGAACAGATCGAGTCGGTTACAGGTTTTAGAGTTTACCCCTTTGAATTTCCTATCTACTCTATTTGGGCCGAAGGCGTCATGGGCCTTGGCCACCCGAAAGTCTTCATGGGCCGGTGTATATTTGCCGTGGGCCTTCCTTGGGCTAGATTAGTTATGTTGAGATCGTGTACCCGCGGGGTATAAGCATGTCAGCATCACCCTGACATCATCAACCCTATCCCTACTTTCTACACCGGGGCTGCTCCTACCCATAAACACTGACTAGGGGGCCCTAGGCTGAGCTGGGTCCACCCCGTGGCCACGTAGGCGCCATGTCTGACGCAGCGGCGGGAGGCATCGGGCGGTGCTCTCCAGCGACGATTTGGGCCACCCCATTAGGGTCGGAGGGGTGCGCTGGCAAGAGCATGACGAGGGGAACCACATAGTGGCAACGCCGCCCCTTTAGGGTCACCGGAGCGAGGCCTGTGACCAGCGGCGGCAACGGAGGTCACAGACGAATGGCGCAGGGTGGCTATGAATATCTAGGAGGCAAACAGAGGGTGCCCTGAGCACCAGAAGCTCGCCACAGTGCTCGACGTGGGGTCGTGGAATACATGTGAGGCCGGAGGCAAGCTCATCGATGGCGGCGAGCTTTTTTGGGGTCGGGGAAGATGGCGAGGTTGGCGACGATTCCGAGCGCCGGGGCTTGATTCCTTCAGTGGGATGAAATAGGGGACCGAGGCGGAGCAGCTGGCACCACCAGATGGTCGAGGGGAGGCCTGGAACGGCGGCGATGGCAGGCTACTGGGCTAGCTATGGTTTGTCCAGAGAGGGAGAGAACGCACGCGAGGGGGAGAAAGAGGGAGAGAACGCACGACAATGCACGTCGGCGGACAGAGGCAACGGCGGGCAGCCTGACGGCGGGGCGGCCGGCGACGTCTCCCTGTGCGCGCGCGTTGGAGTTGCAGAGAATGAAGAAGGGGAAGGAGAAGAACGGCCGTCGTGTATAAAGGGGAGGGACCTTTTGTCCCGGTTGGTGGCTCCAACCGGGACTAAAGGGTCATACGTCCTGGTTGGAGCCACCAACCGGGACGTATGATCCATATTTTTTTGCATATTTTGGTCTGAGCCCAAGCGGCACACGCAGGGGGCCTTTAGTCCCGGTTGGTGGCTCCAACCGAGACATACGGCCTTGTTTTCAAAAAAAATCACAAATTATCTCTCTGTTCCCGCCTTATTTTTTATTTTGGGGTTTAAATTTTTAATGTTTTTAAATGATAATTAATTTGGAATTTGGAAAAACTTTAAACATAAAAAGTGTTTGAATTAGAATAAGTAATTCAAAACTATTTTCTGTTTGTAACATTTTAAACTATGAACCATTTAAAATTAAAAATGAATTAACTTATATTTTTATATATTAATTTGGAATTTAGAAAAACATTAAACATAAAAAGTGTTTGGATTTGAATAACTAATACAAAACCATTTTTTGTTTTTAAAAATAATTAATGTAACCATTTAAACTATGAACCATTTAAAATAAAAAATGAATTAAATTATATTTTTTATATATTAATTTGGAATTTAGAAAAACTTTAAACATAAAAAGTGTTTGGATTTGAATAACTAATTCAAAACCATTTTTTGTTTTTAAAAATAATTAATGTATCCATTTAAAATATGAACCATCAAAAATTAAAAATGAATTAACTTATATTTATTATATATTAATTTAGAATTTAGAAAAACTTTAAACATAAAAAGTGTTTGGATTTGAATAACTAATTCAAAACCATTTGTTGTTTTTAAAAATAATTAATGTAACCATTTAAACTATGAACCATTTAAAATTAAAAATGAATTAACTTATATTTTTTATATATTAATTTGGAATTTAGAAAAACTTTAAACATAAAAAGTGTTTGAATTTGAATAGCTAATTTAAAACCATTTTCTATTTTTAAAAATAATTAATGTAACCATTTAAAATTTGAACCATTTAAAATTAAAATGAATTAACTTATATTTTTATATATTAATGGGCGGGCAGAAAAGGACGAGAAATAATGGGCGGGAAGAAAATTTTATTATGATAGAACTAGAATTAAAGTACATAACGCAACTAACACTAAGTTACATAAAGCACGACTGAAAATTAAGATACATAGAACTGAAAATCAAGATACATAGCCAGATTAAGTCACAATCGGGCGAACTTGTATTGCAATGTTGGAGTCATTCAGTCAGGCTCCTTCCTACACCTGTAATACTCGCCACTGTAGTCGTCGTACTCGTCGCGTTGTCGCTGTCGTCATCGGGGTCGTCGTAGTTGAACGAGTGGACTGGACTTGACGATAGCGCAGGCGGGGGTTAGGGTCAGCGGCCGTGTCGTAGGCCATGACGCTTTGGAGAGTCCGACCGCGCCACCACAGCCGAAGGCCAGCCTCGTTGAAGTTCGAAGGAGGTGGGCCGTCCTCCTCGTGCCTGGCGAGCGCCCTCTCAAGACGATCCCCGAAAGAAGGCTTCCCAAGTCGGGAAATAGTCGGGATGTCAGTTGGGATTCCTCCGCTGCTCTGTCATAAGCTCGAAGTAGTAGTGGTTCGTGATGGCAATCTGGCGCGCCACACCTAGAGGGACATGAGGAACCGGCACGCCTCCGGCGTTCAGCATCTAGCCGACGGGGACGCAGTAGCCCGGCGGGCAGGGGTAGTTCGAGGCGCAAAATGCCTCCGCCTCCCTGGGGGTTAGTCGTATGGTTGAAGCCATGGGAAAGAGTGATGAGGTTGAAGATATGAGTCTAGAGATGTGCAATGACAATGGAGGCCAATCCTACATATATGTGGTGAGAAATGGAGGGAAGAAAACTGCGGGAAGAAATGGCGGGAAGAGAGATGGTGGGTAGAAACTGCGGGAAGAAATGGCGGGAAGAAAAATGGCGGGAAAACTTGCGCTCGGAAAATGTAAATTGGCTTTTCCATGCGACAAAAAGGAAAACTTCCTCCTGCAACATTGTTCTCCATCCCAATGTCCACATGCATGCATAATATGGGCACAACATCACAAGCTATGCCACGATTCAGCACATAACATCGGTCATTTGGACCGAAAGCCATGAAACCTCGAACATGATGGGTCATTTTGTGAAGGTTTTTTCAAGACTTGATCAATATACCAAGTCTAGTATTTTTCCTTGCAACTATGTCACATAATATGACACCACGCGAAGGATTTACATTGTTCGAACTTTGTTTTGAATTTCTTATGCCCGTTTTGAATTTTTCCCTTTTCAAACTATGGTCGAACCGGCGTGCATGAAGATAGGGGACAAGAATCATTATAACTTGCATTGGATCTCTAATGAAACCACATATTGCCAGTCTAAAAATGATTTTTTTCAAAAAATCACGGGCGTTAGCTCATGTACCTGTAGTACAAACCGGACCCACTTCCTACCGATTCAGCAGACATTTGTCCTTTTTACCCGGGATGGACGAAAAGGTTTGAGATGTCCCGGTTGGGAGATAGTCCATGTAAGATGGTCTAGTATTTTAGAAAAATGGGACGGTAGCATTCTCAAACAGCATTTTGGTGGTTGCTTTACAAAACGACCCATTTTTTACATTCGGGAAATGGAAAATGGCTTTTCCGTGCGACAAAAAGGAAAACTTCCTCCTGCAACATTGTTCTCCATCCCAATGTCCACATGCATGCATAATATGGGCACAGCATCACAAACTATGTCGCGATTCAGCACATAACATCGGTCATTTGGACCGAAAGCCATGAAAAACCTCGAACATGATAGGTCATTTTGTGAAGGTTTTTTCGAGACATGATTAATATACCAAGTCTGGTATTTTTCCTTGCAACTATGTCATATAATATGACACCAAGCGAAGGATTTACATTGTTCGGACTTTTTTTGAATTTCTTAGGCCTGTTTTGAATTTTCCCCTTTTCGAACTATGGTCGAACCGGCGTGCATGAAGATAGGGGACGAGCATCGTTAGAACTTGCATTGGACCTCTGAAGAAACCAAATATTGCGAGATAGTTCATGTAACGTGGTCTAGTATTTTAGAAAAATGGGACGGTAGCATTCACAAACTATGCCACGATTCAACACATAACATCGGTCATTTGGACCGAAATCCATGAAACCTTGAACATGATAGGTAAGGCTGAGGTGCGCAGCCTATAAATAGAGGGAAAGACCTATAAATAGAGGGAAAGGGTTCATCTTTAGTCCTGGTTGGAGGGATTTTAGCAGGCTGGGCCAGGCAACACTAATGATAGGGGTGAGTGTCGACATTATGTCGTGCGGCTTGTACCTTGTCCCGGATGGTGTCACCAACCGGGACTAAAGATTAACCTTTAGTCCCGGTTGGAGACACCAACCGGGTCAAAACAAGAGTCAACACTAATAATAGGGGTGAGTGTCGACATTATGTCGTGAGTGTCGACACTATGCCGAGCTGCTTGTACTATAAATAGGCATCCCTGTGAGTCCAGTCCTCCAGCCAGATTGAGGCATCTCCAAGATGGTTTTCGAGAGCAGGGACACCACTACGACCAGTTTTAGGGAGATGCCACCGGATCCCAGTCCTCCGGCATCTCCAAGAACCTGGTCATAGAGGCACTCCCTAATATGTGAAATTAGTTAGCTCCCAGGCGTATTGATCTAGTTAGAGAAGTTACAGGCTGCAAGATGGTGTGCAAGAGCAGTGAAACCACTACGGCCAGTTTGAGGGAGATGCCGTCGGAGCCGAGTCCTCCGGCATCTCCAACAAACTGGTCATAGAGGCACTCCCTAATATGTTACCACTCGCGTTTGTAGATCAGATCTTAATGGAAAGTACGAATCGGGACAACTTCTTCATAGTTCGGGAAAGTCGTTCTATGAATCGGGACTAAAGGCCCGCTTTAGGCCCGGTACAGCAACAAAACAGGACTAACACTAAAGACATTTATTAATATTAAAAACCAAGACTACAAAATCGGGACTAACACTCAATACATTTATTAAACTTGGAAAATTGCAAACATCATAAAATATCCCGCCATAAACTAGAGGTACACAATATGCAGCTGACCGGCCAGGCATGAACTAGAGGTACACAATATGAGCATGAACTTCTTGGCGTATGTCCTTCCTTATGATCACTTCAGACGTAACCATGGAGCATCTTCTTTACTTAACGAAATGCTTGGGTCAGTTTTAACTGTGAAGGGTGGAATTTCATCAAACTTATTATAATATTCTGACATGTCTGTCTTGTCATCGATTCCCACGATGGTTCCTTTCCCTGAAAGAACTATGTGACGCTTTGGATCATCATATGATGTATTCGTTTGCATTTTTTTTTCTTTTTTTCGGTCTGGAGGACATGTCCTTCACATAGAAAACCTGAGACACATCATTGGCTAGGAAGAATGGTACATCTATATATCAAAGATTGTTGAGATCCACCGTTATCATTCCGTACAACTGGTCTATCTTTACCCCTTCCCCACTCAGGTTGACCCATTTGCAGCGAAACAAAGGGACCTTAAAAGAGACTCCATAGTAAAGTTCCCATATCTCCTCTATTTAACCATAGAATGTGTCCTTTTGCCCATTCTCGTCCATTGCATCAAAGCGGACACCACTATTTTGGTTGGTGCTCTTTTTATCTTGGGCGATCATGTCGAATGTATTCCCATTTATTTCGTACCCTTGGAAATTCAATATAGTAGAAGATGGTGACGCGGCCAACAAGTATAGATGATTTCCAATAGTGGTGACATTCAAGAGATATGTCTGCATCCAACCGCTGAAAGACTTCATGTGTTCATCTGTAATCCATGAGTCAGGCTTCCCCGGGTTTTTTGAGCGTACACTATTCTTGTGTTCCTCGATATACGGAGCTGCCAAGGTGGAATTATGTAGAATTGTATAGTGTGCTTTAGTGAACGAATCCTCGTCCCTACATATCATTGCTTTCTTTCCCAGCGTGCCTTTTCCACTTAGTCTTCCCTCATGCCACGAGTCAGAGACACCAATCGGCTTAAGGTCAGGAATAAAGTCAACACAAAACTCAGTGACCTCCTCTGTTCCATATCCCTTGGAGATGCTTCGTTCTGGTCTAGCACGGTTATGAACATATTTCGTTAAGACTCCCATGAACCTCTCAATGGGGAACATATTGTGCAGAAATACAGGACCGAGAATGGCAATCTCTTCCACTATGTGAACCAGGAGATGCGTCATAATATTGAAGAAGGATGGTGGGAACACCAACTCAAAACTAACAAGACATTGTACCACATCCTTCTGTAACCTTGGAAGAATATCTGGATTGATTACCTTCTGAGATACTGCATTGAGGAATGCACACAGCTTCACAATGGGTACTCGAACATTTTCCGGTAGAAGCCCCCTCAATGCAATCGGCAGAAACTGCGTCATAATCACGTGATAGTCATGAGACTTCAGGTTTTGAACCTTTTTCTCTGCCATATTTATTATCCCCATTATATTAGATGAGAATCTAGACGGCACCTTCATACTGTAAAGGACTTTAAAAAATATTTCCTTCTCTGCTTTGGTAAGAGCATAGCTGGCACGACTTAAGTGACACCCTTTATCCGTCTTGTTCTATGTATGCATGTTCTTTGGGTCTTTCATAATTTGTTGGTCCTCCCGTACTTCTGGTGTATCATTTGTCTTCCCATACACGCCTAGGAATCCTAGAAGGTTCACGCAAAGATTCTTCGTCACGTGCATCACGTCGATTGAATAGCGGAAACGTAGGAATTTCCAATATGGGATCTCCCAAAATATAGATTTCTTCTTGCACATAGGTGCATGTCCTGTAGCGACGTCGTTCGGAACTGATTGACCGTCGGGACCCTTTCCAAAGATTACTTCTATGTCCTTGACCATACCAAATACATCATCACCAGCAGGGAGTTCAGGATTCTTCCGGTGATCTGCCTCACCTTTGAAATGCTTGCCTTTCTTTCTTACGTGATGATTGGTCGGAAGAAATTGTCGATTCGCCAGGTACACAACCTTCTTGCATTTATGCAAATATGTACCTTCAGTCTTATCTAAACAGTGCGTGCATGACGTATATCCCTTGTTTGTCTGTCCTGAAAGGTTACTAAGAGCATGCCAATCATTGATGGTTACGAAAAGCAACCCTCGTAGGTCAAATGGCTCCTATTTGTTCTCATCCCATGCATGTACACCTGGTTTGCCCCACAGCTATAAGAGTTCTTCCACTAATGGCCTTAGGTACACATCAATGTTGTTGCACGGTTACTTCGGGCCTTGGATGAGCACTGGCATCATAATGAACTTATGCTTCATGCACAACCAAGGAGGAAGGTTGTAGATACATAGAGTCACAGGCCAGGTGCTGTGACTGTAGCTCTGCGCCCCAAAAGTATTCATGCCATCTGTACTTAGACCAAACAATAAGTTCCTTGCATCACCTGCAAAGTCCAGGAAGTCTCTCTCGATTTCTCTTCACTATGCCCCTTCAGCAGGGTGTCTCAACTTCCCGTCTTTCTTACGGTCTTCTTTGTGCCATCGCAACAACATGGCATGCTCTTTGTTTCTGAACATGTGTTTCAACCTTGGTATTATAGGAGCATACCACATAACCCTAGCAGGAACCCTCTTCCGGAGGGTCTCTCCCTCAACATCACTAGGTTCATCTCGTCTCATCTTATACCGCAATGCATTGCATACCGGACATTTATCTAAATTCTCATACTCCTTACTGTGGTAGAGGATGCAGTTATTAATGCGTGCATATATCTTCTGCACATATAAACCTGGAGGGCGAGAGTCTTCTTTGCTTCGTACGTACTCTTGGTAAGTTCATTATGTTTTGGAAACTTCGGATTCATTATTTTCAGCATCTTTTTAAATGAGGAGTCAGTTAGACCACACTCTGCCTTCCATCGCAGCAATTCCAGTGTGGTACCGAGCTTTGTGCTGCCATGTTCACAATTTGGGTACAGCAATTTCTTGTGATCTTCTAACATGCCCTCCAACTTCAACTTCTCTTTTTCTGTTTCGCAGTCTCGGTTTGCATCAGAAATGACCCTACCAAGTTCATCAATGGGCTCATCTGATGCCCATTCTTCACCTCCTTCCTCTTCATTGTCTTCCATTATAGTATCAGTGTATTGAGGAAACATATGATGATAGTTGTTATCATCATATTCTTCTTCATTGTCTTCCATCATAACCCCTCTTTCCCCGTGCTTGGTCCAGCAATTATAGTTGGGCATGCAATCTTTCATAACCAGGTGAACACGAATGATTTTCAAGGAAGAGCACTCCTTGTTATTCCGACAATGAACACACGGAAAACGTATAAAACCATTCTCTTTGTTTGCCGTAGCCACATCGATAAATGTATCCACGACTTTAATGTACCCGGGTACACGCCGGTCACCGTACATCCACTCCCGACAGTTCATCTGCATCATATAATTATGTTTATAAAAAACGGAACATCATAAATAGTGAAATGACCAATTCACATCGACACATGCATTGTATTAATGACAGAGAAAATATAAGATTGCTAACCTCGATCGAGGGAAATAAAGAGGAGAAAGCTCAAGTGCGTCTCGGGCACCTCCAATATTTTTCTTCAATGAGAAATTAAATGGGATCATGCACTCAAACATTTCATCAAACACCTTGAATGCATGCATAGGAAAAAAATAAACTAGCACAGCTCTCACACCATCCACCAAGAAAAAACAGAGGGGAGGCAGAGGGCTGGTGCATCGTATTTATAGAGGGCAGGATCATACGTCACGGTTTGTAAACTGGGACTAAAGGTGTGTGGCAGGCCACGTGCCTGGTGCCCAACCTTCAGTCCCTGTTTGTGTTACAAACTGGTAAGCATGACCCCTCAAGAACTGGGACGCATGCCTCCGGCCACCGTGCCAGCTCAAACCGGGACGTGTGCCAGCATTAGTCCCGGTTCGTGGCGCAACCGGGAATAATGCTGTTGGGAGGAGCGAAAGGATAGCATGTTTTCTACTAGTGTTAACAAATAAACTGAACTATACATGGTCTTATTGGTACATAATATTACAGGATTCAAGAGTGTCGTTCATCCATGGTAGCAGTACTTAAGATAGTAGTATTATACACTACGGTCTTATAACATGATAAGAAAACAAGTTTCAGTATAATACACTTTGATCTTATACACCGATGTAACTGTCATTTTGACCATAGTTTAATAAGAATCTTTATGCTCGCCGTTTTGACCATAGTTTAAAACATGCATAAAAAATTAAAAAATTATCGAAACAATGTAAAACCTTCGCGTGGTGTCATATAATGTGACATAGTTGCAAAAATATCAAACTTGATATATTGAATATGTCTCAAAAAAACCTTCACAAAATGACCTATCTCATTGGAGGTTTCTTAACTTTCGGATCAAATGAACAATGGTATGGCGAGAATCAATGCATAGTAATGTGTCCATATTGTGCATGCATGTGCATCGTGGGATGGCGAACAATGTTGCAGGAGGAATTTTAGCTTTTTGCCGCGCCAAAAAGCTATTTTCCATTTTCCAAGCGCAAAAAAGGAAGATTTTGTGAAGCAACCACCAAATTGCTATTTCATGCTACCACCACATTTTTTGAAAATATTAGACCACCTTAAATGGGAAATATACAAATAAGGGGATCTCAAATATTTTCGCCCACCCCAGGTGAAAAAGACAAATTCCCGCCGAATCGGTAGGAAGTGGGTCAGACAGAACTACATGTAGATGATATGATGGTTATGATTTTTTTTCAAAAATCATTTTTAGGTCCACAATATGATATTTCATCAGAGATCCAATGCAAGTTTAGAGAGGCTCAACTCTAAGCTAAGAATCTTCATACCTGTCGTTCGACAAAGTTTGTCGATAGTTTAAAAGAGGCATAAAAATTCAAAAAGATCGAAACAATGCGAAACCTTCGCGTGGTGCAATATTATATGAAATAGTTGGTGGAAATAATATCAAACTTGTTATATTCAATATGTCTCAAAATAATCTTCACAAAATTACCTATCTCATTCGAGGTTTCTTGGCTTTCGGGTCAAATGAATGACCAATGTTATGGCTAGAATCAAGGCACAGTTTGTGATAATGTGCCCATATTGTGCATGCATGTGCATCATGGGATGGCGAACAATGTTGCAAGAGGAAACTTTCCTTTTCGTCGCACCAAAAGGCCATTTTCCATTTTCCGAGTGCAAAAAACGGGGGATTTTGTGAAGCAACCACGAAATGAATAATTCAAAATGCTACCCCCCCCCCATTTTTCAAAAATACTAGGCCACCTTGAATGGAAAATGTCCCAACAGGGTGATCTCAAACCTTTTCGTCCACCCTAGGTGAAAAAGGTAGAATCTTGTCGAATCGGTAGGAAATGGGTCAAATATGAACTACATGTACATGATCTGATGGTCATGATTTTTTACAAAAATCATTTTTACATACACAATATGCTATTTCATCAGAGATCCAATGCAAGTTTAGAGAGGCTTAACTCCGAGCTAAGAATCTTCATACCCGTCGTTCGACAAAGTTTGTCGATAATTCAAAAGAGGCATAAGAAATTCAAAAATGATCGAAACAATGAGAAACCTTCTCGTGTTGTCATATTGTGTGACATAATTGGAGGACAAAATTATCAAACTTGGTATATTGAATATGTGTCAAAAAAAACCTTCACAAAATGACCTATCTCATTCGAGGTTTCCTGGCTTTCGGGTCAAATAACCAATGTTATGGCTAGAAGCAAGGCATAGTTTGTGATAATATGCCCGTATTGTGCATGCATGTGCATCATGGGATGGCGTACAATGTTGAAGGAGGAAGTTTTCCTTTTTGTCGCACCAAAAATCCAATAAGATAGGTAATTTTTAAATTTTTATGCCTCTTTTAAACTATCTACAAACTTTGTTGAACGATGGGTATGAAGATTCTTAGCTCGGAGCCGAGCCTCTCTAAATTTGCATTGGATCTTTGATGAAATAGCATATTGTGTACCTAAAAATGATTTTTGTAAAAAATAATGACCATCAGATCATGTACCTGTAGTTCATATCTGACCCACTTCCTTCCAATTCGGCACGAATTTGTGTTGGGGATATGTTATATGGGTATTCTCATAGCATGTCACTTATCCAGATAACCCGGGTGGCCCATAGTTGGTAGCATGGACTATGGCCTGCTGGGAGGCCTAGTTAGATGGATCAGAAGGGAGGCCCATGCCGGATAAAGGAAGGCTACGGTGGAGTCACCAGCGTACCCGGAGCCTTGGAGTGCAAGATACACAAGACTAGTAATATACGGTGTAGGACTCTGTAACCTGTCCGGCTAAGAATTTTCCCTGTAACCCTAGGACCTGGCGACTATATAAGTCGGGCCTACGGGAGCAATTAGGGCACGATAAATTAGACTTTCTAGTCATCTCTCATAGCGAAACCTATCTCTCTAACTCGGCGTATTGCCCTTATAGTGATTTATAGAAGGAGTAGGATTCCGCCACCGTTGTGGGATCTGAACCTGGGTAAGCTGTGTTACCTCGTACCCGTCAACCGTCCACCTTACCCCATGTCTCTAAACACGCACTATGAGGACCCCTCCATGGCGTACTCGTCGGCAATATCACAACAGTTGGCGCCCACCGTGGGGCTCGAGGCGGTTCAGGCTCTTCAGTGGGTGAGGACCAAGATCTTCGCGGGAATCGGCGAAACCGTAGCCATCGGTCGAATTCTCCTCTCCGGCGACGTTCCGATTGTCCCTCCTGACGATTTCTGGATCCCTGCAAAGACGAACCCTACGCGGTGTTCGGTCATTCCTATCGGAGATATCCACCTCTTCATCGGCGAAACCGACACATGCACTAGTTCCCTGGGAGTCGGAGGAGCATCAAGGCCCGCACGGACCGCCTACGGGCATGATACGTTCACGGAAGGATCGATGTCGGATCTCTCTTCGGAGTTTGTCAGCAAACATCGGAAAAATTCAAGGCCCACCCAAACCTCCCCTCCATAGGAAATAAAGGTGGAAGATTACTGCAAATCCACCGGCTTCGCCCGTGCATCTGGACAGCAGAGATCCAAATCGTCAGCGTAGTTACCATCTTCGATATGGCACGATGCGTTCAGACATAAGGCGAAAACCCCCACGATTACCTGGCCAGGTGGCTCCATATACAAGACGATCTGGCCCACTACCCCGATGATAACGCTTTGTATCACTTCGTGGAAGGACTGGACCGTGGCACGCTTCTCCGACATTCTTTAAGATGGCAGCTGGCAACAGGACGCCTTACCCTCGAAGACATGGTGAGCACCGTCAACAACTACGCGGAAGCTGACGCGGTAGCCCAGATGGAGCTTGTGCTCAGGGACGGAGAACCTCCGATTCAGCAACCGCCACCACCGCCTCATGTCGCCATCGTCGCAGCAGCACCACCACCTCCAGTCATCATCGCAGCCGCTCCACCGCCCGTCATCGAGGAAGTCCTGGCACCCTCCGACTCTGTCATTGACGCACTTTATGCTGATTTTAGTGTAGACTCAGAGGAGATAGATTTCAGTCCAGAAGAGCTAGACTCTGCCATGTAGGAGATGGAGGAGGAGTACTAGCGCGACGAGCAAGCCGACAATGTCGTCACATCTCGAGGGGTGTTCGTCACCATTGGGACGGCTATGGATGAAGATCAACCCGGGCGAGCTCCACCTATAGCGCTGGAAAAGGAGAAGGGGCCAATTATTGCTGCTGACGATGATCGCGCAAAGGTCATGCCTCCTCCGCCTAACCCAGTGCAGCAGCCGCAGTAACTCGGCACCGGCCCGAGCAACAACAACACCGAAAACTTGCCGCCTCCGGCATCTACGTCTGCAGTAGCCCAAGTTACTCCGGCTGATAGAGTGATGTACGGAAACCTCCTCGTTGAGCCACTGACCGTTGCTCATATCCGGAACATGACCCAGCTTGACGAGAAGTGCAACATGAAGGATGCTATCCCCATATCCTCCGACCACGGAGAAAAGGCCCGACCTCGTCGCGCATCGCCACCGCCCTGGTCCCCCTGACATTGCGAAGATTACAAGGCTCAGCATCGTACGGATATGCCTCCACCACAGCAGTGCGACATCGTCATCCGCGTCCACACGGAGCAGACCCGTCATGACGGAGAGCGCAACCAAGGGCATAATAGAAGGTCACGCCATGACCCTCCGCGTCCGACAAGCAACCGTGACAGGCGTGAAGCGTTGCAGGAGGGTAACATCAAGAAGGCTAACCCACCACCACCTCCGCCTCCGTCACCACCAAGCAGTCACCATGGCGGAGGGGGCCCGCGTCGTTCACGCAGCGCATCCCATGACGAGGTTTGATCTCGTCAATGCCCATTGTTATGGACTTGGGTTTTGGAGAAGATGGGGATGCTGGATATCGCGGGACGGTTAGCAAACAAGCAACATGGGGACACGAGGTTTACCCAGGTTCAGGAACCCGGAGGGAAAACCCTACTCCTGCTTGTCTTCTCTGATTATGGTGGAACCGAAGGTTACAGGGGTGCGCAGATGCAATCTGGCGTGGAGGCGTCTATGCGGTGGTATGAAGGTGCCCTCCTCATCGTGCCCTCCTAGCCTTTATATAGAGTTAGGCAGGTCCCAGGCATAGATCGAGTCGGTTACAGGTTTTAGGGTTTACCCCTTTGAATTTTGTCAACACCCGGATTTTTCAATCCTAGATGCCTGTTATGCCATACATCGCAATCCCAGGATTACCATTTTGCGAGACATAATAGAATTGGATACCATAGTACTTCATCCATTACAAACGATACATAAGTTCTTACACAAATAGGGATCTCATGATCCAGTTCTTAATACAACATCAAGCAGCGGAATACGTAATAATAACGGTAGCGTAGGCGAAGCTCCATCTTCGGGGTCACAGAGAATGCTGACGATGGGATATGATCCTAGTTGTCGTAACCTTCCTAGGGTCCATCTTCCAGGTACTCCTCTTCATAGTCTGGACATGGGAATAGACAGGGACAAAGGCATGAGTACTCTTTAAGTACTCGCAAACTAATACTCACAAGTAAAGGGGGTTTTTGGATAATAGGACACTAGGCTCTAGGGTTGTTTTGCAAAAAGCCAGGTTTATCTTTAATAAGTTCCAAAGCTAGTCACAATTTTATAACTCCTAAGTGGGATCTTGTAATCTAGGTCACAACTCTGTTGTGGTCAAGTCAAATTCGCAATTCATTTCACAAGTCAATTTAAAAGGTCTGATGGGGGAACAGTATGGCCACTCCAACTGTCCATAACCGCGGACGCGGCTATTCGAATAGTTTGACACTCTGTAGAGATTGTACACTTTCACCACAACATTCGATACATCCGTCAGGAACAAATCCTGAATTCACCATACTCAGTATGCGGATAATCAATCCTAACCTTTCAATTACACACCCTAGTATAAGCACCTCTCCTGTGAGTTTGGCCTCCCAACCATGACCACTGTCATCTTCGGTACTGCACAGGTGGACAATCTTCACAAGGTAGCCTCAGCTCAGACCTTGGCCGTGAGGGAACTAATACTAAGGAATATAAGTTTCCAGTCAAGCCCTACCCAATCTTCGGGTATTGTGGTTGTACGATAAAAGTGGAATGGTATCGCATCCAGACAACCATCAGTTTTATAAAGGGCTAAGGCTCCTGCCTCAACATTTTTATCACCAGAATCATCAAGTGTTTGGAAACACATGTGCAAAACATTTCAATAGAATGATCCATCATTCCAAGGTTTTCATAACCATTTTTCATCAAGTATTCCCATCTAAAAGTTGATCAAGTTTTATGCTTAGCACTAGCATCTACAGGTGGGGTAGTACTAATGAGGGGTGGTACTAGTGGAGTTTCACTAAGTCCAACCTTATATCTTAGGATGATATCAAGGTTTCTAGCATAGGCCAAATTTTATGCTCTTTAAGCAACCTTCAGTACAACTATCTAGTATCTACCAAACTCTTAGGTAGACTCTAAGTAAGCTTTGATAAAGAAATAAAGTAAGAATCTTGCCATAAAACTAGGATTGGTTTATCAAGCGGGTATGATCACATATGCTTAAGGCATAAAGTAGTCATCTCACAAGTATGGGTTTGTGGCATCGTTAGGGTATCTTGCAAGGGTTAGATTGCATAGGTCAACTTGATTAGTAAGGCTTGCTAAAGTAGAGTGTCTTGCAAGTTTTAGCTTGCATCAATGTCAATATAAGCTTGCCTTGTGCAGAGCAGTGGTTGAAGTTCTCCTCGGCTTCTTCTTCGTAGTATCCTCCTTCTTCCTCGTATCCTTGGTCGGTACTAGCGTCTATGAATAAATACGAGGTACACAATCACCAAACAATACTCAACTATTTGCAAGCATCACACACAAGGGTCCTATAGATGATCTAGCATCATCTCTAACATTACAAGGTTAAGGCTTGGTTTAAATCTTTTTATTTTTAGAAAAGTAATTTGTACTCATTGAAAAACTACTTAAGATTTAATATTCTCCAAACTAAACATGGGATCATGTTGACACATGTCATCACCACATATTGTAGTCCATGGGAATGTGATTTAAAGTGGTGTCACAATTTAATAAGGTTTTACCCTTTTATTTTAATTAATTAAAGTGGCTAGAAATGCTTATGAAGCATTATTTTAGTACTTGAACATTATTTCTGCAAGTAAACCTATATATATTTATATATTCTGAAAGGTATGGTTAAATGTGATTTTTGAGAGTTGGAATCAACTCAAAAGCTTTTATGGTTTAAATTTGAAAAATGTTTGAATGCATAAAAGCTTCTGCCTTGTTATTTTTGCTATGGGTGATCTACAGATCCAAATGACTTGAATCCAACGGGCTTGGATTAAGCATTCACAGTCCTTTCCAACAAAATTGGTTTCATCCAATTTGGTGCACTGAATTGATCTGGGTTGATTTTTGAAGTTGGGTGCTAAAGTGTTTTTGAATTGAAATAGAAAAGTTTTAATTTGAATTGCTGGGCTGCGCACGAAATTCTAACGGGCCGGCCTGCTAAGCGCAGTGCTCCCGCGGGCTGCTTAAGTGGGTGTACCCACTCGTTAGTGACACGGGGCTGGGCGAAGCGGTATGGGGCAACGTGGATCGTTCGATCTAGTTCTAATCCAACGGCTGAGGGTCATCGTCGATGCGAGACAACTCCGGCGAGAACGAAACCTAGCGCGGCCAGTGAGGGGTGCTGGGGGCTCACCGGGGTACGGGCGAGGGTCGACGAGGCGGGCAAACGACGAAGTCGACGACGGCGGACTCAGGGGTGGTCACGGCAGCTCTTGGGGCGGCTCCAATCGCTGGCTCCCTTCTTCTCCGGCAGCGGCAGGCTCCAGTGAAATTCCGGCGAGGTGGTGCTCGCCTTGCTCTGAGGATGGTGTGGAACGGTCAGTGGGGAGAGGGGAGTGAGATGGTGTGAGTAAATTGTGCGGGGGTGGCCTTTATTTATAGTCGAGCGAGGGGACCGTCGGGGCGCACGGTGAGCTTGTCGGGGGCGACGTTACAGGCGGCTAATGGCATGGGCAAGGGTAGGGGACGGTGCTGTGTCTCCTGGCGATGCTCAACGACATGGTCGCGAGGCATGGGGCGGTGTGGTTTGGTCTGGAACGGGCAGTGCTCTACGCGGCAGAGGCGGCGTCTTTGACGGCGGGCGGTGGCTGTATGGCACGGGGCGGCAAACGGGGATGTCCGGCGGTCTCCTGGGTCGGTGGTGATCGTGTGTGCACGCGGTGAGGGCAGCGCGCGGTCTGTGTGTCGTGGGAATTGTCACCGCAGATGCTGCAATCGGCAGCGAGTAGTAGAAAGAAGGGCAAGGACGGCCAGCCATCTGCGGTGCGAGATGAGGGCAAAGACACAGGGTTTTACCCAGGTTCGGCCCCCCGGAGGGTAAATACCTACTCCTGATAGATTGTATTATGAAGGTGGTATAATGGGCGAGCTCGGCGGCTAGGCGGCGAGTCGCTTGGGTGTATGATGGAACGTATCTCTAGACGCCCCGCAGGGAGGTTTATATAGGCTCACCTCCCCCAGGGTTTACATATCTCAACCGATTCAGTTAAAGCTTCGGTACTCGTTTAACCTAATCCGACTGGGCCTAACTACTCGCCTGGGCCTTCAGCTTCCAGTCGCTTGGTTACTCGCTGGGCTTCAATCCAGTCGCCGTCTTGTAGGCCCACTCGCCAGTTCTTGGGCCAGTCGGAAACGTCCTGCTGGGTATACCCCGGTAGGCACATCCCCTCAGTAGTCCCCGAGGCCGTCGGCGATTAGGCGTAGGTGGCTGCTGGCAGTCGGAGCATACGGCTTGAAAGTAGACATCCAGTCGAATTGTCGGCGGGCTCCTGTATAAAGGAGAAAACCAGTCATCCAGGTTGTAGCCTTGGCGAGTCGAGTCGGCGAAACACCGTCATAGTGATTGGATCGGCGAGCCGAGTGGCTGAAGTTGGACCGTTAACCGTGGTCAAACTAGCCGTTGGGGTAACCCAACGGTAACTTTTGGCGTAATCACCGCGTAGTAACGGCTCCCTGATTTGGCGGGTAACAACCGCTATATAAGAGGAATGGCAGGCGATCAGAGAACCACCTTCGCACCATTTCCTCCGACTGCGTGCATTATTCGCCTCCCTTCGCATCGCGACACAGCCGACCAGAAATCCCCCGACCCCCAGCAAATCTCTCTGCCATGGCCCTCTCCACCGAGCCATGGGGTAGATCTAAGTGCACGAGGGCGCAACTGGCTTCCTTCGAGGAGGCCGGGATCTTGCGAGCCGGCTGCTGGCGTATCTCTGCAACCGGAGAGACGACCCCGAACCCGCGAGAGAGGGAATTCATCTGCTTCACCAGCCATCTTGAACGGGGGCTAGGGTTCCCCATGTCCCTGTTCTTCCGGCGCTTTTGCGCCTACTACAGGATCCAGCCATCGGATCTGGGTCCCCACGGCATCGAGCAGCTCGCCATCTTTGTGGCGTTCTGTGAGTGCTACTTGGGCTGCCGGCCCTACTTCCCTCTCTGGCAAGATCTGTTTCATGGACGGATCAGCCGCGAGGAAGCGGGCGGCCCAATGCTAGCCGCGGGCGGCCTAACCTTCCAGCTGAAGTCGAAGGCTTCATTCTTCGACCTGATGCTGCCCGCCAAGGCAGCGAGCGACTGGAAGAAGTCGTGGTTCTATGTTGCTGAGGCGACCCCAGAGGGCGAGACGGCGATTCCTCGGTACTCCGCCAACCGGTCCGAGCCGCGCCGTCTCCAAGTCGGCAAGCTCCCCAACGACCAGCGGATGGTCGTTTACGAGATGCTCCAGACCATCCGCAGCCTAAAAAAGAAGGGCCTCCAGACGATCAATATATACAACTGCTGGCTCGGGCGGCGGCTCGTCCCTCTGGCTCGACGCGACCATTATATGTACCAGTACACCGGCCGGGAAGACTCGACGAAGGCCTGCCTCGACGAGTGGAAGCTGGAGGACTACATCCCAGCACTGAAGAAGATCACCCAGGCAGTTTATCTGGACGCACAAGCCGGAGTCGCACCTTATACCGCAAAGCGTCCAGCCCCAACGGTAATCACCTCGCCTCACTCGCAGTTTTTGCAGTCGCGGTAATTCTAATTTCATCTTGCATTCTTTGCAGCTGTTCCAAGTGGTGGAAGGATGGCTCCCGCCTTCGGACCACGAGAACTCGAGCTCGTCCGTCCAGGACATGGGCGAGTCGCCTCCCGCCAAAGGCGATTCCGGGAGCGACGAGATTGATGACGACGACGAGTCCGAGGAGGAGATCGCCCCGCTGGTTCGCAAGACCCGCGGGCAGCGACAGCGTGAGCTTGAGGCAAGTAAAAGCCTCGAGCATCACGATGACGACGAAGAACTTCCGGAGACCACCTCGCGCCGACAAGTGACTCCATCGAAGAAGAAGAAGAAGAAGAAGGAAAAGGAGACGAAGGCTCCTCCGACGAGGAAGCCGAAGCCGAAGAGGCCGGTCTCTCCACCGCACTCGGCGAGCAGTTCCGACGCCCCCAGCCCGGCCAAGGACGAGGCGCCGCCGACGATAGCCGTGCTGGACACGGCCACCGTCGAGGTGCCGCTGGCTTCAATGCCTACGCCATTCCCCCCAGTCTCTGGGCTGGGGGGTGCTCCGGCTGCAGCGGCTTCGCCTCGCAAGGAAGCCCCTGCCGAAGATATCCCAGAGACTCCAGCCGCGACCTCAACGACGAAGAAGCCGTCCGTGTTTTGGGCACGGGACGTCCTGGAGATGGGGCTCAGTTGCAAATTGGGCCCTGAACTGGAGAAACCAGCCGGCCTCCGCACGGGGCTACGCTTTATTCCAGTCGCCAAGTGAGTACACCCTCCTTCCTTTGTCTTCCATAGCAGCTCGAATTATCTTGCTTATATGATTGATGTACAGGACCGGAGTGAAGAGGATGGGCCACCCGACCATGGCTAAGGTGCCACCCGTCGTCAGCGAGGAGGATCCTTCCCGCAAGAGGAAGGCGGACGAAGTCGTCATCCCTGCGGATGGCGGCAAGAAGGCCAAGGGTGAAGACGTCGTCATGATTTCTGACCACACGGCGGTCGCGCCGGCTGGAATCGTAACGGAGGCGGCCCCGTCGACGAAGGAGGGAGCTCCCTTGCCTGGAACGGCCGAGCCGACCTCGTTTGGGGCGGGTGCCTCTATCGCCACCTTCCCATGCTTCATGGCCAAGGCGGCCGCGGCGAGTGGAACTTTGCCCTCGAGCCACGCTCCTGGGATCGCTGATGCTGAAGTCGACCAACGTCGTGGGCATACGCCGGCTCTCCTCGCGTCCGTGGACGCGATACAACTCCACGGCATGCTTGGCGCAGCCTTCCAGGTATATCCAGTCCCCGAGGATTAGGTCGGTGCTTTGCAGCGGCCTGATTCTTTTAGTGTCTTGTATTTATTTTCCGCATCCAGTCCCCGAGTGCACACTCGCTGAATTTCAGCGGGTGGGCACTTGAGATTTTCTTGATTGCCAGTCCCCGAGTGCGCACTCGCTGAATTTCAGCGGGTGGGCACTTGAGAATTTCTTGATTGCCAGTCCCCGAGTGCGCACTCGCTGAATTTCAGCGGGTGGGCACTTGAGAATTTCTTGATTGCCAGTCCCCGAGTGCGCACTCGCTGAATTTCAGCGGGTGGGCACTTGAGAATTTCTTGATTGCCAGTCCCCGAGTGCGCACTCGCTGAATTTCAGCGGGTGGGCACTTAGGAATTTTGCTTTGGTTTACTTTTTGGGTGATGTGCAAGGTCTGTAACTTGAGTCAGCTGACCGACTGGCAGCGAAGAACCGCGCGGAGAAGGAACTGGCCATCGTCCAGGAGGCGAACAAAGGGCTTCAGGAGGTTGCCGCGAAGGCAGAGGAAGCTCGCCAGGGTCTTGTCCCCGCGGGTGAATTGGCGCAGGCGCAATTGGCTTTGAGTTCGGCTGAACAGCGGATCGCCAACCTCGAGCGCGAGCTGCGGGAGGCGAAGGAAGAGGCGAGCTCGGCTGATGGGCGAGCCAAGGCCGCCATTGCAGCCGCCGAAGAGGATAGCAAAGTGTTGGACGCCCTTGTTGCTGGGCTTCAGGACGACCATACTTCGCTTCAATGCTTCATCACGGATCTCGCGTGCCCACTGATTGGTAAGTGCGTATGAATCTTCTAGTAGGCGTGCATTTTGTGGTGTCCGTCGTATTCATTATTGTCTTCTACTCGCAGGTCGCATCATCGATAGCGCGGAAGAGGCAAGCTCGTTCGACGCGCGGCAGTGTGTAGCCACGCTTGTCGACTCGGCGACGTTGTCAGCAACGTGAATCCGAGCCTATCTCCAAGAGATATCGCCCATGGAAGTGATTCCCAGCGACCTCGTTGAGGTGTGGAAGTATTTGGATAAGGCGCCCGCAGTCGTTGAGTTCATGACGCGGTCGGCGTTTCGGCGCGAGGCGGCGACGGCACTTAGTCTTGGACTTGCCCACTTCCCCGAGGACTTTGACATCGACGATGTGACGAGTGGCTACCCGTCGTCGACTGGCGCGGTGGATCCTTCCGAGGTCCTCAAGTTGCAAGACCGCACCGCCACATACTCGGAGCGTGTCTGGGCAATGGGCTACCTCCTTCCGTACCAGGAGACGGTCGTCGCGCCTAGCGACCCCGAGCCGCCGCATCGTGATTTCAAGGTCGAGCAGCCTTTCCACGCGGCGATGGCGGGTGAGCTAACGACGTACCCGTCGAACCCGTACACGCCGTTCATCCGCAATTGCCGGAGTGTTGGCGAGTCGTCATCGAAGACTGCGGAATAGGATAGTTTGCCCTGGGGCGTTAGGTAGCAGGTCTGCCATACGGGCATATTTTGTAATATGAGACAATGCAGTATGCTATCGAATGAGACATCGTGTCTATTTTGGTATTTATCGTGTGTTTGTGATTGATGTTTGAACGAGTCCCCGAGCGCGTCCGCCCTTTTGTGGGGTTTACCTCGTATGTGATATGTTTGTTGTTTTTGTGTTTTGTTACTGTGGTCGACTCGCCCGGACTCGGAGAGCCAGTCGCTAGGCGACTCCCTTGAGCGCTCTATAATTTGCCGTTTTCCCTTGCATGAACGAGGTCGGGTGGCCGAGTCCCCGAGCGTGGTACTTGGTTGTTCCAGGCGCGACACGAGGGTGGGTAAGGACTTAGCGCGTTAGTTTGAGCGCGTCACTCCTGCCTGGCCCGTGGGGTTAGTCGGGTGGCGAGTCCTGGGCATGCTCTCCTACTTGGCGTTTTCCCGGACCGCTCGCGATGAACTGGTCCTCAGTCCCCGAGCGTGGTACTTAGCCGTTCGAGTCGCTATGCCAAGGATGCGGAGGACCATGGTCGCTGTAAGAAGCGAAGGCAGTTGTCTTGGCTCGTAGAACCAGTCGGGCTAGGCGACTCCAATGGGGCTCCGGGTAGGCATTTTTCATGGACGATGCAAGACCTGAAGTGACTCAGTGCTCTTGCATCCCACTACTTAGCCGTGCCGATCGCTGTACCAAAAGTCGAGGCAGAGGATGTAGCGGAGCTTGTCGCCCTTAGGTGAAGTTAGCACGATCCCTGCGCCTGCGCCGTCCGCGTTCTTGGAGCCGTCGAAGTGCAGGCTCCAGTAATGGAGGTATGGCAGCTTCTCTGGCTGCTGGGCCTCTTCCCAGTCGGCGATGAAGTTCGCTAGGGCCTGCGACTTAATCGCTTTTCGCGGCTCGTATTTGATGTTGTGGACGCCGATCTCGACGGCCCACTTGGAGACCCGCCCGGTCGCCTCGCGGTTGCGGATGATATCTTGCAGTGGTGCTGAGGAGACGACCGTGATCGGGTGTTCCTGGAAATAGTGCGTCAGGCGCCGCTGAGCTCTGAACACCGCGTATACCAGCTTTTCGTACTGGGGGTACCGCTGGCGCGACTCGGTGAGGACCTCGCTGATGTAGTACACCGGTCGCTGTACTGGGCGCTCCTTTCCTTCCTCCGGTCGCTCGACGACCATCACGGCGCTGACGACGCGCTCGGAAGCCGCGACGTAGACCAGCATGGGTTCTTTGTCGGCGGGGGCGGCGAGTAGCGGTGCGGCGAGTAGCACCTTTTTGAGATCGCGGAGCGCGTCGTCCGCCTCCTTGTCCCATTGGAAGGTGGGGTTCTTGCGCATCAGACGGTATAGGGGCATCGCCTTTTCGCCCAGGCGGGGGATGAAGCGACTGAGAGCCGCTACTCGCCCGGCCAGTTTCTGGACGTCGCGCAGGCACTCGGGTTTGCCGAGCCGGGCGATCGTGTCGATCTTCGTGGGGTTCGCCTCGATCCCTCGTTTGGAGACGCCGTACCCCAGTAGTTGTCCTGCTGGTACACCGAAGGTGCATTTGCCTGGGTTGAGCTTTATCTTGTATTTTCACAAGTTGGCGAATGTTTCCGCCAGGTCGGCGAGTAGGTCGCCCTGACGAGCGGACTTTACGACCACGTCGTCAATGTAGACGTGGATGTTGCGGCCAATTTGGCTCGCAAGGCATTCTTGCATGAACCGCTGGTACGTCGCCCCGGAGTTCTTGAGGCCGAAGGTCATGGCGGTGTAGCAGAAGGCTCCGAAAGGCGTGATGAACGCCGTCTTCTCCTCGTCCTCGACGGCCATTTTTATCTGGTTGTACCCGGAGTAGGCGTCGAGGAAACAGAGCGACTCCGAGCCCGCGGTTGAATCGATTATCTGGTCGATCCGCGGGAGGACGAACTGCTCCTTTGTGCTGGCGCTGTTCAAGTTTGTGTAGTCGATACACATCCTCCAGGTCCCATTCTTTTTCTCGACCAGGACTGGGTTTGCCAGCCACTTAGAGTATTTGATTGGTCGGATGAATCCTGCAGTGAGTAGACGTTGCACCTCCTCGGCGATTGCTCGGCGGCGCTCTTCATTGAAGGGCCACAGCGACTGTTTTATGGGTCGCACTTTGGGGTCGGCGTTTAGCTTGTTCTCAGCGAGCTCCCTAGGGACACCGGGCATGTCAGAGGTCTTCCATGCGAAGATGTCCCTGTTCTCACGGAGGAACTCGATGAGCGCGCCTTCCTATGCTGGGCTCATGCCCGTCCCGATCGTCACCGTCTGGCTTGAGTCGCTTGGGACCAGCTCGACGGTGCGGGTGTGCCTCGTGGCCTCGAAGGTTGAGGTGTTTTCACCCTCTGAGTTGGGCTTCTTGAGTATGGTGGGGTCGTCGTTGTTGACCCCGCTCGCGTACTCGGCGAGCTCATCGGCGTGGTTGGTCTCCGCCGCGATGACGGCGTCAGCGAGCTCGGCTCCTTTGGGCTCGCACTCGGCGGCCATGTCGGGGTCGCCGTTGATGGTGATGACGTCGCACGCCCGGGGAGCTTCATCGCGTTGTACGCGTAGTGGGGCGCTGCCATGAACTTGGCGAACGCCTAGCGCCCCAGGACACAGTGGTAGGGGCTGTCGAAGGGCACCAGCTCGAAGACGATCCGCTCGGTGCGGAAGTTTGCTGGTGTGCCGAACGTGACTGGCAGTGTGACCTTGCCGATCGGGTACGCCTTCCGACCGGGGACGATGTCGTGGAACGTGGTGTGAGTCGTCTCGATCATCGACTGGGGGAGCCGCAGCCGCCTGAAGGTGTCGAGGTACAGGATGTTGATTGAGCTGCCGCCGTCCATCAATGTCTTGGGGAGCCAGTAGTCGCCGACCTTAGGCTTGACCACCAGAGCGACTCGTCCTGGGTACTCGATGCGTGGCGAGTGGTCTTGGCGGCTCCAGGTGATGGGCTGCTTCGACCAGTTGAGGAACTGGGGAACGTCCACCTGGGCCACCGCATTGACGGCGACGGCGCGGGCGATGACCTTCTTCTCGCGTTTCGTGTTGAAGCCCGTGAAGGTATGGAGCGAGCCGGCTACTTGGCCGAATTTTCCGCCATTTGGCGGGTCGTTGTCGGGGTCCTCCCGTGCTCGCCGTGCCTTCTCGATCTCCCTGAGGGTGTGGCAGTCGGTGGTGGTGTACGTTGCTGGCTTCCCTTCCCTGCTATGAAACGCACATGGTTGGTTAAGGAGGGCCGCGGGGTCGAACCTTGGCTTGGCCTTGTAATTGCCGCCGTCGCGGCGTTGTCCTCCGTCGCGGCGGAAGCTCTTGGGCTCGCGTTGCGCGTGCCCGGCGTTGGCGACGAAGTCGACTCGCCCGTCACTGCGGCGCTTACCGGTCAGGCGAGTGTTGCTGTAGCGTAGGTCGGACTGTCGTCTGCTGTCGTTGCCGCTCGTGCGGCGTTGACCTCCTGACTCGTCGTCAGTTTCCTGGTTTGGCTCTTCCTCCGCGTACCGTTTGGCGATCTCTAGGAGGTCGGGGATGTTGTCGAGTGTGCGAGAGTGTCGCTTGAGCTTTGCGACCAGGGGCTCGTAGCGGCACGAGGTCTTTAAGCAATGGATCGTGGTGTCCGGGTGGATGCCGACCCTGTTGTACCAGAGTTCTTTCCACCGTTGGACCCAGTTGCAGGTCGACTCGCGGGGTCCCTGGACGCATCGCTCCAGGTCCTCGATGGTGGTGGCGCGGGTGTAGGAGCACTCAAAGTGCCTGACGAAAGCGTCGCGCATCTCCTCCCAGGAGTCGATACTGTCCTGAGGGAGGGTGTTGATCCACTGCTTGCACGTCCCCTCCATCATCAGGGGGAGGTAACGGGCGGCTAGCAGGTCGGTGTGACCTGCGATCCCCATTGCCATGAGGTATGTGTCGAGCCAGACGGCGGGGTCGTACGAGGGGTCGTACTTTTCTATCTCCTTCGGCGCCTTGAAGTTTGGCGGGTACTTCTCGCCTCGGATCATTGGTCCGAAGCACTTGGGGCCGAGTCGACTGAGCGACCCCATGGGCTCGCCGTCGCGGCGATTGGTTAGGGTGTGTCGCATGTCGTCGGGCTGGCGTGCGCGCTAGCTTTGGTTGTTGATGATGTGGGTGCGGGCGTGGATTGGTTGCCCGTTGGCGGCGACAAAGTTGGTCGCTGGCCTAGGGTCGTTGGTGGAGAATGCCGCGTTCGTGGGTCGGTGTTGGAGCTGCAGTGGCTCCGGTGGCGGGCAGTTGAGGGTGTTTGCCGCCGCTGGGCGGCCGCTTGAGGCCGCTCTACTTCCCGACGAACGCAAGTATACTCGACCCTGCGAGTCGGCGCCTGCATTTTGCTGCCCGACGGCCTTTGCGAGCAGGGCCCTGACGTACTGGATCTGTAGGGCGCCGTCGCCCGTGGCCGTGATGTTGTCAGCTGCTGCTCGGCCCGCCACGAGGTTGTCCATCAGGGTAGAGAACATTGGGAGGCCGTTTGCGTCTCTCTCCCGTGAGGAGACTACTATCTGCGGCTGGTCCCTGGGAGGTGTGCGGTTGGGTGGAGGTGGGGCGCCCATCGTCGTTGATCCTGGCGGGGGTCGGGCGCTTCCTCCTGGTGGCGCGTTCTCGCAGATCGCGCGCTCGGCCATGCGGGCCGGGTCGTTTTCGTCTTCGAAGTTCAGGGCGCGCCCCTGGACGGTGGGGTTCAGGCGCGACCTGATCCGCTGTTGGTGGTAGCGCGATAGTTCCTGCGCCGTCACCTGTTCGAGGCGAAATTTTTCGCGCTCGGCTTGTTCCTTGCGTACCGCCTCTGCCAGTTTTAGGCGGAGTTCCTCGACCTCCGTCGCCATGGCGTTAGGAGGGATTGGGGTGGAGAATGGATCCTCCGGTGGATCGGTGCCGGTTGCCATGTAGGTCGCGGCATGGCGACCGGTTCCGTCGCGGAGGTCGGCGGAATTCTCCGACCCGGAGTCGAATTCGAAGATCCCGAGGATGGAGGGGTCCTCGAAGTCTCCCACGTTGGAGACCTGGGCGATGGAGCCCGCGGGTGAAGCTGCGGTGATGGAGCCCGCGGGTGAAGCCGCGGTGATGGACCCGGCGAGTTACGCCGGGGTAGCCGAGTCGGCGTCGTCGTTGAGGGCCCTGTCTTCTGCGGCCGCTGAGTTTTCGGCCTCGTCGCTGTGGGCCGAATTGTACTCGAAGGCGAGGCGATGGATCGTGCGGATCTGGCTCTCGGAGAGCCGATCGCGTGGCGGCGACTCGCGGATGCGAGCCGAATCCTCCGAGACGATGACGTCGGTGAGGCCGACGAAGAGGCTGATCGTGCCGACCGGCAGGATCATGCTGTGCGTGACGGGTCGCACCGCCGGGACGTAGCTTCTCGGCAAGATTTGGAGCATATCGCCGATCGCTATCATGCGGCCGGTGGCGACCGTCTCGTTGATGGGAAGATTGGATCTCGCCGCAGAACACCGGCCAGACCGGCCAGGCCCCACGGTGGGCGCCACTGTCGTGGGAATTGACACGGCAGATGTTGCAATCGGCAGCGAGTAGTAGAACGAAGGGCAAGGGCGGCCAGCCATCTGCGGTGCGAGATGAGGGCAAAGACACAGGGTTTTACCCAGGTTCGGCCCCCCGGAGGGTAAAGACCTACTCCTGCTAGATTGTATTATGAAGGTGGTACAATGGGCGAGCTCGGCGGCTAGGCGGCGAGTCGCTTGGGTGTATGATGGAACGTATCTCTAGACGCCCCGCAGGGAGGTTTATATAGGCTCACCTCCCCCAGGGTTTACATATCACAACCAATTCAGTTAAAGCTTCGGTACTCGTTTAACCTAATCCGACTGGGCCTATCTACTCGCCTATGCCTTCAGCTTCCAGTCGCTTGGTTCCTCGCTGGGCTTCAATCTAGTCGCCGTCTTGCAGGCCCACTCAACAGTTCTTGGGCCAGTCCGAAACGTCCTGCTGGGTATACCCCGGTAGGCACATCCCCATCACTGTGGACACTGGCCGAGGGTGGCGCTCTGGCGCACGCTCGGCATGGTCTAGGCGTGTCTTGTGCGCGTGGTCCAAGGCTTGGCAACGCTCGCGGCTGGGAAAGGGAGTGGCGGTGGACGGTGGGCTGCCTCCCAGACAAGGTTGGCACGGCTAGTTATTCCTCTAGCCTGCTGTCCACAATGGGGTGACATGGGGGTGCTCGGCTGTTCACCATTAATGGCAATGGCAAGCTCACAGGGGTGCTAGTGTTGGGCTAATCTTTCTAGATGATCTACTGAGTTGTGTGTGAGCTAACTAGGGAACAAGTTAGGCAAGAATCACTGCACATTATAGTGTTTGATATTTTGTTTGATTTGTGTCTGCAACCTGTTTGATGAAATGGCCGCATGAAATCAAGTTTTGAATTTTGAAATGAATTTTGGTGGGTTTGCTAGATTGGTGCTGGTGAGTCTGCAGATGCTTGGGTTTTGAAAGTTGAGCTTGTTTGAGGGTTTTGAAAAAGTGGGATCTTCCCATATGAAGAAGATTCAATTTTGAATTGTCATTTAAACTATGCATTTGAAAGTTTCTGGATGATCACAAAGTGGGCCTTGATACCTTGTTATGAGTACATTCAAGGGGTGCAAAGATCCAGAAAAGTTTCTGTTAGGTTCTGAAAGTTTGAGACAACCAAAGTAGGCACGGGAGTTAAATTGGTCAAAATGACCATTCACTTGATATATTTGTTTTGATTTACTTGTCTTTAGGAAATGTGTGGGAAATGTTTTAGATGATGTTTATTTCACCTAAGAAACATTTTACAAACAATGGATCACACAAGCAATTTGGTTTTTAAAGAAATTCAAAATCCATGCATACACATATACATGCATTCATGAGTTTATTTACAAAAGTTTTTGTTAACCCTAATCTTGATGATTAGTGTTTGTTGATCTAAGTTTGGTATTTTTGGGATGTTACAAACCTTCCCCCCTTAAACAAAATCTCGTCCCGAGATTTGAAAAAGGACGAAAAGATTACCTAGGATTTGAAGAGATCTGGAAACTCCGTCCTGATGTGATCTTCGCGTTCCCAGGTAGCTTCCTCTTCTGTGTGGTTGCTCCACTGAATCTTGAGAAACTTGATGCTTCGGGTTCTGGTAGTTCGAAAGGCTTCTTCCAATATACGGATGGGTACTTCGGGATAGGTCAGGTCATCATTGATCTCTATGGTCCGGTGATCGATATTCTTGAACACTTCGGTCTTCTCGGGGACTTCGAGACATTTGCGAAGTAACGAGATATGGAAAACATTGTGCACAGCTGACATCTCTTCTGGTAGCTCTAGTTTATACGATACTTCTCCTCGACGGTTCAGAATTTTGAAAGGTCCGATTTATCTGGGGGCTAACTTTCCTTTGAGTTGGAAACGCTGCATTCCCTTCAATGGCGACACTTTCAGATAAACAAAATCTCCAATGTTGAAGGCGAGGTCTCGGCGTCTCTTGTCGGCGTAACTCTTTTGTCGGGATTGGGCTGTCTTGAGGTGCTCACGAATCTTGTGATCCTTCTCTTCTGCTTCTCGTAGGATGTCGGGTCCGAAAATCTGACTCTCTCTTACTTCCGACCAGTCCAAAGGGGTGCGGCACTTTCTTCCATACATGAATTCAAATGGGGCCATTTGCAAACTGGCTTGGTAACTATTGTTGTAGGAAAATTCTGCAAACGGCAGATAGTCTTCCCACTTGGATTCATATTCTAGCACACATGCTCTAAGCATATCTTCGAGTATTTGATTTACTCGCTTCGTTTGTCCATCGGTCTGAGGGTGATACGTGGTACTGAAATATAGGCGGTTTCCTAAACCTTCTTGGACTTTCTTCCAGAATCTCGAGGTAAACTGAGTTCCTCGATCCGAAACGATATTCTTGGGGACTCCGTGCAAACTAACGATCCTAGCGATGTACAACTCCGCTAGCTTCGAACTCTGATAGGTAGTTTTAACGGGCAAGAAATGGGCGACTTTGGACAATCTGTCCACTATGACCCAAATAGAGTCATTTCCCCTACTAGAAGTAGGTAGTCCAGTGATAAAGTCCATTCCTACAGAATCCCATTTCCATTCCGGAATTTGCAAAGGTTGCACCAATCCAGCGGGTCTTTGATGTCCTGCCTTGACTCGCTGACATATATCACACTTGGCGATATAGCTTCTGATTTCTCTCTTCATCTTATGCCACCAAAATTGCTCTTTCAAATCTTGATACATCTTAGTTCCTCCGGGATGGATAGAATAAAGAGTATCGTGAGCCTCCTTCAGGATAACTTATTTCAACTCCGAATCTGTTGGTACACAAAGGCGTCCTTTGTACCACAGAACTCCTTCTTCGTCCTCGGTGAATCCGGGTACTTTGCCTGTACCGATACGACGCTTGATTCCATCGATACTGGCATTTCCCTTCTGCGCCTCTTTAATCTGACTGATCAAAGTGGGCTAAAGTTCTATGCTCACCAAAAATCCTTCACTTACTAATTCCATTCGAAAATCTTCCATCTCTTTGTGCAAGCTTGGTTGCTCCTCTAAAATCATGGAGTTCAAGCAGCACGGCAATCTGCTCAGGGCATCGGCTACCACATTGGCTTTACCAGGGTGATAGTGAATGTCCAGGTCGTAATCCTTGATTAACTCAATCCATCTTCTCTGCGTCATATTCAGCTCCTTCTGAGTGAATATATACTTTAGGCTCTTTTGATCCGAATAAATCTCAGAACGGTTTCCCATCAGGTAATGTCTCCATGTGTTTAGGGCTAGAACTACGGCTGCGAGTTCGAGGTCATGGGTTGGGTAATTTTGTTCATGTTGCTTCAGTTGTCGCGATAGATAAGATATAACTTTGCCTTCTTGCATTAGCACACATCCGAGACCAATCTTGCATGCGTCACAATACACATCGAAGGGCTTCGTGATATCTGGCATGATCAAGATTGGGGCTAAAATCAATCTCTTCTTGAGTTCTTGAAAACTCGCTTCACATTTGTCGATCCATTCAAACTTCTTGTCCTTCTTAAGCAATTGGGTCATGGGTCGGGCGATACTCGAGAATCCTTCTACGAATTTGCGGTAATATCCCGCCAATCCGAGAAAAGCGCGAACTTGGGTTTGAGTGGTTGGGGCTTGCCAATCTTCTACATCTTTCACTTTGGCAGGGTCAACGGCAATTCCTCCGGCTGATACAATGTGACCGAGGAATCCTACTTCCTGTAACCAAAATTCACATTTGCTAAATTTTGCATACAGTTGACGATCTCTAAGGGTTCCAAGAATGGTCCTTAGGTGTAGCTCATGTTCTTCTTCTGATTTGGAATATAACAGAACGTCATCGAAGAAAACAACGACAAACTTATCCAGGAAGTACATAAAAATCTTATTCATGAGGTTCATGAAATAAGCGGGGGCATTGGTTAATCCAAAAGACATGACTGTATACTCATACAATCCATATCTGGTGGTAAAGGCAGTCTTTGGAATATCTTCTGCACGAATATTGAGTTGATGATAGCCAGTCCTAAGATCAATCTTAGGAAACACCTGGGCTCTGGTCAACTGATCAAACAAATCTTCTATCTTAGGCAAGGGGTACTTGTTCTTGATGGTGACATCAATCAACTTTCGATAATCCGTACACAAACGGTTACCTCCATCCTTCTTGTCCACAAACAAGATAGGTGACCTCCATGGGGACGCACTCGGTTGAATCAATCCGATTTCTAACATGGAATCCGGTTGCTTCTTCAGTTCTTCTAGTTCTGACGGGTTCATACTATAGGGTTTCTGGGCTATGGGTCCTATTACGGAGATTAGTTCGATGATAAACTCGATATCCCGATCTGGGGGCATACCGGGCAAAACATCTGGAAATACATCGGGGTATTCACAGACTATCCGAACTTGGTCAATGGTAGGTTGGGCTAGACTCTTGTTACACTTGAATTGGCGAGGTAAGGTTTCAGATATATGCTCGACTGATATTCCGGCGGTACTGGTCATGGTAATGTCATTCTTGGCACAGTTAATCAATACTTTATGTTTGGACATCCAATCTGTTCCTAGTACTACTTCCAAACCTTTAGTTCCGAGTTCTATTAGATTAGCATAAAAATCTATGCCATGGATTCGGATAGGGACGACCTTGCCAATTTGCCTAGCCTTGGTGGTTGATCCGGGAATTTGTACAATCATCACATGCTTCAATTTGGTTGGTTGAATTTTACTAGTGCAAGCAAATTCTTCGGTGACAAATGAATGCGATGCACCAGAATCAAACAACACTCTTGCAAGTACTGAATTAAAAGAAAACATACCCAGCACGACGCCTGGCGCTTCCTGAGCTTCTTCAGCATGCATGAGAAAAAGACGGCCATTGCGGTTGAGTGAATTCCCTGGGGCAAATCTTCTCCCTGGCTGGACACGACGCTGCTGCTGAGATGGGACATTGGTATTAGGGGTTGTAGCATTCTTCTTGTTGGGGCACTCGTTGGAATAGTGGCCTTTATTTCCACAGTCATAACAGGTCACTTGTGACTTGTCCTTGGCTGTGACAGGCACAGCATTGCTTCCAGTCCTCGGGGCAGTGTTGGGGTTGGCGGTAGCATTGTTGGTGTTGAACTTGGGTGGGGCGCGGGTGAAATTGCTAGAGTTGCCGGGGTTGTTGTGATTTCCTCCGGGTCTAGGGTTTCCACGGTTGGGATAGGTCGGACGGGTCATAGGGGGTCTGTTGGTTCTTGGGGAAAATCCTGGAGATGGGTTGGGGCGATACTTTGGGGTCTGATGGGTTCCTGGTTGATGCATCATGCGATGCTTGCGGTTCACATTGGCCTGGTTGATCTTTCCTTCCATCTGGATAGCAGAGTCGACAAGGGCTTCAATATCCACAAAGGGCATATTGACTAACACTGTCTGCATCTCGTCATGCAGACCATTCAGGAATCTTTCTTTCTTCTTGGCTTCGGTGTCTATCTCGTCCGGGGCATACCTAGATAATGACAAAAATTTGTCACGGTATTCCACTACAGTCATCCTTCCTTGTTTCAATTCTCTGAACTCGTCTCTGCTGAACTTGGTGAAACCTGGTGGCACATGGGTTCTGCTGAACTTGACCTTGAATTCCTCCCAGGTCATCATTTGGCCTCCGGTCATTGTATGCACACTGTTCCACCATGCCCTGGCATCTCCGGCTAGATAATGGGTGGCGAACAAGACTTTCTCGTTGGCTTCCACTCCGGCTACTTCTAAGTTATTTTCCATGGTTTGCAGCCAATCATCGGAGTCTAGGGGTTCTTCGGACTTGGTGAAAACGGGTGGGTTGGTATTCTGGAAATTCTTGAGCTTAGATCCGTGGTTGTCCTGATTTCCATGGCCTTGGTTGTTGTGGGCTAGCTGGCCTATCTGTTGCAGAGTGGCTAGGTTGGCTTGCCGTTCCGCTCTTTCAGCTTCGCGGTCAGAAGTCAACATTTGCAGGATCTGCAACATCGGGTCCGGGGCTAAACCACTTCCTCCACGTGGCATCTGAAGATTGATATAGATCATGAGAAAAGAGGGAAATTGCTAAGGTTTTGGGTTTTTGAATAGTGTTTAGAGTTTGACTCAGGTTTTTCTAGCAACTTGCTTTTTCATTCATTCATTCACTCGATACAACACACACCACAGCAAGGAAAAACAGATGGTTTTAAGAACCATTCTGGAACTACGATACAGTGGGACTGACTACTACTCACTATGCTAGTGCTCAGTGCTACTACTCCTCGGAGTCTATGGCTTCATCATCTTCATCATCATCGATGAAGGCGAAATCATCCTCACCGGTGAAGAAGTCCATGGCCTGATCCTCCAGAAAATCATCGTCATCGCTGAGATAGGAGTATGGGTCTCCACGAAGATCTTCTCCGGCATTCTCCCTTTCCTCTAACTGCATGTCTCTCTCGTGGATTTTCTCTTCCAGAGATGAGATGCGATGGCGAAGACAGGCAATAATGTGCTCCTTATTGTCGAGCTGACGGCGGCGATACTTGCGATCCTTTGCTAGCATGGCGATGGTCTGATCCTTCGTCTTGATGATGGCAAACTTGTGGTTGCAATAGTCACGGCTGTTGTCCAGTTCCTGCTGACGATCATACATCATGAAGCTAAGGTGGTCCAATTGAGTCTTCAGCTCGGGGTGGTATGGGGCTTCTAGTGGTTGGCCATTTGCATCACGCCTTGGGCAAAACTCAAAGCGAGTACCCTTGATTTGATTGATGCTCTGCCCACACAGACGGGAAAGAGCTTCCTGCATTGCTCTGGCAAGTCCATCGAGCCAATTGTTTTCCCTCAAGGTAAACTGAATTCCCTTCGTAGTGGGAGGTTCAATCTTTCCTCGGAGACTTGCAACAATTAGCCACTGCAGATCTTCTCCTCCTTGATCATTGAGCTGAGCTCCAAAGAACTCGGGGTGCGGACGCTCCAGAAGTTCCGAAAGCTGATCCAGATCCCTCTCAAAGATAAGGTCTCCTCCATTCCCCAGTTGGTAAAACTTGCTGTACTTCACGTCCATCTATAAAAATAGAGGATGAGTAGATTAGCAGAGTGATCAAGTGTGTCAAAATTTTATCTATTTTGCAAGAATTTTTGAGGAACATGAGTTTTTATGAAAGAATTAAAGAGGTAAGAATGAGAATAAGTTTTCGTAAATATTTTTTTATTCTTTGGTTTTGAAACTAAGTTTTTGGGTCAACGTCTAATCTAACTAGGGTCTCCTATGGTCAGGATGGCTCTGATACCAACTTGTCAACACCCGGATTTTTCAATCCTAGATGCCTGTTATGCCATACATCGCAATCCCAGGATTACCATTTTTGCGAGACATAACAGAATTGGATACCATAGTACTTCATCCATTACAAACGATACATAAGTTCTTACACAAATAGGGATCTCATGATCCAATTCTTAATACAACATCAAGCAGCGTAATACGTAATAATAAGGGTAGCGTAGGCGAATCTCCATCTTCGGGGTCACAGGCAATGCCTAGGGTGTGTAGCATAGGGTGTGGAGTCCATGAAGTAGGCCTGATCGATGGCAGGGGTACCCGCTCCGGGAGGCGGAGAGTGCCGATTTGCCCCACCTAGAAGCAGAAGCTCCCAAAAAGGATCTCGAGTCCATCACCAACGGGCTCGAAGTCCTTCAGGGTGGCCGGCGAGTGAGCGGTGAAGTCGAAGGCACCGAAGAGGAGATGACTCTCCGTCGCCGTGGAGTTGAAGATTGCTCGGGTTGGGACCGTCACGATCGCACAATCAGCGTCCCCTTTTCCCACAGACGGCGCCAATTGACGAGGTTTGATCTCGTTAATGCCCATTGTTATGGACTTGGGTTTTGGAGAAGATGGGGATGCTGGAGATCGCGGAACGGTTAGCAAACAAGCAACACGGGTACACGAGGTTTACCCAGTTTCAGGCCCCCGGAGGGAAAACCCTACTCCTGCTTGTCTGCTCTGATTATGGTGGAACCGAAGGTTACAGGGGTGCGCAGATGCAATCTGGCGTGGAGGTGTGTATGCGGTGGTATGAAGGTGCCCTCCTCGTCGTGCCCTCCTAACCTTCATATAGAGTTAGGCAAGTCCCAGGCACAAATCGAGTCGGTTACAGGTTTTAGGGTTTACCCCTTTGAATTTCCTATCTACTCTAGTCTTGCTCTCCAAGGATCCGAAGGCGTCATGGGCCTTGGCCACCCGAAAGTCTTCATGGGCTAGCGTATATTTCCCGTGGGCCTTCCTTGGGCTGGACTAGGTATGCTGAGATCGTGTACCCGCGGGGTATAACCATGTCATCCCTATTGACAAGAAGAAGAACCCGGAGCTATACGATGCACGTTCACGGATCGATAAGATCCACGAAGCCCGGGAAGGACCATACATGGGACCACGTTGCTATATGGTCCGCAAATTACCCCAAAGGTTTCCGGATTGACAAGACCATCAAGCCCTATGACGGCACCACCAAGCCAGCCACATGGTTGCACGACTACGGTAACGCGGTGGAGATTGCCGGAGGCAACCCCAACATCGCCGTCAAGTACCTCCCATTAATGTTGGCGGGCACGGCCCGTCAATGGATCGATGACTTTCCGGAGAAATATATCTACAACTGGTTGGACATGCAAGCAGCGTTCACCAAGAACTTTGAGGGTACTTACAAGCGTCCCTGCACTGTGGGCGATCTATAGCGTTGCGTGCAAGAGAAAGACGAGACATCTCGCGCCTACCTCTCTCGTTGGCTGGACATGAAGAATTCCTGCACAGGAGGGCACGCCCAGACCGCCATGGCCGCCTTCATCGACGGGTTGGAAAGGGGCACGTTGCTCCGACATAAGCTGAAGCGCTTGCAGGGCAATCACCAGCTTGACTTAAATCAGATGATTCGGTTGGCTAGTGAATTCGCAGCTTCCGACGACGACGCTCGCGGCTCCTTGCCGACAAAGGCTGTTCCAACTCAAGCTCGGAGGAACAGTAGTACAATGAGGAAAACTGCTCCAAAAGAAAAGCAATCTACCGACATGGTCGCTATGACTTTTGCAGGACGAGGTGATGGCGGACAACGTGGCCGAGGAAGGGGAGTTGGCCGTGGGCAGCAATGAGGCAGTGAAACAACCTCGGCGCCGCTCTGCGTTCCCCAAACTTACGAGGAGTACCGCGACATTCCGTTCCTCGTACACCTCGACGTCAACGACAAAGCCACCCATACCAATCGACACTGCAAGTTCGTCAACGACCTCAAGGAAGATCCGGAGTCCGGCTACAAGCGAAGTCTGAAGAATAGACCGCGAGGCAAGGGCAAGGGGAAGAAGAAGGAGGAGGAGTCCAAGGATTCAAGTGATATGGATGAATACGTTGACCCCAAGCACGCCGCCAAGATCGACGACAAGGGCAAGAACCCCTTCGCAAAGAGGCTCCAGTCTACCACACTTTCGTTGGCACCCCCACCGTCCGACAACAGAAGACCTCTCTAAAGATCCTGATGGCCACTCTCCCCATGACTTGGGATAGGACGGACCACCTAGACCTTATACCCACGGAGAACTAGTACACCATGGTCATCAACCCATTGATTGACGGCGTGGAGTTCACCAAGTGTATGGTGGATAGTGGAAGCAGCATCAACATCATGTACCTAGATACACTGCAGAAGATGAACTTGACGGAGGCAAACCTAAGGCATACAAACACCATCTTCCACGCTGTAGTTCCTGGTCGGGAGGCTCGGTCCCTTGGGTGCATTACACTTCAGGTTGCCTTTGGCGATGCTACCGCCAAGAGCGCATGACCTTTGAGGTGGTCCCCTTCAAGAGCGTGTACCACGTCATATTTGGCCGCGACATATTCCACACGTTCATGGCCAAGCCATGCTTCGTCTACAACAAACTCAAGATACCCGGACCGAACGGTGTCATCACCGTATCCGGAATCTTTACCAAGGCAAGGGACTGCGAGGTCAATGAAGAAGCCATTGCAGAAGCTGTCCTTTACAGCGGAGAATTCAAAGAGATCTAGAGCAAGGTCGATGACTCAGAGATGCCCGCGTCGAAGAAGTAGATCTCTGACTCCGCACCTGCGTTCAAGGCCGCAATCGAGACCAAGCCGATGGAACTTGTGGTAGGCGATGCCTCCAAGGTCACCGCCATTGGGACGAACCTAGATCCCAAATAGGAAAGCACGCTCGTCGAGTTCCTCTGTGCGAACTTGCCGAGCACAGCTTAAACATTGATCCAAAATGTAAACCAGTGAAACAAACTCTATGACACTTCGGAGATGAGAAGAGACGCGCCATTGGCAAAGAGATAGCTAGGTTACTTAAGGCTAGATTTATCCGAGAAGTCCTTCACACCCAATGGGTGGCCAATCCTGTATCCCCAAAAAGGGAACCAATGAATTAAGAATGTGCGTCGATTACACCGGCTTGAACAAAGCATGTCCCAAAGATCCATTTGCTTTGCCTCGCATTGACCAAATCATTGACTCAACGGCTGGCTCGGAGCTTTTGTGTTTTCCCGACGCATACTCAGGATACCACCAGATCAAGATGAGGAAGTCGGACCAATTGGCCACTTCGTTCACTACCCCATACGAAACGTTTTGCTATGTTACGATGCCCTTTGGGGTGAAAAACGCAGGTGCTACGTACCAGCGGATAATGCAATGTTGCCTCCACGACCAACTTGGTCGGAACATTCACGCCTATGTGGACGATATCGCAGTGATGTCTAAAAAGTCAAACACTTAATCTCCGACTTAAAATAAACCTTTGATAATGTCTAGAAATACAACATGATGCTTAACTCTAAGAAGTGCGTCTTCGGGGTTCCATACGGAAAATTGTTTGGTTTCATTATTTCCCAGCATGGAACTGAGGTCAACCCAGAGAAAATCAAGGCCATCTTAAACATAAACTGTCCGACATGCCTGAAGGACATTCAACGACTAACAGGTTGTGTTGCAGCAGTTAGTCAGTTCGTCAGCGTACTTGGAGAGAAGGCTCTGCCACTGTAGAAGTTGCTGAATAAGGCGGACAAATTCATGTGGACGGACGAAGCAGATGCAGCATGAAGCAGCTCAAGGAGATTCTTTCCTCAGCGCCCATCCTTGTAGCACCCGAGCCTGGAGAGGCCCTGTTAATTTACATGGCGGCAACCAACCGGGTAATCAGCATCATCTTCGTGGTAGAGCGGAAGGAACCAGGCTATGAGCACGGAGTTCAACGACCAGTTTACTATGTGAGCGAGGTCTTTACGGAGTCCAAGCAGCGTTACCCGCACTACAAGAAGATAGCTTATGGAGTACTCCTTGCTTCTCAGAACCTGAGGCATTACTTTCAGGAGCACCCAATCACAGTGGTGAGCAAGACTCCACTGTCCGACATTATCAAAAACAGCGACGCCACGAGAAGTGTCACGAAGTGGGGCATTGAGCTTGCCGCCTTCGAGATCGCCTACAAGAGACGCGACACTATCAAATCACAAGCCTTGGCGGATTTTGTTGCAGATTGGACGGAGATGCCAGATGCTACTCCGTTGTCGGAACCAGAGTACTGGGTGATGCACTTTGACGGATCAAAGTTGCTCAACGGCTCGGGGGCTGGTGTATTTCTACAGTCGCCAATAGGAGAAAAGCTACACTACGTTCTGCAGATCCACTTCGAGGCTACAAACAATATGGCGGAGTATGAAGCACTCATTCACGGACTACGTGTAGCCAAGGATATTGGCATCAAGTGCATAGTTTGCTGTGGAGATTCCGACTTGGTTGCCCAGCAGGTGGCTGGCACCTGGAATGCGTGGAACCCTAAGATGGCGGCATATCGAGACGAAATGGACGAGATAGCCAAGAGCTTCTTGGGGTACGAAGTCAAGTATGTACCTAGGGAGCAAAACGAGGCGGCTGATCTGCTGTCTAATCTTGGATCAGGGCACAAGCAAATTCCTCTAGGAGTTTTCCTAGAGCATCTGCACACACCATCTGTAAAGGGATCCGACATCGACAACTCGGATAGAGTTGACTCTATTGTCAACATGGTGAAAAAGGTCCCTCCGGCTTGCCCGACGACGAAGTCGAAAGATGGCAAATAGTACGACGAGCAAAGGGTTATACCATAATCAATGGGCAACTCTACAAAAGGAGCACTACTGGTGTATACCTAAAGTGTGTTTCCCAGCTAGAAGGTATGGAAATCCTACGCGAAATCCATCTCGAAGATTGCGGGCATCAAGCCGCTCCTCGATCTTTGGTCACGAAAGCCTTCTGGGAAGGATTGTACTGGCTGACCGCAAAGGCGGACGCCGACAAGCTCGTTGAGACATGCATGGGATGCCAGTATTATGCCCGACAACCACATGTTCCTGCTGAAGAATTGCGAACAATACCAATAACTTGGTCGTTTGTAGTCTGGGGGCTAGACATGGTGGGACCGTTACAGACGGCACCTTGTGGGTTTACGCATCTGCTTGTAGCAGTTGATAAATTCACTAAATGGATAGAAGCTAAACCCATTAGAAATCTTGATGGGACAACTTCCCTAAGGTTTGTCCGAGATCTAGTGGTGAGATTTGGTCTCCCACACAGCATTATCACCGACAACGGTAGAAATTTATCAGTCGGAGAAGTGGAGGCTTATTGTTGGGAGAAAGGCATCCAACTTGACCTTGCTTCTATGGCAGACCCACAGTCCAATGGTCAAGTTGAGCGAGCCAATGGATTAATTCTGCAGGGAATCAAGCCACGTCTTGAGGCACCTCTACATAGAGCAGCTAGAGCATGGGCGGAAGAATTGTCGTATGTGCTGTGGAGTTTACGAACTACACCCAAGAAATCTACCGGCTACACCCCTTACTTCATGGTATATGGAGCAGAATCCATCCTGCCTCCCGACATACTTCACGATGCACCAAGAGTTGCCGCCTACGACGAAGATGACGCCGAAGAATCCAGACGCCTAGATGTGGACCTTCTCGAGGAAGAGCGCGTTTTGGCATGCCAAATATCTGCCATCTACCAGCAGAAGCTACGCAGCTACCATAGTCTCCACGTTAGGCATCGCTCGTTTAAAGAGGGGGATTTGGTGCTCCGACTTAAGCAGAAGAAGTCACAAAAGTTATCCTTGCCATGGGAAGGACCGTTCATCATAAGCAAGGCGCTACTCAATGGGTCTTACTACCTTGTTGACAATCGTGAACTAAAGGATAGACCCAACGAGGATCATAAGCGTAAGCGACGTGACCCGGATGATGACTACCCGGAGCTTGATCGACCATGGAACATAGCACAGCTACATCCTTTCTACACTTAGCATTTTTTATCTAATTGTGTACCTCTTATATGATCAATGAAATAAAGCTCTCTGGTTCACTCATATTTCTGAGTATTTTACCTCCTTTAATGTTCATTTTTGGATCATGTAAAACCTTTATGCACAAGCTTCACATTTGCACTTGTGAAAATTCCGCCTACGGGCGTTAGCTTAAGTTTTCTGGTCTACACGTTCTTTGTCATTTTTATGTGGATTCTGGAGTATTGTCTTTCGGCACTTATTGTCGGCGATTTTGTGCTCAGGTTATTGACGGTGCCATTGGGCATCATCACCTAAGCGCATGGTTCCGACAACGAGTCTTCCAACTCATGAAAAGTCAAGCATAAGAACCAAAGTAATGGATAAGCCAACAGTTGCTTAAAAAATATATACATGCTGGAAACAAGTTCTTAAGCAGCAGGAAATAACAACCATTGTTTTCCGCCTTAAGTTAGATCAATAAGTTTTTTCCACTTATGCACCAAAGGTGAAACAAATATTACAAAGTTGTTTTTCATTCCTTTGGCGCAGGAGACTTAGAAGCAGCATCATCGCTAGCAGGAGAGTCACCCTCGGTGTCGGCGGTATGAAGAGACTCGGAGGAGCTTTGCTTGCCGCCATCGATGGTGTTCATCGGCACGAAGACATTGATGTCGACCAACTCGACAACTCTAATGTCATAGCCCGCGAGTGACAACAAGATGGCTTCATGGTTAATCTGTTTGCCATCATCGTCGACGTCGGGGATACCAGAGGTCACCGTGTCGATGTCGGCACCTTCGTAGTGTGCCTTTACCATTGACAGCGCCATCCTTGTGCCAGCCCGTGCACATGAAGCTTTCCAGCTTGTGATACGCTCGGGGCCTCGGCGCAAAATATCTTAGTACTTCGCCACGGAGTTCGATGCCTTGATGTTTATCTAGAGGGGCTTGGCAATCTCCTTGGTTGCGCAATGGTGGTGTTGATAAAGTTGCCGGTAAGAACCATGCATTCCTTGGCTGGAGGAGGCGATCGGGTTAAACCCATAGGAGATGCAAATTCCGATAAGGAGAGCATGATTTCAACAATTCAAAGTATCCAGACTACAGAAATCCAAGGCAGAGAAAACTTACTGAAGATGCTGGCCTCAGCTTGCCAGAGGGTGTCCGCCAAGGATAGTTTCTCTTGTTGGAGGAGATGGTACGCCTTGCTATGGCATTGATTATGCTCATCGGTAGCTTGCTTCTGATCTTTTAAGATTGCAATCTCCTCCTTCAAGCGATTGATTTCCTCAGCGGCGGAGTTCTGCAAGGCCTTCATTGACTCCTCATGCATTTTCAACATGTCTTCTCTCTCCTTCTTAAGGATCTTGTTTTTTCTATCCAGCTGCTGAATGTGCTTGGATTGCTCGACAATGTCCTTGGCCTTGGAAACATGTTCTGCAAGTCGGAGAAAGCAAAGTACACAGTAAGTACTCGGAGAATATAGGCACAAAACCAAGATGGAATGCGCAAAAAGAAAACAGACTCTTGTTTTTGATGACTGTTCCTTCAAGATAGCAGATTTACCCTTTTCGGCTTCAAGACCTGCGCGCATCTTCTGGTACTTGTCATTTTCCATGCCCCTCCGAGCATTCTCGTTCTGTGGAAAAAATGACAAAGTTAAAACGTTGTTTGGTCTGCCTGGAGCACCTAGCCGGAAATTTTCCACCTAGATGCTCGGGGGCTACAATGAGAGTTTTTGACTTAACAATATGCTTAGCTTTCTTTAAGCATCTAGTCGGAACTAATTCAGTTACAACTAGAAGCTTGGGGGCTACAGTATAAAGTTTTTAACTCGGACATATGATTAGCTTTCTTTAAAGCATCTAGTCGGAACTAATTCAGTTTCAACTAGAATCTTGGGGGCTACAGTATTGAAATTTATAAACACTGCGTATGCTACTGTTAAAGCATCTAGTCAGAATAATTCATTCCATCTAAATGCTTGGGTGCTACAGTGAGACGTTTTCTAGCTTAGTCACTCTTAGAGCATCTAGACGCAAAAGCCAATGATTTTCCGTCTACATCCTCCGGGGCTACAGTGGGATACTCATATGAAATGCAAAGGGCAAATAAAACTTACAAGTGCAATGATCTTGAGGTTTTTAGCGCTCTTGGCCAGCAGCTTGCCAAAAGAGATGTTATTTCCTCGCAAGATTTCTGCTTGTCGGAGGAGCTCCTCAAGACCGTACGTCGGAGATGTCTGTGCTGCTCCAGGAACCAGAGTTGTGCTACTCGGCGTAAGTGCCGGGTAGACTATCTTTGGGAACTCAAAGGGTTTCTGGGAAGCAAGGGCGCCGCCTTCGTCAGAAGTACCAGTTTCCACCACCGATGGCATCCATAGACGGAGCTCCATCCATTTGTTGGGCGGTACTTTCCTGCGTCGCCTGCTCGACGACGACTCTAACCTCGGTAGAAGTACCTGAGTCCACTTCCATGGCGGAAGGGCCAGATACCTCCTTAGCTTGTGAGCTTGTCGGGGCAGACGAGGGATTGATGGCAGGAGTGGCAGGGCGATGGCGGGAGATGCGTCGCGATGCAGCATGTCTTTGATATTTCGAGAAGACCGCAAAGTTTTGGAGGTATCCTTGAGGCTGGTCGTGGCTTTCTTCCTGAAACGTGCAAAATGCATAAGTACAGGGACAAGACAGATAAATAGACAATGTTGGAGAATGAGAAGCTTACACAAGTGGGGGTCCTTTGGCAAAGGGGATCCCGGTAATTCTTCTCTTTTCCGCCTCCAGGGCGGCGGTAGTCTTTTTGGAGGCTCCATCCTACGCCTTCTTCTTCTTGCCTCCGTCGGCAGCGTCAGAGGTGGAGCTCTTCCGCTTTCGCGCCAACGGAACCTCGTCGTCGGACACGACCATGACTTCCTTCATCTTTGGATCGTAGATTTGGGCATCCAGGTTGCCTTCCTCTAGATCGCTAATCTGTTAAGTACGAAATCACCGTGTTAGATGGCATTTGCAAGATGGAAGAACTGGAGTATATGTCGTACACGGAAAATAAATACTTACCTTTGGGCACTTGCCGTCTAGGAACATGTCGTAGGTGATGGTGAAGCAACGCTTGTTATCCTTCACCTTGACGACGTCCTTAAGGCAGATCTTGACGGAGTCGCTCGAGAAGTTGTCCACGGAGATGCGGATACTATCCCTTCTATCGCTGGTATACTCGGGCATGAGCTTCGCGCGGTGCTGCCGAGGTTGGATTCGCCTGATGAACTAGCACATGGCTAGGTCCAAGCCGGTCAAACCCGTCTCTACGAACCATTTGATCCGCCTTATAGCGCGAGAAGCGTCGAGGTCGGAGGGAAGGGAGGCCTGGGATCTCCATGATGAGGCTTGAGCGGCGGCTCCGTCAATGAAGTGTGGGTACGTAACTTGTCGGCCAGCCAGAGGGATGTCTCGGCCGTAAAAGTACGTCCGCTGCCAATTCTTGCAGGACTCGTGGCCGACGATGTCGGGGAACCGCCGGCCAGGTCGAATCTTGAAGCTTATGGTGCCGCAGTTCCTAAGTTCTTCCTTGCTATGTTCGGCTTCACGTTTGATGGTGAAGAAGTATACAAAGAGGTATAATATAGGTCTTATACCTAAGTATCCCTTGCAAAGCGCCGCATAGTTGCTAAGCACTAAGATACTATTGGGGGAAAGGTTCTGGGTTGGACTCTGTAATGATTCAAGACGGAGAGGAAGAAGTTGGATATGGGCAAGGAAATGCCGCGTACCAGTTGGTCTTTGAGGTACACCTTTTCTCCGTCTTGGGGAGAAGGTGTCACCTCGCCGGCCAGCGCCACCCGCCAAGCGATCCCTTCCGTCGCAGGAAGGTAGCCTTCGGCGATCATCTCTTGGATATCACGGTCTGTGATATCTGAGCCACGCCAGTCGCCCTTGTGCGAGTCTGGCTGCTCCTCCAACGGTTCTAGCACCGCCAGATTAAGGTCACCGTCGGTGGACTCGATAACCGTCGATGCAGGGATGACTAGGCCCTCTGGAGGCATGACAATGGAGCTCGCCGGCTTCGCCGCGGCTTCCCTCGACGCCGCCATGGAGGGAGAAGCGCTGCTGCTGGCCATGGAGTGAGGCTAGGTTTGACTGGTGCAGATTGGAGGCTAGGGTTTTTTCGCGACTTGGACGCAGAGAGCTCGAAGGGGCGTGCGCTGGAGGAACAAGATGACGATGCGAGCGGAATGAGGTAACAGGTGAAAATTCCACCGTGGTTACTATTTATCATCTCCAAGCGCAAATATTCATGCAGCTTGATCGGACGGTTGCCGCGTAGACGACGTGTCTGCGAACGTGCGCGGAAATTTTGCCACGTCTCCAACAGTCGCCGCCAACAGTTCGTATCGCTCACGCGGGAAAATCAGACATGATTGCGTTCTCTGCATGTGTGAGTTACGAGGTGTCGCTGACCTAAGCCTACATCATCCTAGCTGACATGGGCAGATGAGCCGTCACATCGAAGATTCCGACATAGACGGATCCAATCCGACTAAGGAAGAGTACGATGGAAGATTCAACATTTCTCCGACTTACAAGTTGAAGACGGAGAAAACTTTGCAGGGTTCTTTGGGAGGAATAAAAGATATTGCTTGACGATTTGCCGACATCCATCTAGACGGAGTATTCCACACGAAGAGGCAACACGACACAAGATCTTGGAGTTCTCCGGGGGCTACTGTTGGGGATATGCTATATGGGTATTCTCATAGCATGTCACTTATCCGGATAACCCGGGTGGCCCATAGTTGGTAGCATGGCCTATGGCCTGCTGGGCGTCCCAGTTAGTTGGATCCAGAAGGGAGGCCCACGCTGGATAAAGGAAGGCTACGGTGGAGTCACCAGCGTGCCCGGAGCCTTGGAGTGCAAGATACACAAGACTAGTAATAGACGGTATAGGACTCTGTAACCTGTCCAGCTAGGACTTTTTCCTGTAACCCTAGGACCTGGCGACTATATAAGTCGGGCCTACGGGAGCCTTTGGGGCACGATAACTTAGACTTTCTAGTCACCTCTCACAGCGAAACCTATCTCTGTAACTCGGTGTATTGCCCTTATAGTGATTTATAGCAGGAGTAGGATTCCGTCACCGTTGTGGGATCTGAACCTGGGTAAGTTGTGTTAAATCGTACCCGTCAACCGTCCGCCTTACCCCACGTCTCTAAACACGCACTGTAAGGACTCCTCCATGGCGTACTCGTCGGCAATGCCACGACAATTTGTCTTTTTCACCTGGGGTGGACGGCAAGGTTTGAGATCCCCTGTTGGGACATTTTCCATTTAAGGTGGTCTAGTATTTTTGAAAAATAGGGTGGTAGCATTTTGAGTTAGTCATTTCGTGGTTACTTCACAAAATCCCCCGTTTTTTGGGCTTGGAAAATGGATTTTTGGTGCGACAAAAAGGAAAACTTCCTGCTTCAACATTTTTCTTCATCCCATGATGCACATGCATGCATAATACGGGCATATTATCACAAACTATGCCTTGATTCTATCCATAACATTGGTCATTTGACCCTAAAGCCAGGAAACCTCGAATGAGATAGGTCATTTTGTGCAGGTCTTTTGAGACATATTCAATATACCAAGTTTGATATTTTTTCCTCCAACTATGTCACACAATATGACACCACGAGAAGGTTTCTCATTGTTTCGATCGTTTTTGAATTTTTTATGCCTCTTTTAAACTATCGAAAAACATTGTCGAACGACGGGTATGAAGATTCTTAGCTCGGAGCTAAGCCTCTCTAAACTTGCATTGGATCTCTGATGAAATAGCATATTGTGTACGTAAAAATGATTTTTGTAAAAAATCATGACCATCAGATCATGTATCTGTAGTTCATATTTGACCCACTTCCTACCGATTCGGCAAGATTCTGTCTTTTTCACCTGGGGTGGACGAAAAGGTTTGAGATCCCCCTGTTGGGACATTGTCCATTGAAGGTGGCCTAGTATTTTTGAAAGATGGGGTGTGACACCCCCGGGGTCAGGACTAAACAAATCCCAGACCTCCGTCTGACATAAGCTTAACCTTGAGCTCGAGAATATCCAGTGAAGAATCGGTAACACAACAGTGACCCTACGACACAAAATTTATTACAACAAGCAAATAACAAAATTATTACAAACAGAGGTCACTGACCACAAACATCAAACAACGGAAGGAAAATTATGATATGAAGTATAGCAAACTTAACAAATGGCCTAAAATGCCTGAAGCATAACGATGACATCCCAGCCCATAGATTCCAGGCTGCCAGCCGGGAATGCCAAGCTACTCATCGATGTCGATGTAGTACGGAACTCGTCTTCAAGGGAACTCTTACTCTGCCAAAAGTATCAACAAAGCAATGGTGAGTACAGGGTGTACTCCGCAAGACTTTTGGCTGGTGGAGTTGTTTTGCATAAAGCCACTTTTGTTATAAAACAAGAGGGAGAAGAAGCTCGTCTAGTCAGAGTATTTTAAAAAGGGGACAAGAGAGCGACATCTCTGAAATGTTGATCATCATCTTTATAACCACCAAATCATCATCACCTTGAACTAGCATCACCCCCTCGTACCCATGAGGAAGCTTCCTTAAGCACACGTTGATCTACCAAGTTTTACGATTAGGTTATATTTCTCTATGATCTTGAGTCCGGTCGCCAAGTCGTTCATAACCGTGAACACGGATTTTCGAAAAGATTATTACCCTGCAGGGGTGTACAAATTTACCCACATGTACTAACCTTCTCTTAATGCCACATGATTAGCCCTCTTCCTTGGAAGGCCGGCAGAGGGTGGTTAGACACGACCTTTACCTTGCATTCTCTGAGACCATGAGTCACGCAATAAGTATGGTTCCGCCATAATGGGTCAAATCTCGAAGCTGATACTTAAATATGTGAGGCGAGGTTGGTTTAACAGGGGCTCCATCGACCCCAAGCAACCCCGGCCACGCTTACCTATCTATTATGAATGCACCTTCACCCGGCAAATCTTTCAAAAGGTTTTATATGCATATGTTGAATGGAACGCCCGAACTATGTGACTCATGTAATCTACTAGGCAAGATAGTTGCTCGTGAGGTTTTCCAGGCCCCGTATGGTTGTACGCTCATCTCGGTTCCAAAGGCAAGAACTCGGTTCCTAGTGGTGGCGATCATGGGACTAGAAAAACCACATCCCACTGTGGCCTCCCATACAAGCCTGAGCATGTTTAGCTCATATCATCTCTGATATCATCTAATCACGTTCTCCTATCATACTAGATTCTTTGAATCTGATACACCATCTGGATGGACCAGACTAAACAGCTATGCATGTCTAAGCAGGACACAGATATAAGCTCTAGCAGTGCACACAAGCCAAACCTAGTTATGCTAGGAGCAGTGGATCATGTAATATAAGCTCAAATGGAGTATGCAAACACAGGAAAGAGATGGAAACAATCAACACATGGCATCGATGCAATCCTCAAACAAGAATGATGATATGACAAGTTAATTTGTATTGAAATATAACCCTAAAGAATGCTCGACTACTTAATCGGGGTTCCGAGGGGTACAAACCCTAACTCGGGGAAACTCCGGATGTATATGAGAGTGGTTACTATGTTCTTCTAATTATAATTGTCATTTAAGTTGTTGAACAATGCATGATTATAGTGTAAATAGCTAGATCTCATTTTTCTTAACATTTTCATATATTATTTGTACTTTTTCGACTTATAAATAATTAGTTATTGAATTTATAAGATTATACCATTTTCTAGAATTTATTTAAAACAATTTAAATCGATTACTGCGTCATTGTGATGTCAGCAGACCCTAACCTAACTTTTTACACCGCAGAGGCATCTAGCCTCTAAGGCTGATGGGTGGGCCTAGGACAGGTCAGCGGCCACATCGACAAGGAGGGGCCCGCCTTAGGTGGACTCACGTGGTGGACGGTGGCTGACGTCGGCAACCATCTAGCGGCGGCGCTACGGCACGCGCGTGGACTTGATATTACTCCTACGGGAAGCGCCTTTGCGCGGGCAACCAGACAAGGGCGGCGCGGCGCTCTGTGGTGGTCGGAAACCAAGCCGACGACGAGCATGCGCAGCAGAGGATGGCGGAGCACGGCGCGAGGGCAAAGCAAAGCGAGAGAGAGGAGGGGAAGGGTCCATGAGAACCAGGAGCTCACCACGAAGCTGACTGAAGGGTCGGCGAGAGACGGGGTGGTCGGTGGTGACGGAATCGAGTAGCGGAGCTCCTGCCGGCCACGGGGAAGACGGTGGCAATTGCAGCGATTCAAGCTGCGCCTGCTTGCAAACGTCGTCGAGGAGGAAGAGAGGAGCAAGGCGAAGCTCGTGTCGTGCTCGGCAGGCCTCGGGGCGATGCAGAATGGCGGCGAGACGGAGCTAGGGTTTCGGCCTCTCGCATGGGAAGGAAGAGAGAGGTCGCTGGAGAGGGGGAATCTGGATGAGGGCAACGCAGAGCACCTTGGCGGCCTTATCTTCAGCTCCAGGGGTGGCGGGGCGAGGATCTTGGCGCGTCACCGATCAACGGCGGTGGAGCAGACATGCAGTTGCATACCGCCGATGAGGAAGAAGACAAACAGAGAGGCGAAGGGGTACCGAGCCCTAGCTGGGCTGCGGATGGGCCAGGTGGGCTGGCTGCGGGCGCACTGGTAGGAAGATACGCGCAGAAGAGAGTGTGCTGCGTCCTGGGCTGCTTGCTGGCTTGTTTTTTTTATTTCCTAACTCTTTTGTTTTTTCTGTTTTTAAATTCTGTTTTGTATTTTCCAATTCAAAACTGTTTTGACTGATTTGAAAATACCAGAGATATTTATAAAATATATGAAATTATTTACGGGACCATTTTAGTCCAATTGGGTTCCAAATATTTTGGAATTTTCAAATATTTTCAAAATCACTTTTGAATGCTTTTAGAGAGATAGGGAAAACTAGGGCTTTAGGGTTTTGGCTTTATTTTCATTGCATGCATTTTTATTAGATGATGATCATGATGCACAATCAAAACCTAAATCATATCTATCTAAAACTGGGGTGTTACATGGGAGGGAAGCATTTTGAATTAGTCATTTCGTGGTTGCTTCACAAAATCCCCCGTTTTTTGCACTCAGAAAATGGAAAATGGCCTTTTGGTGCAACGAAAAGGAAAACTTCCTCCTGCACTACTAGGAAAACGGCTATAGGTAATCAGCACATCCGTGGCTCACATGGTTGAAGTGCCCCACGGCTAAAACAGGCGTGGCTCACCTGTGGGCAGTGCCCTACTAATAACTAGAACATCCGTGGCGCACATGACCCTAGTGCGCCACAGATATGTGTGGGCCAGGGCCCTGTTGGCCACACGCCAAACTTCTGTAGTGCACTACGGCCATGTGCGCCACGGTTGTTAGGGTCATCTGTGGCGCACGTGTGCATGGTGCGCTACGACTGAGCGCATGCCACAAACTTCTGTGGCGCACTCCGCCTAGTGCGCCACAGGGACTAGGAGCATCCGTGGCGCACTCGGCCTAGTGCGCCACAGAAGTTTGTACTCCCTGTGGCGCACTGGGGCCGTGTGCGCCACGGATGTGTCGATTTTTTTAGGGCAGCACTTTATGTGCACATGTGTGACCACATCCACCACCCCACACTTCACTTTCCCCTTCTTCTTCCTCCTTAGATCTAGTCGGGATCTTCTCCTTCCCACCTCAATTTCTCCACACATTCACCATTTTTAGCATGTAAAACTTGCTTTGGATGTTACATAAGTAATAGAGGAGGTCTCCGGTCTCTCATCTATCCGTCTCCGGTCGACGCGCGCACCTCTCCTTTCCATCTTTATCGCGATCGGTCTCTCATCTCGGTAAGTTGTCGATGTAAGGATGTGTTCATGTGTATATGGATGATGCATGTGCTCATATGTATGTAGATGATCGATGCTCATGATGTGTGTATGTGTGGAGAGGATCGATGGTCATATGTGTGTGTATATGGAGAGTATCGATGATGCTCATGCATGTGTGTATGGAGAGGATAATGATATGTTCATGTGTGTATGGATCGGTCTCTCTCTCTCTTGTGTTTGTATGTGAACAAGTTGCCATTTGTTTTGCCAAAATGTTGATTCATTTCCATTTTGGCAAGACTTTGGCATTTCGCAAAGGTCCTAATTTTAGGATAGGTCATGCCGAAATTTTCTATCGACCATTGCATGCATGCATTCATTATGTGGTTCTAATAGACTTCAAAATTGTACCGTGTACATCGTGCAGGCAAAAATGGTCCGCATAATGAGCGAAGGCATTGTGGCTAGATTTTTGAAATGTGCGACGGCCGACATGATACGAAATAACAAGACAGATATAAGATGTCCGTGCAGAAGATGCAAACTCAACTGGGTGATCGACCCAGATTCCGGGAATCTGCAGGCGCACCTGCTCCGCCATGGTTTCATGGATGGATACACTCGTTGGATAAGCGATGGCGTAGATGATGGAGACGGTGATCATCATCACGGCGAGAACGGGCGAGATGATGAAGAGGCTCCTGGAGATGGTGAAGGTACGGAAGCAGACCGGGATGATGATGATCTAGATGCCGGAGGAGCAGACGACGATGGAACAACGTCAGGCTGGGTGCGGGACCCTTATGTGCAAGAGCTGCTTCTCAAGCAGACGAGTAACGCCAGGGCTGCCGCTAGAGAGAAAGCCAAGCTTGCGCAACTTGAGAAAGACGCGGTTACTCCATTGTATGAAGGATGCAGGCCCGATGATACCCGGTTGAATGTAACGCTCAAGGCTATGGAGATGAAGGCAAAGCACAAATTGAGCGACGCAAGCTTCGACGATATGATGGCATTCTGGCACGATCGTCTCCCGGAGGGGAACACATGTCCAACTAGTATCGAGGATGCCAAGAAAATCGTCTGTCCTCTCGATCTACCGCACGTTAGATATCACGTATGCATCAACGATTGCATCATTTATCGGGGCGAGGACGCGGAGAAAACCACATGTCCGGTGTGCGGCGTGAGTCGATACAAGAAAGGGAAGAAAGCACCTCGAAAAGTGGTATGGTACTTTCCTATCACCCCTCGTCTGCAGCGCTATTTCGCGGACCCTAAGGAAGCGAAGCTCATGCGATGGCATGCGGAAAGGAAGAAGCCAGGAGATGATGATGACCCCGAAAAGGATGAGCTGCTGACGCACCCTTCAGATGCTAGCCAGTGGAAAGCATTGGACCTCGAATTCCCAGAATTCGGTGGAGATTCGAGGAACATCAGGCTTGGTGCGAGCACCGATGGACTCAATCCGTTCGGTAGCCAGAGCAGCACGCACAGCACTTGGCCTGTGTTTGTATGGATGTACAACCTCCCTCCATGGTTGTGCATGAAGAAGAAGTACATACAAATGAGTATGCTAATTCAAGGGCCGAAACAACCTGGTACCGACATCAATCTGTATCTCGGGCTGTTGAAAGAGGACCTAGCCACGTTATGGGAATCTGGAGCCAATACTTACGACGCCGTCGCACAAGATTATTTCACTATGAGAGCCGCGTTGGTCACTACGGTGCAAGACTATCCAGGTTGCGGGTATATCTCGGGGCAGGTTATCCAAGGATTCCACGCATGCGTTAGGTGCATGGACAACACAAGCTATCTCCAACTAGAGAAAGATCCAGGGTCATCGAAAACCGTGTTCATGGCGCACCGGAGGTGGCTCGGCAAGAATGATCCATGGAGAAAACGTGGAGACCTGTTCGATGGCAAATCAGAGACCCGAGGAATCCCAGAGCGTAGGAGCAGCGAAGAAGTGGAAGAGTTGCTGAAAAACTGGAAAGATTGTCCTAAGCCTGGAAAGAAGCGAAAGAGGCAGCAACAAGACAAGCCGCTGATGAAGGTATGGAAAACAAGGTCTGTTTTCTGGGAGTTGCCATACTGGAAGTTTCTCCGCACGCCTCATAGCCTCGACATCATGCATATCACGAAAAACGTGTGCGAGAGTCTGGTCGCCACCATAATCAACATGCCAGATAGGACGAAAGATGGTCCGAAAGCAAGGCACGACCTGATATGCTTGGGTATCCGGAAGGAGCTTCACGGAGGACGCACTACTCCTGATGATCAGGAAGATGACGATGATCATGAGTCGGAGACGACACAAGGTCGTCGGAAGGGTAAAAAGTTCAAGAAGAACGAATATTACTGCCCTCCTTCTTGCTTCACTCTAAGCCAGGATGAGATCAAACAGTTTTTCAAGTGCCTTCTAGGAGTCAAATTTCCTTACGGCTACGCGGGCAAGATAAGCAGATACCTAGACGAGGCGAAGCAGAGGTTCAGTGGCATGAAGTCTCACGACTGTGCCGTGCTAATGATGCAGGTACTTCCGGTCGCACTAAGAGGGATAATGGACGAGCACGTCCGTGAAACGTTATTTGGCTTATGCAAGTTTTTCGACGTCATCTCTAGGAAGTCGATTGGCTTGAATCAGCTCGGAAGGCTACAGGAGGAGATCGTGGTGATACTATGTGAGCTTGAGGTCTACTTCCCACCCGCATTCTTCGACATTATGGTGCATCTGCTGGTCCATGTCGTGGAGGACATCGTACAACTCGGGCCGATGTTTCTCCGCAGCATGATGGCGTTCGAAAGGATGAACGGACACATCAAAGGATACGTTCGCAACAGGTCCCGTCCAGATGGAAGCATAGCCAAGGGCTTTCTGGCCGAAGAGTGCATCTCTTTCTGCACGAATTATCTAGACATCGAGAACCCTGTCGGTCTTCCCGTCAACAGACACCTTGGCAAGCTCGACGGATCTGGTCACCGAGAGGGTCGTCGCATACTGCATGCAGACTTCGATTTTCGACGCGCAGACTTTGATCGAGCAAACCTCGTCGCGCTACAGCATTTAGAACTGGTCTATCCTTGGGTACAGAAGCACAAAATGTTAATCGAGAAGAAGTACAGTGACCGGGGCATACAGAGGACGCAGGGAGAAATAATCAAAGAGCACAACTCAGATTTCACGCGTTGGTTTAGGCAGACGCTCCTTGATAATCCCCCGTGCTCGCATTCTTCTGACACGGAAAAGATCATATTCACCTTGTCGCAGGGACCGATGCAAAACCTGGTGACCTAGCAGGCGTATGATATCAACGGCTACACATTCTACACGGAGGAAAAGGACAACAAGTGTGATTATCAGAACTCAGGCGTAACGTCGGAATTCTACACCGATGACAACGTGAAGGAAAGATTCTACGGAAGAATCGAGGAGATCTGGGAGCTCGACTACTGTGGAGAAAAGGTGCCGATGTTCCGTGTCAGATGGGCAAAGAACGTCGAAAGAGAAGACCGGTATTTCACAACCATGGTTATACCCGAAGCAGCCAAATCCAAGGCCGCCGGTGCAAACGTGGCCGCGAAAAATGAACCGTGGGTACTGGCTACCAAAGTGGACCAATGTTTTTTCATTACCGACCCGACAAAGCCTAGCCGTGTTGTCGTGAGGAGAGGAAAAAGGAACATCATCGGAATGGATGGAGTCGCCAATGAGCAAGACTTCGACCAGTACGGCGATCCAAAGATTGATGATGACGACGACTACGATGCAGCAACATACATCACAAGAAGAAAAAGGACAACCCTACCCAAAAAAGGTAGCCCGTTCGAAAGAAGAAACATTAAAGTGCCGGGGCTAAGCGGTTATCCGTAGCGCACTTAGCCAGGGTGCGCTACGCGTGTGTGGGTTGGACTAGTCAACTGCGCGCGTGAGCCAGCCCTCCCATCGTCGCCCTCATCAGACACATCGTCCATCCCCATCCCCATCCCCGCATCGAGCAGGCGCCGCCGCCGCCACGCCAGGAGGAGGCCGCCGCCGCCACGCCAGGAGGAGGCCGCCGCCGCCACGCCAGGAGGAGGCCGCCACGCCACGCCAAGAGGAGGAGGAGGCCGCCACGCCACGCCAGGAGGAGGAGGCCGCCACGCAACGCCAGGAGGAGGAGGCCGCCGCCGCCACGCCACGCATCCGCCAGCCCTCGTCGTCGTCATCTCCCCCTCTCTCCTCGAGCAATCTCAGAGGTGAGCTCTGCCCCTCCCCTCTATCCTTCTCCCCCTCTCTCTCCTCAGAGGGTTAGGGTTAGACAAAAATGTGCTGGAAATGGACTGGATAGGATCGACTAAAGTTCCATTGTTTGCACTGGAAATGGACTGGACTGGTGTTGAACTGAAGATAACATTGCCATGGAAAATTTCTTGCATGTTTACTTACTCCTAGTTGATCTATATATCCACCAGCAGCATCAGCTTATAAGTTTCAGTACAAATAGACAAGTTTCAGAATTGAAGTCTAGTGTGCCTAGGCATTATGGCTAATTAAAAAAATCAGAATTGAATGTATTCACACTTCTGAAAAGATATTGGGTTGATATAGTGCTCTCAAAAGCTGAAGATAGAGAAGCTACCGGTTTGCATGGAGTAGTATGGTTGAGTTCAATTCTGAACTCTTGGCATTAAACATGTAGTTCTATTGCTAACCAACAACAGTCAGATATATAGGAGTACCAAAAACCTGATTCAACACGGTGTACTAGCAGTCGCGAGCAGAGTACTATGAATAACAATGTCATACCTTGAGAAATTATAATCATATCAAACTTGCATCCCTGCCCCTCCCCTCTATCCTTCTCCCCCTCTCTCTCCTCCTTATTTTGTTCAAGTGTCCTATTCCAGCCAGCTAACATCTCCTAAACAAACACCTGAACAAACACCTGCTCACTTTAGCATCTGAAAGTTCTCTGTTAATTTGGTTCTCAGTAATATAAACTTTAGCATCTGTTCTCAGTAATATAAACTTTAGCATCTGTTCTCAGTAATTTGGACCTAATTTTATCTAGGATTCTAGTAATGTTCATATCTAGCTGTGCTCTGATTGCAGAAATAAATTGATAGTTAAACCAACTAGTGCTCAGTAATATAAACTTCTCCTATGTGCATCCATTGTTTCAGCTTTTATTTGACTAAGATAGCTTTTGTACATTTTTTACTTAATAGAATGGCCTGCAGTATTTTCTTATTAATAAAATTAGAATGGACTGGATGCTATCGTCCAAGAGCCAGGTCCTTTGATGCAGATGATGCTGTGAACTGCGACGATAAATGTAGCTTGTAGATAGGTAACTGATTCAGTTATAGTTATAAATCCACTTTCAGAGTTATAGGTAACTGATTCAGTTATAGTTATAAATCCTGATCCTTGATGTATCAGCATATATCATGGGTTTATATTTTTAGCTATGGTCTTGGGCTTATTGTAGCACAGATTGTGGGCTTATATTTTTAGCTATGGTCTTGGGCTTATTGTAGCTTAAAGATATAGCTTCTGTCATATGGCTATGCTTAAATTGATAACAAAAGTTTATATGGTTGTGGCACTGTGCTGGGACTGGATGGATGTGGTTGTGAAATGGTTTGGAAGGAAAAATAGAGTAGTGTTGGTTTTGCTACTATCTGTGCTGGGACAATAGCACCTTGAAATTGTGCTTGTGCTTGTATATGAAGCACTTTATTATGTGTGTATGCAGGTTCTTGTATGAAACGAGTCCCGATTTTTGCCGGAATGTTGATTAACTTCCGTTTTGGCAGAAATCGGGCACTCCTAGTTTAAGAAAATTAGCAAAGGTCATGCCGGATTTTTCCGTGCATTTAACCAATTATTTGTTTTTTATTAGTGCAAAGATGTGTGATAACGACGAGGCTGGATGTTCTAAGCGCATCAGCGCTGAAGGAGAACTCAGACCTCCGAATAAACAATTGACATTCTGGGAGGCGGCCCAGCGTCTAGAAGACGATGAAGAATACCATCCTTCGGAGAGCGAGGATGATGAGATGGAAGACGCGGAGGAAGAAGCCGAAGGAACGGCGGACGATGAAAACACCGATGGCGGCGAGGGCACAGGGAGTGGTAGCAACCCTCCTAAGAAGAAGAAGCCGAAGGACCGGCGCCCGAACACGGTCAGCACGGTCAGGGAGGAAATTACCGAAGTGAGCCCATCAGGGGTTCCTTTGGAGCCCGCCCTTGTCGTCAAAGGGTACGGTAGGAAAGTGGCGGCGATCACCCGGACAACCATCTCGATCAACACCGAGAATCTCCGGCATAAAGATAATGGCCACTTGCGCACACTCCTCTTCGAGAAGCTACACGCCAGATACAAGTTCCCCGCTAAGTATCAGAACACAAATTATCATGGGAACGAAGTAAACAAATCCGCCCTCACAAAGATGAGCACCGCCCTGGCCAGCTGGAGAGCCCGGATAAAGAAGAAGATCTATAAAGAAGGCAAAAGTCTCGAGGAGATCCAGAAGATTGACCCGCAGATCACCGAAGATCAGTTCCGGGAGTTCAAGGAGAGGTGTGAATCCGAAAGAGCCCTGGCCAATAGTAATCGGGGAAAGGTGCTGCAGGCGATGAATATAGGTCATCACCATCTCGGATCTGGTGGATACAGAACCGCGGAGGCCAAATGGAATAAGGAGGACGAAGAGTATAGATCCAAGGGGATAGAAAACCCCTTTGCTAAATTCGAACCCGGGCAGGTTCGAAACTTCATCAGGGCCCGTTACCATGTGGACCCAAAAACCAAACAACTCACCGCGGATCCTGCGGTGAAGGAATTCGAGGAAATTGTGGTAAGTATAATCTAATTACCGGTGATCAACACGATTGCAATCTAATCGATGATCTAAATGATTCACTGTTACTTCTTCTGCAGGAGGAGGAAATTGTTGCTAGTCATGGATCCCAGGGTTCCTCATCCCAGGGGTCGACGGCGGCCACCCGGTGGGATAACCCTTTTAACAGGGCGATGAACCGGGCCAAGAAAATAGAGCCGGTTACGAAGAAGCCGTCGTCGGCTGGCCGTCTGGCCGGCCTCGGGGGTAAGAATTGGGTGGATCATTTTGGTCCACCGCCGAGGACGCATGTGGCGCCGTCGGGAAGGAGCGAGGAGGAAAACAGAGAGGTTCAAGAACTTAAGGCACAAGTGGCGCGGATCCCGCAGATCGTCCAAGAAAACCTGGCAATCACCCTTACGTCCTTCCTGCCTACCTTGGTGGAGTCAATAGCGAACTGGAGTGCGGGTGGTCGAGTAGGGCCATGCCCGATTCCAAGCATGGTCAGCAGCCACTCGAACAACGCGGCGCCGACGAATCAGGCGAACTATGTGTTCGTGACTCCGCCCGCTAGCACCGCGGCGCCGCAAGTGTTGGTGACTCCCCCTGCCATCACCGCGGCGCCGGAGTACATGTTGGTGCCCCCCCTGCCATCGTCGCGGCGGCACCGGAGCTCCAAGCACCCGTCGGTAGGGAGAATACACCGGCGGCCAGCACCGCGCCATCAAGCAGCCCTTCCGTCTCTTGCACGCCCGTCGCCGTATGCGGTGCGTCGACATTAGCCGATCTCGACGCCATCACGGTAAACAAATTGCTTTAATTACCGCCTTTCATGCCATCTATATATTACTCTTGTGGCATCTCGCTCTGACGATGCCGTACATGTTTTCCGCAGACGGATGTTCCTTGCACTCTCTTATGCTACGTGAACAACGAGCTGAGGGATGTTGCCAAGGGTACCATCGTTCAACCCTTGCAGCGCACGTTCCACTCAAAGCCGATGCCAGATAGCGTGCACAGGGTTAAAATTAGTCGGGTGCTAAGGGGCTGCGACGACCTGGAACCTCCCATTCAACCCCCAGGAGCGGATGAAGAAGAGTCGTCTGTCCTCAGAAGTTGCTTCGGCTTGTTCATGCTATGGCCAAAGAGCATGATCCGTTTGGGGACGGCGGGGGCCATCACGCCACAGACAACAGCACCGCCTGTCGTGCCAGCGACAAGCGGTGGCAAGGCCCCCTTACCGCCCTCGCCGTCACCTCCACGCGGTGGGTCGGATGATCATGTTGATGATATGCACATGGCGCAGGATCCGGCCGAGGACTTCGAAGACTGGAATGATCACTTCTTCAGCACTCAGTTTGGCAACGAAGAAGACCTAGCTGGTGGCCCCACAGAGAAAGCCACTATCACCAAGCGTCTGTTTGGTTCTCAGGAGACGCCTCCAGCTTGCGCCTTTACAGAGCCAGCTGATACAACCAACCGGCCCTTTATTCTAAGCCCTGACACACTACATAGGGCGGCCGGTGCTCAGATTGCGGTGCCTGCCCGCTCTCCAAAAGGAAAAAAGGGCAGGAAAAGAAAATCTAGCAGCTCGAGCCAGCCGGTGGCGTCAACAACTGCGAATCCGATCAGGTTTCGGGACGGGCCACCAAGACCCGAGGGTATTATGTGGAGGATTCATGTGGCGGGTGAGCCCATGCTACCTAAGAATTTGCGGAAGCTCGCCAGTTCGGAACTGCAGAGTGTGCATGACGGCGTGCTGACGATAGAGAGACGCCTTCTATCGGAGAAAGATCCCTCGCACCCGGTATTCGTGGTTAAGGTGCCACCAGGCTTGGGCTTCGTCGACACTGCCCCCGCGGATCTGTTCTTCCTGCGGTTCGAGGACATCTTCAATATGTTCCACCTATACCCGCTGCACTATACCATGGTCCGTCTCTTTTCTCTCAGCCTGGCCACGCAGATCATTAGAGAGAACACACCGGACATCGCTATAGTGGACCCCTACTACATGCGTGACGGCTGCTTGGGTTCCCCCGCCGAACGACGTATCGTGGCCTCGTACCTAAAAAGAATCCTCGTGGCGAACAAGACAAAGGAATACATTCTCGTGCCTTACTTTCCCGAGTAAGTCGTTATTCAGTCGCCACCGTCGATTGGCTTTATTAGATCATCATCATTCTTTTTTCAACACATTCCATTTGAATTTTTTGCGCAGAGATGAACACTGCACGCTCATCTCCTTATCGCCGAAGCATTCCCACGCCACGTATTTCGACTCGGGGAGTCTAGAGAAGAAGAAAAACTACGACAAGATCAAGGAAGTTCTGGATGATGCTCTCACTGGCTTTGCCTCGACGGAAGGCACCAGCTTCGTGCGTAAGAAGGTCAAGTTCGGCAGGCACGTCTTCAACCACGTAACAGAGTTCCCCTGCGTGAAGCAGCCGGAAAACAGTAAGAAGGAAGCCTACTACGCACTCCATCACATGAGGGCGTTCCTACTTGACCAGCAGAATTCTACGCTGCCAGATCATCTCAAACAGTGGGCCGAAGCAAAGGCCAAGATCAATGATTCGGATATTAGACAAGAGATGTATCGTATCCAGCAGCAGTTTGGGGCAATCATCTTTCGTGATGTCATGACTTCGGGGGGATCTTCTACGGAGGAAATATCCCGAATAACCGTGACATAGAAGATCGCCTAGAGATGCAGGGTGACTATAGGAAGTTCATGACGAGGCAGGGCGTCCTCCCGTTCCCTAAGCCGAGCCAGAAGGCTTGATGTTGGCCTAGTTGTAGTTGCAAACTATAGATGACCTTTGTGTGTGTGTGGACGACAAGTGTACTTATCTTATTAGGTTTATGAATCACCGCTTACTTATTTTGCTTATTATTATTATATATCAATCAATGCTTGGTTTTTTTGCTTACTCTTTGGTTTTTTTGCTTACTCTTTGGTTCTCGGACGACAAGTGTGAGTTATTTTTGTCTTTTTCGAGAATATGCCGATGATTGAAATGTCGTGGCACAATATATATGTGAATGTGCTATGACGGGATTGTCAGCCTTGTGATATGCACAAGTCCAGGAATTGTGCATCCTACTTGGCTGACAGTCCCGTCATAAGAAATTCCTGTGTCCAACGACCTAGCTAGTTATATATGAGGCATGCTTTTCGAGTTATTTTTGTCTTTTTCGAGAATATGCCGATGATTGAAATGTCGTGGCACAATATATATGTGAATGTGCTATGACGGGATTGTTAGCCTTGTGATATGCATAAGTGCAGGAATTGTGCATCCTACTTGGCTAGCAGTCCCGTCATAAGCAATTCCTGTGTCCAACGACCTAGCTAGTTATATATCAGGCATGTTTTTCGAGTTATTTTTGTCTTTTTCGAGAATATGCCGATGATTGAAATGTCGTGGCACAATATATATGTGAATGTGCTATGACGGGATTGTCAGCCTTGTGATATGCACAAGTCCAGGAATTGTGCATCCTACTTGGCTGACAGTCCCGTCATAAGCAATTCCTGTGTCCAACGACCTAGCTAGTTATATATGAGGCATGCTTTTCGAGTTATTTTTGTCTTTTTCGAAAATATGCCGATGATTGAAATGTCATGGCACAATATATATGTGAATGTGCTATGACGGGATTGTTAGCCTTGTGATATGCACAAGTCCAGGAATTGTGCATCCTACTTGGCTAACAGTCCCGTCATAAGCAATTCCTGTGTCCAACGACCTAGCTAGTTATATATGAGGCATGCTTTTCGAGTTATTTTTGTCTTTTTCGAGAATATGCCGATGATTGAAATGTCGTGGCACAATATATATGTGAATGTGCTATGACGGGATTGTCAGCCTTGTGATATGCACAAGTCCAGGAATTGTGCATCCTACTTGGCTGACAGTCCCGTCATAAGCAATTCCTGTGTCCAACGACCTAGCTAGTTATATATGAGGCATGCTTTTCGAGTTATTTTTGTCTTTTTCGAGAATATGCCGATGATTGAAATGTCGTGGCACAATATATATGTGAATGTGCTATGACGGGATTGTTAGCCTTGTGATATGCACAAGTCCAGGAATTGTGCATCCTACTTGGCTAACAGTCCCGTCATAAGCAATTCCTGTGTCCAACGACCTAGCTAGTTATATATGAGGCATGCTTTTCGAGTTTGCTCTTTTTGATTTAAGAGTACTTTCTATAAGTGTATCTTCATATGCGACTTTAATTATACATGTTTTTTCAATCACCGGTTAGTTATTATTGTCAACTTGTAGATGACGTGGTATGTCGTGTACAAGGGACGGGTTCCCGGAGTCTACGATGATTGGGAAGACTGCCGGAGACAGGTGCACCGTTTCAGCGGCAATAGCTACAAAGGGTACAACACTATGGCGGAGGCGGAAGATAGATACACGCGCTATCTAGCGGGAGTTAGGACAAGGAACCGGATGAAGACCTACACCTTCGTCGCGGCGGTGATCATGCTTATCTTCTTTGGTTATTTATCCCGCGTTTGTGTCTAGCTAGCTAGTTTAGATGTCTAGGCGAGCTTCCGAGCTCTAACTTGTTCGATCGACACATGTATTCGCATGTCACCAACTACTACTTTGTAACATGATCAAAACAATGTAACTTGGACTATGTATTCATGTATGAGACTTATCTATATGTATTTGTTTCAATCTTGTTTTTCATATCGAGTATTTATATATATAATTGTATATCTTGTATCTGTGTGTGTATATCTGCTGTAATATTGTATATAATCTGTATTGCATATAATCTGGCTTGGAAATTAAAAAAAAACAAAAAATACATCTGTGGCGCACATGTTCTACCTTCTGTGGCGCACTACACCTAAAGCGCACCATGGTTGTTTAGTGGCGCACTGGGTAGTGCGCCACAGAGGATCCAAGGGGTAGCGCACCATGCCAAACTTCTGTGGCGCACTAGGTGGTGCGCTACGCCTATCTCTACACAACCGTGGCGCACTAGGCAGTGCGCCACGGCTGAGAGATAGCCGTAGCGCAAGGCCCGTGGCGCACTACTGGTGCGCCACGGATGGGCCTTTCAGGTGCGCCACAAACGACCATTTTCCTAGTAGTGCTGCAACATTGTTTGCCATCCCATGATGCACATGCATGCACAATATGGGCACATTATCACAAATGTGCCTTGATTCTAGCCATAAGATTTGTCATTCATTTGACCAAAAGCCAGGAAACCTCGAATGAGATAGGTCATTTTGTGAAGATTTTTTGAGACATATTGAATATACCAAGTTTGATATTTGTTCCACCAACTATTTCACATAATATGACACAACGCGAAGGTTTCGCATTGTTTTGATGGTTTTTGAATTTTTTATGTCTCTTTTAAACTATCGACAAACTTTGTCGAACGACAGGTATGAAGATTCTTAGCTCAGAGTTGAGCCTCTATAAACTTGCATTGTATCTGTGATGAAATAGCATATTGTGAACCTAAAAATGATTTTTGAAAAAAATCATAACCATCAGATCATCTACCTATAGTTCATATCTGACCCACTTCCTACCGATTCGGCAGGAATTTGTCTTTTTCACCTGGGGTGGGCGGAAAGGTTTGAAATCCCCTATTTGTATATTTCCCAGTTAAGGTGGTCTAATATTTTTGAAAAATGTGGTGGTAGCATTTTGAAATATCCATTTGGTGGTTGCTTCACAAAATCTCCCTTTTTTGCGCTTGAAAAATGGAAAATAGCTTTTTGGTGCGGGAAAAAGCTAAAATTCCTCCTGCAACATTGTTCGCCATCCCATGATGCACATGAATGCACAATATGGACACATTATCACAAACTATGCATTGATTCTAGCCATGCCATTGGTCATCTAATCCGAAAGTCAAGAAACCTCCAATTAGATAGGTCATTTTATGAAGGTTTTTTTAGACATATTCAATATACCAAGTTTGATATTTTTTCCAACAATGTCACATAATATGACACCACGCGAAGGTTTTACATTGTTCCGATCATTTTTTAATTTTTTATGCATGTTTTAAACTATGGTAAAAACGACGAGCATAAAGATTCTTATTAAGTACTGTCATTTTCTACTAGTAGTATTACATCAGTATAATGTACTCCCTATTTTCTCTCTTAGTAATTGTCATATTATTTTGATGGACTCCTATTTTCATAATTTCAGAGGGAGTTACATAAGCTTGCTAGATCATATGTTGCCACTTGTGCTGCTCCACAATTTCAGAAGGAGTTATTGAATCAGCGTCTTGCGTTGCTCCACTATAGCACCCTTGGAATTCCCGAACTAGAAATTGCTTGCTTTTTTCTTTTTATTACGTCATCATGACATCATACATGTTTTGCTAAAACTATTTTTCCCAAAGCCTATTTTGTTTTCTAATTATATTTCTCCTTTATTTCAAATATAAAACCCTAGTCTTGTAGATATTTTGTATTCTCTACAAACAATTTTTATAAAGGCTTGTTAAAAATAAAAAGTTAATTCAATATAATATAATAAAAAAATTTTAACCGGAAAAGATAGCCCAACCCACAATCCAGGCTACCTACAACCCGGCCCATCAACCCTAACCCTAATTTCCACCCAGATACCACCCAGCTGCCGCCGGTTGCAAACCCCACGCGCGTGCAGCACCTCCCAATCCGCTCCCCTAGCCCACCCCGCAAGTCCTTCTCTCTCCCTTCGACGCGTATCCAGCGACCGACATGCCAGCTTGCTCCCATCCTCGCCTCGCGATCCAATTCCTCTACCCCGCACGAGGCCGCCTCCCTCAAACTTCCACAGCGACTGCCGCCACCACCTCTCCCCGATTGCCCCGCTCCTCCCTAGGCCCCGACCCTCTCCACCAGCGGCGCCGCCCTCGCGTCGCCCGTCGCCGGACCCGCTCCGCCGCGACCTCCTCTTCGAGGCAGAGTCGCGTCCAGAGCTCTGCCGCCTCGCCTCTGTCCACCCTTGTCGCCACCGTCCTCCCGTGCCCTCTCCCCCGAGCACCTCCGACCGCAACGCCACCACCTCGTCCCGCGGCCACGCCTGCTCACCTCCGCCCCGTGTGAGCGCTACCGCGCCACCCCCTGGTTCTGGTCTGCAGGCCGTCGCCCCATCTCCAGCGAGCCCAGCACCGCCTCCGGCGCCTCGCGCCCTTCTCCCTCGTAGTTATCTACTCCCTCCGTCCATAAATAAGTGTACTTCTAGGTTTTGCCTAAGTCAAACATAATTAAATTTGACTAATTTTATAGAGAAATATAGTAACATATATTATATCAAATTAAAATATTATAAAACTAAAGTTAAAAATAAATCTAATGATATCAATTTAGTATCATAAATATTGGTACGTTTTCCTAAAAAGTTAGTCAAACTTTACTAAGGACAAGACTAGAAGTACAATTATTTGCGGACAGAGGAAGTATCTTCTAGATACATTTAGTGTACCTACGAAGGTCTAATTGACTCCTCATTTGAAAAGATGCTGAGAATAATGAAGCCGAAGGTTCCAAAACATAACAAACTTCCCGAGAGTAAGGAGTATGATCATTTGAAGCAAACAAGACTCTCTGTCCTCTAGGATTAGATGTGAAAAAGATACATGCATGCATTAATGACTGCATCCTCTACCGCGGTAAGGAGTATGATAATTTAGATAAATGCCCGGTATGCAATGCACTGCAGTATAAGATCAGACGAGATGACCCTGGTGATGTTGAGGGAGAGCCCCTCTGGAAGAGGGTTCCTGCTAAGGTTATGTGGTATGCTCCTATAATACCAAGGTTGAAACGCATGTTCAGAAACAAAGAGCATGCCAGGTTTTTGCGATGGCACAAAGAAGACCGTAAGAAAGACGGGAAGTTGAGAAACCCTACTGATGGGTCACAGTGGAGAAAAATCGAGAGAGACTTCCCGGACTTTGCAGGTGACGCAAGGAACTTATGGTTTGGTCTGAGTACGGATGGCATGAATCCTTTTGGGGAGCAGAGCTGCAGTAACATCGTGGGAATCGAGGACAAGACAGACATGTCAGAAGATTATAATAAGTTTGATGAAATTCCGCCCTTCATAGTGAAAACTGACCCAAGCATTCCGTTAAGTAAAGAAGATGCTCCATGGTTACGTCTGAAACGATCATAAGGAAGGACATATGCCAAGAAGTTCATGCTCATATTGTGTAACTCTAGTTCATGTCTAGCCGGGATATCTTATGATGTTTGCAATTTTCCAAGTTTAATAAATGTATTAAGTGTTAGTCCCGGTTTGTGGCTTTACCGGGACTATATATAGGGGGGCCTTTAGTCCCGGTTTTGTAGTCTCGGTTTTTAATATTAATAAATGTCTTGAGTGCTAGTCCCATTTTGTGGCTGGACCGAGACTATTTATAGGTGGGCCTTTAGTCCCGATTCGTAGAACGACTTTCCTGAACTATGAAGAAGTTGTCCCGATTCATACTTACCATTAAGATCTGATCTCCAAACGCGCGTGGTCACATATTAGGGAGTGTCTCTATAACCAGTTTCTTTGAGATGCCGGAGGACTGGGATCCGGCGGCATCTCCCTGAAACTGGTCGTAGTGGTGTCCCTGCTCTCGCACACCATCTTGTAGCTTGTAACTTCTCTAACTAGATCAATACACCTGGGAGCTAACTAATTTCACATATTAGGGAGTGCCTCTTTGACCAGTTTCTTGGAGATGCCGGAGGACTGGGATCCGGCGGCATCTACCTGAAACTGGTCGTAGTGGTGTCCCTGATCTCGAAAACAATATTGGAGATGCCTCAATCTGGCTGTAGGACTGGACTCACAAGGATGCCTATTTAGAGTACAAGCAACTCAGCATAGTGTCGACGCTTACGACATAATGTCGACGCTCACCCCTATTATTAGTGTTGACTCGTGTTTTGTCCCGGTTGGTGTCTCCAACCGGGACTAAAGGTTCATCTTTAGTCCCGGTTGGTGACACCATCCGGGACAAGGTACACGTCGCACGACATAATATCCACACTCACCCCTATCATTAGTGCTGCTTGGCCCAGCCTGCCGAAATCCCTCCAACCGGGACTAAAGATGAACCTATCAATGTTTTCGTGCCCATATTATGCATGCATGTGGAAATTGGTATGGAGAACAATGTTGCAGGAGGAAGTTTTCCTTTTCGTCGCACGGAAAAGCCATTTTCCATTTTCCGAGCGCAAAAAACGGGTCGTTTTGTGAAATAACCAGCAAAATGCTGTTTCAGAATGCTACCGTCCCATTTTTCTAAAATACTATACCACCTTACATGGACTATCTCCCAACCGGGACATCTCAAACCTTTTCGTCTATCCCGGGTAAAAAGGACAAATGTCTGCCGAATCGGTAAGAAGTGGGTCCGGTTTGTACTAGAGGTACATGATCTAACGCCCGTGATTTTTTTAAAAAATCATTTTTAGACTCGCAATATGTGGTTTCTTTAGAGATCCAATGCAAGTTCTAACGATGCTCGTCCCCTATCTTCATGCACGCCGGTTCGACCATAGTTAGAAATTCAAAAAATTCAAAACGGGCGTAAGAAATTCAAAAAAAATCCGAACAATGAAAATACTACGCGGGGTGTCATATTATGTGACATAGTTGAAAGGAAAAATACGAGACTTGGTATATTGATCATGTCTCAAAAAACGTTCACAAAATGACCTATCATGTTCAAGGTTTCATGGCTTTCGGTCCAAATGACCGATGTTATGTGCTGAATCACGTCATACTTTGTGATGCTGTGCCCATATTATGCATGCATGTGTACATTGGTATGGAGAACAATGTTGCAGGAGCAAGTTTTCCTTTTCGTTGCACGGAAAAGCCATTTTCCATTTTTCGAGCGCTAAAAAGGGTCATTTTGTGAAGTAACCACCAAAATGCTGTTTCAGAATGCTACCGTTCCATTTTTCTAAAATACTAGACCACCTTACATGGACTATCTCCCAACCGGGACATCTCAAACCTTTTCGTCCATCCCGGGTAAAAAGGACAAATGTCTGCCGAATCGGTAGGAAGTGGGTCCGATTTGTACTACAGGTACATGATCTAACGCCCATGATTTTTTGAAAAAATTATTTTTAGACTCGCAATATGTGATTTCTTCAGAGATCCAATATAAGTTCTAACGATGCTCGTCCCCTATCTTCATGCACGCAGGTTCGACCATAGTTAGAAATTCAAAAAATTCAAAACGGGCATAAGAAATTCAAAAAAAATCCAAACAATGAAAATCCTTCGCGTGGTGTCATATTATGTGACATATTTTAAAGGAAAAATACCAGACTTGGTATATTGATCATGCCTCGAAAAAACTTTCACAAAATGACCTATCATGTTCGAGGTTTCATGGCTTTCGGTCCAAATGACCGATGTTATGTGCTGAATCACGGCATAGTTTGTGATGTTTGTGCACATATTATGCATGCATGTGGACATTGGAATGGAGAACAATGTTTCTGGAGCAAGTTTTCCTTTTCGTCGCACGGAAAAGCCATTTTCCATTTTCCGAGCGCAAAAAACGGTTCGTTTTGTGAAGTAACCACCAAAATGCTATTTCAGAATGCCACCGTCCCATTTTTCTAAAATACTAGACCACCTTAGATGGACTATCTCCCAACCGGGACATCTCAAACCTTTTCGTCCATCCCGGGTAAAAAGGACAAATGTCTGCCGAATCGGTAGGAAGTGGGTCCGGTTTGTACTACAGGTACATGATCTAACGCACGTGAGTTTTTGAAAAAATCATTTTTAGACTCGCAATATGTGGTTTCTTTGGAGATCCAATGCAAGTTCTAACGGTGCTTGTCCCCTATATTCATGCACGCCGGTTCGACCATAGTTAGAAATTCAAACGGGCATCAGAAATTCAAAAAGAATCGGAACAATGAAAATCCTTCGCGTGGTGTCATATTATGTGACATAGTTGAAATTAAAAATACCAAACTTGGTATATTGATCATGTCTCGAAAAAACCTTCACAAAATGACCTATCATGTTCGAGGTTTCATGGCTTTCGGTCCAAATGACCAATGTTATGTGCTGAATCACGGCATAGTTTGTGATGTTGTGCCCATATTATGCATGCATGTGGACATTGGTATGTAGAACAATGTTGCAGGAGGAAGTTTTCCTTTTCGTCGTACGAAAAAGCCATTTTCCATTTTCCGAGCACAAAAAACGGGTCGTTTTGTGAAGTAACCACCAAAATGCTGTTTCAGAATGCTACCGTCCCATTTTTCTAAAATACTAGACCACCTTAAATGGACTATATCCCAACCGGGACATCTCAAACCTTTTCGTCCATCCCGGGTAAAAAGGACAAATGTCTGCCGAATCGGTAGGAAGTGGGTCCCGTTTGTACTACACGTACATGATCTAACGCCCCTGATTTTTTGAATGAGCCATTTTTCTTCCTGCCATTTCTTCCCGCCATTTTTCTTCCCACCGTTTTTCTTCCCGCCATTTTTTCCTGCCGGTTCTTCCCGCCATTTCTTCCCTCCAGTTTTTCCCGCCAGTTCTTCCCTCAAGTTATGTTCCTGCCATTTCTCACTATATATATGTAGGGTTGGCCTCCATTGTCATTGAAAATCTCTAGACTCATATGTGCAACCTCATTACTCTTTCCCATGGCTTCCACCGTAGCACTAACCCCCAGGGAGGCAGAGGCGCTTTGCGCCTCGAACTACCCCTGCCCGCCTGAGTACTGTGTCCCCGTTGGCTGGATGCTGAGCGTCGGAGGAGTGCCGGTTCCTCCTGTCCCTCTAGGTGTGGCGCGCCGGATGGCCATCACGAACCACTAATACTTCGAGCTCACACCGGAGCAGCGGAGGAATCCCAGATGGCATCCCGACTATTTCCCGACTTGGGAAGCCTTCTTCGTGGATCGGCATGAGAGGTCGCTCGCAAGGCACGAGGAGGACGGCCCACCTCCTCCGAATTCAACGAGGTCGGCCATTGGCTGTGGTGGCGCGACCGGACTCTCCAGAGCGTCATGGCCTACGACACGGCCGCCGACTCTAACCCCCGCCTGCGCTACCCTCAAGTCCAACCCACTTGTACTCAGTCTTCAAGGTTCAACTATGGCGACCCCGACGATGACAGCGACGAAGGCCGCGACGAGTACGACGACTACAGTGGCGAGTATTAATGGTGTAGGCAGGAGCATGACTGAATCACTCCAACATTGCAAAACAAGTTTGGCCGATTTTGGCTTAATCTGGCCATGTATCTTAATTTTCAGTTCTTCTATGTAACTTAATCTTCATTCGTGCTTTATGTAACTTAGTGTTAGTTGCGTTATGTACTTTAATTCCAGTTATATCCTAATAAAATTTTCTTCCCGCCCATTATTTCCCGTCCTTTTTTCCGCCCATTAATATATAAAAAATATAAGTTAATTCAAATCCAAATTAATAACATAAAATGGTTTTTAATTATATATTCAAATTCAAACATTTTTATGTTTATAGTTTTTCTAAATTCCAAATTAATATTCAAAAAATATAAGTTAATTCATTTTTAATTTTAAATGGTTACATTAATTATTTTTAATAACATAAAATGGTTTTGAATTAGTTATAACTGGCTCGCCTCCTCTTCTTATTCCCCATCTCATTCATCGCCGCGCGCACACACGAACCCCCCATGACGCTGGCAAGCTGCCCGTCGCTGTTCGATGCAAGGATAGGAACCGCCGCATTCCCCTCTCTCTCCCAGTACCAATCTCATCCCCTCTCGTTCCTTCTCGCATTCTTCCCATTTGAGAAGAAACCCTAACTCATCATCGTCGCCGCCATTCAGAGCCTCCCCGAGCCAAGCCAAGGTGCCGAGGAGCTCCGACGTGCTGGACTGCGTCTCTACGCCAAAGGAATTGGCCCCGCTCGGCCTTAATCAAGCTCTGCATCCCATGTTCCCGAGCTCCGGCAGCCGTCGATTCGCCTCCGTCCGGCCACCCCTTGCTTCCCCGACCCCGGCATCGCGTTCGTGGTGAGCCACTAGTGCTCTAGCACCTCTTCACGCGCTCCCTCTCGCTCTCTAGCTCTACCGCGACGATCATCCGTCACCGCCGCCTCTGTCTGCCATTGTGCTCGTCGCTCTGGCAACCAATAATGGGCGGCGCCACCACCATATGGTTCGCCTCGACGAGCTCTCTCCAACGCACCCCCTCTCGCTGCCACGCGCGGGCTCAATCGCTGGCTGCGCCACCACCATGGGTGATGTCATCCTGACATCATCATTTTTTGTTTTTTGTTAATGTTTTCTGAAATGATTTCTGTAATTATTCTGTAATTGATTATTGCTGACAGGTGGGTCCACCCTGTAATTGGTATAAACATATTCAGAAATGTTTTCTGTTTAATAAAATGTTAAAAGTAATTCAAAAAATGTAAATTATTTTATAATATTTTAAAATGATTCAAAATGAATAAAAAATGGTGAAATTCATAACTAATTCATTTTAAATCAGAAAAATAAAATGTACAACTTAAAACTATTACCATACATTATTATGTAAACTATTTAAATAATTACTATTTGATAAATATTTTATAAGTATTAATACTTTGAAAATTCAGATTTGAATATTCATAACGGATAAAAATATAAATTATATACCAAAATTTTGGTATAAATAATATACTAAAATAGTATACCTAAGTGACCCCTCTCATATGCATCCGATGTTTCTTCGAACTAGGTTTTACACCCCTCGAAACTCCGAAATATTGATTTTAGTTGATTTTTATTATTGTAAATATTGTAAATTCATTTTTATTATTGTGTATGTATATATTAGGGTTTCTCCGAATTAGGGTTTATATCTCCCAACACCGTTCCTAACATTCTCCCTTAGCCGCTTTGACTTATCCGTTTTTCCACCTATGTAGAAAATATGGACCCACACGATAGAGACGAAGAAAAGGAAGAGTTGATCCAAGGTATGATCCGCGGGGAAGAAAATTTAGATTTATCGACGTTTCTGAACAACTCCGGTGAGGGTGATCCTCTTTTTGCCGGAAGAGACGACTTGTTTGAGGTTGAAGGTGATGCCTTCCGCGAGGGAGACACTACTAGGAAAACGGCTATAGGTAATCAGCACATCCGTGGCTCACATGGTTGAAGTGCCCCACGGCTAAAACAGGCGTGGCTCACCTGTGGGCAGTGCCCTACTAGTAACTAGAACAACCGTGGCGTACATGACTATAGTGCGCCACAGATGTGTGTGGGCCAGGGGCCTGTTGGCCGCACGCCAAACATCTGTAGCGTACTAGGGTCATGTGCGCCACGGTTGTTAGTCTCATCTGTGGCGCACATGGGGGGGTGCGCTACGCCTAAGCGCACGCCCCCCTCTGCTGTGAAACAGCCACAAACTTCTGTGGCGCACTCGGCCTAGTGCGCCACTGGGAGTAGGAACATCTGTGGCGCACATGGCCTAGTGCGCCACAGTTGTGTCACGGTTGTGGAACAACGTCAGACTGGGTGCGGGAACCTTATGTGCAAGAGCTGCTTCTCAAGCAGACGAGTAACGCCAGGGCTGCCGCTAGAGAGAAAGCCAAGCTTGCGCAACTTGAGAAATACGCGGTTACTCCGTTGTATGAAGGATGCAGGCCCGATGATACCCGGTTGAATGTAACGCTCAAGGCTATGGAGATGAAGGCAAAGCACAAATTGAGCGACGCAAGCTTTGACGATATGATGGCATTCTGGCACGATCGTCTCCCGGAGGGGAACACATATCCAACTAGTATCGAGGATGCCAAGAAAATCGTCTGTCCTCTCGATCTACCGCACGTTAGATATCACGTATGCATCAACGATTGCATCATTTATCGGGGTGAGGACGCGGAGAAAACCACATGTCCGGTGTGCGGCGTGAGTCGATACAAGAAAGGGAAGAAAGCACCTCGAAAAGTGGTATGGTACTTTCCTATCACTCCTCGTCTGCAGCGCTATTTCGCGGACCCTAAGGAAGCGAAGCTCATGCGATGGCATACAGAAAGGAAGAAGCCAGGAGATGATGATGACCCCGAAAAGGATGAGCTGCTGACGCACCCTTCAGATGCTAGACAGTGGAAAGCATTGGACCTCGAATTCCCAGAATTCGATGGAGATTCGAGGAACATCAGGCTTGGTGCAAGCACCGATGGACTCAATCCGTTCGGTAGCCAGAGCAGCACGCACAGCACTTGGCCCGTGTTTGTATGGATGTACAACCTCACTCCATGGTTGTGCATGAAGAAGAAGTACATACAAATGAGTATGCTAATTCAAGGGCCGAAACAACCTGGTACCGACATCAATTTGTATCTCGGGCTGTTGAAAGAGGAGCTAGCCACGTTATGGGAATCTGGAGCCAATACTTACGACGTCGTCGCACAAGATTATTTCACTATGAGAGCCGCGTTGGTCACTATGGTGCAAGACTATCCAGGTTGCGGGTATATCTCGGGGCAGGTTATCCAAGGATTCTGCGCATGCGTTAGGTGCATGGATAACACAAGCTATCTCCGACTAGAGAAAGATCCAGGGTCATCGAAAACCGTGTTCATGGCGCACCGGAGGTGGCTCGGCAAGAATGATCCATGGAGAAAACGTGGAGACCTGTTCGATGGCAAATCAGAGACCCGAGGAATCCCAGAGCGTAGGAGCAGCGAAGAAGTGGAAGAGTTGCTGAAAAACTGGAAAGATTGTCCTAAGCCTGGAAAGAAGCGAAAGAGGCAGCAACAAGACAAGCCGCTGATGATGGTATGGAAAACAAGGTCTGTTTTCTGGGAGTTGCCATACTGGAAGTTTCTCCGCACACCTCATAGCCTCGACATCATGCATATCACAACCACCATAATCAACATGCCGCGAGTTTCATCGACTACTGTGGAGAAAAGGTGCCGATGTTCCGTGTGAGATGGGCAAAGAGCGTCGAAAGAGAAGATCAGTATTTCACAACCATGGTTATACCCGAAGCAGCCAAATCCAAGGCCGCCGGTGCAAACGTGGCCGCGAAAAATGAACCGTGGGTACTGGCTACCAAAGTGGACCAATGTTTTTTCATTACCGACCCGACAAAGCCTAGTCGTGTTGTCGTGAGGAGAGGAAAAAGAAACATCATCGGAATGGATGGAGTCACCAACGAGCAAGACTTCGACCAGTACGGCGATCCAAAGATTGAAGATGACAACGACTACGATGCAGCAACATACATCACAAGAAGAAAAAGGACAACCCTACCCAAAAAAGGTAGCCCGTTCGAAAGAAGAAACATTAAAGTGCCGGGGCTAAATTATTCAACCGCGACAAAGAAGGGAAAAAAGATTGTAAAACGCTAGCTCAAAAAATATTGTAAAACGCGTGGTCGAAAAAGATTGTAATATTTATGGACAAATTATTATGACATATTCGAAGCATATTTAATTTGTACCACTTTTATGACATATATTATCACTTTTGGGCATTTTTGGAATATATAAAAGTATTTTAAAAACAAAACAAAACTTTTGTAGCATATATCACCACTTTTGGTCATTTTTTGGAACATTTAAAAGTATTTTTAAAATAAAAATGAAAAATGTGGGCACCAGGATTCGAACCTAGGTGCTAACAGGTTTAGAATAGACCAGTGGGCGGAACCAGTGGGGTAAGGCAGTGCTAGTGTTAGCAAAGGGGGTGGCAGCCCTCTTATCTAAGTAGTCGTACTCACTTAGGCGGAGCACACCCTGGGCAAGTGCGCTACGGTTATCCGTAGCGCACTTGCCCAGGGTGCGCTACGCCTAAGTGAGTATGACTAGCAGTCAACAACTCCATCGTCCTTAGCCGCATATCCCATCCCCATCGTCCTCCGACACCGCAACTCTGACGACGCCACCGCCGCATCTCTGACGACGCCACCGCCGCCGCATCCCAGCCACGCCAGGAGGAGGAGGAGTCCACCTTGCATGTTCGCTCGAGGAGGAGGCCGTGCGCTCGAGGAGGAGGCTGTGCGCTCGAGGAGGAGGATCCCGCGCGCCCGTCGCTCGAGGAGGAGGAGGCCGCTGCTGCTCGAGGAGGAGGAGGCCGTGGAGGAGCCCGTCGTCGTCCTCATCTTAGAGGTGAGCCTCGCCCCTCCCCTCTCTGACTCTCTCGCCTCTCTCTGCATCCATTCCATCTTAGAGCCTCTCCGCTGCTGCTCGAGGTTAGGGTTCAGAGGATTAGGTTAGGGTTCAGAGGATTAGAGGTTAGGGTTCAGAGGAGTTCTTGTTCAGATGGTCTGTGGCAAGCAGTGCAGTGGGTTTTGCTTAGTTCTTGTTCAGAGGGAATTTGATATTCAGTGGTTGTTTTCCTTTGTCAATGACAAAATTCAGGTGACTTTTAATTAGTGCATTCTCTGATGGATCTGTAAATCCATTTACCCAGTGGCTGCAGAGTCATGTTCAGTTAAATTACCAAGAGCACATCACTGGAACCATTTTTTCAGAGTCATGTTCAGTTAAATTACCAAGGCACAAGAACCATTTGTTCCTTTGATGCAGATGATGCTGTGAACTGCGACGATAAATGTAGCTTGTAGTCTAGGTTTAGGAACAACTGAAAGATGGATGGCAGCAGCAACTGAAAGATGCAGATGATGTTGTGAACTCCCTCTGTCCCCCCTCTCTACTGTGAACCCTAGGTTTAGGCACAACTGAAAGATGGATGGCAGCAGCAACACAAAAGGCTGGGTCTGCTCTCTGTTAGCATGTAGCTTGTAGTTCTATTAGCATGTAGCTTGTAGTTCTTGTGTGTTTGCTCTCTGTTTCTGCTTGTAGTATTGTCCCTACTGCTGGTTTATATAGAAGTTGGGGGAGGGGTAATGGTAGATAGAGAGGAGGAGGGGGAGGAGGAGCAGAGAGAGTGGAACAGGACAACCAAACCAAAGAACAGAGAGCTATAGAGGTTTTCTATAGCTCTGAATTTTCTTTAGAGCATTGCAAAGAACAGAGAGCTATAGAGGTTTTCTATAGCTCTGAATTTTCTTTAGAGCATTGCAAAGAACAATCCCTTCATTACTTAGCTCTGCCTAGGATGCAAAGGCTGAGGCTTTGATGATGTTTGTATACAAAAGCTATTGCTTGCTTATGAAACTATCCAATGATGATCTAGTACTCCATGTGAGTACAGAGCTGAGGATTTTCTATTGACCCCTCTATTTTCTTTACGATACAATAGTAAGAACAGATGCAAGGACCATGTGCTAATGAACCATGTGCTCTGGATTAGTGCTGAACCATGTGCTCTGGATTAGCTAGTAGTAATAAAATATGCAAAAGTAGTTACACCTCACAGGAACTTGATCAACATCATAAATTCAGAACAGTAAAAAGGAACATATGATCATGCAAGGAATGGTTTTTAGTTACAGGTGTGGTTATTTCAAATGTAGTAATGATCTTGCTGTCATCACTTGGTCATTTCAAATGCAGTAATGATCTTGTTGTCATCACTTGGTTATTTCAAATGCAGTAATGATCATGCAAGGAATGGTTTTTAGTTACACCTCACAGGAATGCTGTCATCACTTGGTCATTCGCTTGCTGTCACTTGCTGTAATGATCTTCTAGTATAGAACTTGGTCATTTGTTGTATTCTCATTTGCTTGTTGTCACTTGCTTAAATTGATAACAAAAGTATATATGGTTGTGGCACTGTGCTGGGACTGGATGGATGTAGTTGTGAAATGGTTTGTGCTTGTATATGAGGCACTTTATTATGTCGTGTATGCAGGTTCTTGTATGAAACGAGTCACGATTTTTGCCGGAATGTTGATTAACTTCCGTTTCGGCAGAAATCGGGCACTCCTAGTTTAAGAAAATTAGCAAAGGTCATGCCGGATTTTTCCGTGCATTTAACCAATTATTTGTTTTTTATTAGTGCAAAGATGTGTGACAACGACGAGGCTGGATGTTCTAAGCGCATCAGCGCTGAAGGAGAACTCAGACCTCCGAATAAACAATTGACATTCTGGGAGGCGGCCCAGCGGCTAGAAGACGATGAAGAATACCATCCCCAGGAGAGCAAGGATGATGAGATGGAAGACGCGGAGGAAGAAGCCAAAGGAACGGCGGACGATGAAACCACTGATGGCGGCGAGGGCACATGGAGTGGTAGAAACCCTCCTAAGAAGAAGAAGAAGAAGAAGAAGAAGAAGAAGAAGCCGAAGGACCGGCGCCCGAACACGATCGGCACGGTCAGGGAGGAAATTACCGAAGTGAGCCCATCAGGGGTTCCTTTGGAGCCCGGCCTTGTCGTCAAAGGGTACGGTGGGAAAGTGGCGGCGATCACCCGGACAACCATCTCGATCAACACCAAGAATCTCCGGCATAAAGATAATGTCCACTTGCGCACACTCCTCTTCGAGAAGCTGCATGCAAGATACAAGTTCCCCGCTAAGTATCAGAACATAAATTATCATGGGAACGAAGTAAACAAATCTGCCCTCACAAAGATGAGCACCGCCCTGGCCAGCTGTAGAACCCGGATAAAGAATAAGATCTATAAAGAAGGCAAAAGTCTCGAGGAGATCCAGAAGATTGACCCGCAGATCATCGAAGATCAGTTCCGGGAGTTCAAGGAGAGGTGTGAATCCGAAAGAGCCCTGGCCAATAGTAATTAGGGAAAGGTGCTGCAGGAGATGAATATAGGTCATCACCATCTCGGATCTGGTGGATACAGAACCGCGGAGGCCAAATGGAATAAGGGGGACGAAGAGTATAGATCCAAGGGAATAAAAAACCCCTTTGCTAAATTCTAACCCGGGCAGGTTTGAAACTTCATCAGGGCCCGTTACCATGTGGACCCAAAAACCAAACAACTCACCGCGGATCCTGCGGTGAAGGAATTCGAGGAAATTGTGGTAAGTATAATCTAATTACCGTGGATCAACACGATTGCAATCTAATCGATGATCTAAATGATTCACTGTTACTTCTTCTGCAGGAGGAGGAAATTTTTGCTAGTCATGGATCCGTGGCCAATAGTAATCGGAGAAAGATCCCTCGCACCCGGTATTCGTGGTTAAGGTGCCACCAGGCTTGGGCTTTGTCGACAATGCCCCTGCAGATCTGTTCTTCCTGCGGTTCGACGACATCTTCAATATGTTCCACCTATTCCCGCTGCACTATACCATGGTCCGTCTGTTTTCTCTCAGCCTGGGCATGCAGATCATTATAGAGAACACACCGGGCATCGCTATAGTGGACCCCTACTACATGCGTGACGGCTGCTTGGGTTCCCCCGCCGAACGATGTATCGTGGCCTCGTACCTAAAAAGAATCCTCGTGGCGAACAAGACAAAGGAATACATTCTCGTGCCTTGCTTTCCCGGGTAAGTCGTTATTCACTCGCCACCGTCGATTGGCTTTATAAGATCATCATCATTCTTTTTCCAACACATTCCATTTGAATTTTTTGCGCAGAGATGAACACTGCACGCTCATCTCCTTAACGCCGAAGCATTCCCACGCCACGTATTTCGACTCGGGGAGTCTAGAGAGGAAGAAAAACTATGACAAGATCAAGGAAGTTCTGGATGATGCTCTTACTGGCTTTGCCTCGACGGAAGGCACCACCTTCGTGCGTACGAAGGTCAAGTTCGGCAGGAACGTCTTCAACCACGTAACGGAGTTCCCCTGCGTGAAGCAGCCGGAAAACAGTAAGAAGGAAGCCTACTATGCACTCCATCACATGAGGGCGTTCCTACTTGACCAGCGAAATTCTACGCTGCCAGATCATCTCAAACAGTGGGCCGAAGCAAAGGCCACGATCAATGATTCGGATATTAGACAAGAGATGTATCGCATCCAGCAGCAGTTTGGGGCAATCATCTTTCGTGATGTCATGACTTCGGGGGGGGGGGGTCTTCTACGGAGGAAATATCCCGAATAACCGTGACATAGAAGATCGCCTAGAGATGCAGGGTGACTATAGGAAGTTCAGGATGAGACAGGGCGTCCTCCCGTTCCCTAAGCCGAGCCAGAAGGCTTGATGTTGGCCTAGTTGTAGTTACAAACTATAGATGACCTTTGTGTGTGTGTGTGTGGACGACAAGTGAACTTATTTTTCTTATTATTATTATATATCAATCAATGCTTGGTTTTTTTGCTTACTCTTTGGTCCTTTGCTCAATTTGGTCCTTCTTTTTTTCCTTACTCTTTTTTCGAGAATAATGCCGATGATTGAAAGTCGTGGCACACTATATATGTGAATGTGCTACGATGGGACTATGAGCCTTGTGATATGCACAAGTCCAGGTCTTGTGCATCCTACTTGGCTCACCGTTCCATCGTAGCATATTCTTGTGTCCAACGACCTATGTATATATATGAGGCATTCTTTTCGAGTTATTTTTGTATTTTTCGAGAATATGCCGATGATTGAAATGTCGTGGCACAATATATATGTGAATGTGCTATGACAGGATAGTTAGCCTTGTGATATGCACAAGTCCAGGAATTGTGCATCCTACTTGGCTAACCATTCCGTCATAGCATATTCCTGTGTCCAACGACCAAGCTAGTTATATATGAGGCATTCTTTTCGAGCTACTTTGGTCTTTTTCGAGAATAATGCCGATGATTGAAATGTCGTGTCACACTATATATGTGAATGTGCTACGATGGGATTGTACGCCTTGTGCTATGCACAAGTCCAGGTGTTGTGCATCCTACTTGGCGTACGGTTCCATCATAGCATATTCCTGTGTCCAACGACCTATGTATATATATGAATCATGCTTTTTGAGTTACTTTGGTCTTTTTCGAGAATAATGCCGATGATTGAAATGTCGTGGGACACTATATGTGAATGTGCTGCGATGGGATTGTTTGCCTTGTGCTATGCACAGGTCCAGGTGTTGTGCATCCTACTTGGCGAACAGTTCCATCATAGCATATTCCTGTGTCGAACAACCTAGTTATATATGAGGCATGCTTTCTGAGTTACTTTGGTCTTTTTCGAGAATAATGCCGATGATTGAAATGTCGTGGCACACTATATGTGAATGTGTTGCGATGGGATTGTCCGCCTTGTGCTATGCATAGGTCCAGGTGTTGTGCATCCTACTTGGCGGACACTTCCATCGTAGCATATTCCTGTGTCGAATAACCTAGTTATATATGAGGCATGCTTTTTGAGTTTGGTCTTTTTGATTTAGGAGTACTTTCTATAAGTGTATATTCATATGCGACTTTAATTATATATGTTTTTTTTCAATAATCGGTTAATTATTATTGTCAACTTATAGATGACGTGGTATGTCGTGTACAAGGGACGGGTTCCCGGAGTCTACGATGATTGGGAAGACTGCCGGAGACAGGTGCATCGTTTCAGCGGCAATAGCTACAAAGGGTACAACACTATGGCGGAGGCGGAAGCTAGATACACGCGCTATCTAGCGGGAGTTAGGACAAGGAACCGGATGAAGACCTACACCTTCGTCGCGGCGGTGATCATGCTTATCTTCTTTGGTTATTTAACCCGCGTTTGTGTCTAGCTAGCTAGTTTAGATGTCTAGGCGAGCTTCCGAGCTCTAACTTGTTCGATCGACACATGTATTCGCATGTCACCAACTACTACTTTGTAACATGATCGAAACAATGTAACTTAGACTATGTATTCATGTATGAGACTTATCTATATGTATTTGTTACAATCTTGTTTTTCGTATTGAGTATTTATATATATAATTGTATATCTTGTATCTATGTGTGTATATCTGTTGTAATATTATATATAATCTGTATTGCATATAATCTGGCTCGGAAATTAAAAAAAAAACAAAAAATACATCTGTGGCGCACATGGTCTACCTTCTGTGGCGCACTACACCTAAAGCGCACTATGGAAGTTTAGTGGTGCACTAGGTAGTGCGCCACAGAAGATCCCAGGGGTAGCGCACCATCCCAAAATTCTGTGGCGCACTAGGAGGTGCGCTACGCCTATCTCTACACAACCGTGGCGCACTAGGCAGTGCGCCACGGCTGAGAGATAGCCGTAGCGCAAGGCCCGTGGAGCACTTCCAGTGCGCCACGGATGGGCATTTCGGGTGCTCCACTAACAGCCTGTTTCCTAGTAGTGAGAAGGTGATGCCTTGTGTGATCGACAAGACGACCGCTCCGGCGAGGTGCATGTAATATAATTAATTCATTAATTAATCATCTGCTATCTGTTGGAGATATGCCCTAGAGGCAATAATAAATGTAGTTATTATTATATCTTTGTGTTTATGATAAATGTTTACATTCATGCTATAATAGTATTAACAAGGAAACATTGATACTTGTGTTATTTGTAAACTTAATTTGAAGTCCCTAGTAAAGCCTCTATATAATACTAGTTTGTTGGTTAATAGATGATTGTGGTTTCCCTATCATGAACATTGAGATGTTATTAACAACAAGATCATATCGTTAGGAGAATGATATGGTGGACATACTCCTATAGATAAGCGTAGCATAAAGATCAAGTCATTTTAATAGTTCAATTGCTATATGCTTTCTGATACATAGTATCCTAATTCCTTCGACCATGAGATCATGCATATCACCTTTACCAGATGGATGATTTGATGACATCAAACACCACACCGTAACTGGGTGGCTATAAAGGTGGCATTGAGTGTTCGGAAAGTATTGGTTGAAACACATGGATCAAGACTGGAATTTGTCCATCCATATGACGGATAGATATACTCTGGGCCCTCTCGGTGAAATGTCATCCAATTAGCTTGCAAGCATGTTACTGGCTCACAAGGGATCACATATCACGGGAACGAGAAAAGAGTACTTATCGATAACAAGGTTGAACTAGGTATGCAGAGATGCCGACGATCATAACCTCGGATGAGTAAACTATCGTGAGACAAAGGGAAATTGGTATCGTATGTAAGTGGTTCATTCGATCGCAAAGTAATCATAGAAATATGTGGGAGCCATATGAATTTCCAGATTTCTATATTGGTTATTGATCGGAGAAGTGTCTCGATCATGTCCGCATAATTCACGAACCGTAGGGAGACACACTTAAGGATTCGACGTTGTTTGAGTAGTTATGGAATGATGAGAAAGAGTCTGAATGTTGTTCGGAGTCTCGAATGGGATTCGAGAATAAGATTCATATAAGGAAAGTCCCGTTTCGGAGTTGGGGAATGGTTCCGGTGTTTTCATCGGGAATGTTCTAGAAGGTTCCGGAATGTCCGACACTCCGGAGGGGAAGGGTACATGAATGTGTTATATCAAGTTGGTATGATTGCATCATGTACTAAGTGTCATCTCTGAATAAAATAAAGGATTAAATCAAATCCTAGTTTGAAAAAGTCAAACGGCTAGTTTGAAAGTCAAACGACTAATTTTCGAAAGAGGAAAGGAGGAGGAAACCGAGTTGGGGAGGAGTCCCTCCTCCCCACCGCCGGCTCACCACCCAAGCCGAGTTGGGGAGGGACTCCTCTACCTCCCCTTGGCCGTCCGGCCCCTCCACCTATATAAGGAGGGGTAGGGCTCCCTCCTAGAGACACACAAGATCCTCTCCTCCAAACCCTAGTACCAAGCCGCCGCCGCCTCCACAGCCGCCGCCGGCCCTAGGGCAAACCGCTGCCACCGCCTAGCTAAACCCTAGCCGCCGGCTTGCCCCTCCTTGGCGTGTCTAAACTCTAGATCATCGAGGGACTCTCTCATACTCCACCATACTCGCTCCGGCTTAAGGCGAAGCCCTGCGAGATCTCCCCTCTACTTCCGGTACCACGCCGTTGTGCTGCCGGAATCGCGAGGAGAGTGCTACAACCTCCGCTGCCTGCTGGAACAAGGGAGACGAAGGTCTTCGTCAAGTACTGAACGTGTGACCGACTGCGGGAGTGCGGCCAGAACGCAGCGCCGGAAGGATCGTCTACGCGATCTTGAGATCGGGAAGAGTACGACTACATCACCCACGAGAATCCGCTCTCTTTAAACACTTTGTAATCTTCGAGGGTGAGTTATTCTATCGACTCGTTGCTACAATCTAGTAGATAGATCTTGGCTTGTTTGTTTGTATGCGGTAGAAAATTTTTGTTTTCCATGCTACGAAACCATAAAGTGGTATCAGAGCCGTGTCTATATGTAGATCTGTTGCACGAGTAGAACACAATGGTCATTGTGGGCATTGATTCTTTTATTGTCGATTGCTTCTTGTGTACTTTGCATCTTGCGGTATGTTGGGATGAAGCGGCCCGGGCTAACCTTACATGACATTGTTCATGAGACTTGCTCCACGCTTGACATGCAACTTGTATTGCATAAGTGGCTTTGCAGGTGCTTGTTTCTCCTAGGATAGTTAAGATCCAATTTACAACTGGTGATTAACAATACTAGTATCAATGTTGTGGTTCATGTTCGTAAGTTAGAATGACACTTATTGAAAGCCCCAAACCACGTAAAATATGCAAAGAAAGTAGAGGCGTCTAACTTTTTTTTGCAGGGGTGTGTTGTGATGTGATATGGCCATGATTGTGATTATATTTGATGTATGCAATGTTCCTTATTGTAAGTTGGCAACCGATAGGAGCCATATGGTTGTCTTTAATTTCTGTTACGACCCGCGTGTCTATTCAAAGTAGTTGTAATAGTTGAAGACGGTGGACGACAACCATGAAGAAGCGTCATTGACCTTGATGCAATGCCGGTGATGATGAAGATCATGTTCGTGCTAGAAGATGGAGATCGGAAGCACAAAGAAGAAAGGCCATATCATGTCACATATTATGAATTGCATGTGATGTTAATCCTTTATGCATCTTGTATTGCTTAGTAGACGACGGTAGCATTATAAGATGATCCCTCATGCACATGAATTTCAAATCATAAAGTGTTCACCCTTAGTTAGCACCGTTGCTAAAGCTTGTTGTTTCGAAGCACCACGTGATGATCGGGTGTGTTAGATTCCGCAGTGTATACAACGTGAGCAGGCCAGATTTGCTCATGCGGAAACTAAGGTTTGATCTTGACGAGCCTAGCATGTACAGACATGGTCTCGGAAAACGGATCACCGAAAGGTAAAGCATGAATCATATAGTAGATATGATGAACATGTCGATTGTTCGCCATTGAAACTATATCAACTCTCGTGATGATCGGTGTTGATGTGGTGGATTTGGTTCGTGTGATCACTAAAACAATGTTAGGGATATTGTTTTGAGTGGGAGTTCACCTAGATTAATTTTATTATTAATTTGAACTCAATTTGTCATAAACTTAGTCGAAACTATTGCAAATATGTTGTAGATCAATGGCAGCCCCTACCATCAATTTTAATGCGTTCCTAGAGAAAGAAAAGTTGAAAAACAATGGAAGCAACTTCGCGGATTGGTTCCGCAATTTGAGGATTGTCCTCACAGCTGGTAATTTTACCTATGTGCTGGATGCACCGTTGGGTGACCCACCTGCAGCTGATGCTGCTGATGAAGTAAAGAATGTTTATATCACTCAGAAGACTCAGTACTCCACAGTTCAGTGTGCTATCTTGTATGGTTTAGAATCGGAGCTTCAGAAAAGGTTTGAGAATTCAGACCCATATGATATTGTCGAGGATCTCAAATTGATCTTTGAGACTCATGCGGCAATTGAAAGCTATGAGGCTTCTGAAAAGTTCTTTAACTTCAAGATGGAAGAGGGCAGCTCCGTTAGTGAGCATGTGCTTAAGATGTCTGGGCACGCAAACAAACTTCAAATCTTGGGTATTGTGATTCCTAATGCTTTGGGGATTTGCCGCGTCCTCCAATCACTACCACCAAGTTACAAGAACTTTGTGATGAACTACAACATGCAAAACATGAACAAGACGTTGCCAGAACTCTTTGCCATGTTGAAATCTGCAGAAGTGGAGATCAAGAAAGAGCACCAAGTGTTGTTGGTCAATAAGACCACCAAATTCAAGAAAGGAAAGTCTAAGAAGAAAGGACACTTCAAGAAGGGTGGTAAGAAAGTTACCACACCGACGAAGAAGACCTAAGCCTGTACTGAGTGCTTTTACTGCAAGGGAGAAGGTCACTGGAAGCGGAATTGCCCAAAGTACTTGGCGGATTTGAAGAACGGCAACATCAAGAAGAAAGGTATATCTAATATACATGTTATTGATGTGTATCTCACTAGTACTCGTAATAGCCCCTGGGTAATTGATACTGGTTCGGTTGCTCATATTTGTAACTCGAAACAGGTGCTGCAGAATAAACGGAAGCTAGCGAAGAACGAGGTGACGATGCGCGTGGGAAACGGATCAAAGGTTGATGTGATCGCGGTCGGCACGCTACCCCTTCATCTACCATCGGGATTAGTTTTATACTTAAATAATTGTTATTTGGTGCCTGCGTTAAGCATGAACATTATATCGGGATCTTGTTTATTGCGAGACGGTTACTTGTTTAAGTCCGAGAATAATGGTTGTTCGATTTATATGAGTAATATGTTCCATGCACATGCACCTTTGATAGATGGTCTATTCTTGTTGAATCTCGATAGTGGAAATACACATATTAATAACATTGAGGCTAAACGTTTGAAATCGAGCGATAACTCGACCTATATGTGGCACTGTCGTCTTGGTCACATTGGAGTGAAGCGTATGAAGAAACTCCATTCCGATGGACTTCTTGAATCACTTGATTTTGAATCACTTGAAAGATGCGAAGCATGTCTGATGGGTAAAATGACTAAGACTCCATTCTCTGGTATGATGGAGCGAGCTACGGACTTGTTGGAAATCATACATACCGATGTGTGTGGTCCAATGAGTGTAGCATCGCGCGGTGGTTATCGTTATGTTCTTACCTTCACGGATGACTTGAGTAGATATGGGTATATCTATTTAATGAAACATAAGTCCGAGACTTTCGAGAAGTTTAAGGAATTTTAAAGTGAGGTAGAGAATGAACGTAACAAGAAGATTAAATTTCTACGTTCTGATCGTGGAGGTGAATATCTAAGTTACGAGTTTGGCGAGCATTTGAATAAATGCGGAATACTTTCACAATTGACACCGCCGGGAACACCACAGCGTAATGGTGTGTCCGAACGTCGTAATCGAACTCTCTTAGATATGGTTCGTTCTATGATGTCACTTAAAGATTTACCGCTATCATTTTGGGGTTATGCATTAGAAATAGCCGCATTCACTTTAAATAGGGCACCATCTAAATCCGTTGAAACGACACCATATGAATTATGGTTTGGGAAGAAACCTAGATTGTCGTTCCTTAAAGTTTGGGGTTGCGAAGCCTATGTAAAGAAGTTACAGCCGGACAAGCTTGAACCCAAAGCGGAAAAATGCGTCTTCATAGGATACCCGAAGGAAACTATTGGGTATACCTTCTATCATAGATCCGAAGGCAAAATCTTCGTTGCCAAGAATTGATCCTTTCTAGAGAAGGAATTTCTCTCGAAAGAAGTGACTAGAAGGAAAGTAGAACTCGACGAGGTTGTCGAGCCTTCTCTCAAAATTGCGAGTAGCGCAGCACCGGAAGAAGTTCCTGTGATGCCTGCACCACTTAGAGAGGAAGCTAATGATGATGATCATGAAACTTCGGTTGAAGTTTCTACAGAGCCTCGCAGGTCAACGAGAACTCGTACCACTCCAGATTGATATGATCCCGTTATGAGTGTCATGTTGGTGGACAACACCGATGACCCTGAGACATATGAGGAAGCGATGATGAGCCTAGATTCCAATAAATGGCAAGAAGCCATGAAATCTGAGATTGGATCCATGTACGAAAACCAAGTATGGACTTTGGTGGACTTACCGGATGGCCGGAAGGCTGTCGAGAACAAATGGATTTTCAAGAAGAAAATAGATGCTGATGGTAATGTTACTGTCTATAAAGCTCGACTTGTCGCAAAGGGGTTTCGACAAATTCAAGGAGTTGACTACGATGAGACTTTCTCACCAGTAGCGAAGCTAAAGTCTGTGAGGATTATGTTAGCAATCGCTGCATATTATGATTATGAGATATGGCAGATGGATGTCAAAACAACATTCCTCAATGGAGACATTGATGAAGAGTTGTATATGATGCAACCCAAAGGTTTTGTTGATCCTAAAGATACTAACAAGGTATGCAAACTTCAACGGTCCATCTATGGATTGAAGCAAGCATCCCGAAGTTGGAATCAACGTTTTGATAAGGTGATCAAAAGTTTTGGTTTTATACAAACTTATGGAGAAGCCTGTATTTACAAGAAAGTGAGTGGGAGCTCTGTAGCATTCTTAATACTATATGTAGATGACATATTGTTGATTGGGAATGATGTAGACCTTCTTAATAGTGTCAAGGAATATTTGAATAATAGTTTTTCAATGAAAGATCTTGGCGAAGCAGCTTACATATTAGGCATAAAGAATTATAGAGATAGATCGAAACGCCAAATATCATTGTCACAAAGTACATATTTGGACAAAGTTCTAAAGAGGTTTGGAATGGAAGATAGCAAGAAAGGGTTCTTGACCATGTTGCCCAATACGACCTTGAGTAAAACTCAAAGACCGACATCGGCAGAATATAGAGAAAGGATGTGTAAGACTCCCTATGCCTCAGCCATATGATCTCTAATGTATGCCATGCTATGTACTAGACCCGACATTGCATATGCTGTTAGTTTAACTAGCAGATATCAAAGTGATCCAGGAGTGGATCATTGGACAGCGGTCAAAAACATCCTTAAGTACTTGAGAAGAACTAAGGATATGGATCTTTCTTATGGAGGTGATGAACAACTCGTTGTTAATGGTTAGACCGATGCTAGTTGGAACACCGATCCGGATGATTCTAAATCACAATCTGGATACGTATTTATTCTGAATGGTGCAGCAGTTAGCTGGAGGAGTGCAAAGCAAAGCGTTGTGGCGAGATCTTTAACTGAATCGGAATACATGGCTGCTTCGGAGGCTTCACAAGAAGCTATATGGATGAAAGAGTTCATTACAGAGCTGGGTGTGGTTCCTAGTGCGCTGGACCCAATGTCTATCTACTGTGATAACATGGGCGCCATAGCCAATGCGCAAGAACCAAGGTCACACAAGAAGCTGAAGCATATCAAGCTACATTTTCACGCTATTCGAGAACATATCCAAGATGGGGATATAAAGATTTGCAAAGTACACACAGATCTGAATGTGGCGGATCCGTTGACTAAACCTCTCCCGAGGGCAAAACATGACCAGCACCAAACTGCCAGGGGTGTTCGGTATATTACCATGTAATCTAGATTACATGACTCTAGTGCAAGTGGGAGACTGTTGGAGATATTCCCTAGAGGCAATAATAAATGTAGTTATTATTATATCTTTGTGTTTATGATAAATGTTTACATTCATGCTATAATAGTATTAACAAGGAAACATTGATACTTGTGTGATTTGTAAACTTAATTTGAAGTCCCTAGTAAAGCCTCTATATAATACCAGCTTGTTGGTTAATAGATGATTGTGGTTTCCCTATCATGAACATTGAGATGTTATTAACAACAAGATCATATCGTTAGGAGAATGATATGGTGGACATACTCCTATAGATAAGCGTAGCATAAAGATCAAGTCATTTTAATAGTTCAATTGCTATATGCTTTCTGATACATAGTAACCTAATTCCTTCGACCATGAGATAATTCATATCACCTTTACCAGATGGATGCTTTGATGACATCAAACACCACACCGTAACTGGGTGGCTATAAAGGTGGCATTGAGTGTTCGGAAAGTATTGGTTGAAACACATGGATCAAGACTAGGATTTGTCCATCCATATGACGTATAGATATACTCTGGGCCCTCTCGGTGAAATGTCATCCAATTAGCTTGCAAGCATGTGACTGGCTCACAAGGGATCATGTATCATGGGAACGAGAAAAGAGTACTTATCGATAACAAGGTTGAACTAGGTATGCAGAGATACCGACGATCATAACCTCGGATGAGTAAACTATCGTGAGACAAAGGGAAATTGGTATCGTATGTAAGTGGTTCATTCGATCGCAAAGTAATCGTAGAAATATGTGGGAGCCATATGAATTTCTAGATTCCTCTATTGGTTATTGATCGGAGAAGTGTCTCGATCATGTCCGCATAATTCACGAATCGTATGGAGACACACTTAAGGATTCGACGTTGTTTGAGTAGTTATGGAATGATGAGAACGAGTCGAAATGTTGTTCGGAGTCTCGAATGGGATTCGGGATATCACGAGGAGATCCGGAATGGTCCGGAGAATAAGATTCATATAAGGAAAGTCCCGTTTCGGAGTTGGGGAATGGTTCCGGTGTTTTCATCGGGAATGTTCTAGAAGGTTCCGGAATGTCCGGCACTCCGGAGGGGAAGGGTACATGAATGTGGTATATCAAGTTGGTATGATTGCATCATGTACTAAGTGTCATCGCTGAACAAAATAAAGGATTAAATCAAAGCCTAGTTTGAAAAAGTCAAACGGCTAGTTTGAAAGTCAAACGGCTAATTTTGGAAAGAGGAAAGGAGGAGGAAACCGAGTTGGGGAGGAGTCCATCCTCCCCACCGCCGGCGCACCACCCAAGACGAGTTAGGGAGGGACTCCTCTCCATCCCCTTGGCCGGCCGGCCCCTCCACCTATATAAGGAGGGGCAGGGCTCCCTCCTAGAGACACACAAGATCCTCTCCTCCAAACTCTAGTACCAAGCCGCCGCCGGCCCTAGGGCAAACCGCCGCCGCCACCTAGCTAAACCCTAGCCGCCGGCTTGCCCCTCCTCGGAGTGTCTAAACTCTAGATCGTCGAGGGACTCTCTCATACTCCACCATACTCGCTCCGGCTTAAGGCGAAGCCCTGCGAGATCTCCCCTCTACTTCCGGTACCACGCCGTTGTGCTGCCGGAATCGCGAGGAGAGCGCTACAACCTCCGCTGCCTGCTGGAACAAGGGAGAGGAAGTTCTTCGTTGAGTACCGAACGTGTGACCGACTGTGGGAGCGCTGCCGGAACGCAGCGCCGGAAGGATCGTCTACGCGATCTTGAGATCGGGAAGAGTACGACTACCTCACCCACGAGAATCCGCTCTCGTTAAACACTTTGGAATATTCGAGGGTGAGTTATTCTATCGACTCGTTGCTACAATCTAGTAGATAGATCTTGGCTTGTTTGTTTGTATGCGGTAGAATTTTTTTGTTTTCCATGCTACAAAACCCTACACTATCTATATAAAAATAGTAACGACGATCTTTCTTCTTTTAGCCCTCCGGATCGAAGAAATCTACTGAAAAGAGCGGATGAGGCCCAACCAAAAAGTTGGAAGACCACGAGAGGTTTAGGATCGAAGATACGGTGAAGACGGCAAACCGATTGCTCCCGAAGTTGTCGCAACAAAATTTGTGGCACAATGCGGAGTAATCGTTAGGGACTTCGTCCCGATCACCGTTCGAAATTGGAATAGGCCTGCTGATGCGGAAGAAGAGGGAACGTCTTTATTTCTCCCTACTGTGGCCAAAGATTTACTGTGGAAGAGGCTCATGGTTAATTTCAAACTACCGAAGATAGAGCTGGATCCAAATGCAGAGGATCCAGTTGGGGACGCCTTGGAACATGCGCGAGCCATGGAGGCTAAGGTCGGGGAGTGGGCTATGAAGAAGATGGCCCAGTGTTCCAACTGGAAGAAAATATTGCACCTTTACTATATCGTGAAAGAGAAGACTCCGGATTTCAAGAAGATTCAGTTTGAGAAGATAAAACCATTCTAGGCTAAGTTTGTGAATAACAAGACATCAGAAAAAGCTAAGAAAATGTCTACAACGAATAAGATGAATGCTGCTAACAAGAAGTATCACCATAATATGGGGCATGGTGGCTACAGGGCTGGCATTCCTAAGTGGGAGAAACTTGAGGATGAACTGCATTCTAAAAAGATCATCCCAGAGACAGACGATTGGATCGAACGTGCAAGGAATTGGTTTTACGGGCATGGGGGCACGTTGGACTCGAAAGGGATGTGTATATATAACATACGACATAAAGAAGACCCCTTGCCAATCGAGAAGATGAGAAAAGCAGTAAAGGCTATTAAAGATGGGGACTTCATTCCCAATAGAGAGAATGATGAGCTCACACTCGCCCTTGGAAATAAGTAACATGATGGACAAACACGAGGCACAAGCGTCTCCAAACCATGGAGGACTGGGTTTCCCGAAGAGAGGAAGAAATATCCTAATAGAAGCCGTCAGAGGAGAAAAGACAAGGCGGAAGTTGAAGCAGATATTCAAAAAGAGCGAATGCGTATAATTGAAGAATGAATAAAGCAACAACAAGATGAAATTAACGCACTTAAAGAGCAAAGTACTACCGGCCCATCTCAGCAGCACATGGTGGTAGAACGTGCATTCGATGGTACCGGCGTATCGAATAATTGAAAAAGCAGTGTGGCTTCCACCGAGGTCCCGGGTGATGACAATGACGATTACGATGGTGCACCGATGATGGCTCCTGTTGGCTACCCAGTGGATGATATCACACAGATGACACACTGCGAGCTACATGTCAAAGTTGTGAACATATGAATGAAGGTGGCGGTCGGCTATGCCTTACCAATTGGACCCACACCAACTTACCACTGTCGTCTGGTTCCACAGGGCTACGCTGTTGTCGGCGTGGATGAAATCATGCCCACCTTTGAAGTTTTGAAGCTTGACTACCCTGCAGGTGAAAGAGATGAGACTGAACTAGGAGAAGCAACAAACGTCACCATTCTATGGCCAAAGGAATGTATCGTGCTTCGAAATCACACGCCAAGGCCATCTTCGCCGCCGCCTCAACCGTCTCCGGCGAGGTCGTCGCCGCCGCGGTAGCTGTCTTCGTCGCCTCACTCGGCTCCGTCGCCTCACCAATCTCCGGCGCAGCCATCGCCGCGGCTACCATCGCTGGCGCCTCAGGATAAAAAGCGTAAGTGTACCACAACTACTCTGCGACGTGGTAAGCGATCGCCGAAATGTAAACAAGATCCTCTTCCAAAAGTACCAAAGGTTTCTCCCAAGAGAGCTTATGAATGCACTGAAGACGAGACTACGGCTATCATTGATGCGGAAACGACAGCGTTTTTCGCTAAGCTAAGGAGGCCGAAAGAGCCAGAGTTCCCCAGCACCAAAGAAGAAAAAGCCCGAGTGTTCAAAATGCTAAAGACTCTTCATCAACCCGAGCCAAAGCTGTCATCAGACTATGAGCGTTATATTCTCAAGTCACATGCGGCACAACAAGCCTCGAAGAGCAGTACTGATGCAAGCGAGAAATATGTTGCCCAGCTCGGAGAACAAGCAAAACTGCCTTGTGCCCCTCTCAACGTGATTTCCCATACCAATGTGTGGTCGAGCAAATATGCGGCCGAAGAGCAGTATGATCTAGAGGTAGTTTCACAATACGGAGAATCTGCCGCTGCTCAAGGTATGAGTATTGCCCAGTACTTATCCCAGTTAGAGTACTTCCCTGTGTGTGAAGTAGCATACAAATACCTGTACGGCAAACCTCTTGTCAAACCTGAGGAGGTAAATAATCTTCCAACAAAAATGCGAAGATTGCATAAATGGTACATTCATGACACAAAGGCCGGGGCTAACTGGATAGTGCTGAGGGTTACAAAAAAGCATTATGGGAAAGAAATAGATGACATGATATCCATTAGATTTGATGAACTATTTCAATTATTCAATCAAGACGCCTTGGAAAAATCGATCATGAGTGCCTATTGTTTGTAAGTACTAATTCTGTAATTAATTTAGTCTCTAGCTATCTCACCTCGTTTATTGCATGTATATAATCATACTATAATATGCAGAATGAAGATTCTCGAATGCAGCAGAGGACAAATCTATAACATTGGGTTCATTGACCCATATTGGGTTCATCAAGCTAATCTCAAAACAAACCCCGAGGATACGGAGGATAATATCTTAAACGCGTTAAGGTTTCAAGAAACCAGAAGGGAAATACTATTTCCTTACAACTTCGAGTGAGTGTTATTGTCTTGTATACACTTTCTATTTCGCTTACTCGATGTTAAGTATATAATTGATTAGTTATGCATGCGCAGCTTCCACTATATTCTGTTAGTCATTCAACTTGACAAAGGGCATGTACTAGTCATGGACTCGAAACATAAACCCCTTGAGCAGTGGAAGGACATGCAGATGCTTCTCCAGCGGTAATTCTAATCATTACGACACTATATCGTCAACATTCGTGAATTTTATGATACCAAGTAATTAATAACTTCTTTTATTTGTTTTCTTCGCCGGGCAGCGCTTGGAAAAGGTTCACCAACAAGGCTAGGGGTTTTTGGAAAGAGGATCCTACATTTCAACCACTAGATGTAAGCACCACTAGCTATATCCGCGCATCTCTTTGATTCTAGTTTTGATACTGTTATAATTCATGCTTGATTATTTTTTTGATTGAACTCTGTTCTCGTAAAGTGCCTGACGCAGGGACCAGGGAACAATTTATGTGGATATTATGTTTGCGAGTTCATCCATCAGACGTGCTGTGAGAAGGGCGCACATTTAGAGCAACTCCACGTACGTAAACAATTTCTATAGTTTTTAATTACCATCAAATTGTGTGATGTTCCATTCATATAGGTTGACTCCTTTTTTAAATCAGATTGAACGTCTACGGGACGGTCTTCTGCCAAAGGATCGCGTACGAGCAATTCAGGAGGAATTGGCGGGATTCTTGGATGCAGAAGTCCTAAACCCAAAGGGAGAATACTATTCGGGTGTGTTTTAACAATAGGGATTGTACAAAGAGCTTATTTTGTATGTAGTGCATGAACTCGATCCGTGAATCGAATGTAATATGTTCGACACTTGTATCTATATTGTCATGATGATATTGTGTAATATAATGGTTCCTTCATTGATGAGTACAAACCACTAAATAAACAATAAAACAACATAAATCAATTCTCTGCCGCGACACAAAAAGTGGCCAAAATGTTGCCGCGGCAACAAAAGTTGCCAAAATGAATTCTCTGTCTCGGTAGAGAAATGTGCAAAATCTCTACCGCGGTAGAGGGTTATTTGTCCCGGTTCGTGTTATGAACCGGGACGTATGCTCCTCCCCCCACGCCCTCTGCCGCAGCCACGTGTACGCCCTTTTGTCCCGGTTGGTGGGGCAACCGGGACTAAATGTTGGGGCTTTAGTCCCGATTGCCCCGTCCCGAATGGAGAACCAGGACTAAAGCCCCTTACCAACCGGGACACATGGGGCTGTTTCCTCTAGTGCTACACCGACGGCCAAATATTGGGGTCATTGGCATAGCTGCCTTCCCTGGACAGCCGCCCAGCCAAGTTGTTGGCGTAGGGAGAGCCATCGGCGTAGACGCAGGTGCCGATGGCGGCTCTCGGCATAGCTCGTCCGTCAGCTTAGCGGAGAGTGCCGTGTTGATGGTGGCCCTTGGTGTACTCCCCGCCCTCGGCGTAGCCCCACCTCGGATAGGGCGACAGAAACGACGTTAGGTAGCCAGGCTGTGCCGATGGCCTGCCCGTCGGCGTAGCTATTTAAAAAAAATTAGTTGGTCTGTGCCGATGGCTAGGCCGTCGGCGTAGACCTCCAAATTTTTTTTCATTTAATTTTAGCCATAGCTATTTTTGCTTTTACCTCATTAATTTTTGAAACATCATAACTAAATCATTCTAATTCAGCAAATGCAAATAATACATCAAAATTTGCAGAAAAATAATATCTATCTATCTACACTCGAATATTATACATTTTTAAATAAAAAGTAAGTGAAACATAAAACATTACATATAGTTTAACATGGGCATAAGAAATTCAAAACAGATCCAAACAATGCGAAACCTTCGTGTGGTGTCATATTATGTGACATAGTTAGAACAAAAAAAATATCACACTTCGTATATTGATTATGTCTCAAAAAAACTTAACAAAATGACCTATCTCGTTCGAGGTTTCTTGGCTTTCGGGTCAAATGACCAATGTTATGGCTAGAATGAAGGCATAGTTTGTGATAATGTGTCCATATTGTGCATAAGTGTGCATCATGGGATGGCGAACAATGTCTTAGAAACAATTTCATGGGATGGCGAACAATGTCTTAGAACAAGGTCGCACCAAAAAACCATTTTCCATTTTTCGAGTGCAAAAATCGGGTGGTTTTGTGAAGCAATTAACAGGGGGAGCTGAAACCTTTCCGTCTATCCCTAGTGAAAAAGACAAATTCCTGCCAAATCGGTAGGAAGTGGGTCAGATATGAACTACAGGTATATGATAGGATGCTCATGATTTTTTACAAAAATAATTTTTAGGTTAAAAATATGTTGTTTCATTACAGATCTACTTCAAGTTTAGCGAGTCTTAGTCCCGAACTAAGAATCTTCATGCGCCCTGTTTGACAAAGTTTAACGATAGTTTAAAACAGGCATAAGAAATTCAAAAACGATCCAAACAATGTGAATCCTTCGCATGTTGTCATATTATGTGACATAGTTAGAAGAAAAAATATCAAACTTCGTATATTGATTATGTCTCAAAAAACCTTCACAAAATGAGCTATCTTGTTCGATGTTTCTTGGCTTTCAGGTCAAATGACCAATGTAAGGGCTAGAATGAAGGCATAGTTTGTGATAATGTGTCCATATTTTGCATAGGTGTGCATATGGGATGGCGAACAATGTTTCAAGAGGAATTTTTTATTTTCGTCGCACCAAAAAGCCATTTTCCATTTTCCGAGTACAAAAAACTGGCGGTTTTGTGAAGAAACAACCAAATGGCTAAGTCAAAATGCTATGACCACATTTTTCAAAAATACTAGACCACCTTACATGGACAATGTCATAACATAGGGATCTCAAACCTTTCCGTCTATCCCTGGTGAAAGAGACAAATTCCTGATGAATTGGTAGGAAGTGGGTCAGATATGAACTACAGGTTCATGCTCATATGCTCATGTTTTTTACAGAAAATATTTTTAGGTCCAAATATGTCGTTTTGTCAGAGATCTACTTCAAGTTTAGCGAGTCTCAGCACCGAGCTAAGAATGTTCATGCCAGCTGTTTGACAAAGTTTAATGATAGTTTAAAATGGGCATAAGAAATTCAAAAACGATCCAACCAATGCGAAACCTTCACGTTGTTTCACATTATGTGACATAGTTAGAAGAAAAAAATCAAACTTGGTATATTGATTATGTCTCAAAAAAACCTTCACAGAGTGACCTATCTCGTTCGAGGTTTCTTGGCTTTCAGATCAAATGACCAATGTTATGGCTAGAATGAAGGCATAGTTCGTGATAATGTGTCCATACTGTGCATAAGTATGCATCATGGGATGGCGAACAATGTTTAAGGAGGAAGTTTTCCTTTTCGTCGCACCAAAAAGCCATTTTCCATTTTCCGAGTGCAAAAAACGGGCGGTTTTGTGAAGCAACCACCAAATGGATAATTCAAAATGATATCACCATATTTTTCAAAAATACTAGGCCACCTTACATGGCCAATGTACTAACAGGAAGATCTCAAATGTTTCCTTCTATCTCTGGTGAAAAACATAAATTCCTGCCAAATCGATAGGAAGTGGGTCAGATATGAACTATAGGTACATGAGCGGATGCTTATGATTTGTTTAAAAAATAATTTTTAGTTTAAAATATGCTGTTTAATTAAATATCCACTTCAAGTTTAGCGAGTCTCAGCCATGAGCTAAGAATCTTTATGCGTGCCGTTTTAACCGGGCAAATGAAAATATGGTAAGAATCACGGCTTAGTTTATAATAAGTTGATATTGTTATCATATTTGGATTGATCTAATTTTTCTGATCAATTTAGAAATATTATTTGCCGAACTCCGATTTAAGGATTAAAGATATTAATTATTCCATATTAAATAAAAATAAAAAATAAAATAATTAATTTTTTATTTGAATTTAATAATATTTTTACTTATTCATTGTTGTTTACTTAAATAATTGCTGGTAATTTCAAAAAATACAACCATGTAACATGATGATATAAGAGTTAATATGATTGATATCATAGTATTGACAAAAATATATAAATTGCTTTGCGGAAAGAGATTCTCAAGGAACAAGGAACTTAAGCGTGCTAGGGGTGGAGTAGTGAGGACGGATGAACGACCGAGAAATTTGCCTAAGAAATATTAATGAGTCAAACAATTCAAAGATTAAAAAACTTATTATTTTCAAAAAATTATTTTAGGCTATGCCAACAGCCTGGCCGTCGACGTAGCTCCAGGGCTGGGCCATTTCGTAACGGCCGTCGCCTGACATCGTGGGGCCTGCTGCGATTGTTATGCCGAGGGGTTGTGCATGTGCTGACGACGAAGGGGATGTGCCGTCCAGGAGCTACACTGAGGGGGCTACGCCGACGGCCACCATCGGCACGGCCTGTGCCGGGCAGCCGACCGTCGGCGCCTCAAATCTTTCCTGTAGTGTGTGTGTGTAGTTTTGCCGACGAGCACCGACACTTGATGTTAACCTAAACAAATCGTGTGAATTTCACTAACAAATTCATACCACATATTAAACATAGGATTGGGACTAACAGTTAACTTCCCAAACCTAATCCACCAACTAACTTCCTCGAAATAGGCTTTCTGCCCGCTTTATAAATAAAGCACACATGTGAGACAACAGCTGGGCCAAACAGCACAACGCCCAAAGGAAGTTTCGATCACTCAACTCCCAAAGGAAGCTCCCATCACTCCTGGGACCAAACATCACACAAAACCAAAAGAAAATAAGAAACAAAACAAAGGCTAAGGCGGATCGATAGAGCGAAGGTGACCTGCATATGTTGTGCCCTCCTAGGATGTTCCACCATGCTCCTAGCAACGAATCATCAAGTGCCAAACAACACCTTCAAGAAGGAAAGTGAACCACTTGCTGTCCGGACCATTGATCATAGGGTTTCCCCCGGCACACAGGGGAAGTGGAAGCTGGTTAGCCACGACGCTCTCCAAGAAGGAAGGATGTCACACGCAGGAGGTACCGCGTCGGAGTCGGGCAAGCCGACAAGGATTTCTCCCGAGAACCCCTTCCACAACCCTCGGACAATTCGATGCATAGGAGCCCTGCATGGTTGAATCCTTGCCACCACCAAACTCGCCACCAACCAGCATGCGCCAGCATAGACACGAATTCACCTTCGTCGTCGTCTCCTCGAAGCTCCGTCACGAGGCCTGGATTACGGAGGTGATGGTAAACCGAATAGGGTGATGAAGCACAGCGGCTCGGTGGGAAGGAACAACCTCCACCCCTAGGGGTACTCGACCGGACATGGTAGCAAGGCAAACCAGTCCCAGATGGGTCCAGTCGGGCGCAGCAGGCTCATAAAGCCTCCTCAGAGGCAAACCAGTCCCGTAGTGTCCGGTCGGGCCTAGATTGGTCCCGCAAAGCTATCGTCATGCTGCAACTGATCAACCACAGTCCCTAGCTTCTAACTCACCATCACTGCCCATCAAGATGCACCGCCGTCGTTGTAGACAGGACAGCCAGCCGCAACCTAGATGGGGCCCGAATGGTCCAGATATGAGGCGGATGGGGCACCCAACCCTCCTCCCGCATTGTTCTGTCGCTTCGCAATTGTGCCCCTACGCCTTTGCGTCACCGGCACCACCACGACGTAAACGCCGGCCGAGAGCAACCCTAGGCTTCCTAGCAGCACCTCCTGCCGATGGGGAGCTCTGCGTCCGCGCCGCCACGAGAGGGGAGAGGCAGGTTCCTGCCGCCGCTAGCTCCCCATGGGCCAGAATAAATTCTCCAGCCATGAGAGGGGAGAGACTAACCCTAGGCTTCCCAGTAGCACCTATTCACAATAAATTCTCTAGCATCGTCTACCATCTCTTCAATAGAAATCTTGCCAGTTCATCTGCGATTCTTAGCACGCGTCGCTCTGGTAGGAGTTGATTCTTCATGCCCTCTAACTATATAAGAAAAGGAGATCTATATGAATATCAGTCTTGATAACAAAAAAGTGATGGTAATAAAATTATGTTGTGAATGTATTGCTTATGTCGACTCTATAATCTTTTTCCTCTGTGGTAAACTAATACATCGTAAACGTATCTATAATTTTTGATGTTCCATGCTTGTTTAGTATCTACTTTTCTATGCTTGGTCTACACTTTGAGGTATTTTTATATGTTTTCTGGGACTAACCTATTAACAATATGCGACAGTGCCATTGCATGTTTTCTGTTGTTTTTCGTTCTAGAAAAGCCAGAAAATGAATATTTTCGGAATTGGACGGGACAATAGCAAAAGTCAATTTTATCGGGGGGAACACGGAGCCAGAAGACGAGACGGAAGAGGGCCTCGATGGGGCCACACACACCCTGCCGTGCTTCCTGGCTTGGCCCGTGCCTGGGGGGTGCAACCGCCTCGGGCACCCCCTCGGCCTACCTCTTCTCCTATAAGAACCCCCCGATACCTAAACCCTAAGGACCCTATCAATCTTCCATAAAAGTGTCTGTAGCCGCTGCCACCACCATCCCTAGATCGGGGGGGTCTAGAGCTCTTCTCGGCACCCTACCAGAGGGGAGAGTTCATCCCGGAGGCCTTCTTCATCACCAAGCCAGCCTCCGGTATGATGCATGAGTAGTTCCACCTTGCACTACGTGTCCATGTAGTAGCTAGATGGTTGTTTGTCCTCCTTTGTGCTACCATGTTTAGATCTTGTGAGATTCGTTCATGATCAAGATCATGTATTTGTAATCATGCATGTTGTGTTTGCGGGGATCCGATGGATATTGAGATTACTATGTCAGATTGGTTAATGATTCTATATTATTGATTCTATGATGTCTGTGTTGTTTGAGATCTTGCATGCTCTACGTTTCTAGTAGCTATCTTGGCCAAGTAGATGCTAGTGACTCCAAGAGGGAGTATTTATGCTCGTTAGTGGGTTCATGCCTCTATTGAATCTGGGGAAGTGACAGAAATCTCTAAGGTTATAGATGTGTTGTTGCTACTAGCGAGAAAACAACAATCGCTTGTTCATGGAACAACTGTATTGTTTACTTTACACACCATGCTTAAAGCAGTTATTCGTTCCTTGAACCTTAATACTGTAGGGGGTTCGGATGATAACCTGAAGGAGGATTACTAGTCATAGATGCAGTTGGATGGCGGTCTATGTATATTGTTGTAATGCCCAATCAAATATCATATGATCATGAATGTCTAGTATTGCATTGTTATGCCTTTCTCTGTCCTGTCAATTGCCCCGCTGTATTTTTTTACCCAGCATGTTATGTTGTTTGTCTTAAGGAAAACACATCTAGTGAACTATGGACCCGGTCCAATCTTTACCATTGATACATCTTCCATTGTTATTGTTTACTTTCTGCAACCACCATTACCTTCCACACCATACAGTTAATCCTTTGTTATCAGTAAACCGGTGAGATTGATAACCTCACTGTTCGTTGGGGCAAAGTCTTGAGTTTGTGTTGTGCAGGTTTCCAAGTTGCTAGCAACACATTTGAGTCGTTTCCTTCCTCCTGCTGGTTCGATAACTTCTGTTTATTACTGAGAGAAAACTTGCTGCTGTGCTCATCATACCTTCCTCTTGGGGTCTCCCAACGAAGCTCTAAAGTGATATGAGCTACACACCATCAAGCTATTTCTGGCGCCATTGCCGGGGAGGCTAAGGACGACTTCACAAGGGGAGTCCTTCACAACCTTTCTCTTTCTCACCATGTTGATCCCCAAGTTCACCCTGAAAGAACTTTTAATATGTAGTGGCTCTATAATTGGGAAAGAAAATATTGAAGAATTATTTAATCATGTTAGCAAACATGAGGATATTGAGGAGAAATGCTTAGCAGAACTTGCTCCTAATTATGAAATTGCTGCAGCTTCTTTAGTTCACATGTTGGAGACTAGGTTTATTAACCTTAAACCCATGATGAAAATAACGTTTCTTAAACTTAAAGAAGAGGAGGATGCTGAAAAGAGAGATTTTACCCTAGAAACTTTGTTAAAATAGTTCAATGATGTTACTAAGGAAGAAAAATGATTTTGATCGTTTTGATATGCTTGGCTAATGTGTAGATGTTATGGGTACACTAGAAAAGTTGGATAAAACCAAACCCAATGGAGAGGAAATTAAAATACCCATACCTTTTAAACTTGTAGGAATGCATGAAGCCCTAGAAAAGAATTTTGATTGGATTGTTCCTGAATACCCATTTGATGAAAGTAGTGAACCTAAGAGAGATGAGAAAGGATCGTCTAAAACTAATTTGGATGAGATACCTTTCCTAGTTGAAGAGATTTCGAGTATTGATCTTAATGCTTCTTCTTTTGAAAATACTTGATTCTTGCTTCTTGTGCCTAACTTAAAGGAGTTAAATAAAAGTACTTCTTGGGAGATTACCCAATAGTTTTCTTGAGTCTTGGAAGTTAGTAATCCTATAATAACCTCTCCTTATCCATTTTATTCGATTTTTGTGCCAAGAATAACCACTAATGAGAGGGAAGTAAGTTTTGAGGAGTTGTTGTCCCGAAATATATTTTTGTGCTCCATTGTAAAAGTTCTTGAAAAATCTCTGTATGTCGGATTAACCTATAATTTTCTGCATAAATCCCCCAGGTTGTTAGCTAACTTTCGTTAGTTCATCAATAGTTCATCCCTTTCGTCCAGGCCATTAGTCCTGGCTGTAGCTATAGAAAACAGAAGGTCTCACTAGTAGAAAACAGGCCTTTCGTCCAAGCCATTAGTCCCGGCTGTGGCTGTAGAAAACAGAAGCCCAGTTTCATCCAATCCCGCCCTTCAAAGTGAAAACTGACCCAAGACTCCTGTTAAATGATGAAGATTCTCCATGGCTACGGCGTAGATGAAAACCACAACACTAGATACGGATGTTGGTGATCTATGTGAGCATATTGTGAATCACATTGTGAGTCAAACATTTTACCCAGATCCACATGCATGCAACATTGGTCATTTTGAAACTTATACATCTTGCTCAATCAAAATGGACGACGACTCCTGGTGCCTAAGCCGCGGGAGGTGAAAAACATAAAGAGACATAACCATCACACGAGCATAGCTCGGGTGAGATCCCTGAAGAATCTTCCATGTATCGTCGACCCTGGTATCCAACGCAGCCATATAGCGACGGATGTGCTCGTCCTCCTCCCTGACACGATGCCGTACCACCTCCTCGGTGGCCGGCTCCCTTTGCACCCTTCCTGGACAAGGCGACCTCCACCAGAGAAGCTCCGAGTCGAAGACGACAACCATATTCTTCACCAAGCTACGCGTCCCAAAAGGTAGCACCATCTAATGCCAGCCGGCGGAGCCCAGTCTCGGATATGCCCAGCGGAGCCTAGTACTCCATCGTTGCCGCCGAGTCGACTACGAGGATGCGGGATGTGCATCCTAAAGTAGGCTGCGAGGAATGTGTGTATGTGTGGGTGGCCATGACGATCGCCCTATAAATAGAGGGAAAGTGCGGGCATGCTGGATCGGGCAGCTTATAAATAGAGGGAAAGGCCTATAAATAGAGGGAAAGGTCTATAAATAGAGGTAAAGGCTTATAAATAGAGGGAAAGGCCTATAAATAGAGGGTTCATCTTTAGTCCCGGTTGGAGAACCCAACCGCGACTGAAGGGATTGTGGCAGGTTGGGCCAGACAGCACTAATAATAGGGGTCAGTGTTGACATTATGTCGTGTGACTTGTACCTTTTCCTAGATGGTGCCGCCAACCGGGACTAAAGGTTAACCTTTAGTCCCGGTTGGAGACACCAACGGGGACAAAGCACGAGTCACCACTAATAATAGGGGTGAGTGTCGACATTATATCGTGATTGTCGACACTATGCCGAGCTACTTGTACTATAAATAGGCATCCTTATGAGTCCAGTCCTCCAGCCAGTTTGAGGCATCCCCAAGATGTTTTTCGAGAGCAGGTACACCACTATGGCCAGTTTTAGGGAGATGCCGCCAGAGCCCAGTCCTCCGTCATCTCGAAGAAACTGTTCATAGAGGCACTCCCTAATATGTGAAATTAGTTAGCTCCCAGGTGTATTGATCTAGTTGGAGAAGTTACAAGATGCAATATGGTGTGCAAGAGCAGGGACATCACTACGATCAACTTGAGGGATATGCCGCTGGAGCCCAGTCCTCCGGCATGTCCCTTAAGTTGGTCATAGAGGCACTCCCTAATATGTGACCACTCACGTTTGGAGATCAGATCTTAATGGTAAGTACGAATCGGGACAACATCTTCATAGTTCGGGAAAGTCGTTCTACGAATCGGGACTAAAGGCCCCCTTTAGTCCCGGTCCAGCCACAAAACGGGACTAACACACTCAAGATGGTTTGCGGATAACACTATGCAGTCCCTGTCCAGCCACAAACCGGGACTAACACTCAATACATTTATTAATATTAAAAAACCGAGGGTACAGAATTGGGACTAAAGACCCCCTTTAGTCATTCTCGTATCTAGCCCTATATTACTCAGCTTCAAGGTCGTCTTCCTCTTCGTCATCGTCGTCATCATCGTGGTCGTTGCTAGGCGCACGTGGCTGGATTCTCAACCCAGCCATGGCATATTGTGGGGGCACCTGCCACTCTGGCCTCGGATTCACGACGCGTGGGGGAGGTGGATCCCGAATGACGACTCCGCTACACCCGCGACCTTCACCACTGGCACCCTTCTTATGGCTCTATGGCGGCTGTGGGTAGCGCAGGCGAGGGTGGTCTCCTCCGGCAATGTAGCGCATCACGCCGATGATAGTCCGGTTTACCCACCACAGGCGGTGGCCGGATTCGTTGTGGTTCACCGGTGGAGGGCCTTCACCCTAGTACCTGGCGAGATCCCTTTCCCGCTGGTTAGCAAAGAAGGAATTCCATACACTCTTCCGGCGTGAGCTCGTGGTAGAAGTGGTTCGTGATAGCCGCCTGGCGTGCGGAACCTTGAGGGAAAGGAGGGACAGGAACCCCTCCAGCGCTCAACATCCATCTGGCGGGCGGCCAGTAGCCCGGCGGGCAAGGGTAGCTAGAGGCGCACAGCGCCTCGGTTTCCTCGAGTGTCAGAATGGCCTAGTAAGCGTTATCCTTTTTTGTGAGAGAGGAAGGTGTGGATGTGTGTATAACCATGGAGCGGTCGGCCTATATATAGATGGAAATGGCGGTAAAACATGGTGGGAAGCAGTGGGATATGGCGGGAAATATCTTTAGTCCCGGTTAGTGGCTACAACCAGGACTAAAAGCTCAGTTTAGAGAAAAGGGCAGGAAATCTTGGCGGGAAGCGATGGGAAATGGCGGGAAATATCTTTAGTCCATGTTAGTGGATACAACCGGGACTAAAGCTTATTCGGAATATGGATTTGGATTACTTATTCAAATTTGAGCACTTTTCATCTTGAAAGTTTAGTGAGATTCAAAAATATGCAAAAGATAATTAATGCATTTATAAATTGATAATGGCAAAATGGTTAATATTGGACTAGTTAAAATAATTATTTTTGTAAAACAGAACATGGATTAGGATTACTTATTCAAATTTAAGCACTTTCCATTTTGAATGTTTAATGAGATTCGAAAATATGCAAAAAAATAATAGTTAATGCATTTTTAAATTGATAATTGAAAAATGGTTAATAATTTGATTATTTAAAATAATTATTTTATAAAAAAGAAAATGGATTTGGATTACTTGTTCAAATTAAAGAACTTTTTATGTTGAAAGTTTTCTCATATTCATAAGTATGCAAAAGATGTATAATTTAAATGTTTCAAATGATATATTCAAAAATTTGAAAAAGGCACCGCGCGCGCTGGTTTTGGCCCAGCGCGCGCAAATTTGTTCCTTTAGTCCCGGCCCAGATAACCATCCGGGACTAAAGCGTCTGGCCCAGCGCGCGTAGATGAAAATCCCCCCTCCTCTAGTCCCGATGCGTGGCACTAGCCGGGACTAGAGACCCCCCCTTTAGTGTCGGTTGGTGCCACGCACCTGGAATAGAGGGAGGTTCTAAAAAGGGGTCTTCTCCCCCTGTGTGTTGCATGCAGCGGTAGATTTGGAGGCCAGACGACGAACAAACGCCGCCAGGTTGCAGGATTTTCGATCCACGAACTGCCATCGCGCCACCGCGCCTCCACCCTCCGTGCCTCCGCCCTCCAGGCCGTCCGCCCGAGCCGGCCGCGCCACTGCCGTGGGCCTGCCTCCCCGCACCTCTCTTGCCCCCACGACAGCGCCCCGTGGCCCGGCACCTCCGGCCAGCTCCGCCATCGGCGCCAACTCCCCCACCACCGGCCACGCCAACAGCCACCGCCCGCTGCGGGCCCCCTCTCGGCCTCCTCATCAATAGGTAGGTCGATTTTTTTTATATTATAGGATTATGATAATTTAGTTTAGTATATATATGATTATGATTAGTACTATAAGATAATTTTAGTATATATAATCTAGGATTATTTTAGTATATGATTATAATTAGTATAGGATTATTTTAGTACATGATTATAATTAGTATAGGATTATTTTAGTATATATATAATCTAGGATTATTTTAGTATAGAATTATGATTAGTTTAGTATATGAGTATGATTAGTTTAGGATTATTTTAGTATATATAATCTAGGATTATTTTATTATATGATTATGATTAGTATAGGATTATTTTAGTATATATAATCTAGGATTATTTGATTATATATATAATCAAGGATTATTTTAGTATATTTTGGAATTATTTTAGTATAGGATTATTTTAGTATATATCACGTAGTATATATATAATAATGTAATATAGTATTTTTATTGTAATATTGTAAGACCCTCTTTGTAACCGGAGTTACGGTTAGGGTTAGGGTGTTGGTGCTCGGTGGTGACCGGAGTTAGGATTAGGGTCGTGGTTCTCGCGAGAAGCCGTAGTCGCCCGCCTCTCCCGCGGACACCATCACCAGCACCGGCCACCTCCACCGCTCCTCCGGGTTTAGGGTTTATTTTTTATTTTCAAATAAATATTGTGTGCATTGTGCAGTAACTATGGATCCACCTAGTCCAATCCGCAGAGACCTAGATTCAGAACACTTTCTCGAGGATATGATTCACGATGCCGATCCATCCGGTGAGTGATATCCCTCGAGGTATATAAACTCATCTGGTGAGGGAGAGGAGATTAACCAACGATAGGAAGAAGCCCATGGACGCGTAACAAAGACTGTCGAGGTATATATATATGATGTCTGATGATCACTAGATGTACCGAGTTGTATATATATTATATAGACGAATGTTTCTTCTCTTAGGCCTCTACATCAAGCAAAAAAACCAAGTGCGGCCCAGCCAAAAGTTGGATGCCCGTACTGTTTTTGAAATTAAAGAGGTCTCATGATAGGGCGAACCATTGGAACCGTAAAAAGCAAAACAAGCATTTGTACAACAATGCAGAGTTGTTGTTAGAGATCGTGTCCCGATCACTGTTCGAGAGTGGAATAAGCCAAAGAGGAGGAATTGAGTGATATGTATATCGATGATAGGTACAAATATCAACTTTTTAATGACCTCATGGCACATTTCAAGCTGCCAGAATGTGAGACTGATGACGAGATGTGGCATCCCGCAAAAACCACCACTAGAAAATCGCGTTGTTTTTTGTGCATTGCATCATCATGACCGCATGCTCATGTCATCATGCCACATTGCATTTGAGCATCGTCATCATCTTGCATTTGCTTGCATAAAACTATTCTCGGAAAAACCTATTTTTTGTTTTCTAAACGCCACGTCTTTGTTCAAACACAAAACCGGGTCTTCGGATTAATTTGTTTTGTTGGTCAACGGTTTGCAAAAAGTCCCGTTTGTAAATAATAAAATATTTAATTATTTTTAGGGGGCAGCCAAACCGGGCCGATCCGACCCAGTTGGCCACCCCCAGTACAAAATCTTGGCTACCCAAACCCTAATCTATTCCCACCCAATCCTAGTCTACCCACCAACCAGTACCCGCCACCTCACCGTCCCTCCACCTCATCACACCCACCGCCACCTCACCAATCCCCTTCTTTTTCCTCCTCTCCCTCTCTCACACAGCCCCCACCTACCCCCTCTCCCTTACACCCCGGTCCCACCCCGCTGCCACCTCATCCTACCACCTCCCTCTCCCCCACTCCCCACCCAGCGCCCAACCACCTCTCTCCCCTGGCCACTCCCTGCCAGCCCGGACCCACTCCCCGGCCCCACCGCCCTCAGCCACCTCTCTCAACTCTGCCACCCAACACACCCACACCTGCCCGAACCGCCCTGCACCACGCACGCCTGTCACCTGTCTCCCGGGCCCCACCCCGCGGGTCCCACCTGCAGCTCCCCACCAACCCCGCGTCGTCCCCCCTTCTTCCTCCTCTGCCCCTCTCTCTCCCCGACGAGCTCGCCCCCGAGTGCCTCCCCTCTCGCCGCCGTTCTCCCTCCTCGGCAGCCGCCGCCGGCGCGCCTCCGCCGCCGGTCGCCCCCCCTCTGCCGGCGCCGCCTCCTCGCCTCTCTGCACCTCTGCTCGCCCCCGACCTCCCCTCGGCCGCCGCCAGGCGCCCACCCTCGCCCACCTCTCCTCGTCGGCTCGCCCCGCCTCCACCAGGAGCCCCGCCGCGGCCCTTCCTCCTCCTCAACCTCTCCCTGAGCCGCGAGCTCCCCGCCGGCCTCGCCCTCCTCTGCGCCCTTCGGCCACCGCGGCCTCCACCCCGCCCCGCCGCTCGTTGTCGAGCCCGCTCCACCGGACCGCCCCCCCGCCTGCAAGCCGAGCCCCGCCGCTGGTCCCCAACTGCACCGCCGACCCTGTGTCGCCCCCCGCCGCCAGGAGCCTCCTCCTCCCTGGTCTCCCCGCCGGCGCCGCCGCGCGGCAACCCTCCGCGAGCGTCCGCCGCCGCCGCCGCCGCGGCACCGCGCTCCCCCTGCCCGCGTCCGGCCTTCCCCCCCGCTCGCGGCCGCGCCCGGACGTGCTCGGCGCCGCGTCAGCCTCAAACCCCTCCCCCGCATTGCCCCCGTCTGCGAGCCCTCCTCGACCGACCTCGCCGCTGCTGTGGTTCCTTCTCCAGCCGCCGGAACCTGGGCTCGGCGTCGCATCGCCATGGCCCGCTTCCTCCTGCACAGCGGGCCGTCCTCGCCTCGTCTTGGCGCCCGTACGTACGCCAGCAGCCCCGTGTGTTCCATGCATGTCGAAGACGTGTTTTCCCATCGGCAAGATCAGCCACCGCATGTACCATGTGACAAGCACGGTCCCGACGACTCGTGTCGCGCTCAAGAACTATCGACGCCACAAGAAGAAACCGCCACGATGACAAGTTCGGCTAAACGACAAGACCAAACACTCGACATACCATGTTCTCCCTCACGGATGCCAAGATCTTCCCCTCGGAACGCCATGACCGACGACATGACCCGATGACCCCGGATGCAACAAGACCTCCTTCTCGGATGCGACGTCGAGAACCCGAACGCCAAGATCGCCGACGCGAATACGCCAAGTTCGTCTTCCCGGACACCGTGCGACAAGATCTACTTCACAGATCTGAAGACCCCGGTACCCGACCCACTCAAGTTCGCCATCGACGACAAGATCGACACCGACCAGGACGAGCCCGATGCGCCCCCGACGCCAACCAAGTCCTCCTTCACGGAACGCCAAGATCTACTCCGTTATCCGAGAACGACCCCGCCGAGACCGAACCCCAGATCCGAACCCTGAGACCGAACCCCCAGAACCCCTCCGAACCCCAAGACCTTCGACCCAGATGTGTGACCCTTATCCGAGAACCCTATTTTTTATAAATTGTCAACTATATAAATTGTTGCATATTAAATTGTTCAAGCATGCATACTTGTCATGTGGTTTGGGGGCCTTATGCCGATTCACCTAATAATTAAATATGGGGCCCATATGCGGGCAAACCTAGTCGTATATTGGTCCCATTTAAAATTGTGTAGCGCACCGGTGATATATTTTGCCATGTTAATACAACATTTAAAATGCGGGGTATCTAAACAACATGAACCCATATATTTACTTGTCGGGACCCCGGTTCCACTTAATATTGCCTAATTGCATCGCACCTTGCCATGTCATACATCATACATGCATCATGCCCGATCTTCTGTCATCGTATTAAATATTGCATCCGGTGTTTATTCTAGTGTTTTGCTTCTTCGCGGATAAGGCCGTTGAGTTGATGCGAGTGTCGACCCGATCTTCGGATGAACCTTCGGCAATGTTTTCAGGCGACCATCTTCCCCTTTCTACCTATCTTACTTTTATAGTATTTATTACCTCCTGTTGATCTATTGCTATCTGTGTTGCGATGCTCTAGTTTCGTACTCGTGATATCCTTTGCAGCCTTATATTGCCTTGGACACATCCTATTACCTGTTGTTTGGTAGATAGTTGGACTTGCGCGTCGTAGCCGCTTGCTCAAGTGCCGTTGCGCGTCGTCCAGTACCACAGTTGTTGGAGTGTGGCCGCATGTTTAATGTTGGAGATGTTCATGGTTTTAATTATCGTTCACTTTAATTACTGTTTAACAACTAAAATTGAAGTAAGTAAGCAGAGGCACAAGTGGGCAATAGATGTTATTTGGTTGTTAACCGTCCACTTGTGTCCCGTAGGACCCCGAGTACTTGATACCTGTTCCTTGAATATTCGCGCTATCCACATCCGGGAGGATTGTGGGACCCCCCTGAGCCAGAGCTTGATTCATTCTTATTTCTTGGGGCCACAAACTAGTTTGAGGTTTTATTTACTATCCTGTACTTATGCCATGCTTTACTGTATTATTTACGATTGTGCGAGGAGCACACTGTACTGTTTAGGTAAGCGCAGTGTTTTCGCGGTATCGACAAGCCCAGTTTTGGGTTCCCAGTCGTTTACAGCCATTGTCGCAAACCTTGAGTCCGTCTCGGAGTCAGCTAGCTTCGTTGCGGGTCTACTCAATGGGGTGGCCCCCTGAAATATTTCTGAATCTTGTGATTGCTTTGTCGTGAAAGCCTCGTTGGGTTTTGATTTGGTTTTTCCGGGGTTGATCGAGTGTGTGTTGCTATTTGTGCACCCCTGCAGGGTAAAACTTTCTGAAAGCCGTGTCCGCGGTTATGGACGACTTGGAGCATAGTATCTCGATCATAGACAACTATAACTAAAGTAGTGCTATAAATTTGACTTTACATTGACTAGTAATCAGCTTCACTATAATGGAATGGCTAAATAAAACTGCCAACAATTGCTTGTTTGGGTTGTCGCTTGCGACCATTGTATCTGACTAGTAAGTATTGCAACTATAACGGAATGGCTAAATAAAAGTACCAACAACTGCTGGGTTTTGTGTTATCTCATGCTAATTGTATTTGACTAGTAAGTGTTGCAACTACAACGGAATGGTTAACTAAAACTGCCCACTGCTTATTTTATCAGGATGACTATCTATACCTGACTAGTAATTGCTGCAACGATAACTGAATAAATAAAACTGCCAACTGTGTGAGTTCCTTGGTTGACTTCCTCGTTTGGTCTCGAGGGGGAAACACAAGGATGGGTTTGTTTGGTGGTAGTATCAGGTTGGTTCCGAATAGGTCTTTCTTACCCCTCTCTGATTGTCGCCAGTTGTATCGAGTCTCTATAGGGAGTTTATTGCATGCTGCCGGTGCCTCTTCAGTCCACCATACCTATGTAGGCGAGGACCGCCGAATTCTAGCCTCGCCGTGTATTGGCCTCAGTACTGACCGCTCTCTTTTTTTTCCTTTGCCCTTTGTCGGCACCCCTTTTGTTTAAACAGGTTTTGAGATCGACGTCGTTAGCAGGGTTACCCTTCCGGCTTGGCCTGGGCAGGTTTATGGATGCCATTGGTTATTCTTCAGGGCTCTTAGCCCCATTTGCATCTTGTCCGTAGTCGGACGCTGTATCGTTTTACAGGTGATTTGGATCTTTGTATTGTATATCTGTATTCTTGACTCTTTGAGTCGCTGCTGTATATATATCTGTTCTGTGGGTCCCATCGAGGACTGTTGTGTAATGTTATTACTTCGTTTTCCACCCGCACGAAAGTGCCTGGTGGGCACCTTTGAATCGTTTCTATGCGAGTTTGGCGGGAATCGCTGAAACTTGCATAGGGTCGATTCTGAGGGTGTTACACGAGACGGCTGAAATGAGAAGGAAACTCAAGTAGTTTGCTCTTAAGAAGATGGCCGAACTATTCAAGAACTGGAAGAGGCTTCCCGCCAAGGTGATGTGGTATGCACCTATAATACCACGGCTGAAACGTTTGTTCAGAAACGAAGAGCATGCCAAATTGTTGCGATGACACAAAGAAGACCGTAAGAAAGACGAGATGTTGAGACACCCCGCTGATGGGTCGCAGTGAAGAGAAATTGAGAGAAACTACCCGGACTTTGCAGGTGACGCGAGAAACATATGGTTTGGTCTAAGTACGGATGGCATGAATCCCTTTGGGGAGCAGAGCTGCAGTAATAGCACATGGCCTATGACTTTGTGTATGTATAACCTTCCTCCTTGGTTGTGCATGAAGCGGAATTTCATTATGATGCCAGTGCTCATCCAAGGCCCGAAGCAACCAGGCAACGACATTGGTGTATACCTAAGTCCATTAGTTGAATAACTTTTACAGCTTTGGCACGGACAAGGTGTACGTGTGTGGGATGAGCACAAACGTGGGGAATTTAACCTACGGGCATTGTTTTTCGTAACCATCAATGATAGTCCTACTCTTAGTAACATTTTAGGACAGACAAACAAGGGATACAATGCATGCACACACTGTTTAGATGATAGTGAAAGTATTTATTTGGATAAGTGCAAGAAGAATGTGTACCTAGGGAATCGTCGTTTTCTTCCGCCCACGCGTTCCCTAAGAAGGAAAGGAAAGCATTTCAATGGTGAAGCAGATCACCGGAGTAAGCCTGCCCGTCGTACTGGTGATGCTGTATTTGATATGGTGAAGGATTTAAAAGTAATCTTTGGAAAGGGTCCTGGCGGACAGTCCGTTCCGAAGGACGCTGGCGGACACGCACCCATGTGGAAGAAGAAATCTATATTTTGGGAGCTACCCTATTAGAAAGTCTTAGAGGTCCGCTCTGCAATTTATGTGATGCACCTGATGAAGAATGTTTGCGTGATACTGCTAGGCTTCTTGGGCGTGTATGGAAAGAATAAAGATACAACAGAAGCACGACAGGACCAACAACGTATGAAAGACCGAGAAGGCAGGCATCCAGAGTTATTTCAAGGTACTGCCAGCTACGCTCTTACCAAGGAAGAGAAGGAAATGTTTTTTGAATGCCTGAGTAGTATCAAGGTTCCTTCTGGCTTCTCGTGGAATAATAAATATGGCAGAGAAAAAATTCCAGAACCTGAAGTCTCATGACTGCCACGTGGTTATGACGCAGTTGCTTCCGGTTGCTTTGATGGGGCTTCTGCCGGAAAATGTTAGAGTACCCATTGTGAAGCTATGTTCGTTCCTCAATGCAATTTCTCAGAAGGTAGTCGATCTAGAAAGTCTACCAGGGTTACATAAATATGTGGTCCAGTGTCTTGTCAGTTTTGAGTTGGTGTTCCCACCATCCTTCTTCAACATAATGACGCACCTTCTAGTTCACCTAGTCAAAGAGATTACCATTCTCGGTCCTGTATTTCTACACAATATGTTCCCCTTTGAGAGATTCAAGGGAGTCTTAAAGAAATATGTCTATAACCGTGCGAGGCCAGAAGGAAGCATCTCCAAGGGATATGGAACAGAGGAGGTCATTGAGTTTTGTGTTGACTTTATTCCTGACCTTAAGCCGATCAGTGTACCTGAATCACGGCATGAAGGGAGACTTAGTGGAAAAGGCACGCTAGGAAAGAAAGCGAAGATATGTATGGACGGACATTCTTTCACTAAAGCACACTATACAATTCTGCAAAGTTCCACCTTGGTGGCTCCATATATCGAGGTCCGCAAGAATATTTTACGCTCGAACTACCCGGGGCAGTCTGATAGGTTGATTAGAGATGAACACATGAAGACTTTTGGCGGTTGGTTGGAGACACATCTCATGATTGACACCACTGTTCGAGATCAGTTGTACTTGTTGGCCAGTTCTCCATCTTCAACTATATTGACTTTCCAAGGGTACGAGATCAATGGGAATATATTTTACACGCACGCCCAAGATAAAAAGAGAACCAACCAAAACAGTGGTGTCCGATTTGATGCAACTGACGAGAATGGGAAAAAGGACACATATTATGGTTACATAGAGGACATATGGGAACTTGACTATGGTCCTAATTTCACGGTCCCATTGTTTCGATGCAAATGGGTCAGGATGACAGGAGGTGGGGTAACGGTAGACCAGCTGTACGGAATGACAACAGTGGATCTCAATAATCTTGCATACGGAGAGGAACCATTCGTCCTTGCCAATGATGTGGCTCAAGTTTTCTATGTGAAGGACATGTCTACTAGACCGAGGAAAAGGAAATATTAGCAAAAGAATATAATATCATATGATGAGCCAAAGCGCCACATAGTTCTTTCAGGAAAAAGAAACATGGTGGGAGTTGAGGACAGGACAGACATGTCAGAAGATTATGACAAATTTCATGAAATTCCGCCATTCAAAATGAAAACTGACCCAAGCATATCGCTAAATAAGGAAGATGCTCCATGGTTACGGACAAGAAGGGAACCAAAGCACTAGATGTGTATGTTAGTGATGTAATGTATTAGACCTTTTGTGAATTAATCCTATTTTTCATTTATTAAAGGAAGATGCTCCATGGTTAATAAAGGAATTTCTGAGATTGCTGTAGCCAGGTACCAAAACTGTAGACTAGGTAACACTTAGACATTTATTAATATTAAAAACAAGGACAAACCGTGACTAGCTAACAGTGAGGACTAAAGCGACCCCCCTTTAGTCATAATCATGCCTAGTCCTATAGTACAAAGCTTCAGGGTCTTCTTCGTCATCGTCATCATCATCATCATCGTCACCTGCCACTCCAGAGATCCTCAGCCCAGCCATGGAATATACCGGGGGAACCTGCCACTCCTACCTTAGATTCACAGCGGGCAGGGGAGGAGTCTCCTGGAAGACGATGCCGCTACCTCCGGGCGGGAGAGGGGCCTTCTTGTGGCTCGTTGGCGGGTTTGTGGGCACCGCAGGCGAGGATGGTCTCCCTCGGCGATGTAGAGCATCACGCCGATGATAGTACGGTTCGCCCACCAAAGACGCCGACCGCCTTCATTGTGGTTCACCGGGGGAGGTCCATCACCCTCGTACCTGGTGAGTTCCCTTTCCTGTCAGTTAGCAAAGAAGGCATTCCAGGTGTGATAGTTGTCGGGATCCCACTGGTGATCCATCCACTGCTCCGGCGTGAGCTCGTGGTAGAAGTGGTTCGTGATGGCCGCCTGTCGGGCGGAGCCTTGAGGCACAGGAGGGACAGGAACCCCTCCAGCGCTCAGCATCCAGCCGGCGGCCGGCCGGTAGCCCGGCGGGCAAGGGTAGTTGGAGGCCCACAACGCCTGGGTCTCCTCGAGGGTCAGAATGGCCCAGTAGGCATTGTCCATAGTTGTGAGACAGGAAGGTGTGGATGTATGGATAGCCATGGCGTGGTCGGCCTATATATAGATGGCGGGAAGCGGTGGGATATGGCGGGAAATCTCTTTAGTCCCGGTAAGTGGCTACAACCGGGACTAAAAGCACCGTTCAGAGGGAAAGGGCGGAAAGCGGTGGTCCAAGAGACCTATCATGTTCGAGGTTTCATGGATTTTTTTTTGAATATTTACTGTAGGGGAGTCCCCCACAGCCCTTTATTTAAAGAAAGAGTCAAAAGTCTTATGTACAAACTAAAAAGTTAAAGAAAAGAAAATGAAAAAAAGGACTATACAAAAGTTACAGTAGAGTATCTATCCAAGATATCAGCTCTTGAATGGTCTTCTTTTTAACTCTATATTTTAAGAGTGAGACATCAGTGATAAACCCAGATTTTCAAGAGGCAAATGAAGGTCTTATTCCTTTGAAAATCTTGTCATTTCTCTGTTTCCAAATATTCTAGCAGGCAAGTATAGCAATCTCAATGAAGCATGGACCCTTGAAATTCTGCTTCGCATGTTTCAATATTTCTGGCCCAGACCCTGACCCCCAGGCTACTTGCAGATATGTCCAAATCCTTATACTAAAATTACACTCGAAAAAGAGATGTGACCAGTCTTCAAGGGTATGACAAGGATAAAGAACACATGCATGATTGTCTGAAACATTCCAATGTCTTCTGAGTAGCATGTCTTTAGTATTAATGCGGTCATGAATTATAAGCCAAGCAAAGAACTTGTGCTTGGAAGTACATTTTCTTTTCCAGATCCATTGGGAGGGGAAGTGATTTGATATGTGTTGAAAGTACATCTTGTATGTGGCACTGACAGAATAATCACCTTTGCTTGAATATATAGTTTTCCATTCATCATGCTTACTTTTATGGAGGGTGACATCAGCTAGTTGCAATTGTAATTGTTGTAACTCAGAATTAGATTCAGCAGAGATTGGCAGGTGAAAAGCTTCTGACATCTGTGTAATTGAAATTGCTTGCCAAACAAAGCAATCTTTATCAAGCACATGTGAGAATAAATGCGGATAAGTTAAATTGAGGGGTTTGCTGTTCCAATTATCCATCCAAAACAATGCTATGTCTCCTGTTCCTACAGAACATTTAGAAATTGAGAGATATTCCTCATGTAAGCTCATAATATGACGCCACCAAAAAGATCCACAGACAGTAACTGTATGAGGAACCCTTTCATGATAGTATGTGCTCCAGACTAGGTTGACCCAAGGCAGATCAACTTTATTATAAAATTTATGAAGGTGCTTCATAAGAAGGCATTTATTTTGAATTTGCAGATCTATGATGCCTAAACCCCCCTTATCTTTTGGTTTGCAAACCATCTCCCAGGAAGCCATAGAATGTGCCTTATCATCATCCTTACTCTTCCTCCATAGACAATGCCTTCTTGCTATGTTTAAGACTTCTATTATTCCTTTTGGAATACTCAAAGAACTTATGTAGTGCAATGGCAATGAAGATAACACAAAATTCACCAAAACAAGTCTATCTCCATAAGATAAGAATGAGGCCCAGGCAGTCAGTCTTCTTTCCACTCTATCAGTCAAAGGTGAGAGATCTTTAATTGTTGGTTTTGTAATCCCCATGGGCAGACCCAGATAAGTGAAAGGCATCTTTGCAGTAAAACAACCAATTTCAAAAGCAAGTGAGGCAGCCTCCTCATGGCTTATATTTATGGGCACCAAATAAGATTTATGAAAATTAACTTTTAATCCAGTGAAAGCTGTATAATCTTCAAGGATGTGTCTCAAAGTATGTAATTGTTTTGGGTCATCTTGCATGATGATAATAGTGTCATCAGCATATTGCACTACAGGGAAATTATTATTGCCTCTATTTGGGATTGGTGGAACCAATCTTCCTTCACTGAATGCCTTGTTTATAAAGCTCCGAATCAAGTCTCCCCCAAGAACATATAACAATGGGGAAAGAGGATCACCTTGCCTAACACCACGCTTACAAATAAAATTTCTTCCAGGAACCCCATTAAGTAGAATAGCTGAGGAGCCAGATGCCAAGATTTCTTTAACCCAACCAATATAAACTTCATCAAAGCCCTTATATTTCAGAATTCTGAGAATTGCTTCATGTTCAATTGTGTCAAATGACTTTTCAAAATCCAATTTTACTACCACAGTCTGTTTCTTCGAGGCATGACATTGATGTAAGTACTCAAAGGTCCAACCCAAACAATCTTGTATTGTTCTGCATTTGATGAAACCATATTGGTTTTCATCAATACACCTTTTTATTTGCTTCTGCAACCTGTTTGCCGCCAATTTTCTTAGAAAATTTAGACAGGTGTTTGTAAGGGAGATAGGTCTGAAATCATTGACAGTCTCAGGAGAATTCTTCTTGGGAACCAAAGTAATGAAGGATCCATTAATACTTGTAAGAGGAGTTAATCCCTTGTGAAAATCATGACATAATTTAATAAAATCATCCTTAATGATATGCCAACACTTTTTAACAAACATCCCATTGAAACCATCAGGCCTAGGAGCTTTATCAGTCTTCATATGTTTAACAACATCTTCAATTTCATTTGTGGTAAACTCCTCAGAAAGACATTCAAGATCATCAACTTTTGAGATAAAGTCAGATAAGTCTGGCCTGTATTCAGTAGGGAAAGAAACCCACAATCTATTTATATAACACTTCCATAAAGCCTCTGCCTTATCTTTATGTTGCACCAGAGTATTTACCTCTTCATCCATAATTTGATTTATAACATTATGCCTGTATCTTTCAGTAGCTTTAGCATGAAAATATTTAGTATTTTCCCCTCCAAATTTGACCCATCTTATTGTACATCTGTTTTTCCAATAAGTAGACTGAGTGTTGAGCAGCTTCTTTAGGTGCAATTTAACAATATTCCTGAAATTAAACTCAGGTATGCTCAAAGTTGTCCTATCCTCGATAGCATCCAAGTCAAAAATGATTTTATTACACTTGTCAATCAGAAGTTTGATGTGCGAAAGTTTTTCCCCCATCGTTTCAAAGCATATATTAAGTTTTTGAACTTTGAAGTAATGATATTTGCAATAGATCCCTGCTTCACTGGTTGTTTCCAAACATTTTCCACTACTTGGAAGAACCTAGGCTGCTCAATCCAAATATTTTCAAATCTTAAATTTTTGCTCTAGGGATTGAAGTGGAAATACTGACCACACAGGGTACATGATCAGAAGTTGACTTTGATAAAGGGTACATGATCAAAATTTCTTCCTTTTAAAGGCAGTTCCAGTAGACAAGGTGGCTAATAATGCTGTTAAAAAGGAAGATGTCATTGAGATCACCCCCATCCTTATTTCTATTATCCAAAGACCTAATGAAATTAAAGTCTCCCAAGAGCAGCCAGTCCTCATGATTTGGGATATTTAAATCATATAACTATTGCAAAAAAAGATCTCTCTGCAGTCCCCTACAAGGTCCATAGACATTTACAAGTGTCCAAGTATCAGAGTGTAGAGGTCCCTACCCAATATGGTAGATCCCTCCTGTGTTTTACAATGCTAGTCCCTGGATCAATAGCTAGCATCCACAGTTAAGATGTAATATCAAGATACAAGGGTCATATTATAACTTTATAACCAGGAATAACATAATTTTATTACATCATACATAGCTCATTTGGCTATTACATTACATTGCAGCGGAATAAATACAGTCATGGGTCCTTCATCTTCATAGTACCACAGGCAGATGTTGGTTGTAGACTTTGTAGTCCTAGTCAATCAAACAATCTTCATCTAACAAAACAATCAACCTGCAACATTACAAGTTACAGCCACATGGGTCAATACATTGGAATTGTATTGGCAAGTTTCACCTTTATGTAAATATGAGTGGATCCTATCAATACATGCATATTTGGCTAAGTAGAGTTTTAAGGCTTTTTGCATAAAGCAACATTTATCCTATCTTTTCAAAATGGTTTTGTCTTTTGTCAAATCTTCTTTCCAAGTTCCTTGAACTCCTTGGTAGAAACACAAGTGTTCGAGTCCTTGTCAAAATTCCCTTGAGCTACTTGGTAACTCCAAGTGCTTCAAGTTTTTATCAAAATCCCATGAGTCCCTTGGTAACCCCAAGTACATCATGCTCTTGAGCACCTTGGTAACCCCAAGTGCAACAAGCTTAACAATTCTCTTTTAATTCCTTGGTACCCCCAAGTGCATCAAGTTTTTATATTAGAAGTTGGAATGTCGAGATCTCCCATGGTTCAAACTTTAGTTGCTCAGTATTGTCCATAACCGGGGACACGGCTAAGTACTTAGATTTTATTAACTTCTGCAGAAGGAGTACACTTTACCCACATGACACAATCCCATCTTGTTGCCACCAGTGGCCTACTGGATTAGTGCTCACCAAGATGGAGTACTGGCAGACTGAGAATGTGACGAAGTCTTTCCAAAAAGGTCCTCCCATACATCATTGCTAGCTTGTCTTCAGCCCCCATGAAGCATTCCAGATCCCCATGTCCGGTAACTAAAGACAATGTATAGGTCTTCCTAATGTAGTTGACTAAGCCAGAGCCATAATAGCATGTGGTTGTACACGAAAGCCACAATTGGAGAAACATGTTCAATCTCTAAGTTTCCTAGGTGGTTTTCAGTTGGAGCACAACACAAAGTGATTGCCATGGACATGGTTCCCTTTTGTTGCCACCTTCTCCAAAAACATAAAGTGTCCACCACCTAGGTGGTTCATTGAGTCCTTGTTTTATTATGTAAAACACAAGTCCTTTTCTCAACCTTTGTAAAATCTTAACATGTATCTCTTTTCAAAACATAGCATGGCTAGGCATGAACAACTTTGATATTTTTACTAAGGAGTGTATAGGGAACCCTATTAGGATTAGCATAGCATAAGTATAAAACTTTTTCATGCATGTTTACAAAATCCACTAAGTGTAATAAAAATAGTGGGACTTAAGATGATAGTGTCACTTGCCTTTTTGTTAGGGAATGAGAGTTACTTCTTGATCTTGCTAGTCTCACACTTCGCTAATTACTACAATCAAACAAGCATAGTATCAAGTAGCATTCCAACATTCAAACAATAATTCACATACACAAGCAATGGTTCCTAGGTCTTGCATAATTATGCAAAGGTTGGTTCTATTGCAAGGATGGTCTCTACTAGGTTTATACACTTTGTAAGATCCACATTGGTCATTTACCAAAATGGCAAGGTCATTGGTTAGAGGTTTTGCCCAAAGTCTATTTTAAAATCCATTCAACATTTTATGTGGTGAAAATTATTCTTTTTAAAGTAAAACTTTATGTTTTTCACCAAGTGAGTTGCCCTTAGCAAGGCTTGGTGTTTTGGGTCAGTAAGTTTGGTCCATAACATTTTCCCAAAGTTTTCTTTGCACAAACTTTTCCATAATAAAATCTAATGAGTTTATTTGGCTAGAAAATGACTAGGTTAACTAATTCAACATAAATTTCACAAAAATCATTTTTAACACTATGGATTGGTTTCTAGGGTCAGTAGGGTCATACAAATCCATTTTGCAAAAGATTTAATACTAAAATCACTTTTAAACAATTTTTATACTCTAATCAAGTACACAAATGTTTCTCCAATTTTAATCAAGCAAATAGATACTATTTTTAAAACTAAGGCCATGGTTGGCTAGGGCTTGTTCTCCTGATTTCATTGATATAAAATTTGCAAAATTTGGACGTGTGGTTTGAAAGTTACAAAGGTTTGAAGTTTGTAATTAAATCAGATTCAAATTTCTTTTAAAACGAGATAGGTGACACGCGGCACGCTCTGGTTGGACGGTACCGGTTCGGGGTGGATCACGCTGTGGGGCGTTGGATTAAGTCAGATTGGGTGGTCCAGCTAACGTACCTCTTCGCGGCTTAAGTGTTCTATCACAGGCGTTGGATAAGGATCCAACGGTGTTCGCGTGCTCGACCATTCGCGAGCGGCGCCGGCGGTGGCTAGCGGCGGCGGCGGTCAGATTGCGGCGGTGCTTGGTGAAACAGAACGTTAGGAGAGAGGGAAGGATGCTCACCGTGATCGCAGAGCTATGGTGAAGCACGTCGTGTGGTCGGTGTGGCTCGGGGCGCACTAGGGTTGCGGCAATTTCTCACCGGAGTTGGAAACGGCGTCGAGCGGCTCTGGTTCTGGTTGAAGTCGACGCTGCAGATCACCCTAAAGCAAATCGAAGGCGCGGTCAGATGCGCGGAATCAAAACAATGCTGCGTGCGTGAATGAGAAGTGAAGGGGCAGTCTGGTTCACCTGGAAAACGTCGTCGGAGAAGTGGACAGACGGTGGTGATGCAGGTCGTCGACGTTGTCGTCGCTGTAGGTCTCGAGAGGGCAAACCGAGGGCATGATTAGTCGCGGAAGATCATGGCGGAGCTGTGAGCGTGATCGAGAGGACTTGGGGTGGTCGGCTCTTACCAGGGATCGTCACCGGAGAAAAAGACAGACGGCGGCGCTTATGTTCTTTGTCGAAGATAACTTCCTGGGACGCCCGCGGATGAATGGTTGGCACAGGGAGATGCGCCAGGGAGTGGGGAAGCTACCAGGGTGCTCGGGGAGGCTCGGGGTGGTGTGGGTTGGTCGGATTTTTGGCGAGGATGGTCGTCGGAAACGAAGCTGTTCGAGGACGAATTGCGACGGCCTGGAGGCGTGCTTCTTCGGGGTGACAGGGGGAAAACCGAGAGGAGGGGTGAGCGTTTTAAGGTGCGTGGTCTCTGGGTGAGTTAAGCCGGTCATCAACGCGGATTAATCGACATCAATGGCGGCAGAGCGACGTTGAGGGAGGAGGAAGAAACGGCTGCGCGGGTGTGGACGATGTACAGAAGAGGTGGGGTCCACCGTCAGTGGGAAAAGAAACGAGAGCGGGGTCCACTTGTAAGCGTCCTCGCGGGTTACTTCTGTGGTGGAAAACGATTCACTCGCTGAGAGGGGAGGTGGGCTAAGTGGGCTGTTTGGGCCGGGGTAGTTGGGTCTGTCCACTTCAATTTTTTTTTATTCTGTATCCTTTTCCTTTTCTATTTTATTTCCTGTTTTGAATTTAATCCAACTATTCAAGCATTCAAATGATTCAAACAATTTCAAACATTTGTAATGGGTTTTTGGTTCTGTTTATCAACATAAGCCAATTATCAATTAAAATAATATTTTTATAACCTTTTATTAATTAAATAAGAGGGTCCTTTATTTATTTAATATGGTTTGATTTATTTAATAAACTCTTCATTTGAATTCCAAACACTTTCATAATCAAATCAGTAGGTTTTATTTGGAAATAAAGAATGCTTGGAACTTGTTTAAAAATAAAAATAACATTTTGTTATATAGGGTCCATTAATAATTAAATGAATATACCTTATTCATTTCAATTCCCATAGGATTTGTTTTATTAGAACATTTATTTTGCAATCTAAAATAAACCAAAACATTTCAGCTAGTTTTATTTGAGAATATAATTTACTTAGAAAACTTATTTGAAATAATTTAATAAGTTTTGATATTTTAATTAGAATGATAAAACCTTTTATTTAAATAAATAGGATATTAAATCTTTATTATTTTGTTTAAACAATCCTTTATTATTTTTAAATAAACCTTTGCTACTTTATTTTAAAATAAAATGTTTTTAATTCCCAAAGTTTGGCCAAGGATTAATTTGGCTTTATAACATAATCTTTATTTATAAACTTCTATTTCATTTGAAAACAAATCTTTTCATTTGATTGTTTTTAAAATAATATTTCTAATTGTTTCCTTTCATGAAATGTTTATCTTTTTAAATCCTTTTAGGATTTTATTTAATTCAAATGGGTTTGAGGTTCTATTTTAATTCAAAAAGTTTCTTCTGGCTCTGAAAATCAAACAAAGTTTTATTTTATTAATTTATTTTCACATTAAAAGATTTGGAAAATCTTGGGATGTGACAAGCTACCACCCTTAAAATAAATCTCGTCCCGAGATTTGGGGAAGCTAGGGTTTCAAGCAAGTTCAAACAACTAGGGTACTACCACCCTTAACAATTTTTCAAACAAAATTACATGTTGGCCTTCTTGGGTCCTGGGAATTTCTCTAGGTTAAACCTTTGTTTTGTTACTATGCTTGACTCATGGGCCAAGATTGAGTTTCTCCATAGGCTTGTTCAATTTGTTCTTCATCCTTTCTGGACAATTGCTTGCATAGTGTCCCGGATTCTTGCAGTTGAAGCAATGAATGTCATTGAGTTCTTTACGTGGCTCTTGAGGGCAAGTTGCTACAAAGTGACCTGGTTCATTACAGTTGTTACACCACACTTGGTCAATTCCTTTATTCCTTATGTTCCCTGGGCATGCACTGGAGTAGTGTCCCATTTCCTTACATTTACGACATTGCACAAGGCTCATGTCTTGCTTGGGCTTCTTGATTTTCCTAGATCCTTTGAATTAGGTTGTCTTGTTAGGAGGTAGAAGTGGTCCTTTTCCTTTGGTAGACTTGGATCCTTCTTGTTTCCTTTGTTCCACCATCGCATAGATAGGGCATAGGCCAGGAGTATGATCACTTCCTTCACAAAGGTAGCAAGTAGCTTGAGAGGTAGGGCATTCACCAACAGGATGGTCTTCATCACAATTTGGGCATTGTCCTTCATGCTCCTTGGAAGTATGATCCTTGTCTCCACAAATAATGCAAGCTGGGGCTCCATCTAAAACAACATTCTTGTCATCCTTCCTATCATACTTTCTTCTAGGAAAATTTTCTTCCATGCTAATCATTTGATTAGTCACCTTAAGCATCAATTGGGATTGTTCCTCCAAAAACTTTTGCAGTGCTGGATCTTCATTACTATTGTTGGCTAGGAACTGAGCTGTCAGTTGGTTCAACTGATGTTGGGTTGCTATGAGCTCTCCCAGGCTGTCAGCTTGGTTGGTGTTGGTGTCATCAATCTTGGAGTTCTTTGGGGTAGTCATCTGTTTGGGGTTGAAGAAAGATTAGAATGGCCAAGATGTCTCTAAGGAAATACTTCTAATCACACACATCACAATTCACACAAACAATGTGCATGCAATCACAACAATCATTTCACTCAAACAAGTTCAAGCACATACTTAGGCAACAAAATATTTTTTGTTACACCACATAAGATGGTTGTTTGACGTAACTAGAAATATGGTGGTCCATCTATATGGTTTACTTGTGATCTTTCCTTCCTTCTTGATTCTTCTTGTATGGGATCATGGTTTCTTTTGAGAAAAGCTCTTGGTCACAATACTTCTAAGTTTGTTGATGGTTTCTTCTTATTTTGCATTCCCTCAGTCTCTAATTCTTAAGTAAGATTTCCTTGTCTCATTTGTGGTCCTTAGTAGTTTCCATGTTGGAAGTCCTTGGTGAACATGCTGAAGATGTTGAAGTCATTAGAGCTGGAGATGTTGAAGTCATTAGAGTTGAAGATGTTGAAGAAGTCCTTTGCACATGGTGCAGTCTTTGGCCATGGGTAGGTTTTCCATCAAGTTGAAGTAGAAGAGATGTAGAGTCAAAACCAAAATGGTTGAGGAAAGAGCTTACAAGATTGTTTGTAAATAAGTTTTGGAACAAATACAACTCCTATTCTTCTAAGGGTTTTTATCCAATCCTAGGGTTTACAAATCCTACAGGCAACACAATGCTCTGATACCATCTGTAGAGGTCCCTACCCAATATGGTAGATCCCTCCTGTGTTTTACAATGCTAGTCCCTGGATCAATAGCTAGCATCCACAGTTAAGATGTAATATCAAGATACAAGGGTCATATTATAACTTTATAACCAGGAATAACATAATTTTATTACATCATACATAGCTCATTTGGCTATTACATTACATTGCAGCGGAATAAATACAGTCATGGGTCCTTCATCTTCATAGTACCACAGGCAGATGTTGGTTGTAGACTTTGTAGTCCTAGTCAATCAAACAATCTTCATCTAACAAAACAATCAACCTGCAACATTACAAGTTACAGCCACATGGGTCAATACATTGGAATTGTATTGGCAAGTTTCACCTTTATGTAAATATGAGTGGATCCTATCAATACATGCATATTTGGCTAAGTAGAGTTTTAAGGCTTTTTGCATAAAGCAACATTTATCCTATCTTTTCAAAATGGTTTTGTCTTTTGTCAAATCTTCTTTCCAAGTTCCTTGAACTCCTTGGTAGAAACACAAGTGTTCGAGTCCTTGTCAAAATTCCCTTGAGCTACTTGGTAACTCCAAGTGCTTCAAGTTTTTATCAAAATCCCATGAGTCCCTTGGTAACCCCAAGTACATCATGCTCTTGAGCACCTTGGTAACCCCAAGTGCAACAAGCTTAACAATTCTCTTTGAATTCCTTGGTACCCCCAAGTGCATCAAGTTTTTATATTAGAAGTTGGAATGTCGAGATCTCCCATGGTTCAAACTTTAGTTGCTCAGTATTGTCCATAACCGGGGACACGGCTAAGTACTTAGATTTTATTAACTTCTGCAGAAGGAGTACACTTTACCCACATGACACAATCCCATCTTGTTGCCACCAGTGGCCTACTGGATTAGTGCTCACCAAGATGGAGTACTGGCAGACTGAGAATGTGACGAAGTCTTTCCAAAAAGGTCCTCCCATACATCATTGCTAGCTTGTCTTCAGCCCCCATGAAGCATTCCAGATCCCCATGTCCGGTAACTAAAGACAATGTATAGGTCTTCCTAATGTAGTTGACTAAGCCAGAGCCATAATAGCATGTGGTTGTACACGAAAGCCACAATTGGAGAAACATGTTCAATCTCTAAGTTTCCTAGGTGGTTTTCAGTTGGAGCACAACACAAAGTGATTGCCATGGACATGGTTCCCTTTTGTTGCCACCTTCTCCAAAAACATAAAGTGTCCACCACCTAGGTGGTTCATTGAGTCCTTGTTTTATTATGTAAAACACAAGTCCTTTTCTCAACCTTTGTAAAATCTTAACATGTATCTCTTTTCAAAACATAGCATGGCTAGGCATGTACAACTTTGATATTTTTACTAAGGAGTGTATAGGGAACCCTATTAGGATTAGCATAGCATAAGTATAAAACTTTTTCATGCATGTTTACAAAATCCACTAAGTGTAATAAAAATAGTGGGACTTAAGATGATAGTGTCACTTGCCTTTTTGTTAGGGAATGAGAGTTACTTCTTGATCTTGCTAGTCTCACACTTTGCTAATTACTACAATCAAACAAGCATAGTATCAAGTAGCATTCCAACATTCAAACAATAATTCACATACACAAGCAATGGTTCCTAGGTCTTGCATAATTATGCAAAGGTTGGTTCTATTGCAAGGATGGTCTCTACTAGGTTTATACACTTTGTAAGATCCACATTGGTCATTTACCAAAATGGCAAGGTCATTGGTTAGAGGTTTTGCCCAAAGTCTATTTTATAATCCATTCAACATTTTATGTGGTGGAAATTATTCTTTTTAAAGTAAAACTTTATGTTTTTCACCAAGTGAGTTGCCCTTAGCAAGGCTTGGTGTTTTGGGTCAGTAAGTTTGGTCCATAACATTTTCCCAAAGTTTTCTTTGCACAAACTTTTCCATAATAAAATCTAATGAGTTTATTTGGCTAGAAAATGACTAGGTTAACTAATTCAACATAAATTTCACAAAAATCATTTTTAACACTATGGATTGGTTTCTAGGGTCAGTAGGGTCATACAAATCCATTTTGCAAAAGATTTAATACTAAAATCACTTTTAAACAATTTTTATACTCTAATCAAGTACACAAATGTTTCTCCAATTTTAATCAAGCAAATAGATACTATTTTTAAAACTAAGGCCATGGTTGGCTAGGGCTTGTTCTCCTGATTTCATTGATATAAAATTTGCAAAATTTGGACGTGTGGTTTGAAAGTTACAAAGGTTTGAAGTTTGTAATTAAATCAGATTCAAATTTCTTTTAAAACGAGATAGGTGACACGCGGCACGCTCTGGTTGGACGGTACCGGTTCGGGGAGGATCACGCTGTGGGGCGTTGGATTAAGTCAGATCGGGTGGTCCAGCTAACGTACCTCTTCGCGGCTTAAGTGTTCTATCACAGGCGTTGGATAAGGATCCAACGGTGTTCGCGTGCTCGACCATTCGCGAGCGGCGCCGGCGGTGGCTAGCGGCGGCGACGGTCAGATTGCGGCGGTGCTTGGTGAAACAGAACGTTAGGAGAGAGGGGAGGATGCTCACCGTGATCGCAGAGCTATGGTGAAGCACGTCGTGTGGTCGGTGTGGCTCGGGGCGCACTAGGGTTGCGGCAATTTCTCACCGGAGTTGGAAACGGCGTCGAGCGGCTCTGGTTCTGGTTGAAGTCGACGCTGCAGATCACCCTAAAGCAAATCGAAGGCGCGGTCAGATGCGCGGAATCAAAACAATGCTGCGTGCGTGAATGAGAAGTGAAGGGGCAGTCTGGTTCACCTGGAAAACGTCGTCGGAGAAGTGGACAGACGGTGGTGATGCAGGTCGTCGACGTTGTCGTCGCTGTAGGTCTCGATTTTTGGGAGGCTCGGGGTGGTGTGGGTTGGTCGGATTTTTGGCGAGGATGGTCGTCGGAAACGAAGCTGTTCGAGAACGAATTGCGACGGCCTGGAGGCGTGCTTCTTCGGGGTGACAGGGGGAAAACCGAGAGGAGGGGTGAGCGTTTTAAGGTGCGTGGTCTCTGGGTGAGTTAAGCCGGTCATCAACGCGGATTAATCGACATCAATGGCGGCAGAGCGACGTTGAGGGAGGAGGAAGAAACGGCTGCGCGGGTGTGGACGATGTACAGAAGAGGTGGGGTCCACCGTCAGTGGGAAAAGAAACGAGAGGGGGGTCCACTTGTAAGCGTCCTCGCGGGTTACTTCTGTGGTGGAAAATGATTCACTCGCTGAGAGGGGAGGTGGGCTAAGTGGGCTGTTTGGGCCGGGGTAGTTGGGTCTGTCCCCTTCCATTTTTTTTTATTCTGTATCCTTTTCCTTTTCTATTTTATTTCCTGTTTTGAATTTAATCCAACTATTCAAGCATTCAAATGATTCAAACAATTTCAAACATTTGTAATGGGTTTTTGGTTCTGTTTATCAACATAAGCCAATTATCAATTAAAATAATATTTTTATAACCTTTTATTAATTAAATAAGAGGGTCCTTTATTTATTTAATATGGTTTGATTTATTTAATAAACTCTTCATTTGAATTCCAAACACTTTCATAATCAAATCAGTAGGTTTTATTTGGAAATAAAGAATGCTTGGAACTTGTTTAAAAATAAAAATAACATTTTGTTATATAGGGTCCATTAATAATTAAATGAATATACCTTATTCATTTCAATTCCCATAGGATTTGTTTTATTAGAACATTTATTTTGCAATCTAAAATAAACCAAAACATTTCAGCTAGTTTTATTTGAGAATATAATTTACTTAGAAAACTTATTTGAAATAATTTAATAAGTTTTGATATTTTAATTAGAATGATAAAACCTTTTATTTAAATAAATAGGATATTAAATCTTTATTATTTTGTTTAAACAATCCTTTATTATTTTTAAATAAACCTTTGCTACTTTATTTTAAAATAAAATGTTTTTAATTCCCAAAGTTTGGCCAAGGATTAATTTGGCTTTATAACATAATCTTTATTTATAAACTTCTATTTCATTTGAAAACAAATCTTTTCATTTGATTGTTTTTAAAATAATATTTCTAATTGTTTCCTTTCATGAAATGTTTATCTTTTTAAATCCTTTTAGGATTTTATTTAATTCAAATGGGTTTGAGGTTCTATTTTAATTCAAAAAGTTTCTTCTGGCTCTAAAAATCAACCAAAGTTTTATTTTATTAATTTATTTTCACATTACAAGATTTGGAAAATCTTGGGATGTGACACAGAGTTATGAGTTGACGCAAACTTGATTTTTATTGTTGAGACAGTTGTTTCCATTAATGATCCAATAAAAACAGAGCTATTCCATAAAACTATTAATCCACCCGAAGCACCAACAGAGGGAGCAAACACAAACTGATCAAACCTTTTTGGGCAGAAAGTTCTAATAAAAGAATGATCAAAATATTCACATTTTGTCTCCTGAAGACAAATCACTGAGCAGTGACTTTCATTGATTTTATTATAAACAACCAATCTTTTATCTTTATCATTTAGACCTCTGACATTCCAACAAAGTACCAGCCAATCATGGTTTAACGTATAAGAATTATCCATGGAAAAACATTTTCAAAAGTCAACCATCTGGCATGCACAACATACCAGAGACAATCAAGGAGCACGAACTTTAAGTAGTAAATATAGACTGCCATATATATTGGTTCCTCAACCAAGCCAAATAACTGTGAGTGCCAAAATACACAAGTATACCACTTGAACAAACACAGTGCAATATTACAGGGAACAAAATTATGCATAACTAAGAACTCAAACACTGGACCATACTGATAAAAGTGACCATCACTCATCATTGGGAACCTTCTTGGACTTGTTGGAAGAAGGACCAGCCATAAGCTTGTCCAGAGAAAGCTCTTCAGAGGGAATCTCCAGTTCTTGACCTGCCCTTTGAAGAACAGGAATTGGGATAAAGAGCTCAGTTGGGTCTTCTATAGGCTTGGCAGATCTGGCTTTCTTTTTTGTCCTTGATGTTTCAGCTGTCGAGCGGGCTTTGAAACTAGCATCCCTATTGGCTGTTCTGGCACTTCTCCTGACTGGAGTAAACATTATCTGAGCATCATCCCTTCCTACAAGAAGAGGCTTGGTTTGTACATGCTTCATAGCCCTTGTAGCACTTCTTGTTACTCTAACTGACTGCCCAATGCATGCATTCTTTTTACCCCTAGTATCACTGAGTGCAGAAGCTAAAAAAACCATGGGGGTCACCTGCTGGTCATTGGTGTTGACAGAATTGAGTCTTGTAGTGGCTGGTCTTGTTTTTATAATTTTCTCGTGGACATTTTTCTCATGATCCCAAATAACAGAGAAACCACAAAGGTTATTGAAAGCAGTATGCCAATCTCTTTTTGCCAACAGAGAAATAAAAGTTTGGTCAACTGACAAGCTAGAAGGAATAACATGTTTATAGTATTGTGGGATCATACACTGCAGTAGCTTATCAATTTGTAGGCTGGGTGGGATCACATGACCATAAGGAGATGGCAGTAGCATGCTCTCCACAGGAACAATTCTAACATGATTAATTATGAACTGATTAGTGGCATCATATTAATATTATTGAAAGACCCCCCTGAATCACCAGATCCATCAGTAACAATGGAGTCATCAACTTGCTCAACTTCTTGTTCCTGCTCTGCAGCAATATTTTGTGCCTGGTGCTGCATCTCATCCTGCATGTTTCCCTGCATATCATGTTGGTCAGGCTGTAAATTCTCTCCTTGGTCATGTTGCCCTTGCTCATGATTCTGGTCCCAACCAATTTCAAGATATTGTGGGCCTACAAAGTTGAGATTATTCATATGCATTTGGCCAGGCAAAGGATGGGGATTACCATCCAAAGGCATTTGGTCCTCATAATTAGGCAAAGCATCAGCAAAATGTGTTGTCAAAATATAACACGCTGCAGTCCATCCTTCCCTCACTCCACCAACTTTAGCATAATTGCCAAAAACAACATCCCTGGGAACTTTGGTAATAGCAGGGTAGGAAGCATAAACTAGAGTTCTTTCAAGTACATTGCGGTCTTGGTGCCAATGCAAAAAAATTGCCAAAAGTTCCAATTGCATTAGCAATGTCATAATCATTCCTATAATCCAGGGGCAAACCAAGAAACATAAGCCACCCAGTACTAAACCCTACCTCAGCCCTGTGATTCTGCCTATCATCATGTGCTAAAAAGCGAACAAAAGTACCATTCTAAAGCTGATATGTAGGATGATCAATCAGAGCCGATCTGGCCGCCTGGTTACGAAGAACAAAAAGACCAACTCCAAACAGACAGGGCTGGACATCATCGACAGGCCGATGTAACTAATGAACAATAAAATCCCTAACCTGCTTCCTCCAGAAATCTTCATGTTGTTGCGGAGGTGGTGGCATGAGCTCAGCAATGCAAATGTGATCATACCGACGTGGCGGCACCACCGAGGGAGTGTAGAAAGTTCGCGGTAAACTTGTAGGCCCCCCATCAACAATTTGATGCCCTTCAGGAATCCACCTTGTCGGATCAAGAAGGAAGTTTGCCATTGCCGCTGGGACAATCTTCAACAGTGGATTTGGGGTAGGGTTTGTTTACGATAACGATGTGTCTGAAGCGATGCTCGAGGGGTGCAAAGGGGATTGAGAAGCCGACGAGTCCGGGTACTATTCAACCTTGTCTGTCTTAGACTCCTTGTCCAAACCGTGGACAGGCAAAGTTTTTTTCTTAGGAATCCAGCACTTAGCAGATTGACTATTAGGATTCAGGCAGTTCTTTTTTATGTGTCCATATCGGAAACAAGCCCTGCATCGTATATCATTGACACATTGAGAAGTGTTATGGTCCATACTTAGACATCTGCCACAATTTAAAATCTTATGAACCGTAGCATCAATCATTTTTTCAAATTCCACATCTTCATCCATAATATCAAGATTACCATCAGAATAAAGTTAAAAAGATTTTGAAGATTCTCCTAGCTCCAAAGAAGTAATGGTTCCAAAATTAATGTTTGACTTGGATCCCTGCAAAGCAGTTGGCAGAATAACACCAATTTTTTTCCGAATTTGAGGACAATCATATCCTGCTTCCAGAAAACAGAGAGCCTCTTCTTTACTAGAAGGGAATTCATACCCTTCACAAGCGTCATATTGTTCAATTGTAGCAAAAGAAAGCTTCTTTTTCACCTGTTGATTACACTGCCCAAATGAAGACCTTCTGATACTGGATACAGTGGGTTTTTCTTTAGATCATTTAAAGACCTATCAGTTCTTCTTTTATTAGGGCTAATCAAAGTCCATTCTTCGTTGCATTCAATTTGCCAGTCATTGAATTCCCTATGCCATAAAGGACCTCCATTGCTCCATAAGTGAAAGAAGCATTTAAAATGTTGGCAGGAGAAGCTACGTAAAGCATAAACCATGAAACCAACAAACCTAGAAGCCATAGAGAACCTGAAAACCCTATCAGAAAGTTGAGTGACTGCAAGTTCCTGACTCAGTCCACCAATACAAGATTCCAAAGCTTGACTGACAGAGTGATCATCCAATTTAAACTTTGAACGGCCAAAAGACACAACCATCAAAAAATGATTAGACTTCCCTAATGGATGAACTGTCGAACCAAACTTGTATTTCACATCATTTTTGAAGCCAGATCCAAAAGAGAAATCCAGATCCAGAGATATATCATCCTCCGGAGCCTGCAAAGGGGCCTCAGTGTTCCCAGACATGGGTCCAGAAATGCAAGATATGATCGAAATAATGTGTTCTGAGATCTTAACTTGAGATCCAATTTTCAACAAACCTCCACGTCCCAAGAATTTCCCTCCTAAAGGGGAGCCCTTTGCATTCATCAGAACAAGCCAATCACGAGGATTCCAGAGATGCAACTCCCCATCATAAGCCTTCAGATGTCCCCGATCAATGTCCTTCCTTGTGGTGTAAGAAACCTTCCATCGCCAAGTTGGGGGAATCATTAGGTGGGGGGAATTGCCGAAAAATCTATAGGAATGTCGAGGGAGATGGGTTGGAGTAGATGATCGGGCTGGAAGCGTGAGATCACCAGAGATTAGGGAGATCACCGGTGAGTGAGGTTTTAGGGTTTAGGCCGTGTCGCAATTGCCAAGATCAAGTGATTTGAGTGGCTAGAGAGAGATCTAGTGAAGTGAAGCTCAAGCATTAATGGAGGTGGCTTTCGGTCCAAGAGACGGATGTTATGTATTGAATCGCGCCATAGTTTGTGATACGGTGCCAATATTGTGCATGCATGTGTATATCGGGATGTAGAACAATGTTGCAGGAGGAAGTTTTCCTTTTCGTCGCTCGGAAAAGCCATTTTCCATTTTCTGAGCGCAAAAAGACGGGTCATTTTGTGAAGCAGCCACCAAAAATCAGTTACACAATGCTACCATCCCATTTTTCTAAAATAGTAGACTACGTTATGTGAACTATATCCCAACCGGGGGATCTCAAACCTTTCTGTCCTTCCCGGGTGAAAAATACAAATGTCTGCCGAATCGGTAGGAAGTGGGTCCGGTTTGAACTACAGGTACATGATCTAACGTCCATGATTTTTTGAAAAAATCATTTTTAGACTCACAATATGTCGTTTTTTCAGAGATCCAATGCAAGTTCTAACATTCTTATCCCCTATCTTCACGCACACCGTTTTGACCTAAGTTCGAAACGGCAAAAAATTCAAAACGGGCATAAAAAATTCAAAAAAGGTCCGAACAATGTAAATCCTTCACGTGGTGTGATATTATGTGACATAGTTGCAAGGAAAAATATCAAACTTGGTATACTGATTATGTCAAAAAACATTCACAAAATGACCTATCATGTTCGAGGTTTCATAGCTTTCGGTCCAAGAGACAGATGTTATGTGTTGAATCGAGGTATAGTTTGTGATACGGTGCCCATATTGTGCATGCATGTGTATATTGGGATGTAGAACAATGTTGCAGGACAAAGTTTTCCTTTTCGTCGCTCGGAAAAGCCATTTTCATTTTTCGAGCGCAAAAAGACGGGTCGTTTTGTGAAGCAGCCACCAAAATACAGTTACAGAATGCTACCATCCCATTTTTATAAAATAGTAGACCATGTTACGTGAACTATATCCCAACCGGGGGATCTTAAACCTTTCTGTCCTTTACGGGTGAAAAAGACAAATGTCTGTCGAATCGGTAGGAAGTGGGTCCGATTTGAACTACAGGTACATGATCTAACGTCCGTGATTTTTTGAAAAAATCATTTTTAGACTCACAATATGTCGTTTTTTCAGCGATCCAATGCAATTTCTAACATTCTCGTCCCCTATCTTCACGCACACCGTTTTGACCAAAGTTCGAATCGACAAAATATTCAAAACGGGCATAAAAATTCAAAAAAGGTCCGACCAATGTAAATCCTTCGCGTGGTGTGATATTATGTGACATAGTTGCAAGGAAAAATATCAAACTTGGTATACTGATTATGTCTCCAAAAAACCTTCACAAAATGACCTATCATGTTCGAGGTTTCATGGCTTTCAGTCCAAGAGACGGATGTTATGTGCTGAATCGCGGCATAGTTTGTGATACGGTGTCCATATTGTGGATGAATGTGTATATTGGGATGTAGAACAATGTTGTAGGACAAAGTTTTCCTTTTCGTCGCTCGGAAAAGCCATTTTCCATTTTACGAGCGCAAAAAGACGGGTCGTTTTGTGAAGCAGCCACCAAAATGCAGTTACAGAATGCTATCATCCCATTTTTCTAAAATAGTAGACCACGTTACATGAACTATATCCCAACCGGGGGATCTCAAACCTTTTTGTCCTTCCCGGGTGAAAAAGACAAATGTCTGCCGAATCCGTAGGAAGTGGGTCCGGTTTGAACTACAAGTACATGATCTAACGTCCGTGATTTTTTGAAAAAATCATTTTTAGACTCACAATATGTCGTTTTTTCAGAGATCCAATGCAATTTCTAACATTCTCATCCCGTATTTTCACGCACACCGTTTTGACCTATGTTCGAAACGACAAAAAATTTAAAACGGGCATAAAAATTCAAAAAAGGTCCAAACAATGTAAATCCTTCGCGTGGTGTGATATTATGTGACATAGTTGCAAGGAAAAATATCAAACTTGGTATACTGATTATGTATCCAAAATACCTTCACAAAATGATCTATCGTGTTCGAGGTTTCATGGCTTTCGGTCCAAGAGACGTATGTTATGTGTTGAATCGCCGCATAGTTTGTGATACGGTGCCCATATTGTGCATGCATGTGTATATTGGGATGTAGAACAATGTTGCCGGAGGAAGTTTTCCTTTTCGTCGCTCGAAAAAGCCATTTTCCATTTTCCGAGCGCAAAAAGATAGGTCGTTTTGTGAAGCAGCCACCAAAATGCAGTTACAGAATGCTACTATCCCATTTTTCTAAAATATTGGACCACGTTACATGAACTATATCTCAACCGGGGGATCTCAAACCTTTCTGTCCTTCCCGGGTGAAAAAGACAAATGTCTGCCGAATCGGTAGAAAGTGGGTCCGGTTTGAACTACAGGTACATGATCTAAAGTCCGTGATTTTGAAAAAATCATTTTTAGACTCACAATATGTCCTTTTTTAGAGATCCAATGCAAGTTCTAACATTCTCATTCCCTATCTTCACGCACACCGTTTTGACCTAAGTTCGAAACGGCAAATAATTCAAAACGTGCATAAAAATTCAAAAAAGGTCTGAACAATGTAAATCCATCATGTGGTGTGATATTATGTGACTTAGTTGTGAGGAAAAATATCAAACTTGGTATACTAATTATGTCTCCAAAAAACCTTCACAAAATGACCTATCATGTTTGAATTTTCATGGCATTTGGTCCAAGAGACGGATGTTATATGTTGAATCGCGGCATTGTTTGTGATACAATGCCTATATTGTGCATGCATGTGTATATTGGGATATAGAACAATGTTGCACGAGAAAGTTTTCCTTTTCGTCGCTTGGAAAAGCCATTTTCCATTTTCCGAGCGCAAAAGACGGGTCGTTTTGTGAAGCAGCCACCAAAATGCAGTTAAAGAATGCTATCATCCCATTTTTCTAAAATAGCAGACCATGTTACGAGAACTATATCCCAACCGGGGGATCTCAAACCTTTCTGTCCTTCCTGGGTGAAAAAGACAAATGTCTGCCGAATCGGCGGGAAGTGGGTCCGGTTTGAACTACAGGTACATGATCTAACGTCCGTGATTTTTTGAAAAAATCATTTTTAGACTCACAATATATCGTTTTTTCAGAGATCCAATGCAAGTTCTAACATTCTCATCCCCTATCTTCACGCGCACCGTTTTGACCTAAGTTCGAAACGGCAAAAAATTCAAAACAGGCATAAAAAATTCAAAAAAGGTCCGAACAATGTAAATCCTTCACGTGGTGTGATATTATGTGACATAGTTGCAAGGAAAAATATCAAACTTGGTATACTGATTATGTCAAAAAACATTCACAAAATGACGGGTCGTTTTGTGAAGCAGCCACCAAAATTCAGTTACAGAATGCTACCATCCCATTTTTATAAAATAGTAGACCATGTTACGTGAACTATATCCCAACCGGGGGATCTTAAACCTTTCTGTCCTTCCCGGGTGAAAAAGACAAATGTCTGTCGAATCGGTAGGAAGTGGGTCCGATTTGAACTACAGGTACATGATCTAACGTCCGTGATTTTTTGAAAAAATCATTTTTAGACTCACAATATGTCGTTTTTTCAGCGATCCAATGCAATTTCTAACATTCTCGTCCCCTATCTTCACGCACACCGTTTTGACCTAAGTTCGAAACGACAAAAAATTCAAAACGGGCATAAAAATTCAAAAAAGGTCCGACCAATGTAAATCCTTCGCGTGGTGTGATATTATGTGACATAGTTGCAACGAAAAATATCAAACTTGGTATACTGATTATGTCTCCAAAAAACCTTCACAAAATGACCTATCATGTTCGAGGTTTCATGGCTTGCAGTCCAAGAGACGGATGTTATGTGTTGAATCGCGGCATGGTTTGTGATACGGTTCCCATATTGTGCATGAATGTGTATATTGGGATGTAGAACAATGTTGTAGGACAAAGTTTTCCTTTTCGTCGCTCGGAAAAGCCATTTTCCATTTTCCGAGCGCAAAAAGACGGGTCGTTTTGTGAAGCAGCCACCAAAATGCAGTTACAGAATGCTATCATCCCATTTTTCTAAAATAGTAGACCACGTTACATGAACTATATCCCAACCGGAGGATCTCAAACCTTTTTGTCCTTCCCGGGTGAAAAAGACAAATGTCTGCCGAATCGGTAGGAAGTGGATCCGGTTTGAACTACAGGTACATGATCTAACGTCCATGATTTTTTGAAAAAATCATTTTTAGACTCACAATATGTAATTTTTTCAGAGATCCAATGCAATTTCTAACATTCTCATCCCCTATCTTCACGCACACCGTTTTGACCTATGTTCGAAACGACAAAAAATTCAAAACGGGCATAAAAATTCAAAAAAGGTCCGAACAATGTAAATCCTTCGCGTGGTGTGATATTATGTGACATAGTTGCAAGGAACAATATCAAACTTGGTATACTGATTATGTATCCAAAATACCTTCACAAAATGATCTATCGTGTTCGAGGTTTCATGGCTTTCGGTCCAAGAGACGGATGTTATGTGTTGAATCGCGTCATAGTTTGTGATACGGTGCCCATATTGTGCATGCATGTGTATATTGGGATATAGAACAATGTTGCACGAGAAAGTTTTCCTTTTCGTCGCTTGGAAAAGCCATTTTCCATTTTCCGAGCGCAAAAGACGGGTCGTTCTGTGAAGCAGCAACCAAAATGTAGTTAAAGAATGCTATCATCCCATTTTTCTAAAATAGCAGACCATGTTACATGAACTATATCCAAACCGGGGGATCTCAAACCTTTCTGTCCTTCCTGGGTGAAAAAGACAAATGTCTGCCGAATCGGCGGGAAGTGGGTCCGGTTTGAACTACAGGTACATGATCTAACGTCCGTGATTTTTTGAAAAAATCATTTTTAGACTCACAATATGTCGTTTTTCAGAGATCCAATACAATTTTAAACATTCTGATCCCCTATCTTCACGCACACCGTTTTGAGCTAAGTTCGAAACGGCAAAAAATTCATAACGGGCATAAAAAATTCAAAAAAGGTCTGAACAATGTAAATCATTCGCGTGGTGTGATATTATGTGACATAGTTGCAAGTAAAAATATCAAACTTGGTATACTGATTATGTCTCCAAAAAACCGTCGCAAAATGACCTATCATGTTCGAGGTTTCATGGCATTCGGTCCAAGAGACGGATGTTATGTGTTGAATCGCGGCATAGTTTGTGATACAGTGCGCCTATTGTGCATGCATGTGTATATTGGGATGTAGAACAATGTTGCAGGAGAAAGTTTTCCATTTCATCGCTCGGAAAAGCCATTTTCCATTTTCCGAGTGGAAAAAGACAGGTCGTTTTGTGAAGAAGCCACAAAAATGCAGTTACAGAATACTACCATCCCATTTTTCTAAAATAGTAGACCACGCTACGTGAACTATATCCCAACCAGGGGATCTCAAACCTTTCTATCCTTCCCGGGTGAAAAAGACAAATGTCTGCCGAATCGGTAGGAAGTGGGTCCGGTTTGAACTACAGATACATGATCTAACGTCCGTGATTTTTTTGAAAAAGTCATTTTTAGAATCAAATTATGTCGTTTTTTCAGAGATCCAATGCAAGTTCTAACATTCCAATCCCCTATCTTCACGCACACCATTCTGACCTAAGTTCGAAACGGCAAAAAATTCAAAAAAGGTTTTGAAAAAGGTTTTAAAGAAGGTTTTTTAAAAAGGTTTTGAAAAAGGTTTTAAAAAAGGTTTTTTAAAAAGGTTTGTAAAAAAGGTTTTTAAAAAGGTTTTTAAAAAAGGTTTTTAATTTTTTTAAAATAAGGTTTTGAAAAAGGTTTTTTGTTTTTAAAAAGGTTTTACACAGGCATATAATAATTAATTTTAAAAAAGGTTTTTAAAAAGCTTTTAAAAAAGGACCTTTAGACCCGGTTTGTAGTACAAACCGGGGCTAAAGGGGTGTGGGGCTGCGCGCGAAATGCGGCGCGCCAAAAACCCTTTAGTCCCGGTTAGTTCTACCAACCGGGGCTAAAGGGGGGTGGGTATAAATACCCACCCCGTGCGCCCCGGTTTGTGCACCGAACCGGAGCGCACAGATCGACCCCGCGCCGCCGTCCCCCTCCTCGCGCCACGCGTTCTCGCCGCCGCGCCCCAACCACCGCGCCGCGCCCGCGCCCCTCCTCGCGCTGCCCCTTCTCGCGCCGCCCCTCCCCCGCGCCGCTCGAGCTCGTGCCGCCCGCGCCCGTGTCGACCGCGCCCCATGTCGTCCCGCTCCGGCGCGCCGCCCCTTACCCAGCAGGCCGCCGACCGCCCGCGCCGTCCTCACCGGAGCCCACCGCGCCGCCCGGACTATCCACCACCACCAGAGCCGCCCCTCCCTGCGGTAAGCTCTAGTTTAGTAGTACGTGTTAATTTTGTTAGTTATTTTGTTAGTGTTAATTAGTTAGTGTATATAATTTTGTTAGTGTATTTTAGGTTTAATTAGTTAGGGTTATTTTAGGGTTAATTAGTTAGTAAGTTTAGTGTAATTTTTTCTTAGATATTTTAGTTAGTGTTTAATATATTTTATTTTGTTAGTGTAATTTAGTTAGTGTAATATAGTTTATTTTAGTTAGTGCATTTTCTTAGTGAGTGAATTTTAGGATTTTAGTTAGTGTTTAATATAGTTTATTTTAGTTAGTGAATTTAGTTAGTGTTTAATATAGTTTATTTTAGTTGATACTATTTATTTTCATCATGTTTAAAGTATATAGGTTTAATATAGTGTTTAGGAATATGCTGATTCCTCATCCTCGTTCACTCGGCGTGACCCCCGGAGCGCTACTAGACAGTGTCACCAGGCATCCACTAGGCTGGGCTCCGCCGGGCTAGCATTGGGACTCCCAGCCGGGGGACGTCGTCTCGTGAGGAATCCGGGTGTCGTCGTCGACCCGGATCTTCTGTTGTGGCGGCCGAGTGGTCCAACTATGATGCAGAGGGAGACGGCCCCCGACGAGGTGGTACAACGTCGTGTCAGGGAGGAGGACGAGCACGTCCGGCGCTACATTCACATTTTAGGAGTCCGGGACGCCAATACCTGGCAGCTTCTTCAGGCACCTTACCCGAGATATTCTCCGATGATAGTTCCTACACTTTGGGTGCACACCTCCCGCGGCTCAGTAGCCATGGCTCGACGTCTTCGCTGAGCTAGCTAGATGTGTAATAGGGTTGTATTGTTGTTTAATTGGTACTTTATTGTTGTACTAGCTAGATTATTCGAGATGTATTGTTGTTTAATTGGTACTTTATCTTTCTTTATCGCATTGTTTAAGCTGGATTACTTTATCTTCCTTTATTTTATCGCATTAAGCAAAATGGTTTTATCTTTCTTCTGTATTAGTTAAGTTATGGACGGTAGAGACAACGAAGAGCTCATCATGTACAACATGATAGATGAGGGTACCGGAGGTTACCATTATGATGGAGCAGACGGTGATGGAGATGATGATGATGGCTCCCAATACCTCAACTTGGATGAAGCCGACGGAAGAGATGACTATGACGAATTCTTTGGTGGAGACGACGGTGGAGACACCACCATAGCAAAGACCGGCGAGGTATATAAAGCCTCTGCTGATCACGAGCTAGTAGATGCATTAGTTGATTCATATATATATATATATATATGTACTAACGACTGTTTCTTCTCTTAGACCTCCGCATCGGGCGAATCTTCTACAAGGATACGAGGCCCGACCAAAAAGTTGGCCGATGGTATGCGTTTCACCATTGATCTAGTGTCTGAGTTCGGTGTACCTTTGGAGCCGAAAGAGGCCGCAAGTGTATTTGTATACCAATGCGGAGCAATAGTCAGGGACGCCATACTGATCACTACTCAGAAGTGGAATAAGCCAGGAAAGAAAAGTGATCGAGTTGGAGAAACTTTTGTCGATGACAGAGCCAAAGACGGTCTTTGGAATTCACTCATGGCACACTTCTCTCTGCCTGAATTGGACACTCCTGAACTCACTAAGGCATTGTGGTTGCAAGTCAGAAAGTGGGCCCTTAAGAAGATGGGCGGACAGTTCAAGGACTGGAAGAAAAGATTATACAACAACTTTGCCAAGAAGGGGCTGACTCCGCCATTCACTGGCCCGCTGGAGAAGCAGCGGGATAACTGGACCCCATTTGTGAAATACAAGGAATAAAAAGTAGCTACGGCCAAGTCAGAAAAGAATAAGATAAATGCGGCCAAAAAGAAATATCACCATACTATGGGGACAGGTGGCTACATGACGGCCGCGCCGAAGTGGGAAAAAACCGAGGAAGAAATGTGTAAAAAAGGGGTCACGCCAGCTACAAATAAGTGGCCCGTGAGGTCAAAAAATTGGCTCCTTGGGAATGGGGGGTCGTATGACAATGAAACCGGGGAGATTATTGTTACAAAGGAGGCCATTATTAAACCCACAAATGAACTTGTTAAAGTGATACAACTGAGAAAATATGGAAAGTTCATTCCCGACAGAGAGAACGATGAGCTGACATATGCCCTCGGGAATCCTGAAAAAGTCGGACGAACACGAGGCTTTGGCCCATCTGTTCCATGGAAGACAGGGTTTCCCGCTGACATGGACACTTATAGAAGACGATCCTAAAAAACGAACCGGCAGAAGGCGGAGCAGGCAGCGCGGTTGGAGGCGGTTGAAAAAAGGAACGAGGAATTTCAAGCCATGTTCAAGCTGCAGCAGGAGCAGATTAATGAACTTAGAGTACTGGCCCGACAGCAAGATCCTGCGTTAGACAGTCCGGTGGGCCCATCTCAGCGGAGAAGCAGCGTGGCTTCCACGGAGGTACAAGCTAATAATCCAATGCTGATGGACAATAATGCACCGGTGATAGATGATACAGCCGGTGCAACGATGGTTCGCTACCCCGTGGATGAAGTTGAGGCAAGGATAGCTTGTGAGCTACATGTCACAGTGAAGAACATTTCTATGAAGGTGGCGCTCGGCTTTGCTTTACCTTGTCCACTGGAAGAGACCTACCATGGAAGTTAGATTCCAGCTGGCTATGCTCGTGTCGGTGTGGATGAAGTTGAACTGACATGTCGATCACTTGAGCTTGACATCCCTGCAGGCGAAGGGGAGAAAACACTTGGAGAAGTGGAGGGTGGGATCATTCTTTGGAAAAACAACACATCGTGTTTCCAGGCTGGGCGCCAAGGAAATCTTCTCCTCCGAGAAGCAATCCATCACCTCCAAGGCCACCATCACCTCCGAGTCCACCGTCTCCACCAAGAAACAATAGTCCACCCCTTCCTGAGTGGGATCGCAGCGCGGCTGCATCTCCATCTCCGGCGCCTCCGCCTCCGCCCACTGAATCATAGGGAAGAAAGCGGAAGAATAACACCGCTACGTCGAGGGAGACCCGACGCCGAAAACGACAAGATCCCCTCCCTAGAGTACCGCCGTCTCCTCCCAAGTTAGCTTATCACCGGACTGATGAGGAAAGCGCGGTGATCTCCCGGGCCGAAGTGAAGGCCCATTTTGCACCAAAACAACCCGAGCCACAGGTGCTAGTTGATCCAAAAGTCAAGAAGCACTTCAAGGCATTCCTTGAGCAACCACTCCAACATGTGTTAAATAGGAAAGATGACTATACACACTGTCTTACGAAGACACTAAAAGAGAAGTCATCAAGCAGTACTACAAGTGGGAGAAAATCAAAAGAAGTTGCCCAGCTCGGCAAACAGGCAAAACAATCCATTGCCCCGCTCAAGGTGTTACCCTAGCCCACACAAGGTGGAATAGATATGGAATTAACTATTAAATTACCCAAGGAGTGTAACGTGCCGGTCGAAGCACTTCTAGCCGGCGGAGATAATGTCGCCAAGGGACCAATAGCATGAAAATTTGTCTACGGGGAGCCTCTGGTCAGTGATGATGTATTTGATGATCTGCCAACACATATGCGACTGTTGCATATCTGGTACTTGAAAGTCACAAAGGAAGGGAGACAATTTCTCCTATGTAAAGTTGGAGAGGAGTACTTCCGTCCAGACGAGATCTCCATTGAAGTTTGTGAACTATTTCAGTTATTCAACCTAGACGCCCTCGAGAAGTCCCTCCTCAGCATATATTGTCTGTAAGTAATTAAGTCACTAACTCAGCTCGTTCAATTCATTTCATGTCGTCATCCTCACTATAGCTCCTTCTGTATGCTATTATATATGCAGAATGAAGATTCAAGAATGTAGAAGAAAGTAAATCTACAGCATTGGGTTCGTTGACCCAAACAGAGTTAATGGACATACGCTAATAAATAACCTCGAGGAAACGGAGGATAAATTGCTAATGTTTTTAATGGAGCAACATTACAAGACACAAATACTATTTCCTTACAACTATGGGTAAGCGTCTTACTGTCTTGTACACATTCAATTTTTGTTTACTCGATGTTAAGTGGATATAAACGTGCGTAGATTCCACTGGATTCTTCTAAACATTGACGTTGACCGTGCAAAAGTTGAAATCTCGGACTCGTTAAAGAAGCCGATGGAAGACTACCGCAGCATAATTTATTGCCTCCAAAAGTAATTTCAATCAGTATATATGTCTCTTTCGTTCATTCTATGAGATGTAAACTAATTAATAACTCATTCATTTCTTTTTTGCCGGACAGGGTTTGGAAAAGTTTCACGAAGGAGGTTGAGGGTGAATGGCACGAGGATCTCACTTTTCTTACGGTCCCGGTAAGTAGTACGAGAGCTAGCGTACTAATTTATGTGGATATTATAATTATCATTCTTACAATTATCATGCTTGATTATTATCTGATTGAATTATATTCTGGATCGAAAAGTGTGCGACGTAGCCACAGGGGACTAATTTATGTGGATATTACCTATGCGAGTTCATTCGTGGGTGTATGGAACAGGGCACAGACTTTCTTCAAGTACGTAAACAATATATTCGCAATTTATTTTATACCATAGTTTTTGTTGAGTTCCATTCATAATGATATACTTCTTTATATATAGTTGGATGCGATGCGGGATAAGCTCCTACCACATGAACGCCTACTAGCAATTCAAGAGGAGTTGTCGGGATTTTTTCTCAGGGACGTCATAAACTCAAAAGGAGAGTACAACGTAGATAGACCTTCGTGTAATCGTGGATAGACACAAGGACAGTATTTGTTGTAATGATGGTCTTGGTGTAAATCAATTAGACGAGCTCTAGTCTCGGTTGTGTATATATTTATATGTATTTATGTTATCGTGAGTAAAATTATATTACATATGCATCAATGTATAGAGCATGTAGTAGCGTAGAATAATATGTATATGAAAACACAAAATGAAAAATAATCAAACACAAAAAAGAAAACCCTAAAATCCTAAAACCCCACCTCCTGCCGCTGCAGCAGTTTGGTGCAAAACGCTGCCGCGGCAGAAAAACTTTAGTCCCGGTTCGTGTTACGAATCAAGACTAAATATCCTCCAGCCCAGCACGCGCAGCGGGGCCACGTGGAGACAATTTAGTCCCGGTTTGTAACAGAACCAGGACTAAAGGCCTAATCTTTAGTCCCGATACGTTAGTCCCGGATTGCAATCCGGGACTAAAGCCTCTTACAAATTGGGACTAGTGTCCTGTTTTCTAGTGGAAGTGTGACTCTTGTCTCTGTGAGGCCATGATTAGATCCCGAAGGGCACATGCATAGAAAATACGTTCATACAAAGAATTAGATTTAATCTGAAAAAAAAAATTGATTACATCATAATTAACAAGGCAAATAGTAAGATGTCAAATCGACTAGTCACCAGGTTTTGTCGTTGGTGTAGAGAACCAATCTTTGCACATGCAAGAGAAATCGCTTGCATATCTGCATACGCAGACGCGGCTTCAAGATGATATGTCCCGGCCATCCGTGTGCGTGCTTGCCACACTACTGGAAATAACTAAGGCGCCGACGGCCGGCCGGCTACGCCAACGGCTAAATGTCGGGGCCGTCGGCGTAGCTGTTGTCCTGGCCAGCTGACTAGCCTGGTCATCGGCGTAGGGACGGCCGTCGGCATAGATAACAGTGTCGAGGGTAGCCGTCGGCGTAGCGTGGCCCTCGGCATAGTAGAGAGGGTTGTTCCAACGATGGCCCTCGGCGTAGGTACAGCCCTCGGCGTAGCTCCAGTTTAGACACAATGGAAACGGCGTTAGGCAGACAGGCTGTACCAACGGCCTAGGCCTTTGAAAATTTTGTTTGGTCTGTGCCGACGGCTAGGCCGTCGACGTAGGCCTCCAGATTTTTTCCTTTTATCTTATTATTTTTTGAAAAATCATAACTAAATAATTCTAATTCAGAAAAATACAAATAATATATCAAATTTTGCAGAAAAATAAGATCTATTTATCTACACTCAAATATTACACATTAATAACAAAATTAAGTGAAACATAAAACATTATATATAGTTTAAAACGAGCATCATAAATTCAAAAATGATCCAAACAACGTGAAACCTTCGCGTGGTGTCATATTATGTGACATAGTTAGAAAGAAAAATATCAAACTTGGTATATTGATTATGTCTCAAAAAAACCTTCACAAAATGACCTATCTCGTTCGAGGTTTCTAGGCTTTCGGATCAAATGACAAATGTTATGGCTAGAATGAGGCATAGTTTATGATAATGTGTCCATATTGTGCATAAGTGTGCATCATGGGATGGCGAACAATGTTTTAGGAGGAAGTTTTCCTTTTCGTCGCACCATAAAACCGTTTTATATTTACCGAGTGCAAAAAACGGACGGTTTTGTGAAGCAACCACCAAATGGCTAATTCAAAATACTACCGTCACATTTTTCAAAAATACTAGACCACCTTACATGGATAATGTCATAACAGGGGCATCTCAAACATTTCCGTCTATCCTTGATGAAAAAGACAAATTCCTGCCGAATCGGTAGGAAGTGGGTCAGATATGAACAACAGGTACATGATCGGATTCTCATGATTTTTTACAAAAATCATTTTTATGTTCAAAATATGTTGTTTCATCATAGATCCACTTCAATTTTAGCGAGTCTCAGCCCCGAGCTAAGAATCTTTATGCCCGACCTTCGACAAAGTTTAACGATAGTTTAAAACAGGCATCATAAATTCAAAAACGATCCAAACAACGTGAAGGTTTCACGTGGTGTCATATTATGTGACATAGTTAGAAGTAAAAATATCAAACTTGCTATATTGATTATGTCTCAAAAAAATTTCACAAAATGACCTATCTCGTTCGAGGTTTCTAGCCTTTCGGGTCAAATGACCAATGTTATGGCTAGAATGAAGGCATAGTTTGTGATAATATGTACATATTGTGCATAAGTGTGCATCATGATATGGCGAACAATGTTTCAGGAGGAAGTTTTCCTTTTTGTCGCACCAAAAAACAGTTTTCCATTTACCGAGTGCAAAAAACGGACGGTTTTGTGAAGAAACCACGAAATGGCTAATTAAAAATACTACCGTCACATTTTTCAAAAATACTAGACCACCTTGCATGGATAATTTCATAACACGGGGATCTTAAACATTTCCATTTATCCCTGGTGAAAAAGACAAATTCCTGCCGAATCAGTAGGAAGTAGGTCAGATATGAACTACATGTACATGATCGAATGCTCATGATTTTTTTACAAAAATCATTTTTAGGTTCAAAATATGTTGTTTCATCATAGATCCACTTCAAGTTTAGCGAGTCTCAGCCCCGAGCTAAGAATCTTCATGCCCGCCCTTCGACAGAGTTTAACGATAGTTTAAAACGGGCATCATAAATTCAAAAACGATCCAAACAACGTGAAAGCTTCGCGTGGTGTCATATTATGTGACATAGTTAGAAGGAAAAATATCAAACTTTGTATATTGATTATGTCTCAAAAAAATCTTCACAAAATGACGTATCTCGTTCGAGGTTTCTAGGCTTTCGGGTCAAATGACCAATGTTATGGCTAGAATGAAGGCATAGTTTGTGATATTGTGTCCATATTGTGCATAAGTGTGCATCATGGGATGGCGAACAATGTTTTATGAGGAAGTTTTCCTTTTCGTCGCACCAAAAAACCGTTTTCCATTTACCGAGTGCAAAAAACAGACGGTTTTGTGAAGCAACCACTAAATGGCTAATTCAAAATACTACCGTCACATTTTTCAAAAATACTAGACCACCTTACATGGATAATTTCATAACACGGGGATATCAAACATTTCCGCAAATCCCTGGTGAAAAAGACAAATTCCTGCCGAATCGGTAGGAAGTAGGTCAGATATGAACTACATGTACATGATCGGATGCTCATGATATTTTACAAAAATCATTTTTAGGTTCAATATATGTTGTTTCATCATAGATCCACTTCAAGTTTAGCGAGTCTCAGCCCCATGCGAATAATCTTCATGCCCGCCCTTCGACAGAGTTTAACGATAGTTTAAAATGGGCATCATAAATTCAAAAACGATCCAAACAACGTGAAACCTTCGCATATTGTCATATTATGTGACATAATTAGAAGTAAAAATATCAAACTTGGTATATTGATTATGTCTCAGAAAATCTTTACAAAATGACCTATCTCGTTCGAGGTTTCTAGGCTTTCGGGTCAAATGACCAATGTTATGGCTAGAATAAAGGCATAGTTTGTGATAATATGTAAATATTGTGCATAAGTGTGCATCATGGGATGGCGAACAATGTTTCAGGAGGAAGTTTTCCTTTTCGTCGCACCAAAAAAACGTTTTCCTTTTACCGAGTGCAAAAAACGGACGGTTTTGTGAAGCAACCACCAAATGGCTAATTCAAAATAGTACCGTCACATTTTTCAAAAATACTAGACCACCTTACATGGATAATATCATAACAGGGGCATCTCAAACATTTCCGTCTATCCTTGATGAAAAAGACAAATTCCTGCCGAATCGGTAGGAAGTGGGTCAGATATGAACTACAGGTACATGATCGGATTCTCATGATTTTTTACAAAAATCATTTTTATGTTCAAAATATGTTGTTTCATCATAGATCCACTTCAAGTTTAGCGAGTCTCAGCCCCGAGCTAAGAATCTTTATGCCCGACCTTCGACAAAGTTTAACGATAGTTTAAAACACGCATCATAAATTCAAAAACGATCCAAACAACGTGAAGGTTTCACGTGGTGTCATATTATGTGACATAGTTAGAAGTAAAAATATCAAACTTGCTATATTGATTATGTCTCAAAAAAATTTCACAAAATGACCTATCTCGTTCGAGGTTTCTAGCCTTTCGGGTCAAATGACCAATGTTATGGCTAGAATGAAGGCATAGTTTGTGATAATATGTACATATTGTGCATAAGTGTGCATCATGATATGGCGAACAATGTTTCAGGAGGAAGTTTTCCTTTTTGTCGCACCAAAAAACAGTTTTCCATTTACCGAGTGCAAAAAACGGACGGTTTTGTGAAGAAACCACGAAATGGCTAATTAAAAATACTACCGTCACATTTTTCAAAAATACTAGACCACCTTGCATGGATAATTTCATAACACGGGGATCTTAAACATTTCCATTTATCCCTGGTGAAAAAGACAAATTCCTGCCGAATCAGTAGGAAGTAGGTCAGATATGAACTACATGTACATAATCAAATGCTCATGATTTTTTTACAAAAATCATTTTTAGGTTCAAAATATGTTGTTTCATCATAGATCCACTTCAAGTTTAGCGAGTCTCAACCCCGAGCTAAGAATCTTCATGCCCGCCCTTCGACAGAGTTTAACGATAGTTTAAAACGGGCATCATAAATACAAAAACGATCCAAACAACGTGAAAGCTTCGCGTGGTGTCATATTATGTGACATAGTTAGAAGGAAAAATATCAAACATTGTATATTGATTATGTCTCAAAAAAATCTTCACAAAATGACGTATCTCGTTCGAGGTTTCTAGGCTTTCGGGTCAAATGACCAATGTTATGGCTAGAATGAAGGCATAGTTTGTGATATTGTGTCCATATTGTGCATAAGTGTGCATCATGGGATGGCGAACAATGTTTTATGAGGAAGTTTTCCTTTTCGTCGCACCAAAAAACCGTTTTCCATTTACCGAGTGCAAAAAACAGACGGTTTTGTGAAGCAACCACTAAATGGCTAATTCAAAATACTACCGTCACATTTTTCAAAAATACTAGACCACCTTACATGGATAATTTCATAACACGGGGATATCAAACATTTCCGTCTATCCCTGGTGAAAAAGACAAATTCTTGCCGAATCGGTAGGAAGTAGGTCAGATATGAACTACATGTACATGATCGGATGCTCATGATATTTTACAAAAATCATTTTTAGGTTCAATATATGTTGTTTCATCATAGATCCACTTCAAGTTTAGCGAGTCTCAGCCCCATGCGAATAATCTTCATGCCCGCCCTTCGACAGAGTTTAACGATAGTTTAAAATGGGCATCATAAATTCAAAAACGATCCAAACAACGTGAAACCTTCGCATATTGTCATATTATGTGACATAATTAGAAGTAAAAATATCAAACTTGGTATATTGATTATGTCTCAGAAAATCTTTACAAAATGACCTATCTCGTTCGAGGTTTCTAGGCTTTCGGGTCAAATGACCAATGTTATGGCTAGAATAAAGGCATAGTTTGTGATAATATGTAAATATTGTGCATAAGTGTGCATCATGGGATGGCGAACAATGTTTCAGGAGGAAGTTTTCCTTTTCGTCGCACCAAAAAACGTTTTCCTTTTACCGAGTGCAAAAAACGGACGGTTTTGTGAAGCAACCACCAAATGGCTAATTCAAAATAGTACCGTCACATTTTTCAAAAATACTAGACCACCTTACATGGATAATGTCATAACAGGGGCATCTCAAACATTTCCGTCTATCCCTGATGAAAAAGACAAATTCCTGCCGAATCGGTAGGAAGTGGGTCAGATATGAACTACATGTACATGATCGGATTCTCATGATTTTTTACAAAAATCATTTTTATGTTCAAAATATGTTGTTTCATCATAGATCCACTTCAAGTTTAGCGAGTCTCAGCACCGAGCTAAGAATCTTTATGCCCGCCCTTCGACAAAGTTTAAAGATAGTTTAAAACACGCATCATAAATTCAAAAACGATCCAAACAACGTGAAGGTTTCACATGGTGTCATATTATGTGACATAGTTAGAATTAAAAATATCAAACTTTCTATATTGATTATGTCTCAAATTTTTTTCACAAAATGACCTATCTCGTTCGAGGTTTCTAGCCTTTCGGGTCAAATGACCAATGTTATGGCTAGAATGAAGGCATAGTTTGTGATAATATGTACATATTGTGCATAAGTGTGCATCATGATATGGCGAACAATGTTTCAGGAGGAAGTTTTCCTTTTCGTCGCACCAAAAAACAGTTTTCCATTTACTGAGTGCAAAAAACGGACGGTTTTGTGAAGAAACCACCAAATGGCTAATTAAAAATACTACCGTCACATTTTTCAAAAATACTAGACCACCTTGCATGGATAATTTCATAACACGGGGATCTTAAACATTTCCATTTATCCCTCGTGAAAAAGACAAATTCCTGCCGAATCGGTAGGAAGTAGGTCAGATATGAACTACATGTACATGATCGAATGCTCATGATTTTTTTACAAAAATCATTTTTAGGTTCAAAATATGTTGTTTCATCATAGATCCACTTCAAGTTTAGCGAGGCTCAGCCCCGAGCGAAGAATCTTCATGCCCGCCCTTCGATAAAGTTTAACGATAGTTTAAAACGGGCATCATAAATTCGAAAATGATCCAAACAAAGTGAAAGATTCGCGTGGTGTCATATTATGTGACATAGTTAGAAGGAAAAATATCAAACTTGGTATATTGATTATTCCTCAAAAAAATCTTCACAAAATGACTTATCTCGTTCGAGGTTTCTAGGCTTTCGGGTCAAATGACCAATGTTATGGCTAGAATGAAGGCATAGTTTGTGATATTGTGTCCATATTGTGCATAAGTGTGCATCATGGGATGGCGAACAATGTTTTATGAGGAAGTTTTCCTTTTCGTCGCACCAAAAAACCGTTTTCCATTTACCGAGTGCAAAAAACAGACGGTTTTGTGAAGCAACCACTAAATGGCTAATTCAAAATACTACCGTCACATTTTTCAAAAATACTAGACCACCTTACATGGATAATTTCATAACACGGGGATATCAAACATTTCCGTCTATCCCTGGTGAAAAAGACAAATTCCTGCCGAATCGGTAGGAAGTAGGTCAGATATGAACTACATGTACATGATCGGATGCTCATGATATTTTACAAAAATCATTTTTAGGTTCAATATATGTTGTTTCATCATAGATCCACTTCAAGTTTAGCGAGTCTCAGCCCCAAGCGAATAATCTTCATGCCCGCCCTTCGACAGAGTTTAACGATAGTTTAAAATTGGCATCATATATTCAAAAACGATCCAAACAACGTGAAACCTTCGCATATTGTCGACGTAATTAGAAGTAAAAATATCAAACTTGGTATATTGATTATGTCTCAGAAAATCATTACAAAATGACCTATCTCGTTCGAGGTTTCTAGGCTTTCGGGTCAAATGACCAATGTTATGGCTAGAATAAAGGCATAGTTTGTGATAATATGTAAATATTGTGCATAAGTGTGCATCATGGGATGGCGAACAATGTTTCAGGAGGAAGTTTTCCTTTTTGTCGCACCAAAAAAACGTTTTCCTTTTACCGAGTGCAAAAAACGGACGGTTTGTGAAGCAACCACCAAATGGCTAATTCAAAATAGTACCGTCACATTTTTCAAAAATACTAGACCACCTTACATGGATAATGTCATAACAGGGGCATCTCAAACATTTCCGTCTATCCCTGATGAAAAAGACAAATTCCTGCCGAATCGGTAGGAAGTGGGTCAGATATGAACTACAGGTACATGATCGGATTCTCATGATTTTTTACAAAAATCATTTTTATGTTCAAAATATGTTGTTTCATCATAGATCCACTTCAAGTTTAGCGCGTCTCAGCCCCGAGCTAAGAATCTTTATGCCCGCCCTTCGACAAAGTTTAACGATAGTTTAAAGCACGCATCATAAATTCAAAAACGATCCAAACAACGTGAAGGTTTCACGTGGTGTCATATTATGTGACATAGTTAGAATTAAAAATATCAAACTTGCTATATTGATTATGTCTCAAAATTTTTTCACAAAATGACCTATCTCGTTCGAGGTTTCTAGCCTTTCGGGTCAAATGACCAATGTTATGGCTAGAATGAAGGCATAGTTTATGATAATATGTACATATTGTGCATAAGTGTGCATCATGATATGGCGAACAATGTTTCAGGAGGAAGTTTTCCTTTTCGTCGCACCAAAAAACAGTTTTCCATTTACCGAGTGCAAAAAACGGGCGGTTTTGTGAAGAAACCACCAAATGGCTAATTAAAAATACTACCGTCACATTTTTCAAAAATACTAGACCACCTTGCATGGATAATTTCATAACACGGGGATCTTAAACATTTCCATTTATCCCTCGTGAAAAAGACAAATTCCTGCCGAATCGGTAGGAAGTAGGTCAGATATGAACTACATGTACATGATCGAATGCTCATGATTTTTTTACAAAAATCATTTTTAGGTTCAAAATATGTTGTTTCATCATAGATCCACTTCAAGTTTAGCGAGGCTCAGCCCCGAGCGAAGAATCTTCATGCCCGCCCTTCGATAAAGTTTAACGATAGTTTAAAACGGGCATCATAAATTCGAAAATGATCCAAACAAAGTGAAAGATTCGCGTGGTGTCATATTATGTGACATAGTTAGAAGGAAAAATATCAAACTTGGTATATTGATTATTTCTCAAAAAAATCTTCACAAAATGACTTATCTCGTTCGAGGTTTCTAGGCTTTCGGGTCAAATGACCAATGTTATGGCTAGAATGAAGGCATAGTTTGTGATATTGTGTCCATATTGTGCATAAGTGTGCATCATGGGATGGCGAACAATGTTTTATGAGGAAGTTTTCCTTTTCGTCGCACCAAAAAACCGTTTTCCATTTACCGAGTGCAAAAAACAGACGGTTTTGTGAAGCAACCACTAAATGGCTAATTCAAAATACTACCGTCACATTTTTCAAAAATACTAGACCACCTTACATGGATAATTTCATAACACGGGGATATCAAACATTTCCGTCTATCCCTGGTGAAAAAGACAAATTCCTGCCGAATCGGTAGGAAGTAGGTCAGATATGAACTACATGTACATGATCGGATGCTCATGATATTTTACAAAAATCATTTTTAGGTTCAATATATGTTGTTTCATCATAGATCCACTTCAAGTTTAGCGAGTCTCAGCCCCAAGCGAATAATCTTCATGCCCGCCCTTCGACAGAGTTTAACGATAGTTTAAAATTGGCATCATATATTCAAAAACGATCCAAACAACGTGAAACCTTCGCATATTGTCGACGTAATTAGAAGTAAAAATATCAAACTTGGTATATTGATTATGTCTCAGAAAATCATTACAAAATGACCTATCTCGTTCGAGGTTTCTAGGCTTTCGGGTCAAATGACCAATGTTATGGCTAGAATAAAGGCATAGTTTGTGATAATATGTAAATATTGTGCATAAGTGTGCATCATGGGATGGCGAACAATGTTTCAGGAGGAAGTTTTCCTTTTTGTCGCACCAAAAAAACGTTTTCCTTTTACCGAGTGCAAAAAACGGACGGTTTTGTGAAGCAACCACCAAATGGCTAATTCAAAATAGTACCGTCACATTTTTCAAAAATACTAGACCACCTTACATGGATAATGTCATAACAGGGGCATCTCAAACATTTCCGTCTATCCCTGATGAAAAAGACAAATTCCTGCCGAATCGGTAGGAAGTGGGTCAGATATGAACTACAGGTACATGATCGGATTCTCATGATTTTTTACAAAAATCATTTTTATGTTCAAAATATGTTGTTTCATCATAGATCCACTTCAAGTTTAGCGCGTCTCAGCCCCGAGCTAAGAATCTTTATGCCCGCCCTTCGACAAAGTTTAACGATAGTTTAAAGCACGCATCATAAATTCAAAAACGATCCAAACAACGTGAAGGTTTCACGTGGTGTCATATTATGTGACATAGTTAGAATTAAAAATATCAAACTTGCTATATTGATTATGTCTCAAATTTTTTTCACAAAATGACCTATCTCGTTCGAGGTTTCTAGCCTTTCGGGTCAAATGACCAATGTTATGGCTAGAATGAAGGCATAGTTTGTGATAATATGTACATATTGTGCATAAGTGTGCATCATGATATGGCGAACAATGTTTCAGGAGGAAGTTTTCCTTTTCGTCGCACCAAAAAACAGTTTTCCATTTACCGAGTGCAAAAAACGGGCGGTTTTGTGAAGAAACCACCAAATGGCTAATTAAAAATACTACCATCACATTTTTCAAAAATACTAGACCACCTTGCATGGATAATTTCATAACACGGGGATCTTAAACATTTCCATTTATCCCTCGTGAAAAAGACAAATTCCTGCCGAATCGGTAGGAAGTAGGTCAGATATGAACTACATGTACATGATCGAATGCTCATGATTTTTTTACAAAAATCATTTTTAGGTTCAAAATATGTTGTTTCATCATAGATCCATTTCAAGTTTAGCGAGGCTCAGCCCCGAGCGAAGAATCTTCATGCCCGCCCTTCGATAAAGTTTAACGATAGTTTAAAACGGGCATCATCAATTCGAAAATGATCCAAACAACGTGAAAGCTTCGCGTGGTGTCATATTATGTGACATAGTTAGAAGGAAAAATATCAAACTTGGTATATTGATTATTTCTCAAAAAAATCTTCACAAAATGACCTATCTCGTTCGAGGTTTCTAGGCTTTCGGGTCAAATGACCAATGTTATGGCTAGAATGAAGGCATAGTTTGTGATAATGTGTCCATATTGTGCATAAGTGTGCATCATGGGATGGCGAACAATGTTTCAGAAAGAACTTTTCCTTTTCGTCGCACCAAAAATCCATTTTCCATTACCGAGCGCAAAAAATGGACGGTTTTGTGAAGCAACCACCAAATGGCTAATTCAAAATACTACCGTCACATTTTAAAAAAATACTAGACCACCTTACATGGATAATGTCATAACAGGGGGATCTCAAACATTTCTGTCTATCCCTGATGAAAAAGACCAATTCCTTTCGAATCGGTAGGAAGTGGGTCAGATATGAACTACAGGTACATGATCGGATTCTCATGATTTTTTACAAAAATCATTTTTAGGTTCAAAATATGTTGTTTCATCATAGATTTACTTCAAGTTTAGCGAGTATCAGCCCCGAGCGAAGAATCTTCATGCCCGCCCTTCGATAGAGTTTAACGATAGTTTAAAACGGGCATCATAAATTGAAAAATGATCCAAACAACGTGAGAGCTTCGCGTGGTGTCATATTATGTGACATAGTTAGAAGGAAAATATCAAACTTGGTATATTGATTATTTCTCAAAAAAATCTTCACAAAATGACCTATCTCGTTCGAGGTTTCTAGGCTTTCGGGTCAAATGACCAATGTTATGGCTAGAATGAAGGCATAGTTTGTGATAATGTGTCCATATTGTGCATAAGTGTGCATCATGGGATGGCGAACAATGTTTCAGAAGGAAGTTTTCCTTTTAGTCGCACCAAAAAGCCGTTTTCCATTTACCGAGTGCAAAAAATGGACGGTTTTGTGAGGCAACCACCAAATGGCTAATTCAAAATACTACTGTCACATTTTTCAAAAATACTAGACCACCTTACATAGATAATGTCATAACAGGGGGATCTCAAACATTTCCGTCTATCCCTGATGAAAAAGACAAATTCCTGCCGAATCGGTAGGAAGTGGGTCAGATATGAACTACAGGTACATGATCGGATTCTCATGATTTTTTACAAAAAACATTTTTATGTTCAAAATATGTTGTTTCATCATAGATCCACTTCAAGTTTAGAGAGTCTCAGCCCCGAGCTAAGAATCTTTATGCCCGCCCTTCAACAAAGTTTAACGATAGTTTAAAACGGGCATCATAAATTCAAAAACGATCCAAACATTGTGAAGATTTCATGTGGTGTCATATTATGTGATATAGTTATACGGAAAAATATCAAACTTTGTATATTGATTATGCCTCAAAAAAACCTTCACAAAATGACCTATCTCGTTCGAGGTTTCTAGGCTTTCGGGTCAAATAACCAATTTTATGGCTAGAATGAAGGCATAGTTTGTGCTAATGTGTCCATATTGTACATAAGTGTGCATCATGGGATGTCAAAAAATGTTTCAGGAGGAAGTTTTCCTTTTCGTCGCACCAAAAAGCCGTTTTCCATTTACCGAGTGCAAAAAACGGACGGTTTTGTGAAGAAACCACCAAATGGCTAATTTAAAATACTATCGTCACATTTTTCATAAAAACTAGACCACCTTACATGGATAATTTCATAACAGGGGGATCTCACACATTTCCGTCTATCCCTGGTGAAAAAGACAAATTCCTGCCGAATCGGTAGGAAGTGGGTCAGATATGAACTATAGGTACATGATAGGATGCTCATGATATTTTACAAAAATCATTTTTAGGTTCAAAATATGTTGTTTCATCGTAGATCCAGTTCAAGTTTAGCGAGTCTCAGCCCCGAGCTAAGAATCTTTATGCGTGACGTTTTAAACGGGCAAATGAAATTATGATAAGAATCATAGCATAGTTTGTGATCAGTTGATATTGATATCATATTTGGATTCCTCTCATTTTTCTAATCAATTTAGACATATTATTTGCCAAATTCCGATTTACAAATTTAAAGATATTAATTATTCCATATTAAATACAAAATAAAAAATAAAAAATGAAATCATTAATTTTTATTTGAATTCAATAATATTTTTACTTATTCATTGTTGTTTAATTAAATAATTGCTTGTAATTTTAAAAAATACAACCATGTGACATGATGATATAAGAGTTAATAGGAATGATATCATAGTATTGACAACAATGGGTAAATTGCTTTGCGGAAAAAGATTCTGAAGGAACGAGGAAGTTAAGCGTGCTAGAGGTGAAGTAGTGCTAGGATGGGTGACCGAACGGGAACTTTGACTAAGACTGTAATTTAATCAATAATTAACTATAAATAGTGTTAAAATGATTAAAGTGGAAGATTAAGGAGTCAAACAATTCAAAGATTTAAAAATAAATAAAAAATAAAAAAAATAAAAAAAATAAGACAATATATTTTAGGCTATGGCGATGGCCTGGCCATCGGCGTAGCTCCATTCTTTTGCCGATGGCCTGGCCATCGGCGTAGCTCCAGGCTGGACCATTATCAAAGACGGCCGTTGATTGACATGTGGGGCCCACTAGAAGACGCTATGCCGAGAGGGGAGGGCTGTGCCGACGGCCACGGAGCTGTGCCGACGAGGACGTACGCCGAGGGGGCTACGACAACGGCCACCGTCGGTATAGCCTGTGCCGACAGCTGTCGTCATAACAATTTTTTCCTGTAGTGCCGCGTAGCAGCTTGAAGCGAGGTGCCGGCCCTACGAACCGAGCTGTGCCAACTTACAAGAGTCAGGTGTGTTGCGCCGATCGTAATCTAAGGCAATATCCATTGAAGCGTGGTAGCTACACTTATTAGATTCAAATATAATAACCACATGACAGAGCAACAATTAAGAAAGTCAGAGATTGAAAAACTCAGCCGCTGGATAGAAGCGATCGTGCGGCTGCGCGTCCTTTCTTCTGGCGGTGATCGGAAGGAACCGGCTCGATGCGATCCGACCAGCGTTAATGGTGAGGGATCTCGCCCAGGTTATCATCTCCAAGCGTCGCTTACCCCACGGTGGGCGCCAACTGTCGTAGTATTGCACGACAGATGCTACTAGGGGTAGCTTACGTAGAGGGAGCAAGGTGACGTAGGAGAATCCGGGAGCGAGATTGGCACATGATGTACCAAGGTTCATGTCCCCTCGATGGAGGATCGCTACGTCCTGTTGTCAATCCAGTATATGATCATAGATTGATTTACACGGGAGCCGTCGTAGGCAGAGGGGAGACTAGATCTAATCTAATGTGGGAGAGCCTACCCCGTGGGGGTGCCCCTGCTGGCTTTATATATGCAGCCAGTTAGGGTTTACAAGTATTTGGTGGGCTTTTTATTGAAGTCGCCGTCTTGGGCCTCCAGTCGGCGCCACTCGTCTGGGTCCAGCATGTGTCAGTCGCCGTATTGGGCGAGTCAACCCGCTCAAGTCTAGGTTTCAGTCGGCTCGATCCAGCTGGCGACTCCGCTTCATGGGTATACCTCGATTGGTATTCCCTCACCAGACTTCACGTGGCTGAATCAGAGGTCTCGTCTGACGATGCACCCTATACAGATGGTGGTCCCGTCTACCCCCTTGATTGAATTAACGAGCAGATATCTTGTGAGATCCATCAGAAGTTGAAGAACATATCTGTGAAGGTGGCGGTGGGATCTGCTTTATCTTCTGTCTGCCTGACGCTCGTTGGCATGGCCATGATATTCCACCTGTCTATGCTAAAGTCGGGGTGGATCAATTCATAAAGAAGTGGGAGTCAATGGATCTTGACATCCTTGGACCTGAAGGTGAGAGCACACTCGGAGAAGTACTGGGTGGTATCATTCTATAGGACAAGAACAACATAAACAACATACGGTTTCCAGGCTCGGCCCCAAGGCCAACAACGCCTCCGAGTCATTGCAGGTCTCGTTCACCTCCATCACCTCCAAGAATCCCACCCAATGATGACTACGACCACCGCATCCCGAGTCCATCTCGATCTCTGTCGCAGGTTTAGCAGTCTTCACCGCCCGCTAAGGAAAATAAGAGGAAGCGTGCTCCGTCAGTGAGTACTAAAAGACGCGGCAGACCCAAACGGAAAATGTCACCCCTCCCAATAGTGCCTCATAAGAATCTTCCCATCAGACCTTAAGATCATACTGATGCGAAAACTACAGCGATAACAAAGCCCGAAGTGGCGGTGCATTTGAGAAGAAGAAATCCGGGCCGGCTCCGGTATACACCGAGAAGCAAACGACATATGCAATTGATTTTTTGATCACAAAATTGCAATATGAGTTGCACCATAAGCCAGATGATTGTCTACGCGCACTTTAGAAAGAAGTGACGAAGAGCAAATTAAGCAAATCAAGTGCAAGCGGTAAAAAATCAGCAAGTACAGGTGCAAGCAGGAGCAAAACAACAATCAGTAAAAAAATCAAACATTCCCCTTCTCAGACAACAGGCCAAACAAACGATCGCACCCCTTAAGGTGTTTTCATAAAACGTTCCCCTTCTCGCACAACAGCCACTAGATATGTCAGTAGCTGCGTAGTTGGCGGCCAGCATGGAAATTAGTATTGATGAACTGTTAGGCCCCCAACTCGACCTTCTACCCAAGGATGGTGTAGTCCGCAGATATGTCGAAGGTGAGAATTTGGCCAGCAAAGAGAGGCTGGAAGAACTGCCAACACAAATGCGAAATCTCTATCAATGGTACTTGACGGTCATAAAGCAGGGGAGAATAATGATCATAGCCAAAGTACCACGTGAGTACTAATTCAGACCCGAAGAGGTCCATATTGAGTTTCCAAAACTGTTCCAGTTAAACAATCTCGACGCCCCGGACAAATCCATCCTCAGCTGCTATTGTCTCTAAGTTGTTGAATTCATTGTCTACATGTTCATCTTTTCATTTGTTCAGTTCAAAACATGTAATTATCCTTATTATGCAGAATGAAGATCCTGGAATGTAAAAGAAGAAGAATCTATAATGTTGGGTTTATTGACCCAGATAAAGTGCATATAACCACGCTAACGGAAAACCCCGAGGAGACGGAGGAAAACATTCTAAAGTTTGTAATGGAGCAAAATTTCTCTGACCACATACTGTTTCCTTACAATTTCAGGTGAGTGTAATTGATGAGTTACTGATGTACATATAAATGTTTACAGCTTCCACTGGGTTCTGCTGGACATTCATGTTGATAAGGGAAGAGTTGATGTCATGGACCCATCAAAGATAAACCTGGAAGATTTCCGCAGCATGTAGGATATTCTCCAGAAGTAAGTCTAGCGTTATATCAGTCTCTTTCGTTGATTTCCTGAAATATAAGGTAATTAATAACTCATTCATTTATTTTCTTCGCCGGGCAGGGCTTGGATCCGGTTCAAGCGCGAGGTTACGGGTGTATTTAGTGAGAAGCTGATGTTTAAGGCGATCTCGGTAAGTAGCGCATGATATGTCCGCGCATCTCTTTATTTCTAGTTTCAATACAATAATGATGCTAGATTATTATTTTGATCGAATTCTATTCTCGTAAAGTGCGCGAGGCAGCCACAGGGGTCGAATCTATGTGGATTCTACGTTTGCGAGTTCATTCGCACGTTTACCATCGAGCACAATGATTAGAGTCGACGTAAGCAACGCATTCACACCATCATTTTATTGCAGTTACTTTTTGTTATCATTATTGATATTCATATTGATCTCCTTTTTCTTATATATAGTTCGAGAGAATGCGGGGTCAACTACTACCAGAGCAACGGGTACTAGCAATTGCGGAGGAGCTGGCGAGATTTATTTTCAAAGAGATCATCAATGATGTCGGAGAATTTAGTGTAAATAGGCTCTACTGATCTCCATGTAATCAAACAGACGGGATCTAGTCCCGGTAATTGCGATCTCCATGTAACTATCAAAATTATATATATTCGTATGCATGATATTGTAATACAAGTTATCTTATATATGCACGAACGTGTACGATATGTAGTGGCGTAGAAATATTCGAAAACTATTTTGAAATGAAAATAAATAAATAAATAAAAGAATACAAAATGAATTCTCTACCGTGGAAGAGAAATGACACAAAATGCTGCCGCGGCAGAGAACCACTAGTCCCGGTCCTTAACACCAACCGGGACTAGTGGGGGTGCACCCTAAGCATGCCACGGCAGCCACGTGGACATTCACTAGTCCCGGCTGGTAACTGGGTCGAGACTAGTGGGTGGGCCTCTAGTCCCACTTGGTTTGTCCCGGTGCCAAAACCAGGAGTAAAGGCCCTTACAGCCTGGGACTAGAGGCCATGTTTCCACTAGTGTCTTCGAAAAAATCGGTTTCTACCTACTTGATGGGGATATGCCAACCGGGGTATACCCGGCAGGACGTTTCCTATTGGCCCAAGCTGCCAGCGAGTGGGCCTGCAAGACGGCGACTGGATCGAGACTTGGCAAGGACCCAGGCGACTGGAAGCTGGAGGCCCAGAAGTGTATCTAGACCCAGTCGGATTAGGTCAAGAACCCTCTGAATCCTTAACTAATTCGGTTGGTGATCTGTAAACCCTAGCGACGTGAGAGTATATAAACCTCCCTAGGGTACGCATAGGGGACACGTTCCATCATAAACCCTAGCGACTCGCCGCCTAGTTGTCGAGCTTGCCCTTGTACTCTCTCCATAATACAATCTAGCAGGAGTAGGTCCTTACCGTCTAGGGGACGAACATGGGTGTCTACACCCTCATCTCGCACCGCAGATGTCTGGCCGCCGTTGCCCCTTGTTCTACTACTCACTGCCGATTGCAGCATCTGCCGTGGTCATTCCCATGACAGTGGCGCCCACCCTGGGGCTTGGCCGGTCAGGCCGGTGTTCTGCGGCGAGATCCAATCTTCCCATCAACGAGACGATCACCACCGGCCGCATGATCGCGATCAGCAAGATCCTGCAGATCTTGCCGAGCAGCTACGTCCCAGCGGCGCGCCCCGTCACGCACAACGTGATCATGCCGGTCGGCACGATCAGCCTCTTCGTCGGCTTCACCGACGCCATTATCTCAGAGGACTCGGCTCGGATCCGCGAGTCGCCGCCACGCGACCGGCTCTCTGACAGTCAGGTCCGCACCATCCACCGCCACGCCTCTGATTTCAACTTGGCCAACAACAACGTGGCCAAAACCACCTCGGCCGCAAACGACGCGGCCCTCAACGACGATGCCGACTCGGCGACCCCGGCATCGACCGCCGGATCCATCGTCACCGCGTCATCCACGGGCTCCATCACCCAGGTCTCCAACGTGGGAGACTTCAAGGACCCCTCCATTCTTGGTATCTTCGACTTCGACTCTGGGTCGGATAACTCCAGCAACCTCCACGTCGGATCTGGTCGCAACGTCGCGACCTACATGGCGAATGGCGACGACCCCCCGCCAAACCCCTTCTCCATGCCGATCCCGCCAACCGTGATGGCGACGGAGGTCGAGGAACTCCGCCTATGGTTGGAGGAGGCGGTCTGCAAGGAACTAGCCGAGCACAAAAATTTCGCCTCGAGCAGGTGACGGCGCAGGAGCTCTCGCCCGACCATCAACTCCGCATCAGTTCGTGCCTGAACCCCACCGTTCAAGGCCGTGACCTGAACTTCAACGACGAAAACGACTCGACCCGTATAGAAGAGCGCACGATCTGCGATAACACCGCCAGGAGGGAGCTCCCGGCCACCACCAGGCACAACGGCCAACAGCACCCCCCACCACCACCTAGCCGCACGCCCCCCGGGAATCAGCAAAGGATCCTGGTCTCCTCGCGGGAGCGAGAAACGAATGGCCTCCCGCTATTCTCCACCCCGATGGACAACATCGTCGCGAGCCGAACTGTGGTCGACAACATCAACGTGACCGGGGAAGGCTCCCTGCAGATCTAGTACGCCAAGGCTCTTCTCGCCAAGGCCGTCGAGCAACAAAACGCGGGAGTCGACTCATAGGGTCGCATGTACTCGCGTTCGTCAGGCAGCAGGGCGGCCTCGAGCGGCCGCCCAATGGAGGCAAACACCCTCAACTTCCCACCACCCGAGCCCCTGCAGCTCCAACACCGACCCGCACACGCGGCACTCTTGTAGCATCCCAGTTGTCTAACCCCTGTAATGCTACATGTCCTAATAATAAAATGGGCCACTTCCAACATATAATTGTTGCATCATCATCATATCATGCTCATGTCATCATGTCCCCTTGCATTTGTGCATCATATAAAACCCTTTCTTGTTTGGTTCTTATCTCATGTGCATGATTAATTGTATTTGCCTCTTGATATTGTATTTGGCTCTTGATACATTGTTATATGCTCAAGTTGAGTTGGGGGCATCTCTCTTTTGACTCCACCACCTTATCTTTCACCACCTTATAATTCCACCATCCAATAATATGGGCTTGGCATTTTATTGAGTTTCTCCAGCTCATGTTGTTGGTTGGACCCACCCATAATCTTTTGCTTGGCCGTTGCCACTTTTTGGGAATGCAAGAATTAAAGCCACATGAAATAATGTTGTTTTCACAATATAACCATTGGGCATTAATCATCTTGCATGGGCCATGCAAGTGCCACTTTTTCTGGTTTTGGTTTATTTTGTTTTCTAAATGGATCCTTTCCTCTTTGTTTGATCTTGATTTGTGAGTATCAACCCTAGCCCTCTCTCCTCTAGCTAGCTCCATGCACCCACATGTGCTATGTGGCATGCCCCATGCCCCATGCACACAATTGTGCTACTGAGCATGCTAAACCATAACCACCCTCTTTCTTTGTTCTTGCTTGACCTATGTTGGATCATGCATGGACCCAAAAACCCCATCATCACCTTGACCATCTCACCTCGTTATCTCCCTCTTTCTTGCTTGATCTTGTTAAGTGCATGCTTGTAGTGTGCTTGATCAAACTAATTTGCAATCTCCTCTTCCTCTCTAAACCCAAACCCTAATCCCTACCTAGCTAAAACCATACCCTCAACCACCTTAGCTAAACCCTAGCTATCAAAAACCTAAGCTAAACCCAAAAACCCCAACTAGTCTACACTACCTAGTGCTCCCTCTCTCTCTTTACCACCCCTTCTCCTATCTAGCATGTCCCTCTAACCTCTCTCTACCTACATGCCACACGACCTGGGACCCTCCTAGCTACCCCAGCTCGCCACCCCTCTCTCTATCTGCCCCATACGACCATGCCCCATCCCTCCTAGCCCTAGCCCGAGTGGCCCCTTCCCTCTTATCTCCCCTCTCTGCCTTGCCCTGCCCACGCTCCCAAGCCCCACCTGACTGCTTCCTGGCCACGAGCTGCCCCAGGGCCACCGCCAGCCTCACCCCCTCCTAGTGCCTGCCTTTCCCCTGGCCTGGCCACGACGATCACGTGAGGGAGGCCGTAAAGGTGGCACCCTGCCAGCTTCCCCTCCCCCACGCAACCACCTGCCCCCTCTCCCTTCTTATCCACCCTCACCCCTTCTCTGACCTTCCCAGATCCGCCCAAGGCCCTGCCCCGCTCCCCTTTTCCGCCACCGCCGCAGCTGCCCCTCGACGCGCCCCTGCCAGTCTACCCCTTGCCCCTGCTGTTCTGGCCGGTATCGTGGAGTCGCAAGGCGTCGAGGAAGATCAGGAACGTGCCTGCGTCGCCACCGTGCAACCGCGAGGAGGAGCAGGCCCAGACGTCGCCAGGAACCTGTCGCGCCGCCCGGAAACCCTAGATCGACGGAGCGCCAGCCTCGCCGTGGATCGCTACCACCCCAGCTCGAGCCGACCACGCCAGCGCAACCGCGGTGAGCCCACGACCCTCCTAGACAACCTCCCCTTCTCAGTTGCTTCCTGGCTGCTCCGATCTTTTCGTCGAACGCTCTCAGCGCGCCGGCGGCGAGCGTGTGCCTGCAAGCTTCCGTGCGCGCCACGCCCTACCTAGCACGCGTGCATCGTCTTAGCATCAACCAGAGGCCAGCCCGGTGGTCACCGCCTTCGCAGGCGCGCCCGCGGTCGCGGGTTCGAACCCCAGCGCGCTCCCCCTGTTCCCTGTCGCGCGCGATTCAGTTTCGTCAGACAGGGAAGAAGCACAGTGCGCCGCAGACATTTTGCGAAAACCCCCCTCCTAGTTTTGTTTTGCCAGCCCGCAGTCCAGGCGACCCACTCGTCAGTGTCTAGGAAGCTTTGCAAAAAGGCTCCTGGCTTGTTCTAGAATTAACCCGCGGTCCCTGGATGTCTCAGCCACTGTCGCGTGGGCCGCAGTACACCCCCAGTCCCACCTGTCTGCGGCTCAGGCCAGTTGAGGCTGTGTTATAAACGTCCAGATGCTGTTTTGAATTCAAAATCTGTTAAATAAATTCAAATTCAAATCCTATTCAGATTTTTTAAATAACTTTTTCATACTTTATCCAAATTAGACAAATAATATATGTTTGGATATCAGCAAGATGAGAGGAATTCAAATATGCCATCTACTTTGTATTTTGCACAAGTAAAATTCCAAGATCATGTTAATTACACCAAATGCCACCGGATTTTCAATAATTCATAACTTTGGTTTTTAAATCCAAATCAAGCAAATGAGTAGTCTAAATTGATCAGCTCAACGAGACCTTTCTGTTTATGCTATCCATAACTTCAATTGCAGCATGCATCATATAAATATATTGCGAACAACAATTGTTATGACAACAAAATATGACTAAAACCCACGTAATTGTTATTTTTCTTGTCCACCACACCTCACCGTGCCATGCTACTTTACTTGCCATGTAAATTGTGCATCATTCATCATGGCATGATTGTTTGCTTGACGCATCTTATTATTATGCTTGTGCTCTATATTCATGTTGGCCTTGTTTGTTTGGTTTTTCTCGGATAGACACTGAGCAGGGGTTGTATCAAGAGAACCAGGAGCACTACCCAGATCCGTCCCTTGCTTCAACAGAGATACCAGGCAAGCACTATCACATGCTTGCATACATACAGTACCTATTGCCCCTATCTTATTCTTGCATCATCGAGTCGCGATTGCATTAAAATGAATCCCAAGTATGCATAGCCTTTATTTTTAAACCCCACCAAGCTTGTTCCTCCATCCCATGAGCCACTACTATAGGAGTTGTTTGAGCCATGCGAGTCGTAGAACAGCATGTGTAGGGTTTGTGAGAGTCTGTTGAATAATGAGGTACCTAAACAACTTAACCTGAGTAGTTCTGGGATAACTAAAGAAAGTGGCACCGGTGAGCAACATCTGCTATTTGGTTTTTCCTGCTCACTTGTGTCCCGTAAGACCCCGAGTACTTGATTCCTGTTCCTTGATTTATCGCGCTATCCACATCCGGGAGGTATATGGGACCCCCCTGAGCCAGAGCTTGATTCCGTCTTATTTCTCGGGGCCACAAACTAGTTTGGGGCTTTATTACTATCCTGTACTTATGCCATGTTTTACTGCTTTATTTACGATTGTGCGAGGTACTGCACACTGTACTGTTTTGGAAGCGGAATGTTTACGCGGTATCGACAAGCCCAGCCACACTTTCGGGTTCCCAGTCGTTTACAGCCATTGTCGCAGACCTTGAGGCCGTCTCGGAGCTTGCCTACTCCGTTGCGGGTTCTACTTAAGGGGTGGCCCCCTGAAACATTTCTGAATCTTGTGATTGCTTTGTCGTGAAGGCCTCGTTGGGTTTTGATTTGGTTTTTCCGAGGTTGATCGAGTGTGTGTTGCTATTGGTGCACCCCGGCCGGGTAAAACTTTCTGAAAGCCGTGTCCACGGATATGGACGACTTGGAGCACAGTTTCTCGATCATAGATAAGCATAACTAAAGTACCGCCTTAATTTGACTAAGTAACTTGACTAGTAAATAGAGCAATACTCATGGAATGGTTAATAAAATTGCCAACGGATGGGAGGGTTGTTCGTCCGCTTCCTTGTTGGTAAGCAGGGAGGAGGATGGATCGGATGAGATTACCATTATAACTGTTGTATTCAAATTCACGGACATCCGTCTATCAATGGTTAGGCGGATGGTTAGCGTTTATCTGTAGAATTGCTAGGGTTTATCTTTCGCTGCAATTGCGTCACCCCAGGTTGTGTCCCCTTTAGAGGCATTAAGACTTGCTGAGTACCCTTAGGGTCTCACACGATAAATTCTTGATTCAGATGAACAGGTACCTTCTCAGGACGGATACTGGGTGGAAGAAGCCGAAGATGTGGGCAACGATCGTTCGGTGTAGAGATTCCGGGATCGGGGATCCGTGAGACCTGTAGTTGGAATGTGCTTATTTTCTCTGGCATCTTATGCCGATTTGCTTCTTATCCGTACTCGGATTCTGTTTGCCGCTTCCGCATGATACTCTGATGTGTGTTGTATGAGGAGTTATCCTAAAATATAGATTTATCTAGGTCATTTGAATCTTGCCGTATGGCGTTGGTATATTTCCTTTCTTTCTAGATGGTATGGCTCTGATGTACTCTTGTATGGTGGCTTGCGTACATACCCACTTGTGTACGTAGTTGATCCCTTCGCCTGCCGACTACGCCGCCCGTACAGGTCCCGTTGAGAGGGTAGTGGTTGGGACGTCTGAAAGGACTACCAGTGTGTGGCTTTTGGGGCCCCGCCGTACTATTTCAACCACTACCACTCATCCAGGCTTGTATCTAGGAGCGTAGTTCACCGAGGTAGTTACAATTGGTATCAGAGCCATCCCGACCTTCAGGGTTTCAGCCAAACGGTCGTTGTCAGTCTAGCAAATATTTTGGTAGTTATGTATATTAGGGAAAAACAAAACGCGAGAGTAGGACTGCTTCCACTTTTTCTTCTTAACCTCCCACCCACCCTTTTTCTGGTAAGGAAGTGTAACGTTTTCAATCCTCTTCTCAAAGTTCAAACTAGGATTCACGTGTTCTGGGTTTCCGTAGTACCATAGGTTGTGTGTGTGTGTGTGTAATCCCTTGTCTATCTGTTGCATCCAAGTTGTTATCTTATCTGCCTTTGGTTATCAACTGTTGGTACATTCCATACCGACAGGCTTTTGTAAACCGACGCAATCTATCTTCCTTTTTGTATCCGACGCTATCTTGTTTGGGGTGTTCGTTTCCGTAGCTTCCAATCTTAGGTTTCGTCGTGAGAAGAAGGGGTTAGGATATGTGTTCCACTTGTTCATGTGCGGAGTAATGATTTGAGTGCGGGATGGAGTCGCGACCATACCACTACTCTTCTCATTCGCTTTTGTATATTGGATCGGTAGAGTCACTAATCTTGATTCGTTAAGTAATTTTGCGCATCTATTGGTATTTTAATGCCGAAATTTGTGGAAAATTTTTCTTTGATATGTTTGTGTACCACACTCCTTTTCAGTCGTGTGCGATATGCTTAATATCTTTTAGGTGCTATGAACTTTGTTGATATTTTAATATCATCTCAGTAAATTGTATCCTTTAATCTTGGTTGATTCCATCTTGGTACTATTTTGGATTATTATCATTCTCCATTATAGTACTGACTTGAGTTTTATATCAATGGCAGGATGGCTCCACGCCGGGTCGATGAGGACATCCCTCCGGAACTGGGCTCAGCGCTGTCAAACATTGCTAATGCTTTGGCAGCTATGCAAGAGAACCAGCAGCGCTTTGAGGAGAGCGTCAGAAGGAACGAGTTTGCTCCACTCCCTCCACCTCCCAGGCGTGGAGACATCAAGAGCTTCCTCAAATTCAACCCTCGTCAGTTTGATGTGTCTGACCGACCTCTGGACGCGGATGATTGGTTGCGTGAGATCTCAAGGTTGCTCGAGACTGCTGATGTTCCAGAACAGGAGTGGGTAAAGTGTGCTACTCACCTTCTCAAAGGAGATGCAGCTCTCTGGTGGGAGAACTACTTGAAGGCAAGCTGCACGGGTTTTCAGCCAACTTGGGAAAGGTTCACTGGAGCGTTCAAGGAGCAGTTCCTCTCAGAGATTGTGATGGAAAGGATGAAGGATGCTTTCCTCAACCTGAAGCAGGGAAACGATAACGTCAACACCTACATCAGGAACTTCATGAATCTATCTCGCTATGGTGGTGATGAGGTATCTGATGACAAGAAGAAGCAGAAAAGGTTCAGGCAAGGGCTCAATGCGTCGATCAAGTATGCAATCACGCATGCGAGACCGGCAACCTTCCTGGAGCTACAGCACACGGCACTGCAAGAGGAGGCAAGCAGGCAGATGTTTGAGGAGTCCAAGAAACATAACAGGGATGCATCAAGCTCTTCGGTTATGGCAGCTCCTTCGAAGCGGCGTGTCTGGGTTCCTAACACCCCACCGTTGCTTCCGGCTTCACCAAGACCTGCAAGTTACGCGCCAAGGCCACCAAACTTCACCACTGCGGCTCCCAGGGGCTACAACAACCACTACCCTGGAGCGCCTGGCGGAGTCCCTGGCCACTCTGCTCCACGTCCACACGGTGCTTGCTACACATGTGGAGATCATGGTCATCCCGCCTGGAACTGCCCAATGAAGAACAAAACTCTCCCTCCACCCCCGCCAAGATCTGCAACAAGCTCTCCTTCAGTGCGTGCACCACCGCCTCGGGCTCTCAACATCAACACCAAGCCCGGGTCTGCGGTTGTTCGAGCTAACTGCGTCAACGCCTCTCAAGCTGAGCTCGCACCAGGAGTTGTCATGGGTATGCTTTCAGTTAACTCAGTTCCTGCACGAGTTCTCTTTGATTCTGGTGCATCGCATTCCTTCGTTTCCATCAAGTTTGCAGTTGAGAATGGGTTAGCGTCAGATCCTCTTCCAAAGAAGTTAATGGTTCTTTCTCCTGGAGCAAATATGATGGCATCTAAGATCAGTCATGGCAATAAAGTTGAGATTGGTGGTTCTTCATTCTTGGCTTCTTTGATTGTTCTGGGCAACTCTGACATTGATGTCATATTGGGCATGGATTGGTTGACAGCAAATGCAGCTGTGATTGATTGTGCTGAACGCTCAGTGTCTTTGAAGATTCCTGAAGGGCACATAGTCTTTTCTCCAAGTCTGACTCCTGCTGTCCAGCTCTATTCCTTGGCTGCTCTGAATAATGATGCTATGGAAGCTATTCAGAGTGTACCTGTGGTCTGTGAGTTTCCGGATGTCTTTCCTGAAGAGTTGCCAGGTATGCCTCCGGATCGTGAGGTTGAATTCGTGATTGAGCTTGAACCTGGAACGGCTCCTATCTCCAAGAGGCCATATAAAATGGGTCCTTCTGAGTTGGCTGAACTCAAACGACAACTTGATGAACAAGAGAAGTTGGGTTTCATTCAACATAGCACTTCTTCTTGGGGTAGCCCAACAATCTTTGTGAAGAAGCATGACAGAACCGATAGGCTATGTGTTGATTATCGGGCTCTCAATGCTAAAACCATCAAGAACAAATATCCGCTTCCTCGGATAAATGATCTATTTGATCAGCTAGCAGGAGCTGTGGTGTTCTCTAAGCTGGACTTGAGAAGTGGTTATCACCAAATCAAGATTCGCAAAGAAGATGTGCCCAAAACAGCTTTCACCACTCGCTATGGCCTGTATGAGTACACGGTTATGTCTTTCGGTCTCACCAACGCACCTGCTACCTTCTCGAGGCTGATGAACTCCGTTTTCATGGAGTACCTGGACAAGTTTGTTGTGGTATATCTGGATGACATTCTGGTCTATTCCAAGTCTAAGGAGGAGCATGAAGAACACCTGCGTTGTGTCCTGAACAAGCTTCGTGAGAACCGCTTGTATGCAAAGTTCTCAAAGTGTGAGTTTTGGCTTCCTGAAGTAACCTATCTGGGTCATGTTATCTCTGCCAAAGGCATTGCAGTTAACCCGGAAACCGTGAAGACAATAGTTGAATGGCTTCCTCCTGTTAATGTCAAGGAAGTGAGGAGTTTTCTCGGCTTGGCTAGCTATTGCCGTCGCTTTGTTCAGAACTTCTCGAAGATAGCAAAGCCTCTTACTGATCTCCTCAAGAAAGGCAAGAAGTACCTGTGGACTCCTGCTTGTCAAGAAAGTTTTGAGACACTCAAACAGAAGCTCACTTCCACGCCAGTCTTGGTTCCTCCGGATACATCTAAGCCTTTCCAGATATTCTGCGACGCCTCTCTGCAAGGATTGGGTGCGGTCCTTATGCAAGAGAGACAGGTGGTGGCTTATGCCTCTCGTCAGTTGAAGACGCATGAGGTCAACTATCCCACACATGACCTTGAGCTAGCAGCAGTGGTCTTTGCTTTGAAGCTATGGAGGCACTATTTGCTGGGTAACCGATGTGAGATCTTCTCGGACCACAAGAGTTTGAAGTACATCTTCACTCAACCGGATCTCAACCTTCGGCAAAGGAGATGGATTGAAGCCATCAATGACTTTGATGTGACAATCAACTACACTCCAGGCAAAGCAAACGTCATGGCAGATGCGCTTAGCCGTAAAGCTTATGTCAACAACCTCATGGTAGAAGAGCAGCAGCCTCTCTTGTGCGAGGAATTCCGTCGGCTGAACCTGGAGATTGTGGAACAAGGGCATCTCCTGAATCTTCTGGCTACTCCTCTCTTGGAAGAACAGATTCGTTCTCGTCAGCGTGGTGATCCGCACACCAGAAAGCTCATCTCTAAGCTTGGCACTCCGAAGTATGAATCCTTCCATGTTGATGATCAAGGCTCGCTCTTCTTTGATCACCGGATGTTTGTTCCAAACTACCCGGGTCTGAGAGACCAAGTTCTCAAGGAGGCACATGATTCGGTTCTATCTATCCATCCTGGCAGCACAAAGATGTACATGGACTTGAAAACACAATACTGGTGGCCTGGGTTGAAACGGTCTTGCGCCAAGTATGTCTCAGAATGTGATGTCTGCCGCAGAGTCAAGGCTGTCCATCAGAAACCATTTGGTCTTCTACAGCCATTGAAACCTCCGGAATGGAAATGGGAGAAAGTAGAGATGGACTTCATCACTGGGTTTCCTAGATCGCAGAAGGGCAACAATGCAATCTTTGTTGTCATCGACAGGCTTTCTAAAGTGGCTCATTTCTTCCCAGTCAAAGAAACAATTTCTGGAATTCAGTTGGCTGAGCTCTATATCAACAGAATTGTCTCTCTGTATGGGGTTCCACTTGAAATCAGTTCAGACCGTGGGAGCATCTTCACCTCAAAGTTCTGGGAGAGTTTCCAAAAAGCTTTGGGAACGAAGTTGAACTTCAGCACTGCTTATCACCCTCAGTCGCAAGGACAAGTGGAGAGAATCAATCAGATTCTGGAGGACATGCTTAGAGCTTGCGTCATCTCTTTTGGCATGAAGTGGGAAGAATGTCTTCCATATGCTGAATTCTCCTACAACAACAGCTTTCAGAAGAGTCTGAAGATGGCACCATTCGAGGCTCTCTATGGTCGCAAGTGCAGAACTCCGATTGGTTGGTCAGGTGCAGGAGAAAGAATCTGGTTTGGCCCTGACATTGTGACTCAGGCAGAGGAGAAGGTGCATATCATTCTGGAGAACCTGAAGATTGCTCAGAGTCGTCAGAAGAGCAACTATGACAGGAAGCACACGGATATGGTATATGCCCCTGGTGATCTCGTCTACCTTCGTGTCACTCCCATGAGAGGAACACACCGCTTCGGTATCAAAGGAAAGTTGGCTCCTAGATACATCGGTCCTTTCAAGATACGTGGTAGAAGAGGAGAAGTTGCTTATGCACTGGAGCTTCCGGAAAAACTAAAAGTCCATGATGTTTTCCACATCTCTCAGCTCAAGAAGTGCTTCAAAGATCCCGGCAGGACCGTGGATCATGAGCTAATCGACCTCCAAGAAGATCTGTCTTATCAAGAACACCCCACCAAAATCCTTGAGACCGCAGAACGAAGGACTCGCAACAAGTCCATCATGTTTTGCAAGGTGCAGTGGTCACACCATTCCGTTGATGAAGCAACTTGGGAGCGTGAAGATGAACTCCGTGTCAACCACCCTTCTCTCTTTGTGTCTTCTTCTTCTTCTTCCTAGAATCTCGGGGCGAGATTCCTGTTTAGTGGGGGAGAGTTGTAGCATCCCAGTTGTCTAACCCCTGTAATGCTACATGTCCTAATAATAAAATGGGCCACTTCCAACATATAATTGTTGCATCATCATCATATCATGCTCATGTCATCATGTCCCCTTGCATTTGTGCATCATATAAAACCCTTTCTTGTTTGGTTCTTATCTCATGTGCATGATTAATTGTATTTGCCTCTTGATATTGTATTTGGCTCTTGATACATTGTTATATGCTCAAGTTGAGTTGGGGGCATCTCTCTTTTGACTCCACCACCTTATCTTTCACCACCTTATAATTCCACCATCCAATAATATGGGCTTGGCATTTTATTGAGTTTCTCCAACTCATGTTGTTGGTTGGACCCACCCATAATCTTTTGCTTGGCCGTTGCCACTTTTTGGGAATGCAAGAATTAAAGCCACATGAAATAATGTTGTTTTCACAATATAACCATTGGGCATTAATCATCTTGCATGGGCCATGCAAGTGCCACTTTTTCTGGTTTTGGTTTATTTTGTTTTCTAAATGGATCCTTTCCTCTTTGTTTGATCTTGATTTGTGAGTATCAACCCTAGCCCTCTCTCCTCTAGCTAGCTCCATGCACCCACATGTGCTATGTGGCATGCCCCATGCCCCATGCACACAATTGTGCTACTGAGCATGCTAAACCATAACCACCCTCTTTCTTTGTTCTTGCTTGACCTATGTTGGATCATGCATGGACCCAAAAACCCCATCATCACCTTGACCATCTCACCTCGTTATCTCCCTCTTTCTTGCTTGATCTTGTTAAGTGCATGCTTGTAGTGTGCTTGATCAAACTAATTTGCAATCTCCTCTTCCTCTCTAAACCCAAACCCTAATCCCTACCTAGCTAAAACCATACCCTCAACCACCTTAGCTAAACCCTAGCTATCAAAAACCTAAGCTAAACCCAAAAACCCCAACTAGTCTACACTACCTAGTGCTCCCTCTCTCTCTTTACCACCCCTTCTCCTATCTAGCATGTCCCTCTCACCTCTCTCTACCTACATGCCACACGACCTGGGACCCTCCTAGCTACCCCAGCTCGCCACCCCTCTCTCTATCTGCCCCATACGACCATGCCCCATCCCTCCTAGCCCTAGCCCGAGTGGCCCCTTCCCTCTTATCTCCCCTCTCTGCCTTGCCCTGCCCACGCTCCCAAGCCCCACCTGACTGCTTCCTGGCCACGAGCTGCCCCAGGGCCACCGCCAGCCTCACCCCCTCCTAGTGCCTGCCTTTCCCCTGGCCTGGCCACGACGATCACGTGAGGGAGGCCGTAAAGGTGGCACCCTGCCAGCTTCCCCTCCCCCACGCAACCACCTGCCCCCTCTCCCTTCTTATCCACCCTCACCCCTTCTCTGACCTTCCCAGATCCGCCCAAGGCCCTGCCCCGCTCCCTTTTCCGCCACCGCCGCAGCTGCCCCTCGACGCGCCCCTGCCAGTCTACCCCTTGCCCCTGCTGTTCTGGCCGGTATCGTGGAGTCGCAAGGCGTCGAGGAAGATCAGGAACGTGCCTGCGTCGCCACCGTGCAACCGCGAGGAGGAGCAGGCCCAGACGTCGCCAGGAACCTGTCGCGCCGCCCGGAAACCCTAGATCGACGGAGCGCCAGCCTCGCCGTGGATCGCTACCACCCAGCTCGAGCCGACCACGCCAGCGCAACCGCGGTGAGCCCACGACCCTCCTAGACAACCTCCCCTTCTCAGTTGCTTCCTGGCTGCTCCGATCTTTTCGTCGAACGCTCTCAGCGCGCCGGCGGCGAGCGTGTGCCTGCAAGCTTCCGTGCGCGCCACGCCCTACCTAGCACGCGTGCATCGTCTTAGCATCAACCAGAGGCCAGCCCGGTGGTCACCGCCTTCGCAGGCGCGCCCGCGGTCGCGGGTTCGAACCCCAGCGCGCTCCCCCTGTTCCCTGTCGCGCGCGATTCAGTTTCGTCAGACAGGGAAGAAGCACAGTGCGCCGCAGACATTTTGCGAAAACCCCCCTCCTAGTTTTGTTTTGCCAGCCCGCAGTCCAGGCGACCCACTCGTCAGTGTCTAGGAAGCTTTGCAAAAAGGCTCCTGGCTTGTTCTAGAATTAACCCGCGGTCCCTGGATGTCTCAGCCACTGTCGCGTGGGCCGCAGTACACCCCCAGTCCCACCTGTCTGCGGCTCAGGCCAGTTGAGGCTGTGTTATAAACGTCCAGATGCTGTTTTGAATTCAAAATCTGTTAAATAAATTCAAATTCAAATCCTATTCAGATTTTTTAAATAACTTTTTCATACTTTATCCAAATTAGACAAATAATATATGTTTGGATATCAGCAAGATGAGAGGAATTCAAATATGCCATCTACTTTGTATTTTGCACAAGTAAAATTCCAAGATCATGTTAATTACACCAAATGCCACCGGATTTTCAATAATTCATAACTTTGGTTTTTAAATCCAAATCAAGCAAATGAGTAGTCTAAATTGATCAGCTCAACGAGACCTTTCTGTTTATGCTATCCATAACTTCAATTGCAGCATGCATCATATAAATATATTGCGAACAACAATTGTTATGACAACAAAATATGACTAAAACCCACGTAATTGTTATTTTTCTTGTCCACCACACCTCACCGTGCCATGCTACTTTACTTGCCATGTAAATTGTGCATCATTCATCATGGCATGATTGTTTGCTTGACGCATCTTATTATTATGCTTGTGCTCTATATTCATGTTGGCCTTGTTTGTTTGGTTTTTCTCGGATAGACACTGAGCAGGGGTTGTATCAAGAGAACCAGGAGCACTACCCAGATCCGTCCCTTGCTTCAACAGAGATACCAGGCAAGCACTATCACATGCTTGCATACATACAGTACCTATTGCCCCTATCTTATTCTTGCATCATCGAGTCGCGATTGCATTAAAATGAATCCCAAGTATGCATAGCCTTTATTTTTAAACCCCACCAAGCTTGTTCCTCCATCCCATGAGCCACTACTATAGGAGTTGTTTGAGCCATGCGAGTCGTAGAACAGCATGTGTAGGGTTTGTGAGAGTCTGTTGAATAATGAGGTACCTAAACAACTTAACCTGAGTAGTTCTGGGATAACTAAAGAAAGTGGCACCGGTGAGCAACATCTGCTATTTGGTTTTTCCTGCTCACTTGTGTCCCGTAAGACCCCGAGTACTTGATTCCTGTTCCTTGATTTATCGCGCTATCCACATCCGGGAGGTATATGGGACCCCCCTGAGCCAGAGCTTGATTCCGTCTTATTTCTCGGGGCCACAAACTAGTTTGGGGCTTTATTACTATCCTGTACTTATGCCATGTTTTACTGCTTTATTTACGATTGTGCGAGGTACTGCACACTGTACTGTTTTGGAAGCGGAATGTTTACGCGGTATCGACAAGCCCAGCCACACTTTCGGGTTCCCAGTCGTTTACAGCCATTGTCGCAGACCTTGAGGCCGTCTCGGAGCTTGCCTACTCCGTTGCGGGTTCTACTTAAGGGGTGGCCCCCTGAAACATTTCTGAATCTTGTGATTGCTTTGTCGTGAAGGCCTCGTTGGGTTTTGATTTGGTTTTTCCGAGGTTGATCGAGTGTGTGTTGCTATTGGTGCACCCCGGCCGGGTAAAACTTTCTGAAAGCCGTGTCCACGGATATGGACGACTTGGAGCACAGTTTCTCGATCATAGATAAGCATAACTAAAGTACCGCCTTAATTTGACTAAGTAACTTGACTAGTAAATAGAGCAATACTCATGGAATGGTTAATAAAATTGCCAACGGATGGGAGGGTTGTTCGTCCGCTTCCTTGTTGGTAAGCAGGGAGGAGGATGGATCGGATGAGATTACCATTATAACTGTTGTATTCAAATTCACGGACATCCGTCTATCAATGGTTAGGCGGATGGTTAGCGTTTATCTGTAGAATTGCTAGGGTTTATCTTTCGCTGCAATTGCGTCACCCCAGGTTGTGTCCCCTTTAGAGGCATTAAGACTTGCTGAGTACCCTTAGGGTCTCACACGATAAATTCTTGATTCAGATGAACAGGTACCTTCTCAGGACGGATACTGGGTGGAAGAAGCCGAAGATGTGGGCAACGATCGTTCGGTGTAGAGATTCCGGGATCGGGGATCCGTGAGACCTGTAGTTGGAATGTGCTTATTTTCTCTGGCATCTTATGCCGATTTGCTTCTTATCCGTACTCGGATTCTGTTTGCCGCTTCCGCATGATACTCTGATGTGTGTTGTATGAGGAGTTATCCTAAAATATAGATTTATCTAGGTCATTTGAATCTTGCCGTATGGCGTTGGTATATTTCCTTTCTTTCTAGATGGTATGGCTCTGATGTACTCTTGTATGGTGGCTTGCGTACATACCCACTTGTGTACGTAGTTGATCCCTTCGCCTGCCGACTACGCCGCCCGTACAGGTCCCGTTGAGAGGGTAGTGGTTGGGACGTCTGAAAGGACTACCAGTGTGTGGCTTTTGGGGCCCCGCCGTACTATTTCAACCACTACCACTCATCCAGGCTTGTATCTAGGAGCGTAGTTCACCGAGGTAGTTACAACTCTCCACCAACAACCCGCGACCGGCGAACAACTTTGTCGCCGCCAACGGGCAGCCAGTCGACGCGCGCACCCACATCATCAACAACCAGAGCTGGCACGCACGCCAGACCGATGACTTGAGGCATACCCTCAACAACCGCCATGACGGCGAACCAAGGGGGTCGCTGAGCCGAGTCGGACCCTAGTGCTTCATACCGATGATCTGAGGCGAAAAATACCCGGTGAACTTCAAGGCATCGAAGGAGATTGAGAAGTACGACCCCTCGTACGACCCATCCGTGTGGCTAGACACGTACCTCATGGTGATGGGAATCACCGGCCACACCGACCTACTCGCCGCTCGTTACCTCCCCCTGATGATGGAGGGAGCGTGCCGGCAATGGATCAACACCCTCCCTGTAGACAACATTGACTCCTGGGAGGAAATGTGCGACACCTTCGTCAGGCACTTCGAGGGCTCCTACACCTGCGCCACTACCATCGAGGACATGGAGCGATGCGTCCAGGGACCCCGCGAGTCGACCCGCAGCTGGGTCCAACGGTGGCAAGACCTGTGGTACAACGCGGCCGGAGTCCACCCGGACACCGCGATCCACTGCTTCAAGACCTCGTGCCGCTACGAGCCCCTGGTCGCTAACCTCGAGCGGATGTACAAAACACTCGACAACATAACGGACCTCCTCGAGATCGCCAAGCGGTACGTAGAGGAGGACCCAGATCAAGAAACTGACGACGAGTCAGGAGGGAATTACCGCACGAGCGGCCACGACAATGGGATACGACCCGAGCTACGATACAACAACACTCGCCTCACCGGCAAGCGCCACAGTGAATGGGCGAGGCGACTTCGTCGCCAATGCCGGCTATGCTCCATGCAATCCCAAGATCTTTCGCCAAGACGGAGGTCAATGTCTTGACAGCGGAAATTACAAGGCGAAGCCGAGGTTCGATTACGCGGCTCTCCTCAACCAGCCCTATGTGTTCCACATTAGGGAGGGGAAACCCACCACGCACACGACCGCTGACTTCCACTCCCTGAGGGAGATCGAGAAAGCACGGCGGGCAAGGGAAGTCCCCGACAACCACCCGCCAAACGGCGGAAAATTCGGCAACGACGCCGGCTCGCTTCACACCTTCACCGGCTTCAACACAAAGCACGAGAAGAAGGTCATCTCCCTCGCTATCACTGTCAATGCAGTGTCCCGGGTCGACATCCCCCAGTTCCTCAACTGATCCGAGCAAGAAATCACCTGGAGCCGCGAGGAACACTCGCCACGGATCGAATATCCGGGTCGAGTCGCCCTGGTGGTCAAACCCAAGGTGGGAGACTACTGGCTCCCCAAAATGCTGATGGACAGTGGCAGCTCCATCAACATCCGATACCTGGACACATTCACGTGACTGCGGCTCCGGCAGTTGATGATCGAGACGACCTACACCACCTTCGACGGCATCGTCCCCGGTCGGAAGGCGGACCCGATGGGCAAGGTGACACTGCCAGTCACCTTAGGCACACCAGCGAACTTCCACACCGAGCGGATCGTCTTCGAGCTGGTGTCGTTCAACAGCCTCTACCACTATGTCCTGGGGCGTCAGGCGTTCGCAAAATTCGTGGCAGCGCCTCACTATGCGTACAACGCGATGAAGCTCCTCGGGCCATGCGGCATCATCACCGTCCACGGCGACCCCGACATGGCTGCAGAGTGCAAGGACAAAGGCGCCAAGCTCGCCGATGCCGCCATAGCAGCAGAAGCCAACCACGCAGAGGAGCTCGCCAAGTACGCGAGCGGGGTCAACAATGACGAACCCACTATACTCAAGAAGCCCAACTCGGAGGGTGGCGGCTCCACCGCCTTCGAGGCAACGACACACACTCTCACCGTCGAGATGGTCCCAGGCGACTCCAGCCAGACAGTGACAATCGGGACGGGCATGAGTCCAACATAGGAAGGCGCTCTTATCAAGTTCTTACATGAGAATCGTGACATCTTCGCATGGAAGCCATCTGACATGCCTGGTGTCCCAAGGGAACTCACTGAGCACAAAATCAATGCCGACCCCAAAGCGCGACCCGTCAAGTAGTCACTGCGGCCCTTCAATGAAGAGAGCCGTGTTGGGCCACGCGGAGATGAAACAAAAAATTTCCTCTAATGTGGTGATCCCAAGATCCAGCTGAGGTAGAAGGCCACAAGGTTTACCACTAGACGCGCATTTGCGGATTACTAACGAAGCGTGTCAGTTGATGCAGTGCAGTCCTTTGTGATCCGATCGTCCTTGTGCTGATCGTACAACCCCTCTGCTGGTATCCACACGTACAAGGAGGAGCACCGGCGGCGAACTGCTAGTTTCGTTGCGGCGGCGGCAGGACTGTTGTGGAGCTAGGGTTTCCAACACATGGAATGACCTAATCGAACAACGATTAACCCTACTGGGTTGGTGTGCTCTAGTATATATATAGGGAGTGAACGTGGGCTCAGCTCGCGCGGCCCATTCACTAAATCCCATATAATATTAGTCACCATGAGTCCAACTCACTATCTCAGTCCTAATAAGGCTTGGGTCCAACCCAACCAGATTACCGGTTCAGATCCAATCCGAACTTGCTCCCGCTCTTAAGTGTGTGACCCCGCAAGCTCATGGCTACTTGGACACGATTAGAGTCCGACTCTAAATTGATCAGTCGGTAGCGGCTCCTAGAAGAACGTGCCGACTCCCAAGTACCAAAGAGTCATGACGACTTGCCTTTCCAATGCGACTTGCGTCTGAGTCCCTTTTGCCTCACGATATACCTTGTCAGACTATAAGCGGATAATTGTCATCCCTTGAATACTCCGACTCTCTTCTCGATCCGAGATAAGTGATTCACCCGACTAACTCTTAGTCGATCGCCTCGGTTAACACTTAACTGAGTCGTGCATGGCCATGCTTTCCGAATCATATCATCCGAGAGGGCCCAGAGAATATCTCTCCAAGTGGAGGGGCAAAATCCCATCTTGGTTATTCACATCACGCAGCTTGATTCTCAGTCGACCCGAACTCTGCCTTTATAACTGCCCAGTTACAGATTAGTGTTTGATAGAACCTAACTTAGTGATCCTCAACTCGGACTCTGCAATAACCTCAGGTCCAAGGATTACAATGATTGAGATATACAAATGACAACTTGTTTGTTGTACCTCAATATGGGTCAATCCGACTCGCAAAACTCTTTAGCCGAATCTGTGTAAGTTGGAATAGCATCTCCATGCCCATGACAAGTGGAACCGAGTCATCAAGACAACTTTCCCATTGGTCTAAGTTGTGTGTCCAGCACAACCTCAAACACCAAGGATATTTAGTACAAACAACATGAATGCATAGTTCCACAACCGAATCACATATTCGATGATACACATCAGATGTTTATACAATGACAACTTAATATCTTTATGAATACAATGGGAAATATCATCACACATGATTGCCTCTAGGGCATATTCCCAACACGCCGCCGAGCAATCGCCGAGGAGGTGCAGCGTCTACTCGCTGTAGGCTTCATCCGACCAATAAAATACTCCAAGTGGCTGGCAAACCCAGTCCTGGTCGAGAAGAAAAATGGTACCTGGAGAATGTGTATCGACTACACAAACCTCAACAGCGCCTGCCCGAAGGAGCAGTTCGTCCTCCCACGGATTGACCAAATCATCGACTCAACCGTGGTCTCGGAGTCACTATTCTTCCATGATGCCTACTCTGGGTACAACCAGATCAAAATGGTAGTCGAGGACGAGGAGAAGACGATGTTCATCACGCCATTCAGTGCCTTCTGCTACACCACCATGACCTTCGGCCTCATGAAGGCCAGGGCGGCCTACTAGAGGTGCATGCAGGAGTGCCTTGCGAGCCAGATCGGCCGCAACATCCACGTCTACATCGACGGCGTGGTGGTAAAGTCCAGTCGCCAGAGCGATCTACTCGTCGACCTGGCGGAAACCTTCGCTATCCTGCAGAGGTACAAGATAAAGCTAAACCCAGGGAAGTGCACCTTCGGTGTACCTACTGGACAGCTGCTGGGGTACGTCGTCTCCAAGCGCGGGATGGAGGCTAACCCCGCCAAGATCAACACGATCGCCCGGCTCGGCAGACCCGAGTTCCTGCGCGACGTCCAGAAGTTGGTCGGGCGAGTCACGGCTCACAGTCGCTTCATCCCCTGGCTAGGTGAGAAGGCGATGCCCCTCTACCGCCTAATGAGAAAGAACCCCACCTTCCAGTGGGACAAGGAGGCAGATGACGCGCTCCACTCTCTCAAGGAGGGGCTACTCACGGCACCGCTACTCGCCGCCCCCGTCGACAAGGAGACCATGCTCGTCTACGTCGCGTCCACCAAGCGAGTCGTCAGCGCCGTCATGGTCGTCGAACAACCAGAGGAAGGAAAAGAGCGCCCGGTGCAGCGACCCATATACTACATCAGCGAAGTACTTACCGAGTCATGCCAGCGCTACCCGCAGTACCCAAAATTGGTATGTGCGGTCTTTAGAGCCCAGCGGCGACTGCCGCACTACTTCCAGGAGCATCCAATACCGGTCGTCTCCTCAGCACCGTTGCAGGACATCATCCGCAACCGTGAGGCGAACGGGCGAGTCGCCAAGTGGGCCGTCGAGATCGGAGTACACAACATCAGGTATGAGCCGCGCAAGGCGATCAAGTCGCATGATCTCACAGATTTTTTTCGTCGACTAGGAAGAGGCCTAGCAGCCGGAGAAATTTCCATACCTCCATTACTAGAGCCTACGCTTCGACGAGGTCGCTGGGAATCACCTCCCAAGGCTCAGCGCAGTCGCCGCACCACGACGGAAGGCCGACCGCGTCATGAACTCCGCAACCACAGGGGCCTTCTCCATATATTTCCAAACTTCGACGAGGTCGCTGGGAATCACCTCCGTGGGCGAGATCTCCTGCAGATATGCGCGGATGCAGGTCCCTGATAGCGCGACATAATCAACCAGAGTGGTGACGCATTGCCGCGCGTCGTACGATTGCGCTTCGTCGGCATTATCAGTAATTAGGCCGGCAACACACAAGCAAATAATAAGGGAGGCTACAGCAAAATAACGCGAGCCACACACTCGGGGACTCGCCAAAGAAAAACTCACCAATCAACGGGTGACAGCGCTCCGTGATGAAATCCTGAAGACCGGAGATGTCATCCTGCAGCCCGGCGACGAGCGCGTCTGACATCTTTCGCTCCTCGGAAGCAGAAGCAACGGCTGCCTTGGCCTGCCCATCCGCCAAGGTCGCCTCCTCCCTCGCCTCCTTGAGCTCACGCTCTAGATCGGCGATTCGCTTCTCCGCGAGGCTCAAGGACGACTGCACAGTTGTCAATTTACTCACCGAAACGAGGCCGTGATGAGCCGTCTCCACCGGGCGGTGCTATGTTCTTCATCAACAACACCATGATTACGAGAAGAACAAGTTTATGACTAGCATCATGCACATCGAACACTCACCCACAGGCGCTCGAAGCTGCTCGTTCGTGTCCCGAACAACAAGGAGTTCCCCCTCCACATACTCCTTGGCGGCAAGCCGCTCCGCCGACTCGCGCTGGAGGCCCTGCGCAACCATGGAAGCGTCAACAATGAAAAAATTCCTAAGTACCTAGCCGCTGAAGATCAGCGACTAGCCACTTGGGGACTGGATAGCGAAAAATTCCTAAGTGCTTAGCCGCTGAAATTCAGCAACTAGCCACTCGGGGACTGGACTCGGAAAACAATAAGAATCCAACCACTGAAATTCAGTGGCCCGATCCTCCGGGACTGGACATACCTGGATGGCGGCGCCTAGTATGCCGTGGAGCTCCATTGCATACATCAACGGGATCACGAATGGAGTACGCCCACGACGCTGTTCGACCTCCGTGCTGGCGGCCTCGGGCAATTGGCTCGACGGCACAGATGCACTCGCCGCGGAAGCCCTCGCTACAAAGCGAGGGAACGTCGCCACCGCGGCACCTTCACCACTCGAAGGTGGGCCTGTCACCCCAACCGAGGCCACGGGCTCCGCCTGCTGCGACTCCGTGTCCACCATGGCCATCGGGGCTATGTCCACTTCAATTGGAGCCTCGCTCGGGGCGACCGCCGACTCGTTCGAAATCGTGACAACCTCGTCGCCCTTTGCTTTCATCGTGCCTTCAGCAGGCACCTCGACCTCGTCGCCCTCCTCTTCTTCGAAGGGTCGAGTGGTGCCTCCGCGGCACCCGATGGAACCTTGGCCACCGATGGGTGACCTATCTTCTTCACTCCGGTCCTGCAGAACAACTCCGTCAGTAAACTCATCGGACAGACATAAATCGTGCAGACAAATGAGATTCAGGAATACTCACTTGGCGACCGGGATAAAACATAGGCCAGTTCGGATACTGGCCGGATTCTCCAAATATAGCCCCAGTTTACGACTAAGGCCCGTCTCGAACACACTCTGCGCCCAAGACACTGACAGCTTCTTTAAGGACGAGGCCGTCGTAGGAGGTTCAGTGGCGATCGCCATGGGAACTCCCCTCGGTGGCGAGGTCCCTGCAACTGGAGCGGCCACGGGCCCGGTGACTGGGACGAAGGGCGGCGGCAGCGATGCCAATGGTATCTCGTCTTCCGCCACGGCCGCACCAGTCGCTGCGGCCGCATGCGCTGGTGCGTCGGCTTTTGCTTCCTCGGCCGCGCTGGTAGCATCGGAGCTACTCGCAGACCGAGGCGGTGATACTGGCTTAGCCGGCTTCTTCTTATTCTTCTTCGGAGGCGGTGGCTTCTTCTTGGACGACGTAACTTCTGGCCGTGAGGTGTGCTCGGGGAGCTCATCATCGTCGCCATCGTGGGCCTCGAGGCTTCTTCTAGCCTCGAGATCGTGTTGGTGCTGCCCACGGGTCTTGTGGACTATGGGTGCGGCGACTTCCATGGCCTTGTCGCCATCGTCATCATCATCATCATCATCACCCCCGTCGCTTCTGACATTTCCCTTATCGGGCGAAGACTCGCTCTCATCCTCGGCGGACGAGTTTGAGTTCTCGTCGTCTGCGGGTGGAAGGCAACTTGAAACAACTACAACAACCAAGTAAAATCAGTATGACCGCGAATGCAAAACTGCGACTGCGAGTGCACAGGAAATACAATAACTCACCGTTGGAGCATGGCGTTTCGCGGTGTAAGGTGCAACACCGGCCTTCGCGTCAAGATACTCTGCCTCGGTGATCTTCTTCAAGGACGAGGTGTAGTCGTTGAGCCTCCATTAGGCTTGGCAGGACTTCGTCGGGTCGTCCTTACCCATATACTCGTACATGTAGTGGGCCCGATTGGCCAGGGGCACCAGCCGCCGCCCGAACCAGCAATTGTACAAATTGATGGTCTGGAGGCCCTTCTTCTTCAGGTTGCGGATCGTCTGCAACATCTCGTCGACGACCATCCACTGGTCCAACGGGAGCTTGGTGACATGGAGTCGACGCGGCTCGGGCCGGTCGGCGGAGTACATCGGAAGTACCACCTCGTCGGACGAAGGCAACTCGGTCACATAGAACCAGCTCTTCTTCCATTCGTTTGCCGCCTTCTTTGGCAGCATCAGATCGATGAAGGACGCCTTCCACTTCAGCTGAAAGGTCAGGCAGCCCGTGGCCAGCATCGGGCCGCCTCCTTCTTCACGGCCGATCCTTCCATGGAACAGTTTGTGGCCAGGTAGCACTCGCAGAACGCCACGAAGATGGCGAGCTGATCGATGCTATGCGGCCCTAGGTCCGACGGTTGGATGCCGTAGTAGGCGCAGAAACGACGGAAGAAGAGGGAAGTGGGGAATCCGAGCCCCCGCTCCAAGTGACTGGTGAAGCAGATAAATTCTCCCTCGCGCGGATCTGGGATCACCTCTCCAGCCGCGGGGATGCGCCACCTCCCGGCGCAGAGGATCCCCTCCTCCTCGAATGACTTCAGCAGCACCTTAGTGCACTTGGATCTGCCCCATGGTTCGGTTGGTGGCGCCATCGATTGGAGGATCTGAGTCTATGAGTCGCTCTGGGTCGCTTTGGTTGCCGCTTTGGTTGCTTCTTCAATTCTGCTAATTCTGATGGGTTCATACTATATGGTATCTTGGCTATGGGTCTTGTTCCAGGGATTAGTTCAATGATAAACTCAATATCCCGATCTGGGGGCATACTGGGCAAAACATCGGGAAATACATCGGGGTATTCGCAGACTATCCGGACTTGGTCAATGGTAGGTTGGGCTATACTCTTGTTGCACTTGAATTGACGAGCCAAGGTTTCAGATACATGCTCGACTGATATTCCGGCTGAACTGTTCATGGTTATGGCTTTCTTGGCACAGTCAATTAATCCTTTATGTTTGGACATCCAATCCATTCCTAGTACTACTTCCAAACCTTTAGTTCCGAGTACTATCAGATTAGCATAAAAGTCTATGTTGTGGATTCAGATAGGGACGACTTTGCAAATTTTCCTAGCTTTGGTGGTTGAACCGGGGATTTGAACAATCATAACATGCTTCAGTTTGGTTGGTTGAATCTTACTAGTGCATGCAAATTCTTTGGTGATGAATGAGTGCGATGCTCTAGAATAAAACAACACTCTTGCAAGTACTGCGTTAACAGAAAACATACCCAACACGACGTCTGGCGCTTCCTGGTCTTCTTCAGCATGCACGAGAAAAAGACAGCCATTGCGGTTAAGCGAGTTCCCTAGGGAAAAACTTCTTCTAGGCTGAACACGATGCTGTTGCTGAGCTGGGGCATTTGCATTGGGGGCTGCGACATTCTTCTTGGGGCACTCATTGGAGTAGTGACCCTTATTTCCACAGTCATAACAAGTCACTTGCGACTTGTCCTTTGCTGCAACAGACACAACATTGCTTCCAGTCCTTGGGGCAGTGTTGTTGTTGGTGGCGGCATTGTTTTTGTTGAACTTGGGCGGTGCGCGGTTGAAATTGCCAGAGTTGCCGGGGTTGTTGTAGTTTCCTCCGGGCCTTGGGTTTCCACGGTTGGGATAGGTCGGGCGGTTCATCGGGGGTCTGTTGGTTCTTGGCGCAAATCCTTTGGAGTCTGGTGGGTTCCTGGTTGATGCATCATGCGGCGCTTGTGGTTCTCATTGGCTTGGTTGATCTTTCCTTCCATCTGAATTGCAGAGTTGACTAGGGCTTCAATATCAAGACCGTCTACATATCATCGTGCAGACCATTCAAGAATCTTTCTTTCTTCTTGGCTTTATTTTCAATCTCATCCGGGGCATACCTAGCTAATGACAAGAATTTTTCACGGTATTCCAGCATGGTCATCCTCCCTAGCTTCAGTTCTCTGAATTCATCTATCATCCTTTTGAGCAAACCCGGTGGCACATGGGTTCTTGTGAACTTAATCTTGAATTCATCCCAGGTCATCATCTGACCTCCGGTCATCGCACGAACGCTGTTAAACCATGATCTTGAATCTCCGGCTAGATAGTGGGTGGCGAACAAAACTTTCTCGTTAGCTTCCACTCTGCCGACTTCCATATTGTTCTCCATGGTCTGCAGCAAATCATCTGCATCTAAGGGCTCCTCTGACTTAGTGAAAACAGGTGGGTTGGTGTTCTGAAAATTCTTGAGCTTAGGTCCATGGTTGTCCTGATATCCTTGGCCTTGATTATTGTTGACCATCTGAGCTATGTGCTGAAGGGTGGCTAAGTTGGCTTGACGTTTTGCGCTTTCTCCTTCGCAGTCAGAAACCAACATTTGCAGGATCTGCAACATTGGGTCCGGGGATGAACCACTTCCTTCGCGAGGCATCTGAATATTTAGATAGATCATGAGAAAAGAGGGAAATATCTAAGATTCAGGGACATTGAAAAGTTTTTTTAAAGTTTGACTCAAATTTTCTAGCAACTTTCTTTTCATTCATTTATTCATAGCACATGATACAACACACACAACAACAAAGGAAAACAGATGGTTTAAGAACCATTCTGGAAACTACAATACAATGGGACCAAATACCGCTCACTAACGCTAGTGCTCAAGTGCTACTACTCCGTGAAGTCGGTGTACTCATCATCCTCCTCATCATCATCGTCATCTATGAAGGCGAAATCCTCCTCATTGGTGAAGAAGTCCATGGCTTGATCCTCCAGAAAGTCATCATCTTTGCTGATTGTCGGGGGGATAAGCCCCGGCATGGTCACGAGAGGGGAAACATAGCGCAGCTGAGTTGGCTCCGAGTAAAGAACGAACCAGTTCGGGTAAGATCAGCCGGGTAAGAGAAGCATGAAAGCCTACATACATACTATGTCGGACCGCATAGGAAAAAGTTGTTATTCTTGCAGGTACCAACGAGCCGAGTTATTCGAGGAAAGGCCGGGTCAAGGAGGACACGTGGCACCTTTCCGAGTAAGGTTCAGGAGGGACCATGGTGATGGGGATATGCCTACTGGGGTATACCCAGCAAGGCGTTTACGACTGGCCCGTGAGCTGGCGAGTGGGCCTGCAGAACGGCGAATGGATTGAAGCCCAGCAAGGTACCGAGCGACTGGAAGCTGAAGGCCCAGGCGAGTAGATAGGCCCAGTCGGATTAGGTTAAACGACTACTGAAGCTGTAACCGAATCGGTTGAGATATGTAAACCCTAGGGGAGGTGAGCCTATATAAACCTCCCTAAAGGGTGAGTAGAGACACGTTCCCTGATACGCTCAAGCGACTCGCCGCCTAGCCGCCGAGCTCGCCCATTGTAACACCTCCACAATACAATCTAGCAGGAGTAGGTATTTACCCTCCGGGGGGCCGAACCTGGGTAAAACCCTGTGTCTTTGCCCTCAGCTCGCACCGCAGATGGCTGGCCGCCCTTGCCCCTCGTTCTACTACTCGCTGCCGATTGCAGCATCTGCCGTGACCATTCCCACGATAGTGGCGCCCACCGTGGGGCCTGGCCGGTCTGGCCGGTGTTCTGCGGCGAGATCCAATCTGCCCATCAACGAGACGGTCGCCACCGGCCGCATGATAGCGATCGGCGAGATGCTCCAGATCTTGCCGAGCAGCTACGTCCCGGCGGCGCGACCCATCACGCACAGCGTGATCCTGCCAATCGACACGATCAGCCTCACCGACGTCATCGTCTTGGAGGACTCGGCTCGCATCCGCGAGTCACCGCCACGCGATCGGCTCTCCGAGAGCCAGGTCCGCACGATCCACCGCCTCGCCTCCGAGTACAACTCGGCCCACAGCAATGTGGCCGGGAATTCAGCGGCCGCAGAAGATGCGGCCCTCACCGACGACGCCGACTCGGCGACCCCGGCGTCACTCGCCGGATCCATCACCGCGGCCTCGTCCGCGGGCTCCATCGCCCAGGTCTCCAACGCGGGAGACTTCGAGGACCCCTCCATCCTCGGGATCTTCGAATTCGACTCCGGGTCAGAGAACTCCGCCGACCTCTACGATGGAACCAGTCGCCACGCCGCGGCCTACATGGCCACCGGCGCCGATCCGCAGGAGGATCCTTTATCCACCCCAATCCCTCCTAACGCCACGGCAACGGAGGTCGAGGAACTCCGCTTGAAACTGACGGAGGCGGTGCGCAAGGAGCAAGCCGAGCGCGAAAAATTTCGCCTCGAGCAGGTGACGGCACAGTAGCTGTCGCGCTACCACCAGCAGCGGATCAGGTCACGTCTGAACCCCACCGTTCAAGGGCGTGCCCTGAACTTCGACGACGAAAACGACCCGGCCCGCATAGCCGAGCGCGCAATCTGCGAGAACGCGCCACCAGGAGGAAGCGCCCGGCCCCCGCCAGGATCAACGGCGATGGGTGCCCCACCACCACCCAACCGCACCCCTCCCAGGGACCAGCCGCGGATAGTAGTCTCCTCACGGGAGCGAGACGCAAACGGCCTCCCACTGTTCTCCACCCCGATGGACAACCTCGTGGTAGGCCGAGCAGCAGCCGAAAGCATCACGGCCACTGGCGACGGCGCCCTACAGATCCAGTACGTCAGGGCCCTGCTCGCGAAGGCCGTCGAGCAGCAAAAAGCGGGCGCCGACTCGCAAGGTCGAGTATACTCGTGTTCCTCGGGAAGCAGAGCGGCCTCCAGCGGCCGCCCAGCGGCGGCAAACACCCTCAACTGCCCGCCACCAGAGCCACTGCAGCTCCAACACCGACCCGCGAACGCGGCACTCTCCACCAACGACCCCAGGCCGGCGACCAACTTCGTCGCCGCTAACGGGCAACCCATCGACGCCCGCACCCACATCATCAACAACCAAAGCTGGCGCGCACGCCAGCCCGACGACTTGCGGCACACCCTAACTAATCGCCGCGACGGCGAGCCTATGGGGTCGCTCAGTCGACTCGGGCCCAAGTGCTTCGGACCAATGATCCGAGGCGAGAAGTACCCGCCAAACTTCAAGGCGCCAAAGGAGATAGAAAAGTATGACTCCTCGTACGACCCCGCCGTCTGGCTCGACACATACCTCATGACAATGGGGATCGCGGGTCACACTGACCTACTCGCCGCCCGTTACCTCCCCCTAATGATGGAGGGGACGTGCAGGCAGTGGATCAACACTCTCCCCCAGGACAGCATCGACTCCTGGGAGGAAATGCGCGACGCCTTCGTCAGGCACTTCGAGTGCTCCTACACCCGCGCCACCACTATTGAGGACCTGGAACGATGCGTCCAGGGACCCCGCGAGTCGACCCGCAACTGGGTCCAACGGTGGCAAGAGCTTTGGTACAACGCGGTCGGCATCCACCCGGACACCGTGATCCATTGCTTCAAGACCTCGTGCCGCTACGAGCCTCTAGTCGCCAAGCTCAAGCGACACTCCCGCACAATCACACAACATCCCCGACCTCCTCGAGATCGCCAAACGGTACGCCGAGGAAGATCCAAACCAGGAAACCGACGACGAGTCAGGAGGGCAACGCCGCACGGGCGGCAACGACGACGGACGCCGAACCGACCTACGGTACAGCGGCACTCGCCTCACTGGAAAGCGCCACAATGACGGGCGAGTCGACTTCGTCGCCAACGCCGGGCACGCGCAGCGCGAGCCCAAGAGCTACCGCCGCGACGGAGGGCTACGCCGCAATGGCGGCAATTACAAAAACAAGCCAAGGTTCGATCCCACGGCCCTCCTTAACCAACCATGTGCGTTCCATAGCAGGGAAGGGAAGCCCGCAACGCACACCACCGCCGACTTCCACACCCTCAGGGAAATCGAGAAGGCACGGCAAGCGCGGGAGGACCCCGACAACGACCCGCCAAACGGCGGAAAATTCGGCAAAGTAGCCGGCTCGGTCCACACCTTCACAGTCTTCAACACGAAGCGCGAGAAGAAGGTCATCGCCCGCGCCGTCGCCGTCAATGCGGTGGCCCAAATAGACGTCCCCCAGTTCCTGAACTGGTCGGAACAGCCCATCACATAGAGCCGGCAAGACCACTCGCCGCGCATCGAGTACCCAGGACGAGTCGCCTTGGTGGTCAAGCCCAAGGTTGGCGACTACTGGCTCCCCAAGACACTGATGGACGGTGGTAGCTCCATCAACATCCTCTACCTCGACACCTTCAGGCGGCTGCGGCTCCCGCAGTCGATGATCGAGACGACCCACACCACGTTCCACGACATCGTCCCCGGTCGGAAGGCATATCCGATCGGCAAGATCACGCTGGCAGTCACTTCGGCATATCGGCAAACTTCCGCACCGAGCGGATCGTCTTCGAACTGGTGCCCTTCGACAGCCCTTACCACTGCGTCCTGGGGCGCCAGGCGTTCGCTAAATTCATGGCAGCGCCCCACTACACGTACAACGCGATGAAGCTCCCCGGGCCGTGCGGCGTCATCACAATCAACGGCGACCCCGACATGGCCGCCGAGTGCGAGGCCAAAGGAGCCGAGCTCGCCGACGCCGTCATCGCGGCAGAGACTAATCACGCCGACGAGCTCGCCAAATACGCGAACGGGGTCAACAATGACGACCCCACGATACTCAAGAAGCCCAACTCAGAGGGCGCAAACACCTCAACCTTTGAGGCCACGACGCACACTCGCACCGTCGAGCTGGTCCCAGGCGACTCCAGCCAGACGGCGACGATCAGGACAGGCATGAGCCCAGCATAGGAAGGCGCGCTCATCGAGTTCCTCCGTGAGAACAGGGACATCTTCGCATGGAAACCCTCTGACATGCCCGGTGTCCCTAGGGAGCTTGCTGAGCACATACTGAACAGCCGATCCCAAAGTGCGACCTGTCAAGCAGTCGCTACGACCCTTCAATGAAGAACGCCGTCGAGCAATCGCCGAGGAAGTGCAGCGTCTACTCGCTGCCGGCTTCATCCGGCCAATCAAGTACTCCAAGTGGCTGGCAAACCCAGTCCTGGTCGAGAAGAAAAACGGGACCTGGAGAATGTGTATCGACTACACAAACCTGAATAGCGCCTGCCCAAAGGAGCAGTTCGTCCTCCCGCGGATCGACCAGATAATCGATTCAACCGCGGGCTCGGAGTCGCTATGTTTCCTCGACGCCTACTCTGGGTATAAGCAGATCAAGATGGTTGTCGAAGACGAGGAGAAGACGGCGTTCATCACGCCATTCGGAGCCTTCTGCTACACCGCCATGACCTTCGGCCTCAAGAACGCCGGGGCGACCTACCAACGGTGCATGCAAGAATGCCTCGCGAGCCAAATTGGCCGCAACATCCACGTCTACATCGACGACGTGGTCGTGAAGTCCGCTCGCCAAGGCGACTTACTCGCCGACCTGGCGGAAACCTTCGCCAACCTGCGAAGGTACAAGATAAAGCTCAACCCAGGCAAGTGCACCTTCGGTGTACCCGCCGGACAGCTACTGGGGTACGTCGTCTCCAAACGAGGGATCGAGGCGAACCCAACAAAGATCGACACGAGCGCCCGGCTCGGCAAACCCGAATGCCTGTGCGACGTCCAGAAGCTGGCCGGGCGAGTAGCGGCTCTCAGTCGCTTCATCCCCCGCCTGGGCGAAAAGGCGATGCCCCTATACCGCCTGATGCGCAAGAACCCCACCTTCCAGTGGGACAAGGAGGCGGACGACGCGCTCCGCGACCTCAACAAGGTGTTACTCGCCGCACCACTACTCGCCGCCCCCGCCGACAAAGAACCCATGCTGGTTTACGTCGCGGCGTCCGAGCGCGTCGTCAGCGCCGTGATGGTCGTCGAACGACCAGAGGAAGGAAAGGAGCGCCCGGTTCAGCGGCCGGTGTACTACATCAGCGAGGTCCTCACCGAGTCGCGCCAGCGGTACCCACAGTACCAAAAGCTAGTATACGCGGTCTTCAGGGCTCAGCGGCGCCTGCCGCACTACTTCCAGGAGCACCCAATCACGGTCGTCTCCTCAGCACCACTGCAAGACATCATCCGCAATCGCGAGGCGACCGGGCGGGTCGCCAAGTGGGCTGTCGAGATCGGCATCCACAACATCAAATACGAGCCACGAAAGGCGATTAAGTCGCAGGCGCTGGCAGACTTCATCGCCGACTGGGAGGAGGCCCAGCAGCCAGTGAAGCTGCCGTACCTCCACTACTGGAGCCTGCACTTCGACGGCTCCAAGAACGCGGACGGCGCAGGAGCAGGGATAGTGCTGACTTCACCAAAGGGCGACAAGCTCCGCTACATCCTCTGCCTCGACTTCACGCCCTGCACCAACAACATGGCCGAATACGAGGCCCTACTCCACGACATACGAGCCGCCAAGGAGATGAACGTCAATCGCCTCCGCTGCTATGGAGATTCCGACCTCGTCGCGGGGCAAGTCGCCGGCACCTGCGACGCCGTCTCCCCTACCATGGCGGCGTACCGCCAAGCAGTGGACAAGTTGGGCGGCTACTTCACCGGCTACTCTGTCGAGTGGATCGACAGGCGGAAAAACGAGGAGGCCGACGCCCTCTCTCGCATCGGGTCGGCTCGACTCGCACCACCCGCCGGCGTGTTCCTTGACACAATCTCCAAACCATCAGTCTCTCCCCCGAGGGAGATCGACATAGGAGTCCCACTCCAACCAGAGGCAGCCTTGGTCGCACTCGTCACCGAGCCAGACGACTGGACCAAGCCCTACATCGCCTACCTGGAAGCCGGCACCCTGCCAGCAGACGAGACAGACGCTCGAATGATCGCTCGTCGATGCAAGTCCTACACCATCATCGATGGCGAGCTACACAAGAGCAGCGTCACCGGCGTGTTCCAACGCTGCGTCCAACCTGTTGAAGGACGCAAAATCCTCCACGACATTCACTCAGGTGACTGCGGACACCACGCCGCCGCTCGCTCCCTGGTCGCCAAGGCTATGCGACACGGCTTCTACTGGCCCACCGCACACGCCGATGCTGTCGACATCGTCCAGCGATGCGCCGGATGCCAGAAGTACGCCAATCAGACGCACGTACCGAGCTCGGCGCTCAAAACATTTCCAATTACCTGGCCATTCGCTGTATGGGGCATGGACATGGTAGGCCCCTTCAAGAAAGCCCCCTCCGGCTACACCCACCTGCTAGTCGCCGTCGACAAGTTCACTAAGTGGGTGGAGGCCAAGCCAGTCCGGAAATGCGACGGGAAGACCGCCACCAAATTCCTACGCGAGCTCATATATCGCAATGGGTTCCCAAACAGCATCATCACGGACAACGGCACCAACTTCGCCAAGGGAGCCATGGCCGAATTCTGCGAAGAGCATCACATCCGGCTCGACCTCGCGTCAGTCGCCCACCCGGAATCCAACGGCCAGGCGGAACGAGCCAACCAAAGCATCCTCCACGGCCTAAAGCGCCGCGACTCCAAGTACCACTCGAGCGCACCGCCGGGTGCTGGGTCGAGGAGTTGCCCTCTGTCATTTGGGGGATCCGCACCTCAGTCAACAGATCGACGGGGTTCACCCCCTTCTTCATGGTCTACGGTGCCGAAGCAGTCATGCCCACCGACCTCGAACACGACTCGCCGCGAGTCGTCCATTATACGGAGGCTGCAAACGAGCTGGCCCGCCAAGATGGGATCGACCAGCTCGACGAAGCACGCGACCTCGCTCGGTCACGCACCGCCATCTACCAGCAAGGACTCCGCCGCTACCACAGCCGGCGGGTGAAAGCTCGCACCTTCCAGGAAGGCGACCTGGTGTTACGCCTCATCCAGGACAAGAAGGGCATGCACAAGCTCTCCCCTCCGTGGGAAGGCCCATTCGCTATCGGGCGCGTACTCGGCAACGACGCCTATTAGCTCATCGACGTCCGCGGGGACGGCGAGCTCGACGTCAAGCGACCATGGAATGTAAACCTCCTTCGGAAGTTCTACTCCTAGAACCCCACACATGTACTCTCCAGTCGCTATGAAATAAAAGAAACGGTTACCACCAATTGCGCCTACTCTCCATGACTTGTGCCACTCGCACTCGTAATAACAGCGGTATGCTAAACGCAGAAGTCAACCTTTGGTACAGCGATCGGCACGGCTAAGTAGTGCGGTGTAAGAGCACTGAATCACTTCAGGTCTTGCATCGTCCACGAAAAACGCCAACCCGGAGCCCCATTGGAGTCGCCTAGCTCGACTGGTTCTACGAGCCAAGACAACTGCCTTCGCTTCTCACAGCGACCTTGGTCCTCCGCATCCTCGGCATAGCGACTCGAACGGATAAGTACCACGCTTGGGGACTGAGGACCAGTTCGTCGCAAGCGGTCAGGGAAAACGCTAAGTAAGAGAGCATGCCCAGGACTCGCCACGCGACTGACCCCACAGGCCAGGCAGGAGTGATGCGCTCACACCAACGCGCTAAGTCCTCAACCACCCTCGAGTCGCGCCTAGAACTACCAAGTACCACGCTCGGGGACTCGGCCACCCGACCTCGTTCGCGCACGGGAAAACGGTAAAGTATAGAGCACTCAAGGGAGTCGCCTTGCGACTGGCTCTCCGAGCTCGGGTGAGTCGACCAAAGCAACAAAACACATGATAACAACACACACATCACATACGAGGTAAACCCCACAAAAGGGCGGACGCGCTCGGGGACTCGTCCAAAATCAATCCAAAGAACACAAACAAATACCAAAATAAACACGACGTCCCATTCAATCGCATATTGCATTGTCTTATGTTACAAAATATGCCCGCGTGGCAGAACTGCTGCTAACGCTTCAAGGCAAACTACCCTACTCTGCAGGCTTCGATGACGACTCGCCAGCATCCCGGCTATTACGGATGAACGCGGTGTACGGGTTTGATGGATACGTCGTCAGTTCACCCGCCATCGCCGCGCGAAAAGGCTGCTCGACCTTGAAGTCACGATGCGGCGGCTCGGGGTCATTCGGCACGACAACCATCTCCTGGTATGGAAGGAGGTCGCCCATCGCCCAGACACGCTCCGAGTACGTGTCGGCACGCTCTTGCAACTTGAGAACCTCGGACAGCTCCACCGCGCCAGTTGACGAGGGGTACCCACTCGTCACGTCGTCGATGTCGAAGTCTTCGGGGAAGTGGGCGAGTCCAAGGCTCAGGGCCGTCGATGCTCCACGCCGAAACGCCGATCGTGTCATGAATTCAACGACTACGGGTGCCTTCTCCAAGTACTTCCACACCTCAACGAGGTCGCTGGGAATCACCTCCGTGGGTGATATTTCTTGGAGGTAGGCGCGGATGCAGGTCGCCGACAGCGTCGCTGAGTCGACGAGCATGCTTACGCACTGCCTTGCGTCGAGCGAGTTCGCCTCTTCTTCGCTATCAATGATGCGACCTGCGAAGAAAAAGACAATGATGAGTATGACGGACACCACAGAAACCACAACTATAAGAAAGGGAGGTTGCACTCACCAAGCAGCGGGCGGGCGAGTCCCGTGATGAAGCACTGAAGCGACGTGTGGTCGTCCTGAAGCCCAGCAATAAGGACTTCCGACACCTTGCGATCCTCCCCTGCGGCCGCAATGGCGGCCTTAGCTCGCCCGTCCGCCAAGCTAGCTTCTTCTCTCGCCTCCCGCAGTTCGCGCTCGAGATCGGCGATCCGTTGCTCAGCGGCAGCCAGAGTAGACCGCGCCGCCACCAACTCACCAGCGGGGACAAGCCCCTGGCGAGCTTGATCTGCCTTCGCAGCAACAGCCTGAAGACCTTTGTTCGCTTCCTGAACTATAGCCAGCTCCTTTTCCGCACGCTGTTTCGCGGCCAATCGGTCCGCCGACTCAAGCTGCAGACCCTGTACATCACCAACAATGTTAGTTAAAACGAACTTCATAAGTGCTCACCCGCTGAAATTCAGCGAGTACGCACTCGGGGACTGGCGATCAAGAAATTCCTAAGTGCCCACTCGCTGAAATTCAGCGAGTGCGCACTCGGGGACTGGCGATCAAGAAATCCGTAAGTGCCCACCCGCTGAAATTCAGCGAGTGCGCACTCGGGGACTGGCGATCAAGAAATTCCCAAGTGCCCACCCACTGAAATTCAGTGAGTACGCACTCGGGGAATGGACACGAAAATAAAAGGGGAGAAATTATAAGAATCACGCCGTTGCAAAGCACCGACCTGATCCTCGGGGACTGGATGTACCTGGATGGCTACACCAAGCATGCCGTGGAGTTGGATCGCGTCCACGGACGCGAGTAACGCTGGCGTGTGCCCACGACGCTGGTCGACTTCAGCATCGGCGGTCCTACGAGCATGGCTCGAGGGCGCAACCCCACTCGCCGTAGCCGCCTTGGTCACGAAGCGGGGGAAGGTAGCGATGGAGGCACCCGCTCCAAGGGAGGTCGCCTCCGTCGTTCCAGGTAAGGAAGCGCCCTCCTTCATAGACGCGGCCGCTTCCACCGCGGGCTCGGCCGGCGCGGCCGCCGTATCGTCAGAGATAGTGACTATGTCGTCGCCCTTGGCCTTCTTACTGCCATCCGCTGGGGCGACGACCTCGTCCGCCTTCCTCTTGCGTGAAGGATCCTCCTCGCTAGCGGCGGAGGGCACCTTGGCCACGGTCGGATGGCCCATCCTTTTCACTCCGGTCCTGCGCATTAATCGAATCAACAAAGACAATTGAAATAGTTATGGAAAACAAGGAGGGGTGAGCGCACTCACTTGGCGACTGGGATGAAACGTAGCCCCGTACGAAGGCCGGCCGGTTTTTCCAGCTCAGGGCCCAGTCGGCGACTGAGCCCCAGTTCCAGGACATCGCGTGCCCAAGACACGGACGTCTTCTTCGTCGTTGAGGCTGCAGCTGGTGCCTCTGGGACATCCTCGGCGGGAGCTTCCTCGTGAGTCGAAGCTGCCGCAGCCGGAGCCTCCTTGCGAGGTGAAGCCGCCGCAGCCGGAGCCTCCTTGTGAGGCGAAGTTGCCGCGGCCGGAGCCTCCCCCAGCCCAGAGACTGGGGCGAATGGCGGAGGCATTGAGGCCAACGGTACCTCCATAGTCGCCGTGCCCTGCGCAGTCGTCGCTGGTGGCGCGCCGTCACCAGTTGGGCTGGGAGCATCGGAGCTGCTCGCCGAGTGCGGCGGTGAGGCCGTCCTCGACGGCTTCGTTTTCTTCTTCTGGGGGGCCCTCGCCTCCCTCTTCTTTTCCTTCTTCTTCGATGGAGTGGCTTGCCGGCGCGAGGTGGTCTCTGGGAGCTCGTCGTCGTCGTCATGGCCCTCGAGGCTTCTGCTCGCTTCGATCTCGCGCTGGCGTTGCTCGCGGGTCTTTCGGACCAGCGGGGCGACCTCCTCTTCGGACTCGTCCTCGGAGTCTTCCTTGCCCCTCGCGAGTGGCGATTCGCCTGTGTCCTGGGCAGATGGGCCCGGACTCTCATCATCCGAAGGTGGGAGCCACCCTTCCACCACCTGGAATAGCTGCGATGAATACAAAACGGAATCATGATTACCGCGACTGCATACACTGCGACTGCGAACAAAGTAAAGAAATTACCGTTGGAGCTGGATGCTTCGCGGTGTAGGGGGCGATCCCGGCCTGCGCATCCAGGTACACCGCCTGGGTAATCTTCTTCAACGCTGGGAGGTAATCTTCCAGCCTCCATTCATCGAGGCAGGCCTTCGTCGAGTCCCCCCGGCCGGTGTATTGGTACATGTAGTGGTCGCGCTGGGCGAGTGGAACAAGACGCCGCCCAAGCCAGCAATTGTACAAGTTTATCGTTTGGAGGCCCTTCTTTTTTAGACCACAGATGGTCTGGAGCATCTCGTCAACGACCATCCGCTGGTCGTCGGGGAGCTTGCCGACTTGGAGATGGCGCGGCGCTGAACGATTAGCGGAGTACCGCGGGATCGCCGCCTCGCCCTCCGGGGTCGCCTCGGTCACGTAGAACCACGACTTTTTCCAGTCGCTCGCTGCCTTGGCGGGTAGCATTAGGTCAAAGAAGGAGGCTTTGGACTTGAGCTGGAACGTCAAGCCGCCTGCGGCTAGCATTGGGCCGCCTGCCTCCTCGCGGCTGATCCGTCCGTGGAACAGATCTTGCCACAAGGGAAAGTAGGGCCGGCAGCCCAAGTAGCATTCACAGAACGCCACGAAGATGGCGAGCTGCTCGATGCTGTGGGGACCCAGATCTGAAGGCTGGATCCCATAGTAGGCCCAGAAGCGCCGGAAGAACAGGGACGTAGGAAACCCTAGCCCCCGCTCGAGATGACTGGTGAAACAGACGAATTCCCTCTCTCGCGGGTTTGGGGTCGTTTCTCCGGCTGCGGGGATACGCCAACAGCCGGCTCGCAGGATCCCGGCTTCCTCGAAAGAGGCCAGCTGCGCCCTCGTGCACTTGGACCTACCCCATGGTTCGGTGGAAAGGGCCATGGCCGAGAGGTTAGTTGGAGATCGGAGGATTTCAGGTCGACTGGATCGCGGAGCAAAGGAAGGAAAATGCGCGCACTCGGAAGAAGTGGTGAGCAGTTGGTTCTACGATTGCCTGCCATTCCTCTTATATAGCGGGAGTTACCCGCCAAATCAGGAGGTCGTTACCGCGCGATGATTACGCCGAAAGTTACCGTTGGATTACCCCAACGGCTAGTTTGACCGCGCCTGACGGTCCAACTCCAGCCACTCGGCTCGCCAGGTCAATCACCATGACCGCGACCCGCCGACTCGACCTGACCAAGCCGCAACTTGGTTCACCGCATTTCCTCCTTTATACAGGAGCCCGCCGACGATTCGACTGGATGCCTACTTTGAAGCCGTATACTCCGACTGCCAGCAGCCACTTACGCCCAATCGACGACGGCCTCGGGGACTACTGATGGGGATATGCCTACTGGGGTATACCCAGCAAGGCGTTTCCGACTGGCCCGTCAGCTGGCGAGTGGGCCTGCAGAACGGCGAATGGATTGAAGCCCAGCAAGGTACCGAGCGACTGGAAGCTGAAGGCCCAGGCGAGTAGATAGGCCCAGTCGGATTAGGTTAAACGACTACTGAAGCTGTAACCGAATCGGTTGAGATATGTAAACCCTAGGGGAGGTGAGCCTATATAAACCTCCCTAAAGGGTGAGTAGAGACACGTTCCCTGATACGCTCAAGCGACTCGCCGCCTAGCCGTCGAGCTCGCCCATTGTAACACCTCCACAATACAATCTAGCAGGAGTAGGTCTTTACCCTCCGGGGGGCCGAACCTGGGTAAAACCCTGTGTCTTTGCCCTCATCTCGCACAGCAGATGGCTGGCCGCCCTTGCCCCTCGTTCTACTACTCGCTGCCGATTGCAGCATCTGCCGTGACTATTCCCACGACACATGGTAAAGCATGGTCAAAAGAGAAGGGCGACGCCGGGTGACACAAAAAGAAGCCATGTGACGCCCAAAGCATGCGCTAATTTACAAAGTAACGTCATGACGCCAAAAGGAACAAGAAGCAGCGTACCAGAAGACCATTAGCTATCAAGCTTTATGGACCGGTCCTCTGGGGTTAGGGCAAGCCCACGACCCGACCCACATTGTAGGGACCAAGATCCAAACAGTAAACCCTAGAACCCAAAGGGGTATTAGCTAGCTTGCACTGCCTATATAAGGGAGGGCATAACAGTGGTAGAAGGAGGTTGGGGGGGGAGTAGGGAACTAGTGTGGAGAATTCTAAACTAAAAAGCTCAAGGAGCACTTGTAATCTTTGGGGAATCGATCGAATTGCCAAGTCTGCAGAGTTCTTCTTGTTCTTCGTGCATGGCTCGACCGTGTGCTCCCTCCCCGGTGACCACAAGCACCCATTCGGCCCCCAACTTAAGCCTACCCATGGCATCTGCCGTGCCACCACCATGACATTTGGCGCCCAACGTGGGGCAGAAGAAGGTGCTTGATGGAGTCTTCATCTGGACAGGCAACATCATTGCCAAGACCGGTGAGCGCGTCTACTCTGGCCTCATCCAGAGGTTTGGAGCACTCAACTTCATCAGTGACAACGCGGGATGCTTCGGGGCCATACCATTCCCTAGGGATGGTCGCTTCATCAAGTTCGGCGAGCACCAGGTCTACGTCGCGGTGCGCGTGGAGCGCGCATATCCTGAACGCGTCATCCTGGCGCCGGATCCACCAGTGATTCCTGTCGCTGGCAACCTTCACCAACTCGTCTCCATGGAGGTAATGATGACAGCCCCAAACCCCGTAGCTCCTCCAGTAGTTCCAGTGGTGAATGAGAACGTAGAGGGAGGAAACCATGAGGAAACGCCAAGGGCTGCGAGAACAGCAAAAGAGCCGCTGGATAAACCATAAAACATAGCTAGGAGCAAGAGGGCTAAGGAGCTGCAGGAAGCGATAGAAAAGTTAGAAGAGCCAGTGGCACATGCAACTGACTCGGCACGTGTGCAAGCCGAGTTGGAGGAAGCCAAGATCAAAGTCCTGGAGAAAGCCAAAGAGCTAGCACAGTTACAGCAAGACGTGGATATCACCATCCGAGAGCTTAACTCGGCGAATCGACTCAAGGGCGCAAATACCCGGCTTGATGCAACGAGATTCAGAGGAAAGAACCTCAACGAAGAAGTGGCAGATGCAACATCAAAGATAACACCGGAGAACATCTGTGAAACAGCCATGCGGCCAACATACAACACAGCAGCAGCCAATCTGCGAGCAGTAGAAGCATCAATGGCATAATTACCCCACTTGGAGGGGGAAGTAAAGAAAAGGCAGCAAGAACGAGTCAATGAGTTAGTGAAAGCAGCCAGCATGATGAATGAGGCATATTACAGAGAAAATCCGGGTATAGCGGGGAGATCACAGCTGGTTCACTCGGCGTGTTGGGGGGATAACCCCGGATAGGGTAAAGACGGGGAGAGACGAAAATATGTTCCCCGTCTAGTTTCCGAGTTACGGTCTGAGCCGGCCGAATCATGTAGAGGTCGGCCGGGATGGGAAAGGGCAGGACCCTCATGGTAACGGCAAGACATTACCCGGCCGAGATACTTCGTAACCCGGCCGGATCGACCCGAATAACCTTAATACAGATAGAGGATAGGCCGAGCTACGGGAGGCAAGGCTGAATGATACGAAGCATGCAGGAGAAGGAGAAGCCTGAAGTCAAATTCTAGCCACAGGATAGGGAGAATCTGAGCCAAGCCAAGTACTACAGACAAAGACGCAGAGCGACAGAGAGGCAGAAGGAGGTCACGGAGGTGACAGTCCTGAAGCCTGAGGCGTTCAGGAGGGGCCCTCTGGAACCTTGCCGTAGTAGGGGGAGCGGAAGGGAAAGGGGGGCGCCGAACTACTATATTGGGACAAGCATATTCCTCGAATATGCTTTCCACATCAGCCCTAAAGGAACCCAAGGCTCCCCTTTATAAGGAGAGGCTTGGACCCTGATGAAGGGATCGACTCATGTTAGAACCGTTAGGCTGTTAAAGTTCTTCTCTTCTCCCTGTATACAGCTCAAGGAGCACTTGTAGCCCAAGAAAGGACAAATAAAGATCTTTGCCTCAGTCTTTTGTGTGTAGAATCAACCACATCTTCCCTCCCCAGATCCCACTAGCATCCATTGGCCCCATACTTTATCCTACCCATGGCATCTGCCGTGCCACCACCACGACACGGCGAATCCTGTCTCAGCAAGATCGTCTAGGCACACAACATACTCACCTGGAGCGGCGCCCAGGCCGAGAAAAGAAAAAAGTGTGGATTCAGGAAGAAACAAGCATATGGTCGCCTATGATCCGGCAGTGATTCAAGGAAACCCGGCGCATGCGCAAGGGAAAAAAGAAATAATCCCCGAGAAAATGAAAACCAGGAGAAAGTTGGGCAGATAAACGACAACGGAGGGAAAAATTTTGTGCCTCATACTCGGCGGGAGGAGGAAGTCGAGCTCCAAATAACGCACCAGCTCAGCCGGAGAGAAGAAAGCAAAGCGCGGGAAAAGCAGTTCAACAGCCTGCTAACCCGAACGCGAACAAGTATAATGATGGTTACTCGGCCATGGTAAATGACGTGTATGAACTGCCAGATCATGCATATCAGGCAATGGGAGCAAGATTTGGAGGCAGGAACATTCAACCGGATGATGCAAGGCTGAAGCTTGACCGCATAAAAATGGCAGAGATAATTGAATCACAAGGTCCGCAGGGTCCACCGTGGTTTGGCCCAAGGATCATTAAGGAGCCACCGGTGCCAAATTTTTAGCTGGCCAGAGGGACAAAAACGTACGATGGAAGCACAAAGCCAGAGGACTAGCTCATAGATTATGGAACCGCTGTGAAAATCGCGCAGGGAAACTTGAGATGGGCAGTACGTTACGTACCGCAGATGCTGGAAGGACCAACTCGGGTATGGTTGAACAATTTTCCACCCGGAAGCTTCAACAGTTGGATTGATTTTCACGATGCTTTCATGAGCAATTTCATGAGCACTTACAAGAGGCCGAATCGCCCACAACAATTAGCAATGTGCAAGCAGAGACCGAATGAAACAGACAGGGAATTCCTCACAAGGTGGTGTACGATGTGTAACTCTTGTGAAGGGGTGATCGAGTCACAAGCAATCGCATGGTTTGCACAAGGATGTAGGCATGGAAGTGTGCTGTGGCAAAGGTTACAAAGAGATATGCTAGCAAGCCTGGCAGAGACGATAAGAATCGCCGACTCGTATGCGTTAGGAGATCCGACTTAGCCGCTGCTCATGTCGGCAGACGGGATGACTGAGACTCAGATCTATAATGCTGCCGGGTCGCAAAGGCGCCAGGAAAGATCCGAATACACGAGCAAGAGAAGAGACGAGAGACCGTATTACAGGTATGGTTTGACTCAGGTTGCGGCTGTGAGTCAGGATCATCCAGATGCTAGAAGCAGTCATCGTTAAAGGACAAATGGTCAACAACAATGGGTGCCAAAGAATGATGGAAAAAGGCCATACGATCAGAGGAAGCAGTATCAGGACTGACAAAAATACACCTATGAGATGATGCTGGATCAGCCGTGTAAGTTTCACATGCCTAGTCCGAGTAAGCCGGCAAATCATACAACAAGGCAATGCACTTGGTTTCAGAAAGGAGATAGAGTGGACTCGCCGAATAAGCAGCTTCCACCACCTCCACCTCCACCACTTATAGGATGAAATGCTCAAGCAGTAGGAGCAGATAACATATATGAAAATAGGCAACCGAGGTATAAGAATCAAGAAAGAAGAGTAGCTGTGCATCAGGTACACAATCCAAGAGGTGACGACGCTCATATCGGCCACGGAACCAAAAATGAGTATAGAGAACATCACCAAAGCTATGTTGTCTTTGTCACAGAGCCAAATGTCAAGAAGAGCCAACAGCGACCAATGATGGAAGTGAATGCCACAATGCCGGCAATTCCCAAGTACATGCATTAGTCGGAGCAAGAAATAACTTGGAGTATCAAAGATCACCCTAAGATCATGCCAACCCCTAGAGGATACGCTCTGGTTCTAGATCCAACATTCATGGGCCCAGATATCAATGTGAAATGTTCAATGGTGTTAATCGATGATGGCAGTAGCATCAACATCATGTACAAGGATATTATGCTAAAGTTAGGCACTACCATGAACATGCTAGAGCCGACTCAGACAACTTTCCACGGTATCGTGCCGAGACTATCCTGTGAGCCAATTGGCAAAATCTGGGTCGACGTCTTATTCGTCAACAGAGAAAATTGTCGCACTGAAGCTATAGAGTTCGAGGTGGTAGATTTGGTCAGCTCATATCATGCCTTACTCGGCAGGCCAGCTATGGCAAAGTTCATGGCTACTCCTCACATCGCTTACTTGAAGATGAAGCTGCCAGGCCCATGTGGGGTGATCACAGTAGAAGGAGATTACAAAAGATCTATTGCTTGTGCCTCAGCCGGATCTTCACTGGCCGAGTCACTCGTCATAGCTCAAGTAAAGAGTTAGATGTTGGAAGTGGCAGCATTGGCCAAAGCAGCACAAATGTCCATGCCGGCACTCACCAACCCGCATGGCAGCGTGTCATTTCAAACTACCAAGGAAACCAAGAAGGTGCAGGTGGATGAAACTTTCCCAGAGCGCACAGTTACCATTGGGGCTGGCCTGACAGACAAATAGAAAAGCGAGCTCACCAGCTTCCTCCATGAGAATCGGGACATTTTTGCATGGTCCACTCAAGATCTGCAAGGAGTTCTGAGGGAGCTGGCTGAGCACTCTCTTCATGTAAGGCCAGATGAAAAGCCGGTGAAGCAACCCCTCCGTCGCTTCGCCGAAGATAGGAGGAAAGTAATAGCTTCCGAGATTGCCAGACTCTTAGCTACTGGATTCATCATGGAAGTACTGCACCCGGACTGGTTGTCAAATCCAGTGTTGGTCAAGAAGAAGAAAGACGACCCGAACGTGGCAGTAGTATGGCGCATGTGTATTGATTACACGAACCTCAATAAGACGTGCCCAAAAGACCCATTTCCTCTGCCTCGGATCGATCAAGTCATAGATTCTACTGCTGGGTGTGAGTTGTTGTCGTTTGTGGATGCGTATTTTGGATTCCATCAGATACCACTGAATCCAAATGACCAAATAAAGACAGCTTTTATCACCCCGTACGGGGCTTATTGCTATCGTACCATGCCATTCGGATTGAGAAATGCAGGTGCAACATATCAAAGATGCATGCAAAAATGCTTGCAAGATCAATTGGACAAAAATTTTCAAGTATACGTCGATGAAGTGGTAATAAAAACAAAAACAAAGTCATACTCTGATTGAGGACTTGTGTCAAACATTCGCAAACTTGAGAATATTCTGGATGAAGATTAACCCGGAAAAATGTACATTTGGTGTCCCGGCTGGCAAGTTACTCGGATTCCTTGTATCCTGCCGAGGAATCGAAGATAACCCGACAAAGATCAGGGCCATCGAAAGAATGGAATTGCCAAAAACCCTCAATGATGTCCAGAAGTTTACTGGATGCCTGGCCTCGTTGAGAAGGTTTGTTAGTCGACTAGGTGAAAAAGCCATACCACTATATCAGCGGATGAAGAAATCAGACAAATTCACATGGACACAGCAAGCTGATAGCGCTTTCCATGAATTAAAGAAAATGTTGGCAACAGTACCAATATTAGCGTCACCATTATTCAAGGAGCCAATGTTACTCTATGTCGCCGCAACCAACAAAGTTGTAAGTGCAGTAAAAGTGCTCTCTGTCTCGAAACAGAATTACCCGCATTATAAGAAGATGACATATGGGGTATATATGGCAGCAAAGAAGCTGAAACATTATTTTCAAGAGCACCCAATCCGGGTAATATGTGAGGCACCTATCTCGGATATATTGGGCAGCAAAGATGCCAGCGGCCGAGTCGCCAAATGGGCCATAGAACTCGCACCTTATACTCCACAATATGATAGGAGAGATGCAATAAAGTCTCAGGCTGTTGCAGATTTCTTTGTGGACTGGATGGAAATGCAGTACAAACCACCACTGCCAGATCCAATTTACTGGAAAATGCATTTTGACGGGTCCAAGACGAAAACGGGTCTGGGCGTCGGGATAGTGCTCACATCTCCAAAGAGGGATCAACTGAGATATGTGTTTCAGATTCATTTTGCTGCTTCTAACAACGTTGCCGAGTATGAAGCACTGGTCCATGGCATTAAAGTAGCCAAGGAAATTTCTATCAAAAGGATCATGTGTTTTGGCGATTTGGATTTGGTGATTCAGCAAGTGTCTGGACATTGGGATGCGCTGGACGCAAACATGGCATTATATCGCTTCCACGTGCATCAAATTTCGGGATATTTTGACGGTTGTGAATTTCATCACATTCCTAGAGTAGAAAATGACGCAGCAGATGTATTATCCAATCTAGGATCATCTAGGCAAGCAATACCACTAGGGGTAGCGTTGGAGCATCTTAGGAAGCCATCGATCAAGCCATCACCAAAGTCCGAATCAATCAGGGTCATCCCGGCGAGTCAAGAATCAGAGGTAGTGCCAATGGACATCGACTCTGGGATAGGTTCGAGTTACTCGGGGACTGATACGTTCAAATCAGGGATTGCCGAATTATACTCGGGGACTCCCCAGGTTATGTCGGCAGAGCATATGTCGGCGGAACCAATGGACATTGATGTTGAAGCAGACCAAGAACCACTAATATCGACATGGGCACAGCCAATATTCAGCTATTTGAAAGATGGGACCTTGCCGAGTGATGAAATACTGGCAAGGCAAACAGTATGAAGGGCAAAAGCGTACACCATAATCAACAAGGAACTCTACAAGCGAAGTGTCATAAGTGTACTGCAGCGTTGTATCAGCTCAGAGAAAGGCCAGGATATCTTATTGGATATCCATCAAGGAGAGTGCGGGCACCATGCATCATCAAGAGCATTGGTATCCAAAGAATTCCGACATGGATTTTACTGGCAAAGTGCATTGGCACAAGCGCAAGAGTTAGTTGGAAGATGAAGTGGTTGTCAACACTTCATCTGGTGCCTATATGAATTACTTGGCCTTTTGCAGTATGGTGCCTAGATATGGTAGGACCATTCAAACCAGCAAGGGGATGCATGACTCATATCTTGGTCATGATTGATAAGTTCACCAAGTGGATAGAAGTGAAACCAATCAAGAAATTGGACGGTAAAACAACTGTCACATTCTTAAGGGATATAATCCTCAGATACGGTTACCCACACAGTGTGATCACTGACAATGGCACGAACTTTGCCGAAGGTGCTTTTTCTCGCTTCTGTGGGAAACACCGAATAAGACTCAACGTGGCATCAGTCGCCCATCCAAAATCAAATGGACAAGTTGAACAGGCTAATGGCTTAGTTCTGTCCGGGATAAAACCCCGCTTAATGGAACCACTCCAGAGATCACCTGGTTGTTGGATAGAGGAACTACCCTTAGTACTGTGGAGCCTAAGAACAAATCCGAATCGGTCAACTGGTTATACGCCATTTTTCCTCATATATGGGGCTGAAGTAGTTTTGCCGGCCGACATAGAATATGACTCGCCAAGGATAAGGCAATACTCGGAATCCGAGGTAAAAGAGGCCCGAGAAGATGGAGTAGACTTAATCGAAGAAGCAAGGGAACTGGCATTCTCCAGATCCGCTATATATCAACAAAATCTCCGACTCTACCATAGCCGAAAAGTGCAACCTCGTGTTTTCGAGAAGGAGATATGGTGCTAAGACTGGTACAGCGCACAGCTGTAATGCATAAGTTATCACCTCCATGGGAAGGTACATTCATTGTAAGCAAAGCATTACACAATGATTCCTACTATCTCATAGACGCTCGTGAAGCGCAAAAGAACACGACGAACAGGTCAGGAGAGGAAACCAAAAGGCCATGGAATGTAGCACTTCTCCGTCCCTTCTATACATAGGAGAAGCAGTGCATGTATCACTCGAACTCTCATATGTCATACATGTTTGCCGGCTATGTGCTGATAATAAAATGGTATGATTCGAAAATTTGACTCGGGGGCTAACCCTTAAGTTTTCCATTTCAGTTATTTTACGTCGGCTGGCGTGATACCCGAAATTTATCTCGGAACAAGTAGTGTTTACTCAGAAGAAATCAACTCTTCGACTATGCTGTTGTCCGAAAACATGGCTTCATGGCAAGCAAAAGAAAAGGATGTAAGACAGGTAAACACGAACGCCGGATAAACACAAGGGAGCAACGCGAGTCGGCTTTAATTTTTGCCTAACTCTCTGCAGGTCGCGTTAGACTACGTGTCGAGTAATCTCGGCCAAGTTATCCAAGTTTCATACCCGCTAACTATATCCTTCGTACTTTGAGACCCTAATGTCGAACACCGAAAAAGGTAGACAAGGGCCAAATGCAATGAAAGGTGACACGGCAAAATGAAACTCGGGGACTTTCTCTTGAATGATTCGCACTTAGAACATAGCGCAAAAATATAAAGCTTATCCAAAAGCACATAATCAAACTTAAGAGTGCAATGTATGTTACATATGTACCCGACATACCGGGGATCCGATCAAAGTTCGAGTGTTGCTTAGCCTAAAGGCACAGAAGAACTCGGAGGAGCGTTCTCGGATCCAGGAATGGTGCTTGGAGCATCGGCCGGGTGAGGGGCATCCGTGGCTGGGTCATCTGGATCATCTGACTCGGTTGCTTAGCTGTCGCCACCCTCTTCATTAGCAACTTCGACGAGCGGGTCGCCAAGGTCGAGGAAGCTGGGCCCTTCACACCAAGCGTGCAACATGGTGTACTCGATCATGGCATAAGCTCGCTCCTGGTGCTTCTTGATAAGCTCCGGGTCGTTCAGCCTTTTCCCATCTCCCCTTATGCGAGCAAGAATGTCGAGGTTGATATCCTCGTACCATGAAAGCATGAAGGAGAGAGCCTTATCCGCTGTAGCTCGGCCGGCCGACTCACGCCATTGATCCAGCCGGTCCTCAGTAAGGATTAGTCTCTCGGCAAGTGGCTCGATGAGTTCGGGTGGGCCTTCATCCGGCCAGAGCATGCGAAACGCATGGATAGCCAATTTGAGCAGTCCCACACCACAAGACCTGAGGGTCTGGACCCGTTCAGACACTGCTGCGAGGAGCTCCTCCATGGACACCTCACCGTCAGCAGCAGCACCGGCTTCGGCTCTCACTTTCTTCATGGCTAGGATGGCAAACATGTTGGCCTCAGGAAAATTCTCTGCAAGCAAAAGAGAAAGTTAGCAAATAACAATGGCAGATAGAAGAAGTCTAGAAAAGGACTTATGCGGTGCGTAAAAGAGTAAGAACTCACTACCGAGAAAGAAGTTGATGGCGGCGAGTTTGCTATGCTAATTCCTGGTCTTGGCTTGGAGGGCGTCGAGGTTCAGATTTGCCAACTAAACCAATGACTCGGCCTTGTCAAGCAATTTCTTGGTCTTCTCGGCGCTGGCGGCCTGCTACTCATTCTTCTCGGCAAGTTCTTCCTTCAGCCCTTTCACCTCGGCCAAGTGCTTCTCCTCCGTCTCAGCCATCAGTTTCTTCAGCCGAGTCACCTCATCTCGATCCTTCTGTAGTTCGGCGTGGTGCTTCTCTGCTTATTCAGAACAAATATTTATGAGTACCAACAGAAAAATTTAAGCTATTAGCTTAAGAAGGCAAGAAATTTACTCCCGGCCTCGCTGATTTGCGAGTGAAGATCGTTCATGGTAGACTGAGCAGTGGCTGTGGAACAAGAGCGAGAGGAAAAAATGAGAAGTTGAACCAAAAAAAATTACATCAAAAAGAGAAGAGGGAGAGCAAAGATATTACCTTGGCCATAGATATCAGTCTATAGCTTCTCATACGCAAGTTCGAGCTTGCGATGCGCCAGGACAAGAGCTTGGTGCACCTTGGTACGCTCGTTATGCGTAAGCTGATCAAAGAAGTCAGAGGAATAAGGAAGAGTCAAGTCAGGTGACCTGCCGAATAAAGAAAAGCTTAAGAGTTTACAGCCGAGTAAGTTCCTTACTCGTCAGTAACCTCGAGGGCTAGGGATTGAAGCTCTAACATGAGTTTGGGACAAAGCAATCAAAGAGCTTAAGATCTTACAACCGAGTAAGTTCCTTACTCGATAGTAACCTCGAGGGCTAGGGATTGAAGCTCTAACATGAGTTTGCCATAAAGAAATAAAAGAGCTTAAGAGCTTATAGCCGAGTAAGTTCCTTACTCGGCAGTAACCTCGAGGTCTAGGGATCGAAGCTCTAACATGCAAGCTGGGGATTCAAAAATTAAAGTTATTGGCGAGAGCTTACGACCGAGTAAGTGCTTTACTCAATCATAACCTCGGGGACTAGGTGATAGGTATAAAGGAAATACTCAACAGTACAAAAGAGTAAGAAGTTACTTTACCTCGTTTATTTCGTCGGCGCGGGCCATCAGAGTAATGTCCTGCTGGGTTATGTCGGAGACGACCTTGGGGCCCAGCTTCAGTTTCTTGCCAGCACGAGTACTGACCTCCTGCTCGCCTACTGCATTCCATGCCACGGCGTAAGGCTCAGCCGAACCAAGGCTCTTGCCGCTGAGCGTCCGAGTGAGAACTTGACCCGTTTTCAGGGAGGTTCCCACAGTGGCACTGGTTGCAGCAGCAGAAGTATGGAGGGTAACATCCCTGGAGCCATCACCTGACCCGGCAGCCGCGGATTCGTCCCCTTACCTGTTGAAGCGAACACTATCGCCGACGTAGGAGGCTAAATCTGAGGAGCAGAACCCGGAGCACAAACTAACGTTGTTTGCTTGGAAGAGGTGGATTTGCCAGATGAAGGGCGAGTAGATCCAGAAGCCTTGGGCTGGGTCTGGCCCTTTGACAGAATCGGAGAGCGAGCAGAAGGATTTGGAGAAGAATGTGGAGCCCCCTGACTGGGCTCAGCAGTTTTGCAGGCTCCAAGATCAGGAAGTTGTTCATTCACATCAGCTTGAGGGCTGATGCCAGAGGAACTGGTAGCAGAGGGTTTCTTGGCGCCAGATGCACGAGCACAAAGATCAGGAAGTTTCTCCTGGCCAGCGACAGGGGCGCTAGCCGAGTGATCCACCGGGTCTGACTGACACTGAGAAGCGTGAGCCTCAACAGTGCAAGACTCTACCCGGACGGGACTCGGCGCCGCCGAGTCAGCTGGAGGAGGTGCACACCTAAGAGGCGACGCAATGCTAGAAGCAGCCTGATTCGCCGTCAAAGTTGCAACACTGAAAACAACAAGATATATATAAGAGAACAATAGTAATGAGAAAGAAAAGAGCAGAGAAAGCAAGGTGAAATAACTTACCCGGTGACAACCGGGTCGCGGACGACTCGGCGCGTGACTCGCCTAGCAGCTTGGCGAGTCTCACTCAGGCTGGCAGCGGCAGGGGTAGCAGGATCTGCCGAATTCGTCTTGTTCTTCTTGGTCGGCTGCGTGCTGGAGGAGGCTCCGCGTCGCATAGGCTTGGCGACAGGGATCTTGCCGACTCCACCCACAGCGAGAGGAGGAATATCATGTACCTGGCCAGCTGCATAAGTAAATAACGGGCTTACTCGTATAAGCAAAGAGATTAAGCTCACAAGGCATGTACCTCCAAAAGCGTACAATCATCATCCTCATCATCGCCAGACCAATCTTGTAAGGGATTGCGAGATTGACTCTTACCCGAAGCTGAAGCAGCCGCAGTGTGCGGGATGGGCATGAAGCACTCCAGGTCATACTCGAACTCATCCGAGTTAGAGCGATCCCCGTTATAGCCAGCAGGAGGGACAGTACTGTCATCAACCTGGTGAAGGAGATTCTGCGAATGACAAGCAGAATGAGAAACTAAAGAACTCAACTAAAGAGTGGCAAAAGAGCTAAAGCCTACTCGGCGAGAAAGTAATCCGGAACACTTACCCAGGGGACAGGCCTGACCCGGCTAAACGGAGGGCAACTCCAAGCCCAATCATCTGCCAAGTTCAGTTTGAAGATTGAGCTCACTCGGCAGGCAATGGAGTCATGGGCGAGCTCCTTAGTGGAATTCCGAGTGGGATCATGCGAGCCGCTAATGAAGCACATCTTGTGGCTCCTTGTATGGATGGGGCTAACCCGGCGTGAGATGAAGGTGCACATGAGATCAGAGTGAACGAGATGAAAGTTTTCATCAGGCGACAGCAACCTTTCCAGGATAGTGTTAGCTTCGTTCACCGCAGCGTCTTGGTCGCGCGTGTCAAGCTGCCAGTATTTACTGTTGGGGACCTCGTCCGAGAAAGGGGGAAGCCGGATGTTATCAGTGGACCCGGTATTTTTGACATAGAAAAAGGTTCTATGCCACTTCTTGCAAGAAACGATACCAGCAACCCGAGGAAAGATGGAATCCCTCCTTGGCGTGATGCTGGCAGCACCGCACCGAGTTGGCTTCTTCTCGGCACGAGGAACTTCAGGCTAGGGAACAACCTGAACTTTAAAGCGAAAATACTTGGCCCACAGAAGAACTGTAGGCCAAATTCCAAGGTAGGCTTCACAGGCAGAGATGAAGCAAGAAAGAGAGCCAATTGCATTTGCATGAAGAAGGTGGGTCTGCAGATGGAAGGTAGAAAGAAACGTGGAAAATAAGGTGCTCACAGGAAGACAAAAACCGCGTTCGAAGTGGGAAAGGAAAACTACCCGCTCGCCAGCCTGAGGTTTGGGGGAGATCTCACCGGAGGGGAGACGGCAATCCACTTTCAGTGGAATGCGTCTAGTGGAGCGGAGCCACTCCACCTCTTCGGTGGAAACCTCCGAGCCTTTCCAGCCACCGCGCTTGCCGGCGGGAACCTCCTGCTCCTCAGCACTATCAGCGCCGTCGCGAGCGTCCATGGGGTTGTCGGAGTCTGTCTCCTCCACGAAAAGGAGAGGCTTGGAACAGTGAGGACCCGTGCTGGAATGGAAAGAGGACATGGGCAATTGAAACACAAGAGCAAAAGGAAGAAGGAACCGTAATGGGGGCAGTTTGATTTTGCAGGCGCGAGGAAGAACAAAGGCAAAGAGAAAACTGAACGGGCGTGGGGGAAGTGGAAACCCCCAACCCCTACTTAAGGGAAGTAAAAACCCCGATCGTGGGATCTATCTGTGCCATGCGGCCAGCGTGTGGCCGTGTAACGGGCCGGGAAAGACAATCAGCAAGCGCCACGTAGCCAAGGATACACGAAAAATCCGTGCCATATCACGGCTAGAAGGACAAGGGGCGCATGTCGATGGGACTGCCACAGTGACGGGGAATAACAGCGCAGCCGTCACTGTGCCGCCAGAGCTTGGAACAAAAATTGAGGCAAGTAATCATGATTACTAGCTGTCGGTGACTGATGCGCGCCGAAAATGACTCGAAATTGGCCAATGTAACTCGGCTCGAGACATAAATGAGCCAAGAAGTCAAATAATTGACCCGAAATTGTCAGAATAACCCGGCAAGTTGCAAGATAGAGAAAGAAAAAAACTAAGTTCCATTCACAGAAAAGGAACCTGGAGATGCCTAACAGCTTGAAATGCTAGACCTCACCAGCTTCGGGGACTAATGTCGGGGGGATAACCCCCGGTAGGGTCACGAGAGGGGAAACAGAGCGCAACTAAGTTGGCTCCGAGTAAAGAACGAACTAGGCCGGGTAAGAGCGGCCGGGTAACATAAGCATGAAATCCGACATATATACTATGTCGGCCCGCATAGGACAAAGTTTCTATTCTTGCAGGTATCGACGAGCCGACTTATTCGAGGAAAGGCCGGGTCAAGAAGGACACGTGGCACCTTTTCGAGTAAGGTTCAGGAGGGACCATGTTAAATCATGGTAAAAAGAGAAGGGCGACGCCGGGTGACACAAAAAGAAGCCGGGTGACGCCCAAAGCATGCCCTGACGTACAAAGTAACATCATGACGCCAAAAAGAACAAGAAGCAGCGTACCAGAAGACCGTTAGCTATCAAGCTTTATGGACCGGGCCTCTAGGCTCAGGGCAAGCCCATGACCTGGCCCACATTGTAGGGACCAAGATCCAAATAGTAAACCCTAGAACCCAAAGGGGTATTAGCTAGATTGCAATTCCTATATAAGGGAGGGCATAGTAGTAGTAGAAGGAGGTTAGGGGGAAGTAGGGAACTAGTGTGGAGAATTCTAGTCTAAACAGCTCAAGGAGCACTTGTAATCTTTGGGGAATCAATCGAATTGGAAAATCTGGAGAGTTCTTCTTGTTCTTCTGTCAACACCCGGATTTTTCAATCCTAGATGCCTGTTATGCCATACATCGCAATCCCAGGATTACCATTTTTGCGAGACATAACAGAATTGGATACCATAGTACTTCATCCATTACAACGATACATAAGTTCTTACACAAATAGGGATCTCATGATCCAGTCCTTAATACAACATCAAGCAGCGGAATACGGCGTAATAATGGTAGCGTAGGCGAGGCTCCATCTTCGGGGTCACAGGCAATGCTAACGATGGGAGATGATCCTAGTTGTCGTAACCGTCCTGGGGTCCATCCTCCAGGTACTCCTCTTCATAGTCTGGCCATGGGAATAGCCAGGGACAAAGCCATGAGTACTCTTTAAGTACTCGCAAACTAATACTAACAAGAAAGAGGGGTTTTTGGATAATAGGACACTAGGCTCTAGGGTTGTTTTGCAAAAGCCAGATTTATACTACTAAGTTCCAAAGCTGGTCACAATTTTATAACTCCTAAGTGGGATCTTGTATTTCCAGTCACAACTCTATTGTGGTCAAGTCAAAGTCTCAGGTCGTTCACAAGTCATTTTGAAAAGTCTGACGGGAGAACAGTATGGCCACTCCAACTGTCCATAACCGCGGACGCGCCTATTCGAATAGTTTGACACTCTGAAGAGATTGTACACTTTCACCACAACATTCGATACATCCGTCAGGAACAAATCCTGAATTCACCATAGTCAGTATGCGGATAATCAATCCTAACCTTCCATTTACACTCCCTAGTATAAGCACCTCTCCTGTGAGTTTGGCCTCCCAACCATGACCACTGTCATCTTGGGTACTGCACAGGTGGACAATCTTCACAAGGTAGCCTCAGCTCAGACCTTGGCCGTGAGGGAACTAATACTAAGGTATATAAGTTTAAGCCCTACCCAATATTCGGGTATTGTGGTTGTACGATAAAATTGGAATGGTATCGCATCCAGACAACCATCAGTTTTATAAAGGGCTAAGGCTCATGCCTCAACATTTTCATCACCAAAATCATCAAGTGTTTGGAAACACATGTCCAAAACATTTCAATAGAATGATCCATCATTCCAAGGTTTTCATAACCATTTTTCCACCAAGTATTCCCATCTAAAGTTGATCAGGTTTTATGCTTAGCACTAGCATCTACAGGTGGGGTAGGACTAATAGAGGGGTGGTAACTAGTGGAGTTGCAACTAAGTCCAACCTTATATCATAAGCTGATATCAAGGTTTCTAGCTTAGGTCAAATTTTAATGTTCTTTATGCAACCTTCAGCACAACTGTCTAGTCTCTACCAAACTTCTTGGGTAGCCTCTAAGTAAACTTTGATAAGGAAATAGAGTAAAAAGCTTGCCATAAAACTAGGATTGGTTTAGCAAGTGGGTATGGTTACATACGCTTAGGGCATATAGTAATCATGTCACAAGCATGGGTTGTGGCAACAATAGGGTATCTTGCAAGTGTTAGCTTGCATCGATATCAGTATAAGCTTGCATAGTTACTAGCTTGCTCAATCAACTAGTAGTATTAGGCTTGCCTTGTGCAGAGCAGTGGTTGAAGTTCTCTTCGGCTTCCTCTTCGTAGTATCCTCCTTCTTCTTCGTAGCCTTGGTCGGTACTAGCGTCTATGAATAAATACGAGGTACACAATCACCAAACAATACTTAACTACTTGCAATCATCACACACAAGGGTCCTATAGATGATCTAGCATCATATCTATCATTACAAGGTTAAGGATTGGTTTAAGTCTTCTTATTTTAGAAAAAGTAATTTCTACTCATTGAAGAACTACTTAAGATTTAATATTCTCCAAACTAAACATGGGATCATGTTGACACATGTCATCACCACATGTTGTAGTCCATGGGAATGTGATTTAAAGTGGTGTCACAATTTAACAAGGTTTTACCCTTTTATTTTAATTAATTTAAGTGGCTAGAAATGCTTATGAAGCATTCCTTTATTCCTTGAACATTATTCCTGCAAGTAACCTATATATATTTTTATATATTCTGAAAGGTATGGTTGAAAGTGATTTTTGAGAGTTGGAATCAACTCAAAAGCTATTGTGGTTTAAATTTGAAAAATGTTTGAATGCAGAAAAGCTTCTGCCTTGTCATTTTTGCTAAGGGTGATCTACAAATCCAAATGACTTGAATCCAACGGGCTTGGATTAAGCATTCACAGACCTTTCCAACAAAATTGGTTTCATCTAATTTGGTGCACTAAATTGATCTGGGTTGATTTTTGAAGTTGGGTACTGAAGTGTGTTTGAATTTAAAAAGAAAAAGTTTAATTTGAAATGCTGGGCTGCGCGGGAAATTCTAACGGGCCGGCCTGCTAAGCGCAGTGCTCCCGCGGGCTGCTTAAGTGGGTGTCCCCACTCGTCAGTGACACGGGGCTGGGCGAAGCGGTATGGGGCAACGTGGTTCGTTAGATCTGGTTCTAATCCAACGGCTGAGGGTCATCGTCGACGCGAGACAGCTCCGGCGAGAACGAAACCTAGCGCGGCCAGTGAGGGGTGCTGGGGGCTCACCGGGGTACGGGCGAGGGTCGGCGAGGCGGGCGAACGACGAAGTCGACGACGGCGAACCTCCTGGTACCGGTGGCTTCTCCTGGGGCGGCTCCAATCGCTGGCTCCTTTCTTCTCCGGCAGCGGCAGGCTCCGGTGAAATTCCGGCAGGGTGGTGCTCGCCTTGCTCTGAGAATGGTGTGGCACGATCAGTGAGGAGAGGGGAGTGAGATGGTGTGAAGAAATCGCGCGGGGGTGGCCTCTATTTATAGTCGAGCGAGGGGACCGTCGGGGCGCAAGGTGAGCTCGTCGGAGGCGATGTTACAGGCAGCTAATGGCATGGGCAAGGGTAGGGGACGGTGTTCTGTCTCCTGGCGATGCTCAACGGCATGGTCGCGAGTGATGGGGCGGTGTGGTTTGGTCTGGAACGGGCGGTGCTCTGCGCGGCAGAGGCGGCGTTCTCGACGGTGGGCGGTGGCTGTATGGCGCGGGGCGTTAAACGGGGATGTCTGGCGGTCTCCTGGGTCGGTGGTGATCGTGTGTGCGCGCGGTGAGGGCGGCGCGCGGTCTGTGGGTGGTGGTCGAGGGTGGCGCTCTAGCGCACGCTCGGCATGGTCTGGGCGTGTCTTGCGCGCGTGGTCCAGGGCTTGGCAACTCTCGCGGCTGGGACAGGCAATGGCGGTGGACGGTGGGCTGCCTCCCAGACATGCTGGCTAGGCTTGCTGCTGCTCCTAGCTTGCTGTCCACTTTGGGGTGACATGGGGTTGCTCGGCTGTTCACCATTAATGGCAATGGCAAGCTCACAGGGTGATAGTGTTGGGCTAATCTTTCTAGATGATCTATTGAGGTGTGTGAGAGCCGACTAGGGAACAAGTTAGGCAAGAATCACTGCACACTATAGTGTTTTGTGTTTTGTTTGATTTGTGTCTGCAACCTGTTTGATGAAATGGCCGCATGAAATCAAGTTTTGAATTTTGAAATGATTTTTGGTAGGTTTGCTAGATTGGTTCTGGTGAGTCTGCAGATGCTTGGGTTTTGAAAATTGAGCTTGTTTAAGTGGGTTTTGAAAAAGTGGGATCTTCCCATATGAAGAAGATTCAATTTTGAGTTGTCATTTAAACTATGCATTTGAAAGTTTCTGGATGATCACAAGGTGGGCCTTGATACTTTGTTATGAGTACATTCAAGGGGTGCAAAGATCCAGAAAAGTTTCTGTTAGGTTTTGAAAGTTTGAGTCAGCCAAAGTAGGCATGGGAGTTAAATTGGTCAAAATGACCATTCACTTGATATATTGGTTTTGACTTATTTTCCTTTAGGAAAAGTGTGGGGAATGTTTTAGATGATGTTCTTTTCACCTAAGAAACATTTTACAACCAATGGATCACACAAACAAAGTGGTTTTAAAGAATTTCAAAATTCATGCATACACATAGACATGCTTTCATGAATTGATTTAGAAAAGTTTTTGTTAACCCTAAACTTTAGGATTAGTGTTTTGTTGATCTAAGTTTGATATTTTTGGGATGTTACAAACCTTCCCCCCTTAAACAAAATCTCGTCCCGAGATTTGAAAAAGGACGAAAAGATTACCTAGGATTTGAAGAGATCTGGAAACTCCGTCCTGATGTGATCTTCGCGTTCCCAGGTAGCTTCCTCTTCTGTGTGGTTGCTCCACTGAATCTTGAGAAACTTGATGCTTCGGGTTCTGGTCGTTCGAAAAGCTTCTTCCAATATACGGATGGGTACTTCAGGATAGGTCAGGTCATCATTGATCTCTATGGTCCTATGATCGATATTCTTGAACACTTCGGTCTTCTCGGGGACTTCGAGACATTTGCGAAGTAACAAGATATGGAACACATTGTGCACTGCTGACATCTCTTCTGGTAGCTCGAGTTGGTACGATACTTCTCCTCGACGGTTCAAGATTTTGAAAGGTTCGATATATCTGGGGGCTAACTTTCCTTTGAGTTGGAAACGTTGCATTCCCTTCAATGGCGACACTTTCAGGTAAACAAAGTCTCCAATGTTAAAGGCGAGGTCTCGACGTCTCTTGTCGGCGTAACTCTTTTGTCGGGATTGGGCTGTCTTGAGGTGCTCTCGAATCTTGTGAACCTTCTCTTCTGCTTCTCGTAGGATGTCGGGTCTGAAAATTTGACTCTCTCCTACTTCCGACCAGTTCAAAGGGGTGCGGCACTTCCTTCCGTACATGAATTCAAATGGGGCCATTTGCAAACTGGCTTGGTAACTATTGTTGTAGGAAAATTCTGCAAACGGTAGACAGTCTTCCCACTTGGATCCATACTCTAGCACACATGCTCTAAGCATATCTTCGAGTATTTGGTTTACTCGCTCCGTTTGTCCATCGGTCTGAGGGTGATACGCGGTACTGAAATCTAGGCGGGTTCCTAAACCTTCCTGGACCTTCTTCCAGAATCTCGAGGTAAACTGAGTTCCTCGATCCGATACGATATTCTTGAGGACTCCGTGCAAACTAACGATCCTAGCGATATACAACTCTGCTAGCTTCGAACTCTGATAGGTGGTTTTAACGGGCAAGAAATGGGCGACTTTGGATAATCTGTCCACTATGACCCGAATAGAGTCATTTCCCCTACTAGAAGTAGGTAGTCTAGTGATAAAGTCCATTCCTACAGAATCCCATTTCCATTCCGGAATTTGCAAAGGTTGCAACAATCCAGCGGGTCTTTGATGTCCTGCCTTGACTCGCTGACATATATCACACTTGGCGATATAGCTTCCGATTTCTCTCTTCATCTTATGCCACCAAAATTGCTCTTTCAAATCTTGATACATCTTAGTTCCTCCTGGATGGATAGAATAATGAGTATCATGGGCCTCCTTCAAGATAACTTCTTTTAACTCAGAATCTGCTGGTACACAAAGGCGTCCTTTGTACCACAAAACTCCTTCTTCGTCCTCGGTGAATCCGGGTACTTTGCCTGTACCGATACGACGTTTAATTCCGTCGATACTAGCATTTCCTTTCTGCGCCTCTTTAACCTGACTGATCAAAGTGGGCTGAAGTTCTATGCTAGCCAAAAATCCTTCACTTACTAATTCTAGTCGAAAATCTTCCATCTCCTTGTGCAAACTTGGTTGCTCCTTCAAAATTATGGAGTTCAAGCGGCACGGCAATCTGCTAAGGGCATCGGCTACTACGTTGGCTTTTCCAGGGTGATAATGAATGTCCAGGTCGTAATCCTTGATTATCTCAATCCATCTTCTCTGCCTCATATTCAGCTCCTTCTGAGTGAATATATACTTTAGGCTCTTGTGATCCGAATAAATCTCACAACGGTTTCCCATAAGGTAATGTCTCCATCTCTTCAGGGCTAGAACTACGGCTGCGAGTTCGAGGTCATGGGTTGGATAATTTTGTTCATGCTGCTTCAATTGTCGCGATAGATAGGATATAACTTGGCCTTCTTGCATTAGCACACATCCGAGACCAATCTTGGATGCATCACAATACACATCGAATGGCTTCGTGATATCCGGCATGATCAAGATTGGGGCGGAAATCAATCTCCTTTTGAGTTCTTGGAAACTCGCTTCACACTTGTCCGTCCATTCAAACTTCTTGTCCTTCTTCAGCAATTGGGTCATGGGTCGGGCGATACTAGAGAATCCTTCTACGAATTTGCGGTAATATCCCGCCAATCCGAGAAAAGCACGAACTTGGGTTTGAGTGGTTGGGGCTTGCCAATCTTCTACATCTTTCACTTTGGCAGGGTCAACGGCAATTCCTCCGGCTGATACAATGTGACCGAGGAATCCTACTTCCTGTAACCAGAATTCACATTTGCTAAATTTTGCATACAGTTGATGCTCTCTAAGGGTTCCAAGAATGGTCCTTAGGTGTAGCTCATGTTCTTCTTCCGATTTGGAATAAATCAGAATGTCATCGATGAAAACAACGACAAACTTATCCAGGAAGTCCATAAAAATCTTATTCATGAGGTTGATGAAATAAGCGGGGGCACTGGTTAATCCAAAAGACATGACTGTATACTCATACAACCCATATCTGGTGGTAAAGGCAGTCTTTGGAATATCCTCTGCACGAATTTTGAGTTGATGATAACCAGTTCTAAGATCAATCTTAGAAAACACCTGGGCACCGGTCAACTGATCAAACAAATCCTCTATCTTGGGCAAGGGATACTTGTTCTTGATGGTGACATCATTCAACTTTCGATAATCCGTACACAAACGGTTACCTCCATCCTTCTTGTCCACAAATAAGACAGGTGACCTCCATGGGGACGCACTTGGTTGAATCAATCCGATTTCTAACATGGAATCCAGTTGCTTCTTCAGTTCTTCTAGTTCTGACGGGTTCATGCTATAGGGTCTCTGGGCTATAGGTCCTGTTCCGGGGATTAGTTCGATGATAAACTCGATATCCCTATCTGGGGGCATACCGGGCAAAACATCTGGAAATACATCGGGGTATTCACAGACTATCCGAACTTGGTCGATGGTAGGTTGGGCTAGACTCTTGTTACACTTGAATTGGCGAGGTAAGGTTTCCGATATATGCTCGACTAATATTCCGGCGGTACTAGTCATGGTAATGGCTTTCTTGGCACAGTCAATCATTCCTTTATGTTTAGACATCCAATCCATTCCTAGTACTACTTCCAAACCTTTAGTTCCGAGTACTATTAGATTAGCATAAAAATCTATGCCATGGATTCGGATAGGGACGGCTTTGCAAATTTGCCTAGCCTTGGTGGTTGATCCAGGAATTTGTGCAATCATCACATGCTTCAGTTTGGTTGGTTGGATTTTACTAGTGCATGCAAATTCTTCGGTGACAAATGAATGCGATGCACCAGAATCAAACAACACTCTTGCGAGTATTGAATTAACAGAAAACATACCCAGCACGACGTCTGGCGCTTCCTGAGCTTCTTCAGCATGCATGAGAAAAAAGGCGGCCATTACGGTTGAGTGAACTTCCTGGGGCAAATCTTCTCCCTGGTTGGACACGACGCTGCTGCTGGGCTGGGACATTGGTATTAGGGGCTGTAGCGTTCTTCTTGTTGGGGCACTCGTTGGAATAGTGGCCTTTATTTCCACAGTCATAACAGGTCACTTGGGACTTGTCCTTGGCTACGACAGGCACAGCATTGCTTCCAGTCCTCGGGGCAGTATTGGGGTTGACGGTAGCATGGTTGGTGTTGAACTTGGGTGGGGCACGGTTGAAAGGGCTAGAATTACCGGGGTTGTTGTGATTTCCTCCGGGTCTAGGGTTTCCACGGTTGGGATAGTTCAGACGGGTCATAGGGGGTCTGTTGGTTCTTGGGGCAAATCCTGGAGATGGGTTGGGGCGATACTTTGGGGTCTGATGGGTTCCTGGTTGATGCATCATGCGACGCTTGCGGTTCTCATTGGCCTGATTGATCTTTCCTTCCATCTGGATAGCGGAGTCGACAAGGGCTTCGATATCAGCAAAGGGAATATTGACTAATACTGTCTACATCTCGTCATGCAGACCATTCAGGAATCTTTCTTTCTTCTTGGCTTCGGTGTCTATCTCATCTGGGGCGTACCTAGCTAATGACAAAAATTTGTCACGGTATTCCACTACTGTCATCCTTCCTTGCTTCAGTTCTCTGAACTCGTCTCTCATTCTCTTGATCAAACCTGGCGGCACATGGGTTCTGCTAAACTTGACCTTGAATTCCTCCCAGGTCATCATTTGGCCTCCGGTCATTGCACGAACACTATTCCACCATGCCCTGGCATCTCCGGCTAGATAATGAGTGGCGAACAAGACTTTCTCGTTGGCTTCTACTCCGGCTACTTCTAAGTTATTCTCCATGGTTTGCAGCCAATCATCGGCGTCTAGGGGTTCTGTTGACTTGGTGAAAACGGGTGGGTTGGTATTCTGGAAGTTCTTGAGCTTAGATCCGTGGTTGTCCTGATTTCCATGACCTTGGTTGTTGTGGGCTAGCTGGGCTATCTGTTGCAGAGTAGCTAGGTTGGCTTGCCGTTCTGCTCGTTCAGCTTCGCGGTCAGAAGTCAACATTTGCAGGATCTGCAACATTGGGTCCGGGGTTGAACCACTTCCTCCACGTGGCATCTGAGGATTGATATAGATCATGAGAAAAGAGGGAAATTTCTAAGGTTTTGGGTCTTTGAAAAGTTTTTAGAGTTGACTCAATTTTCTAGCAACTTGCTTTTTCATTCATTCACTCATAGCACACAGTACAACACACACCACAACAAGCAAAACAGATGGTTTTAAGAACCATTCTGGGAACTACGATACAGTGGGACCGACTACTACTCGCTACGCTAGTGCTCAGTGCTACTACTGCTCGGAGTCTGTGGCTTCATCATCTTCCGCATCATCGATGAAGGCGAAATCATCCTCATCGGTGAAGAAGTCCATGGCCTGGTCCTCTAGAAAATCATCGTCATCGCTGAGATAGGAGTAAGGGTCTCCACGAAGATCTTCTCCGGCATTTTCCCTTTCCTCTAACTGCATGTCTCTCTCATGGATGGTCTCTTCCAGAGCTGAGATACGATGGCGAAGACGGGCAATAATGCGCTCCTTCTTGTCGAGCTGACGGCGGCGAGACTTGCGATCCTTTGCTAGCATGGCGATGGTCTGATCCTTCGTCTTGATGATGGTAGACTTGTGGTTACAATAGTCACGGCAGTTGTTCAGTTCCTGCTGACGATCATACATCATGAAGCTAAGGTGGTCCAATTGGGTCTTCAGCTCGGGGTGGTATGGGGCTTCCAGTGGTTGACCATTTGCATCACGTCTTGGGCAAAACTCAAAGCGAGTACCTTTGATCTGATTGATGCTCTGCCCACACAGACGGGAAAGAGCTTCCTGCATTGCTCGGGCAAGTCCATCGAGCCAGTTGTTTTCCCTCAAGGTAAACTGAATTCCCTCCGCAGTGGGAGGTTCAATCTTTCCTCGGAGACTTGCAACTATTAGCCACTGTAGATCTTCTCCCCCTTGATCATTGAGCTGAGCTCCGAAGAACTCGGGATGCGGGCGCTCCAAAAGTTCCGAAAGCTGATCCAAATCCCTCTCAAAGATAAGGTCTCCTCCATTTCCGAGTTGGTAAAACTTGCTGTACTTCACGTCCATCTATAAAAATAGAGGAGGAGTAGTTTAGCAAAGTGATCAAGTGTGTCAAAATTTTATATATTTTGCAAGAGTTTTTGAGGTACATGAGGTTTATTAAAGAATTTAAGAGGTAAGAATGAGAATAAGTTTTCGTAAATAGTTTTGTTTTTGAGTATTGAAACTAAGTTTTTGGTTCATCGTCCAATCTAACTAGGGTCTCCTATGGTCAGGATGGCTCTGATACCAACTTGTCAACACCCGGATTTTTCAATCCTAGATGCCTGTTATGCCATACATCGCAATCCCAGGATTACCATTTTTGCGAGACATAACAGAATTGGATACCATAGTACTTCATCCATTACAACGATACATAAGTTCTTACACAAATAGGGATCTCATGATCCAGTCCTTAATACAACATCAAGCAGCGGAATACGGCGTAATAACGGTAGCGTAGGCGAGGCTCCATCTTCGGGGTCACAGGCAATGCTGACGATGGGAGATGATCCTAGTTGTCGTAACCGTCCTGGGGTCCATCCTCCAGGTACTCCTCTTCATAGTCTGGCCATGGGAATAGCCAGGGACAAAGCCATGAGTACTCTTTAAGTACTCGCAAACTAATACTAACAAGAAAGAGGGGTTTTTGGATAATAGGACACTAGGCTCTAGGGTTGTTTTGCAAAAGCCAGATTTATACTACTAAGTTCCAAAGCTGGTCACAATTTTATAACTCCTAAGTGGGATCTTGTATTTCCAGTCACAACTCTATTGTGGTCAAGTCAAAGTCTCAGGTCGTTCACAAGTCATTTTGAAAAGTCTGACGGGAGAACAGTATGGCCACTCCAACTGTCCATAACCGCGGAAGCGGCTATTCGAATAGTTTGACACTTTGCAGAGATTGTACACTTTCACCACAACATTCGATACATCCGTCAGGAACAAATCCTGAATTCACCATACTCAGTATGCGGATAATCAATCCTAACCTTCCATTTACACTCCCTAGTATAAGCACCTCTCCTGTGAGTTTGGCCTCCCAACCATGACCACTGTCATCTTGGGTACTGCACAGGTGGACAATCTTCACAAGGTAGCCTCAGCTCAGACCTTGGCCGTGAGGGAACTAATACTAAGGTATATAAGTTTAAGCCCTACCCAATATTCGGGTATTGTGGTTGTACGATAAAATTGGAATGGTATCGCATCCAGACAACCATCAGTTTTATAAAGGGCTAAGGCTCATGCCTCAACATTTTCATCACCAAAATCATCAAGTGTTTGGAAACACATGTCCAAAACATTTCAATAGAATGATCCATCATTCCAAGGTTTTCATAACCATTTTTCCACCAAGTATTCCCATCTAAAGTTGATCAAGTTTTATGCTTAGCACTAGCATCTACAGGTGGGGTAGGACTAATAGAGGGGTGGTAACTAGTGGAGTTGCAACTAAGTCCAACCTTATATCATAAGCTGATATCAAGGTTTCTAGCTTAGGTCAAATTTTAATGTTCTTTATGCAACCTTCAGCACAACTGTCTAGTCTCTACCAAACTTCTTGGGTAGCCTCTAAGTAAACTTTGATAAGGAAATAGAGTAAAAAGCTTGCCATAAAACTAGGATTGGTTTAGCAAGTGGGTATGGTTACATACGCTTAGGGCATATAGTAATCATGTCACAAGCATGGGTTGTGGCAACAATAGGGTATCTTGCAAGTGTTAGCTTGCATCAATATCAGTATAAGCTTGCATAGTTACTAGCTTGCTCAATCAACTAGTAGTATTAGGCTTTCCTTGTGCAGAGCAGTGGTTGAAGTTCTCTTCGGCTTCCTCTTCGTAGTATCCTCCTTCTTCTTCGTAGCCTTGGTCGGTACTAGCGTCTATGAATAAATACGAGGTACACAATCACCAAACAATACTTAACTACTTGCAATCATCACACACAAGGGTCCTATAGATGATCTAGCATCATCTCTATCATTACAAGGTGAAGGATTGGTTTAAGTCTTCTTATTTTAGAAAAAGTAATTTCTACTCATTGAAGAACTACTTAAGATTTAATATTCTCCAAACTAAACATGGGATCATGTTGACACATGTCATCACCACATGTTGTAGTCCATGGGAATGTGATTTAAAGTGGTGTCACAATTTAACAAGGTTTTACCCTTTTATTTTAATTAATTTAAGTGGCTAGAAATGCTTAAGAAGCATTCCTTTATTCCTTGAACATTATTTCTGCAAGTAACCTATATATATTTTTATATATTCTGAAAGGTATGGTTAAAAGTGATTTTTGAGAGTTGGAATCAACTCAAAAGCTATTGTGGTTTAAATTTGAAAAATGTTTGAATGCAGAAAAGCTTCTGCCTTGTCATTTTTGCTAAGGGTGATCTACAAATCCAAATGACTTGAATCCAACGGGCTTGGATTAAGCATTCAAAGACCTTTCTAACAAAATTGGTTTCATCTAATTTGGTGCACTAAATTGATCTGGGTTGATTTTTGAAGTTGGGTACTGAAGTGTGTTTGAATTTAAAAAGAAAAAGTTTAATTTGAAATGCTGGGCTGCGCGGCAAATTCTAACGGGCCGGCCTGCTAAGCGCAGTGCTCCCGCGGGCTGCTTAAGTGGGTGTCCCCACTCGTCAGTGACACGGGGCTGGGCGAAGTGGTATGGGGCAACGTGGTTCGTTAGATCTGGTTCTAATCCAACGGCTGAGGGTCATCGTCGATGCGAGACAGCTCCGGCGAGAACGAAACCTAGCGCGGCCAGTGAGGGGTGCTGGGGGCTCACCGGGGTACGGGCGAGGGTCGGCGAGGCGGGCGAACGACGAAGTCGACGACGGCGAACCTCCTGGTACCGGTGGCTTCTCCTGGGGCGGCTCCAATCGCTGGCTCCTTTCTTCTCCGGCAGCGGCAGGCTCCGGTGAAATTCCGGCAGGGTGGTGCTTGCCTTGCTCTGAGAATGGTGTGGCACGATCAGTGAGGAGAGGGGAGTGAGATGGTGTGAAGAAATCGTGCGGGGGTGGCCTCTATTTATAGTCGAGCGAGGGGACCGTCGGGGCGCAAGGTGAGCTCGTCGGAGGCGATGTTACAGGCAGCTAATGGCATGGGCAAGGGTAGGGGACGGTGCTGTGTCTCCTGGCGATGCTCAACGGCATGGTCGCGAGTGATGGGGCGGTGTGGTTTGGTCTGGAACGGGCGGTGCTCTGCGCGACAGAGGCGGCGTTCTCGACGGCGGGCGGTGGCTGTATGGCGCGGGGCGTTAAACGGGGATGTCTGGCTGTCTCCTGGGTCGGTGGTGATCGTGTGTGCGCGCGGTGAGGGCGGCGCGCGGTCTGTGGGTGGTGGTCGAGGGTGGCGCTCTGGCGCACGCTCGGCATGGTCTGGGCGTGTCTTGCGCGCGTGGTCCAGGGCTTGGCAACGCTCGCGGCTGGGACAGGCAGTGGCGGTGGACGGTGGGCTGCCTCCCAGACATGCTGGCTAGGCTTGCTGCTGCTCCTAGCTTGCTGTCCACTTTGGGGTGACATGGGGTTGCTCGGCTGTTCACCATTAATGGCAATGGCAAGCTCACAGGGTGCTAGTGTTGGGCTAATCTGTCTAGATGATCTACTGAGGTGTGTGAGAGCCGACTAGGGAACAAGTTAGGCAAGAATCACTGCACACTATAGTGTTTTGTGTTTTGTTTGATTTGTGTCTGCAACCTGTTTGATGAAATGGCCGCATGAAATCAAGTTTTGAATTTTGAAATGATTTTTGGTGGGTTTGCTAGATTGGTTCTGGTGAGTCTGCAGATGCTTGGGTTTTGAAAATTGAGCTTGTTTAAGTGGGTTTTGAAAAAGTGGGATCTTCCCATATGAAGAAGATTCAATTTTGAGTTGTCATTTAAACTATGCATTTGAAAGTTTCTGGATGATCACAAGGTGGGCCTTGATACTTTGTTATGAGTACATTCAAGGGGTGCAAAGATCCAGAAAAGTTTCTGTTAGGTTTTGAAAGTTTGAGTCAGCCAAAGTAGGCATGGGAGTTAAATTGGTCAAAATGACCATTCACTTGATATATTGGTTTTGACTTATTTTCCTTTAGGAAAAGTGTGGGGAATGTTTTAGATGATGTTCTTTTCACCTAAGAAACATTTTACAAGCAATGGATCACACAAACAAAGTGGTTTTAAAGAATTTCAAAATTCATGCATACACATAGACATGCTTTCATGAATTGATTTAGAAAAGGTTTTTTTAACCCTAAACTTTAGGATTAGTGTTTTGTTGATCTAAGTTTGATATTTTTGGGATGTTACAACTTCGTGCATGGCTCGACCGTGTACTCACTCCCCGGTGACCACAAGCAGCCATTCGGCCCCCAACTTAAGCCTACCCATGGCATCAGCCGTGCCACCACCACGACAATGATATGGGAGTAGGGATCTCCACGAAGGTCTTCTCCGGCATTCTCCTTTCCTCCAACTGCATGTCTCTCTCGTGGATGGTCTCCTCCAAATCCGTGATACGGTGGCGAAGATGGGCAATGATGTGCTCCTTCTTGTCGAGCTGACGGCGACAAGACTTGCGATCCTTCACTAGCATGGCGATGGTCTGATCCTTTGTCCTAACGATGGAGGACTTGTGGTTGGAGTAGTCACGGGCATTGTCCAGTTCCTGCTGACGATCATACATCATGAAGCTGAGGTGGTCCAACTGAGTCTTCAGATCGGCTGATGTGGGGATTCCAGTGGCTGTCCCATAGCATCACGCCTTGGATAGATCTCAAAGCGGGTACCCTTGATCTGATTGATACTCTGCCCACATAGATGGGCAAGAGCTTCCTGCATGGATCTGGACAGGCCATCGAGCCAGTTGTTCTCTCTTAAGGTGAACTGAATTCCCTATGCAGTGGGAGGTTCAATTTTTCCTCTGAGAGCTGCAACAACTAGCCACTGCAGATCTTCTCCTCCTTGATCATTGAGCTGAGCTCCGAAGAACTCGGGGTGCGAACGCTCCAGGAGTTCTGAAAGCTGGTCCAGGTCACGCTCAAAGATAAGTTCTCCTCGATTCCCCAACTGATAAAACTTGTTGTACTTCACGTCCATCTATAAGAATATAGGATGAGTAAGTTAGTAGAGTGATCAAGTGTGTCAAATTTTATGTATTTTGCAAAAGTATTTGAGGAACATGAATTTTTATGAAAGAATCCAAGTGATAAGAATGAGAATAAGTTTTTTATAAATACTTGCTTCCTTTGGTTTTGAAACTAGTTTTATGATTCAAACGTCCATGCTAACTAGGGTCTCATATGGTCAGGATGGCTCTGATACCAACTTGTCAACACCCGGATTTTTAATCCCAGATGCCTGTTATGCCATACATCGCAATCCCAGGATTACCATTTTTGCGAGACATAACAGATTTGGATATCACAGTACATGATCCATTACAGACCATACATAAGGTCTTACACAAATAAGGATCTCATAATCCAGTTCTTAATACAACTCAAGCAGCGGAATAACGTAATAGTAACGATAGCGTAGGCGAAGCTCCATCTTCGGGGTCACAGGCAATGCTGACGATGGGAGATGATCCTAGTTGTCATAACCTTCCTGCGGTCCATCATCCGGGTACTCCTTTTCATAGTCTGGCCACGGGAATATCCAGGGACAAAGCCATGAGTAATCTTTAAGTACTCGCAAACTAATATTAACAAGTGAAGGGGGTTTTTGTAGTAGGACACTAAGCTCCAGGGTTGTTTTGCAAAAATCCAGATTTACCTGTACTAAGTTCAGAAGCAAAGAAAACTAGTTGAAGTTTTATAACACCTAAGTGAGAACTTGAATTTTCATATCACAACCCTATTGTGATCAAGTCAAAGTCATAATTCATTGCACAAGTCATTTTGAAAACATATGATGGGGGAACAGTATTGCCACTCCAACTATCCATAACCGCGGACGTGGCTATTCGAATAGTTTGACACTCTGCAGAGATTGTACACTTACACCACAACATTCGATACATCCATCAGGAACAAATCCTGAATTCACCTACTCAGTATGAGGATAATCAATCCTAACCTTTCCATTACACTCCCTAGTATAGGCACCTCTCCTGTGAGTTTGGCCTCCCAACCATGACCAACTGTCATCTTGGATACTGCACAGGTGGACAATCTTCACAAGGTAGCCTCAGCTCAAACCTTGGCCGCGAGGGGACCCATACTAAGGTATATAAATTTCCAGTCAACCCTACCCAATTTTCGGGTATTGTGGTTGTACGGTAAAATTGGAATGGTATCGCATCCAGACAACCATCAGTTTTATAAAGGGCTAAGGCTCATGCCTCAACATTTTCATCATCAAAATCATATATTCTTCAAGAACACATGTCAAAACATTTCAGTAGAATGACTCATCATTCTAAGGTTTTCATAACCGGTTTCACCAAGTACTCCCATCTAAAGTTGATCAAGTTTTATGCTTAGCACTAGCATCTACAAGTGGTGGTAAGTACTAATAAGGGGTGGTCAACAAGTGGGATTTGCTAAGTTTAATCTCCTGCCCTAGGATGACATCAAGATTATATCACTTAGGCCAGATTTAATCCTCTTTATGCTACCTTTAGTTATCTTTCTAGAATCTACAAGTCACTATGTAAACTCTAAGAGAAGGCTTTGATAAAGAAATAAAGTATATAGCTTGCAAGTAAAACTAGGATTTGGTTATCAAGTGGATATGATCTCATATGCTTAAGGCATATAGTGGTCATGGTAAGCATGTATTAGCTTGCATAAGTAGGGTATCTTGCAAGTGTTAGCTTGCTTAGTTAATAGCTTGCTAATTCAACTAGTAGTACTAGGCTTGCCTTGTGCAGAGCAGTGGTTGAAGTTCTCCTCGGATTCCTCCTCCTTGTATCCTTGGTCGGTACTAGCGTCTATAAATAAATACGAGGTACAAAATCAGCAAAATATACTTAACTATTTTCAATCATCACACAAAGTTGCACTATAGATGATCTAGAATCATCTCTTAACATTACAAGATTACATCATTTGTCTTGTTTATTTTAATTTGAGAAAAGTAATTTCTACTCATTGAAAAACTACTTAAGATTTAATATTCTCCAACTCAAACATGGGATCATGTTGACACATGTCATCACCACATATTTCAGTCCATGGGAATGTGATTTAAAGTGGTGTTACAATTTAATAAGGTTTAACCTTTTATTTTAAATAAATAAAATGACTAGGAATGCCTATGTGGCATTCTTTTATTACTTGAACATTATTTCTATAAGTAAACCCATCTGTTTTTATATATTCTGAAAGGCATGATCAAATGTGATTTTTGAGAGTTGGAATCAACTCAAAATCTCTTATAGTTGAATTTTGAAAAATGTTTGAATGCATAAAATCTTAAGATTTGTTATTTTTACCAAGGTTGATCTACCGATCCAAATGATTTGAATCCAACGGGCTTCGGTTAAGCATTTCAGTACCTTTCTAACAAAATTGGTTTCATGCAATTTGGTTCATTCAATCGAGCTGGGTTGATTTTTGAATCTATGTACATAACTGTGTTTTAAATTAAAATGGAAAAATCTAAATTCAAACGGTTGGGTCGCGCGGGAGACGCTAATGGGCCGGACCAGTGTCACTCCGTAGCGCGTGGATCAGATGACAGGGGGGTCTACCAGTCAGCGGCTCATAATGCGCGAAGCGGTACGGGGTTGTGTGGGTCGTTGGATTAGAATGGGGATCGACAGCTGGAGATCGTCGTCGACGACGGACCTGTCATCGGCGAGATCGAACCCTAGCGGCTTAGTGGGGGTGCATAGGGGGCATACCAGGGCTCCAACAACGACAGCGAGGCAGGAAAACGAAAGGGTGGTCGACGGCGAGCTCAGGGATGGTCGAGGCAGCTCCGGGGGTGGTCGCAATCAGCGGCGCCCTTCTCCTCTAGAGGCAGCCTGCTCCGGTGAAATTCCGGCGAGCTGTTTCTCCTCGTGCTCCGGCTGGAGGTGTGGGACGATCAGTGAGGTGAGGGGAGTGGAATGGTGTGCTTCAAACGGCTGGGGGTGGTGATCGACGCGCAGTCTCCTGGCGATGCTCTAGAACTTAAATGCAGTATTAGGGGCGGTGGTAATCGGTCGAGCGAGGCTGGCGCTCTAAGCGGCCGAGGTAGCGTCTTCGACGGCGAGCGGTGGCTGTGAGGCATTGGGCGGCGAATGGGGATGTCTGGCGTGTTCCTTGGATCATGGCGAAGCAGTGGGCACGGGCTGCTGTCGAGGGGCGCCGTGCTGGGTGCGGTGCTCTGGCGCGTGCTCGGCATGTCACAGTGGCACTGGGCGCGGGGAATGCTCGGTGGTCCATGGCTTGCGTTCCTCTAGCTCCCTGACAAGGTGGTTGCAGCTAGTTCTTCCTCTAGCTTGCTGTCCACACTGGGGTGGCATGGTGAGGCTCGGCCTGCTCACCATTGATGGCAATGGCAAGCTCAAAGTGGTTCTAGAGGTTACTACTAAGCTAGATGATCTACTAAATGTTCGCTGTGAGATAGAGAGGGAACAAGGTTGTCCAAATCACTGCTCAAAATAGTATTTGTTGTTTGTTCGATTTGAATCTACAAGGTGTTTGATGAAATGGCCGCAAGAACTTGAATTTTGAATTTTGAAAAGATTTTTGGTGGGTGTGCTAGGCATAGGCTGGAGATACTGTGGGTGCTTGGGTTTTGAAAATTGAGCTTGTTTGAGTGGTTTTTTAAATAGTGGGATCTTCCCATATGAGATAGATTCAATTTTAAACTGTCATTTAAACTTAGCATTTGAATGTTTTTGGAAGATCACAAAGTGGGCCTTGGTAATCTCATTATGAATACTAACAAGGGGTGCAAAGATCCACAAATGTTTATGTGAAGTTTTGAGTGCTAGGAATATCCAAAGTAGGCATGAGAGTTAATTTGGCCAAAGTGACCATTCACTTCATTTGTTCATTTTGAGTTGTTTGTCTTTGGGAAAAGTTTGAGAATGATTTAAATGATGTATTTCACCTAAGAATCATTTTACAAGCAATGAAATACAGAACCATTGCAATTCAAAAGAATCCTAATTTTAAACACACATACATATGAATGCTCTCATATTTTTAGATAGGAAAGTTTTTGTTAACCCTAAATTTGATGATTAGCAATTGATGATTCATGTTTAATATTTTTGTGATGTTACATGATGGATGTGGTGTGAGGATCACATGTGTTCGTGGAGTGTTAATGCTTTGCTCCGGTGCTCTATTAAAAGGAGCACCTTAATTGCCAGTAGTTCCCTAGAGGCCCCACTGCCACGGGCTGGCTGGACAGATGATGTTGTGCAAGTTCTCATTGCGAGCACGTATGACTATATTTGGAGCACATTCCTAGGATTGTTTAGTACTTGGATGCTTGTTATTATTTATCGCAATGCCCTAGATCTTGAAGTTACATGTTCAGACTTGTCCATGCAACGTCCATCCATCCATCCCTATGCCTACCACACTCGAATCCCACCATTTACATTTACTGTTACTGTTGCTCCTGTTTCACTGTTACTGTTGCTTTGCTGTTGCTACTGATAAACTTTTGTGAGCAAGAACTATTTCCAGGTGCAGCTGAATTCACAACTCGGTTGTTAAGGCTTGCAATTATTCTTTGGCTCCCCTTGTGTCGAATCAATAAATTTGGTAATACTACCTCTGAAGACTGTTGCGATCCCCTACACTTGTGGGTCATCAAGACTTTTTTCTAGCACCATTGCCGGGGAGCATATAAGTTCACTTGGATCTATTATTGTTCACTACTACTTCTTTTATCATGGGGAATACTCGTGATGGAAAGTTCCCTATTTTACCATCCACTACAAGAAGAGGTACAGTCCTAAACAACTCTGTTGTTCTTGATTCACCGTCTGTTATAAGTAAGCTTGTTACACCACCATCACATACTTATGCTACACACACTGCTACTACTGCTGAGTATGAAACTTCTTTTGATACTCATGATGTTACTTACTGTGCTTGCTGCGAGTGGTTCATTAGGTCCTTTTATAGATGCTACTATGGCTAGTATAGGAAATACCAAAACTCCTAGTGAAGAAATTGTTACACCTGTTAGCTCACCCGAGTCTAGAGAGAGTTATGATATTAATGATGGTTACATTGAGTTCACTGATGAATTTGTTCAAGACTGCTGAAACACACATGGTACTAGTGCTATTAAGAGTCTCCTTGCTAGATGCAGCATTATTCCTAAGTTGTCCTCTGATCCTAAGTTTGCCACTTCTCCCATAGATATTAAAGATAAAGATTATGATTTCTCTCTTGGTTTATCTTCTTTAGATATTGTTGAGAAAGAACCTTTCTGTGGGACTGAAAATGAGAGTGTTGTGGCTCATATGAATGAGCTTTCTACTATGAGTGCTTTATTCTCTGATGATTTTAAGATGCGCAAGTACTTTGTTACTAAGATCTTCCCTTTTTCACTAAAAGGAGAAGCTAGGGCTTGGTTTAATAGATTACCTCCTGGTTCCAAGGATAGCCCTGATTGTTTGATTGCTTCTTTATCCCAAAAATATTTTCCTCCCAGTGCTAAACATGCTGCTTTGCAGAGACTTTTTGATTTTAAACAGGGAAAAGAAGTGAAATTGCCAGAGTCGTGGACAATGTTCTGTGCCTTAATTCATGCACATCCTGGATGTCCATTACCTAAGAATGAGATTATTGATATTTATTATAATAGACTAACTGATGATTATAGGACCTACCCAGATAGCTTTGCTGATTGTGTTTTTAGGAAAAGAACTCCTACAGATGCTGAAGAACTAATGGCTAAGATATGCAAGAATTATGATGATTGGACTTCAACTCAGCTAAGTACACCTGAGCCTATTACTCCTAAATGAGATGTTCCTGAACCAGTTCCAATACCAACGCCAAATAAGAGGGGAGTTATTGCATTAAAAGATGAAGTGATGAAGGAAGCTAAGAAGTGTCTAAAGGAGAAAGGTATTAGAGTTGAAGATCTGAAGAATCTACCTCCTATAGAAGAATTATGTAAGCCAATTCCCCACTCATCTACTATTGAGGTACACTCTCTCCAACACTTTGATGAAGGTGATATTCCTTATGGTAAGCCTCCTAATCAATGCTTAGAGGAACTTGACATTTTTATTGTTAAGCAAGGCAATTTAATAAACAAGTTCAGAATCATTTATTGGAAAACTCTAGAGCTATTAAAGATTTGAAAGATATTGTGGAAAGAACTTCAAATGATATTAAAATGCTTTGTAAAATGGTCCAAACCCAACTTGATCAACTTGCTAAGGTACAAAAGTATATGCTTCTAGAGATAAACATGCTTATGGAATTAGAACTGGGAGTGGTATAGCTACTCAAGATCCTTTATATCCTGAAGGACACCCTAAAAGAATTGAGCAGGATTCCCAACAAGTAGATAGTGGTATCCCCCGTAAGAGAAAGAAAAAGAAACATAAAATAGTTGAGGAACCACTTGAACCTGATGTAGATCCTAATAGTATATCTGCCTCTGATGCTGAAACTGAGAGTGGTAATGAACAAAATGATGCTCCTGTGGGAGAAGTTGAGGAAGAACCTGAGAAGCACACTAAGAACACTAGGTACACTAAGGAAGATTTAATTGATAATAAACATGGTAAAGATAGAGAACCTTGGTTGCAGAAACCTATGTATTTTCCAATTAAGAAACACAAGTCAAAGGAGGAAGAACACTACAACAAGATTTTTGAGTGGATGAAACCATTATTTTTGCAAATTCCTTTAACTGATGCTATTAAGTTACCTCCTTATTCAAAGTATATGAAGGATATTGTCTCTAACAAAAGGATGATTCCTAATGAGGAGATTTCTACTTTGCTTGATAATTACTCCTTCAATGGTAAGGTTCCAAAGAAACTTGGTGATCCAGGTATACCTACTATTCCTTGCTCTATTAAGAATAACTATGTTAGAACTGCTTTGTGTGATTTGGGATCTACAGTTAGTGTTATGCCTTTTTCTCTCTATAAGAGACTACATCTAGAAAAGTTAATACCAACTGATATATGTTTGCAAATGGCTGATAAGTCAACTACTATTCCTGTTGGTATATGTAACATCCCTAAAATCATGTTTCAAAACTCATGCATATCATCCATGCATCCATGATCATTTAGGGTTCCTTTTCAAAACCAATTCAAAACATGAGCATCTGATGCTCATTATTTTATGTGAGCAACCATTAATCAAATACCATTGTCAATTGAGAGAATAATTGTTTAACCAAGCTTTGCTTGTTCTCTTGTTGTTTTGGTTGAATGTTAGTGCCTGGACCAAAATATACAAAACAGAAATGGTTTTAAAACCATTTTCAAAACTTATTCAAATCAAGTGCTATAGCACTATTTATTTTGTTTGATCAAAGGGACCAAGCTAGTACAAAGAGACCACATGGTTTTATGCCCAAAAATATGAGTGTTACACTCTACAAAAATATAGAAAAGATTTGAATTCAAATTGCAGTGGAATTTGTTTAAAAATGAATCCAGAAAATCAAAACAGAAATAGAAAAGGAATAAAGAAAAGAAAAAGGGCCGGCATTACCAATATGTCCCAACACTGGATCCAGCCCAACAACCAGCCCACCCGGGTTTTCCCTCTCCCTCTGTTTCTCACCCACGCGAGCACCCCCCCCTCTCGCTGACGCCCCGGACCCACCTCCATGTCACCCCTTCGTCCCAAAATCATGCCCGCGGCTCCGCCGCGGCCGTTTCTTCCCGACGATCTCGCGCTTGATTACGAGTTACTGTAGGCGTAATTCCCTCTCTCGCCCGGGCTACTTTAAACCCTCATCACTCTGCTCCATTCCCCTCACTCACCAACCACAGAGCACCGCTAGGCTGTCCACAATCGAACTCTCGCCGCCGCTGTCCCGAACCACTCCGGCGAGCCATCACGGTGAGTCTCGTGTTCCCCTTGCTTTCTGGTTCACGCGAGCTGCTTCGCAATCATCTTGCGCATCTTCTCATGCCTCTGTTTTGTTCTGAATCGCCCTAGACCGTCACCATCGTCCACCTCTGGGAACGACTGAAGCTCACCTCGAATCCGACGACTAATTCCGATAAGCCCCGCGTTCCCCTCTGTTTCTTAATCACACGGTCGTGTTCGCCAGCGTCTAGCGCACCTGCTAACACCTTCTGTTTGGATCCTTGCGCCCCAGAATGTCGTCTTCAACTCTGACAGTAAGCACCCGACGTCGCCAGCAACTCCGACGAGGTCCTGCTGCCAAGTCCGTGCGCCCCTGCCCCTCTATTGTCCACCTCGAGCACCGCGACGACCTCACGAGCTCGGTAAGCCCCTCTATTTCCTCCCTTGCTTCCTAGAATCGCCGCACCATTGTCGGCAGAGCCGTCGCCGCCGCTGAGCCCATGAGCACCGCCGATTTAGAGTGAGAGAGTTTTGATCCACTGGATCTAGATCCAGTGACTTAGATTAGAAGCCAGGGCAAAGAGGTACGGGCAGATCAGAACCGCAGGATTTAAGTTAGATCTAACGATGCGCGTGTGTGATCCGCTCGGAGCGGTCCCGTCCAATCAGGAAGCGCCGCGTGGCACGTGTTTCGTTTTAAAATTATGAATTAGATCTATTAGATGTTTAAACTTGTTTAAATCATAACTTTTGATTCCCACGTCCAAATTTGACAAATTTTATATCAATGTAATCAGGAGAGAAAATCCTTTCCATTTATGCAATGTGTTTAATGTTGTGCTTCTGTTAAAATGGTCGTTTTTGCAGAAACATTTGTAGGCATAATTTGGGTATAATAATTATTTGAAAAATGTTATATTGTTCAAATAAAGTTTATTTGGCAAGTTTTGAACTTGTTTATTATTCAGTACTGTGCACTTGTCTTGTTTGGTGTAGAAAATCATCACATGGCATTTTGCATGCATCCATATATTTTTGCTTGTATATATTTTGTATGTGATTTTGGTGCTTTTATTTTATGTGTAGATTTTGGTGCAAATAGTGATTGTGATTGTGAGGATTGTTGCCACTCTCCAAACTACCAAGGCAAGTGGTGCTTCATGATTTATTCCTATGTCTTTCAACTATGCATTAGAAATATTTTGCTAGACTTGCATGGATATTTTGATCTATATGCTATGCTTGGGAAATCCTATTAGTTATAGATTTTCTAGAAACATTTCTAAGTCTTATCAATGCCATGCTTAGCCTAGCTAGTAGCAACCAAGGGTGGTTATATATTCATGCTATGAGAAAATATTTATAAGTCTTTGGACTTGAGTTTTGTTTAATAAATCAACTAAGTGAATGAAACACCTGGGTGGAATGGAAGGAATGGTTTATGTTGAGTGGTTACACAAGGCCCATTTCTATGGTTTACCTTATGTATCTCACTTGTGGAAAGCCACCCAGGAACAAAGGGATTTGAGATGCCATATGTTAAGAAGCTTCTAGTGCAGCCACTTGGCATTATGGGCTCTCCCTGGATCACATAGGTTGCAATAACTTAGCCATTTGGACAGTTGGTGGTAGTGGGATGATAGGTTGGAACGCGTCCATTTGGTCTAAGGGAAGGCTTCTGAAAGGTCCTGTCTTGGTGAAAATCAAGTCTTGTGGGGAAAGTGCACAAACTCTGCAGATGGAAGAATATAAGTACTTAGCCATGTCCCCGGTATTGGACAACTTGAGCATCAAGACATGGAAGCTATCAAAAATTTCCTCATCCCAATTTCTAAGCTAAAACTTATGGTTCAACAAGGGTGATGGTTCACCAATGCCTATTGGTGGTTCCTTGGGAAAGTTTTTACCAAAGAAAAACTTAGTGTTTTCAACTAATAGGTAAAACCTATTTAGAGCAAGCAAGCCTAAGCTACACTTAGCCAAAATGCATATAGTATCTAGTTGCCAATATTATTCTAAGGTATCACTTGCCAATACTATTCCAATGTATTGACCCACTTTGGCTGTAACTTGTGATGTTGCAGGTTACTCTGGTGGTGATTAGAGGGTTATGAGTCTACACTCAACATGCTTGCCTGTGGCACATGAAGATGAAGACTTATTTATCTTATTATATATTTGAACTCTTGTATTAGGCATGTGGCCATGGAGTTTGTAAAAGACTATGTTTGTCTCTGGAATGATATGTAATAATGACCTTTGTTTCTGTGTACTTAATCTTAAACTGCGGATGCTAGCATTGATCCAGGGACTAGCATTGCAATCACAGGGATCCTTACCTTTATAAAGGGAGGGATCTTACAGATGGTATCATAGCACTGTGTTTCCTGTAGGATCATGACCCTAGGATTGGAAACCACTAAGGAATTTTTTTAACAACTTCCACACTTGTCTTTTCTTCTTGTAAACTTTTCTAATCTTCTTTCTCACCTCTATTTGTAGATGAACTCCATCAATGAAGCCGTGAAGAAGGGACCACTCATGACTATGACTTTGGAATGTGAGACAGAATTCCCCAAGGCTCTCAAGGACCTCATGGTTGCCATGGGAATACATGGTGCAGTTGTGTACACATGTTTTCCTGTGATGGATGAAGGAGTTGAATACAAGTGGGTGCAACTTCACTTGTATAAAAACAAGGAAGACAACCACAAGGAATCAGGATTTTGCATGGTGACCAATTCAGTGATGCACACTACATTCTTTGATTCAGCAAGAGATGCAGCTTGGAAGGCCATCAAAGAACTTGGTGATAGAATCAAGTGCAAAATGCTCAACACCCAGAATGACCTTAGGGAAGAAAAGAAGCATACCCAAGAGTTAAAGGCTACCAACCAAAGCTTAAGGAAGGACATCATAGACTTAGCAATGGAGTCATGTGATCTAGATAGACAGATTGCCTCTAGGGATGCCCTGTTAGCCAACTTGGCAAGTGAGATGGGATTGTAAACGTACTTCGTTAGTTGGACCACCACACTTACCATTTTATTTCCCAAATGTTATTTAAAATAATTTGAACCTTGGTTGTTTGTATGGATCCATGTATGCCATGACTTGTGTATTTTGATTTCCAAAGATATGCATGTGATGCCTTGTCTTGTGATTTATCTTAAATTGTGTTGATTCTAACTTTTTCTATCTTATTAAATAGATGCCTAGTGTTACTATCAGCACGGCTGAAGAGTTCAAGGGAACTCGTTTTGGCACTCGCATTATTGAGATCGCTAGTTTGCTCAATCTCCCACTTCCTACCATCATGATGCTTCCCCTCACCAAGTTTGAGAGGAAAGACCTTTGGGGCTTCAAGTTTAATCAGCCAGGACGCCAGACTGAGCCTACCACTGAGGCAATCATCTTCAAGCTCATGCATGATGACAAGGAGAGAGGCCTAGAGGTAGTCATGCAGGATGTGCTTGGACGTTTACTAGGGAGACAATTTCGAGAGATTAGAGGTACTCACTTCCACGCCTTCGATAGACGGGATGAGGATGGTGAGGCCATTGACTTCGAGGTTACTTCGAGAGAGACGGTAGAGCCGATTCGTCTATACCTCCAGGACTTAGAGGTTTTTCTTAGGCATCTAGATACTGATAGGACCAATGTAAATGTCAGCAATGACGAACTCCAGGTGCAGCTTCGTGAGATGGACAAGCTCTTCGCGCAGCAAGATGAAATAGTCAAAGAGATGGAGGCCAAGTTTGAGAGTTAGGATAGAAAGTTCAAGAGTCAAGAGAAGATAGTCCAAGATAGGAACAAGAGGATTCGAGACATGACTGCAGAACTAGAGGCCAAGGACTTCAAGCTCGAGCATCAGCAAGGTGTGATTGAGAGGCTTCGTGCACAGAATAGGGCTCTCAAAGCCAAAGTAGAGACCTTTACCACCAATGTCGAGGAATACAAGACCGCTATGGAGAATGCAGGTCTTACACTTGTTGATGAGGAGGTTGATGCAGATGAGTAGTGATGACTACTCCTTTACCATTTATTTACCATTCTTTTGTTTATTGAGACGCAATGACCATCCAACATGTGGATGGCTTGCTATTGGTGTGTTTACTTTTCCAAACTTGTTGTCTTTGTTGTTGAACTCTTACTACTATGATGCATGTTGGTGATTGTTTATGCAATGTAATGTGCATGTTAGCATCTATGGGTATCTCATTCTTATCGTTATTGAAAACCACAGATGCCTCCCCAACGTGCCAATCCCAACCCTAACAACAAAAACATCACCCCTAAGATGCAGCAGATGATGACAGCTCAGACTCAGTTGATGCGAATGATGACAACGTTCATCCAGAATCAGAACAACAACAACAACAACAACTACAACAACAATCAGAACAACCCACCGGGTTTTGACATGCTTACCAGGTTATTAAGACTAAGGCCAGCAAAGTTCTCAGGAACTACTGATACTATTGTGGCCAATGATTGGCTATGCTCTATGAACAAGGACTTGGTAACTTTAGCCTGTACTAATGAAGAGAAAGTCAGATTTGCAGCACACTTGTTGGAAGGACCAGCATCCACTTGGTGGGATAACTTCCAGATCACCACCCCCATTGCGGATGTGACATGGGCTATCTTCGAAGATGGTTTCCGTACCGCTCACATCTCATCCGGAGTGATGAGTTTGAAGAAGAAAGTGTTCCATAACTTGATGTAGCGCCACCGCAGCGTGGCTGAATATATTGAGGAGTTCAACAATCTAGCGCGATATGCACCGGATGAAGTTGACACTAATGCTAAGAGGAAGGAAAAATTCCTTGAAGGGTTGAATGATGAATTGAACCTGCAGTTAGTTGTGGCCTATGTTCCCACATACCAGTCTCTTTGTTACAAGGCTGCTATTTTGGAGAGCAAGATGAAACAAGTTGAAAGCAGGAAGAGAAAGCACTCTGACAAGCACATCTCGGGATCGTCTCACAAGCGTTCCCATTATGATGGCAGTGGGAGTTCTAGATCCCACAAGCATGGGAAGTTCAACAAGCACCACAACCACAACCGTTATCATGAAAACAAGCACCACCGTAGTCATGACAACGATAAGTACAAGAATCACAAGGGTGGATATAAGAGCCACCACAATGGAAGTGGAAGTGGCAGTGGAAGTCAGCCTGTCAAGAAGGATCTTAGTCAGGTTGAATGTTTCAAGTGCAAGAATATGGGGAATTATGCAAATGAATGCCCAGAAAAGAAAGTTTAAGGACCCAACAAGCCCAACCCTTTTCAAAAGGGACAACTGAACCACATCAATGTGGAAGAAATCTATGAGGAACCTGATGCTATTTTTGGTAAGTTCAAACTCAATTCTGTTCCATCATTTGTTCTATTTGATACTGGTGCATCTCATTCATTCATATCAAGAGCATTTGTTGAATTAAATGAACTACCGGTAGAAACTATTTGGTGTCCTATAAAAGTAAGTTCTCCTGGCGGAGAAATGATAGTGAATTCAGGATGTCATGATCTAGTCATAGAGTTTGGGAAGTATAAGTTTCCCGTTAACCTGATAATCCTAAACTCCCAAGGATTGGATGTTATTTTGGGAATGGATTGGATGACTAAGCACAAGGGAGTGATAGATTTTGCCAACCATACTGTCTCACTCACAACTCCAGAAAACAAAAGGATCAGATTCAAGACCAACTTTCAAGCAAAAAGGAGTAATCTTAATTCTCTTAAGGGGGTTAGCATAGATATTGTGCCAATTGTGAGTGAATATCCAGATGTGTTTCCGGAAGAATTGCCGGGGATGCCACCATATAGAGATGTGGAGTTTCTTATTGATTTGCTACCAGGATTTGGACCAATAGCAAAAAGACCGTACAAGATGTCAGTTGATGAGTTGAAAGAACTCAAGAAGCAACTTGGAGAACAGTTGTAGAAAGGTTTTATCTAACCAAGTTCTTCATCTTGGGGAGCACTAGTTTTGTTTGTGGAAAAGAAAGATAGAAGTCAAAGGTTATGCATAGATTACCGTTCACTCAATGAGGTGACTATCAAGAAGAAATACCCTTTGCCAAGAATCAATGACTTGTTTGATCAGTTAGAAGGAGCTTGTGTGTTCTCAAAGATTGATCTCCGGTCAGGTTATTTCCAGCTCAAGATAAGGGAACAAGACATACCTAAGACAACTTTCACCACAAGGTATGGATTGTATGAGTATACCGTGATGCCATTTGGTTTGACCAATGCACCAGCATACTTCATGAATATGATGAACAAGGTGTTCATGGAGTTCCTTGATAAGTTTGTTGTCGTTTTCATCAATGACATTTTCATCTACTCCAATAGCAAAGAAGAGCATGAAGGACATCTACGCTTGATACTTGAAAATCTTAGAGAGCATAAGCTGTATGCCAAATTCAGCAAGTGTGAATTTTGGTTAAATGAAGTTGGTTTTCTTGGACACATTGTGTCTGGAGATGATGTAGAAGTTGATCCTGCTAAAGTTTCATCTATAACTGAATGGGAATCTCCTAAGTCAGTGAAAGAAGTTCGTAGTTTCCTTGGCTTGGCAGGATACTACAGAAGATTTATCGAGAATGTTTCCAAAGTAGCTAAGCCTATGACAGAGTTACTAAAGAAAGACAAGAAATTTGCTTGGTCTGAAGGATGTGAACTCAGTTTCCAAGAATTGAAGAAGAGACTAGTGACAGCACCAGTCTTATGTTTGCCAGATTTGGAGAAAGATTTCCAAGTATATTGTGATGCATCTCATCATGGATTAGGTGTAGTACTTATGCAAGAAAGGAAATTTGTGGCTTATGCCTCGAGACAACTCAAAACTCATGAAGTAAACTACCCTACTCATGATTTAGAGTTATCCTCTGTTGTCCATGCACTCAAAACATGGAGACATTATCTTTTGGGAAAACGATGTGAAGTGTTCACAGATCACAAAAGTTTGAGGTATATCTTCACCCAGAAAGAAATTAATATGAGACAAAGAAGGTGGCTAGAACTCATCAAGGACTATGACTTGAGTTTGCAATACCACCCCGGTAAAGCGAATGTTGTAGCGGATGCTCTAAGCCGTAAAGTTTTTGTGAATGGCCTTACTAAGGGAGAATTGCTAGATGATCTATGTACGCAATTCAGAAATCTCAGATTGGAGATTGTGCCTGAAGGACATCTCATGTCTTTAGATGTTCAACCAACTTTGTTGGCCAATATCATAGAAGCCCAGAAGACAGATAAGGAAATTGAGGAGATTAAGGAAAAGATAAGGAAATTGAGGAGATTCCATGAAGATGAACAGAGTACTTTATGGCATGGAAAAGTTATCTGTGTTCCACAAGATCCGGAACTTCGGAAACTGATTTTACAAGAAGCACACAACTCACCGTATTCCATTCATCCGGGTAACACCAAAATGTTCATGGACATGAAAGAAAGAGTTTGGTGGAATAATCTCAAGAAGGACATCGCCGAACATATTGCTTTGTGTGATGTATGTAGTAGAGTGAAGGCAGAACACCAGAAACTAGCAGGATTGTTACAACCACTACCTATTCCTGATTGGAAGTGGGACAAGACTGGTATGGATTTCATTACCGGATTGCCAAGGACCAGGTCAGGATACGATTCTATTTGGGTAGTAGTGGATCTCCTAACTAAAGTGGCTCATTTCATACCCGTAAAGACAACCTATACAAGTGCTAAGTTAGCCAAGATCTATATGAGTTGAATTGTATGTCTACATGGAGTGTCCAAGAGTATTGTGTCTGATAGGGGAACTCAATTCACTTCTCATTTTTGGAGGCAATTACATGAGTCATGGAACGAGGTTGGAATTCAGCACTACTTTTCACCCTCAAACTGATGGACAGACAGAAAGGACCAATCAGATTCTTGAAGATATGTTGAGGTCATGTGCTCTAGACTATGGAGCCAGTTGGGATGAAAGTCTGCCTTACACAGAATTCTCTTACAATAACAGCTACCAAGCCAGTATTGAGATGGCACCATTGGAGTTTCTCGATGGGAGAAAATGTACCACCCCATTCCTATGGAATGGTGTGGGAGAAAGAAGTTTGTTTGGACTAAAACTAATCAAAGAGGCTGAAGAGAAAGTCAAGCTAGTTAAGGACAGATTGAAGATAGCACAGTCCCGACAAAAGAGCTACGCAGATCCTAAGCGTAGAGAAGTCACCTATGAAGTAGGTGATAGAGCTTATCTTAGAGTGTCACCACTTCGTGGAGTGAAGAGGTTTGGTGTCAAAGGTAAATTGGCCCCAAGATATGTTGGACCATTCAAGATTCTGAGTCGTAAAGGAGAAGTGGCTTATGAGATTGAATTTCCAGAATCATTGTCTACCGTTCACAATGTGTTTCATGTGAGTCAGCTTAAGAAATGCCATCCAAAAATGGAAGAGACTTATTTGAAGGATAATATACCTTTGGAAGAGGTTCAATTGGAAAGTGATATCACTTACGAAGAGAAACCTATCAATATTCTTGAGACTGCAGAAAGAGTTACTCGGACTAAGACTATCAAATTCTGCAAGGTTCAATGGAATTATCATTCCGAAGAAGAAGCAACATGGGAAAGAGAAGATGATCTTCGGAAAGATCACCCTCACCTATTTGCTTGCCAACCCGAATCTCGAGGGCGAGATTCACCTTAAGGGGGTTAGATTTGTAACATCCCTAAAATCATGTTTCAAAACTCATGCATAGAATCCATGCATCCATGATCATTTAGGGTTCCTTTTCAAAACCAATTCAAAATAGGAGCATCTGATGCTCGTTATTTTATGTGAGTAACCATTAATAAAATACCATTCTCAATTGAGAGAATAATTGTTTTAACCAAGATTTTCTTGTTCTCTTGTTGTTTTGGTTGAATGTTAGTGCCTGGACCAAAATATACAAAACATAAATGGTTTTAAAACCATTTTCAAAACTTATTCAAATCAAGTGCTATAGCACTGTTTATTTTGTTTGATCAAAGGGACCAAGCTAGTACAGAGAGACCAAATGGTTTTATGCCAAAAATATGAGTGTTACACTCTACAAAAATCCAGAAAAGATTTGAATTCAAATTGGATTGGAATTTGTTTGAAAATGAATCTAGAAAATCAAAACAGAAATAGAAAAGGAATAAAGAAAAGAAAAAGGGCCGGTGTTGCCAATCTGGCCCAACACTGGATCCAGCCCAACAACCAGCCCACCCGGGGTTTCCCTCTCCCTTTGTTTCTCACCCACGCGAGCACCCCTCCTCTCGCTGACGCCCCGGCCCCACCTCCACGTCACCCCTTCGTCCCCAAATCACGCCCGCGACCTGCTCCACCGCGGCCGTTTCTTCCCGACGATCTCGCGCTTGATTACGAGTTACTGCAGGCGTAATTCCCTCTCTCTCCCCAGCTACTTTAAACCCTCCTCACTCCGCTCCATTCCCCTCACTCACCAACCACACAGCGCCGCTAGGCTGTCCACAATCAAAATCGCACCACCGCTATCCCAAACCACTCCGGTGTGCCATCACGGTGAGTCTCGTGTTCCCCTTGCTTTCTGGTTCACGCGAGCTGCTTCGCAATCATCTTGCGCATCTTCTCATGCCTCTGTTTTGTTCTGAATCGCCCTAGACCGTCGCCATCGTCCACCTCTAGGAACGACTGAAGCTCACCTTGACTCCGGCGACTAATTCCGGTAAGCCCCGCGTTCCCCTCTGTTTCTGAATCACACAGTCGTGTTCGCCAGCGTCTAGCGCACCTGCTAACTATAGAGGGAGTGTCCCAACCTTTACACAATATAAGGTGGAGTCCCCTGTGTTTACAATGCTAGTCCCTGGATCAATAGCTAGCATCCACAGTTAAGATGTAATATCAAGAAACAAAGGTCATATTATAACTTTATAACCAGGAATAACATAATTTTATTACATCTTACATAGCTCATTTGGCTATTACAATACATTGCAGCAGAATATATATAAGCATAAGGTCCTTCATCTTCAAAGTGCCATAGGCAGACATGTTGGTTGTAGACTTTGTAATCCTAATCAACACACTTCACTAAATCAATCAAACCTGCAACATAACAAGTTACAGCCACAAGGGTCAATACATTTGAATTGTATTGGCAAGTGATACTATGGTAGTATGGTGGAGTCTATCATCTATATGCATTTGGATAAGTGGAGTTGAGGTTTGCATTGCTCAAAATAGATTTTCCTTATCATTTTAAAAACACTAAGTTTTAGCTTGACAAAATCATTTTTCTCAATCAAAGATTGAAGATCATTTAACCCTTGTTCAAACCACAAGATTTTAACTTAGAAATTTGAATGATGAGAGTCTTGATTGCTTCCGTGTCTTGATGCTCAAATTGTCCTTTACCAGGGACATGGCTAAGTACTTAGATTTTACACTCTGCAGAGATGGTGCACTTTCCCCACAAGACTTGGTTTCCCAAGACAAGATCTTTCAGAAGCCTTCCCTTAGACCAAAATGGACGCGCTCCAACCTATCAAACTCTACCACCAACTGTCCATATGGCTAAGTTCTTGCAACCTATATGATCCAGGCAGAGCCCATAATGCCAAGTGGTTGCACTTGAAGCTTCTCAACATTTGACATCTCAAATCTCTTTATTCCTGGGTGGCCATCCACAAGTGAGATACACAAGGTAAACCATAGACATGGGCCTTGTGAACCACTCAACCAAAATCCACCAAGCAATTACCATTCCACCCAGGTGATTCATTAACTTAGTTGTTTTATTAAACAAAAACACAAGTCCTCAGACTTAGAAATTTTTCATAGTATGGATATATATTCCACCCTTTTTTCTATTAGCTAGGCTAAGCTTGATAGTAGTAGGAATCTTAACTTAGGAAAAATCCTACTAAGGTTTCATCTACTAGGTTTTCCTATAGTAATGTTTATACTTAGCAAAATCACTAATGCATAGTGAAAGTAATGGGACAAAAAGTATGAAGCATCACTTGCCTTTTTGGTAGAGTATGGGTTCACTCCTTGATCTTTGCAATGTTCACACACTTCAAGTCACTACAAATCAATCAATCAAACAATATTTCAATCTACCATTCAAGCAAATCAACACATAAAATGACAAAGTCAAAGTAATGCATGCAAGCATGCCAAGCTTTGTTTTGTTTGAAAAAGTGGTTCCTAATGGGTCATAGACATTTGGGTACACCTAATGGTCATTTTATAAAGTGGCAAAGTCATTTGCAAAAGGTTTCACTTTATAAACCATTTTCTAAACAAAGTATCATTTTATGTGGTGTAGAAATATTTTTACTAAGGCATTAATCTATAGGGTTCACCAAATATGTTTTCAAACCATAAAACTTGGTGTTTGGGGTTAGAGAGTTTAAAACAAAACATTTTCCAAAAGTTTTCTTCCAAAACCATTTTTAATAAATAAACCACATTTCTATTTGACTAGAAATGGTTTTAAATAAAAGAATCATTCTTTTGTTTCACAAAATACATTTTTGAATCCACAAAGTGTTTCCTATGGTCAGTAGATTCAAATCACACCATTTGCCAAAGATTTTATCCCCAAAATCATTTTTGAATAATTTTTATAACCTAAACAAGCATACAAATGTTTCTGCAAAAACAAACATTTTAACAGAAACTTTTTACTAAACAAAAGGCATGGTTGGCTAGGGCTTGTCTTGTTGATTCCATTGGTATAAAATTTGTAATTTTTGGATGTGTGGATCAAAAGTTGTGCAATTTACAAAATTGGAACTCTAATAGAAAGTTTTCTGTCCTTTAAATCAAATAGAGGCCACGTGGTTGTTCCTGATTCGTCTATACCGCTTCGCTCAGATCGACAGACACAGACCGCAGGATCCAACTTGATCGCACGGCACAGATCGCTCGATACCCCTTCGCTCACTTTCTTTCCTAGCCGCTGGATGATGATCTAACGTCTCACAGGAGGTTGACCAAAAGCTGGCGGCGCCGGCGGCGACGACTGGCAGCGCACGCTCTCTCCGAGGTGGTCTGGCCGTTCTAGGAAGCGAGAGAAGAGGAGGAGAGGCTCACCGTGATCGCAGGGTCGTGGGGAAGCTCGACGTGGTTTCGAGGAGGCGAGGGGCGCACTGGGGAGGTACTAATCGCTCGTCGGAGTTCGCTCGGCGTCGGGCGCGTTCAGGCGTCGCTGGGGATGTTTCTACAGAGCACGGGAGAGGGAACAGAGGTTGTGGTTATCTTCGTACGCGGTTCACTGACAAGCGAGCATCAACTAGAGGAAAGGGGGTGGTTAGATTCTACCTGGAATGCTTGACGGAGCAATGGCTGACGGCGGCGCACGCTCGGTGTCGATGAAGCCGAGGTTACCGAGCACTCGCGGATGAATGAGTGCCACGGGGAGATGCGCCAGGATGTGGGGAGTATGTGTGCGTGGTTGACGAGGCAAGGGGAGGCGCGGGGTCACCGGAATTTGCACCGGAACGTCGTCGGAACAGAGGGAGTGCCAGCTCAAATCGTGGCAGCCTGGGGGCGAGGGAGGTTTGGCGACAGAGGGGAACCAGAGAGGGGAGAGGCACGCTTAAATGCGTGCGGTCACGGGGCTGATTCAACGCGTGGTTAAGACGTATTACGCCGGACTTAATTTGCCTGCAACGGCCGGCGAGGGGGAAGGCATAGTCCGCGGGTGGGGAAGAAGAGAACGTGGCTGTGGGGCCTAGTGCCAGCGAGAAAAGGAGTGAGGGGGAGGGTCCATTCGTCAGTGTCCTTGCGGGTTGCTTCCGCGGTAAGGAAAACGTTTCGGGGGCGAGGGAACAGGTGGGCTTGCTGGGCTGTTGGGCTGGCCGGCTGGGCTGGCTGTCCACTTCTATTTTTTTCCTATTCTGAAACCTTTTCTTTTTCCAAATTCAATTTCTGTTTTGAATTTCAATCAACTATTCAAACATTCAAACAATCACCACACTTGTAATGAGTTTTTGGTTCTGTTTATCAACATAAACCAAATCCCAAAATAAAATAATATTTTTATTCTTTTTAGGATCCATTCATTAATTAAATAAAATGGACCTTTAGTTATTTAATCAAATAGGGTTTGATTTATTTAATAAAATCTCCATTTGAAATCCAAATATTATCAAACCCAAATCAGTAGGTTTTATTTGAAAATAAAAGATACTTGGAAAACTTGTTTAAAACAAAATAACATTTTTACTTTAGGGTCCATTAATAATTGAATAAAATGGGCCTTAGTTATTAAATCAAATAGGATTTGTTTTATTAAGAACTTTATTTTGAAACCTAAAATAAAACCAAAACACTTCAGTAGGTTTTATTTGAGAATATAAAATACTTGGAAAACTTATTTAAAATAAATAAATAAGTTTTTGTGTTTATTTAAAATGGGAAAAGCCTTTACTTAAATAAAATTGGATATTAATTCCTTATTATTTTATTTAAATAAACCTTTACTATTTTTATCAAAACAAAACATTTTAATTCAAAACATTGGCCAAGGTTTAATTTGTCTTTATAAATAATCCATAAATCTATCTTTTCTTTTGAAAACCAAACCTTTTATAAAAAGATTTCAAAAAATAGTAAAACCAAATATTTTTATTTTCCTTTATTAAATGTTTAACTTTTTAAATCCCTTTAGGATTTACCTTGATCAAAATAGGTTTGAAGGTTCCCATTTGATTTCAAAAAGTTTCTTCTCACTCTGAAAATCAACAAAGTTTTATTTTATTAATTTATTTTTCACATTACAAGATTTGGAAAATCTTGGGATGTGACACTAACACCTTCTGTTTGGATCATTGCGCCCCAGAACGTCATCTTCGACTCTGACAGTAAGCACCCGATGTTGCCAGCAACTCCGACGAGGTCCTGGTGCCAAGTCTGTGCGCCCCTAACCCTCTGTTCTCCACCTCGAGCACCACGACGACCTCACGAGGTCGGTAAGCCCCTCTGTTTCCTCCCTTGCTTCCTAGAATCGCTGCACCATCACCGACAGAGCCGTCGCCACCGCTGAGCCCATGAGCACCGCCGATTTAGAGTGAGAGAATTTTGATCCACTAGATCTAGATCCAGTGGCTTAGATTAGAAGCCATGCCGAAGAGGTACGGGCAGATCAGAGCCGCAGGATTTAAATTAGATCTAACGATGCGCGTGTGTGATCCGTGCGAAGAGGTACCATTCAATCAGGAAGCGCCGCGTGGCACGTGTTTCGTTTTAAAATTATGAATTAGATCTATTAGATGTTTAAACTTGTTTAAATCATAACTTTTGATTCACATGTCCAAATTTGACAAATTTTATATCAATGGAATCAGGAGAGAAAATCCTTTCCATTTATGCAATGTGTTCAATGTTTTGCTTCTGTTAAAATGGTCGTTTTTGCAGAAACATTTGTAGGCATAATTTGGGTATAATAATTATTTGAAAATGTTATATTGTTCAAATAAAGTTTATTTGGCAAGTTTTGAACTTGTTTATGATTCAGTACTGTGCACTTGTCTTGTTTGGTGTGGAAAATCATCACATGGCATTTTGCATGCATCCATATATTTTTGCTTGTATATATTTTGTATGTGATTTTGGTGCTATTATTTTATGTGTAGATTTTGGTGTAAATAGTGATTGTGATTGTGAGGATTGTTTCCACTCTCCAAACTACCAAGGAAAGTGGTCCTTCATGATTTATTCCTATGTCATTCAACTATGCATTAGAAATATTTTGCTAGACTTGCATGGATATTTTGATCTATATGCTATGCTTGGGAAATCCTAGTAGTTGTAGAATTGCTAGAAATATTTCTAAGTCTTATCAATGCCATGCTTAGCCTATCTAGTAGCAACCAAGGGTGGTTATATATTCATGCTATGAGAAAATATTTCTATGTCTTTGGACTTGAGTTTTGTTTAATAAAACAACTAAGTGAATGAAACACCTGGGTGGAATGGAAGGAATGGTTTATGTTGAGTGGTTACACAAGGCCCATTTTTATGGTTTACCTTGTGTATATCACTTGTGGAAAGACACCCAGGAACAAAGGGATTTGAGATGCCATATGTTAAGAAGCTTCTAGTGCAGCCACTTGGCAATATGGGCTCTGCCTGGATCACATAGGTTGCAATAACTTAGCCATTTGGACAGTTGGTGGTAATGGGATGATAGGTTGGAACGTGTCCATTTGGTATAAGGGAAGGCTTCTGAAAGGTCTTGTCTTGGTGAAAATCAAGTATTGTGGGGAAAGTGCACAACTTCTGTAGATGGAAGAATCTAAGTACTTAGCCATGTCCCTGGTATTGGACAACTTGAGCATCAAGACATGGAAGCTATCAAAAATCTCATCATCCCAATTTCTAAGTCAAAACTTGTGGTTGAACAAGGGTGAAGGTTCACCAATGCCTATTGGTGGTTCCCTGGGAAAGTTTTTACCAAAGAAAAACTTAGTGTTTTCAACTAATAGGTAAAACCTATTTAGAGGAAGCAAGCCTAAGCTACACTTAGCAAAAATGCATATAGAATCTAGTTGCCAATATTATTATAAGGTATCACTTGACCTTTGTTTCTGTGTACTTCATCTTAAACTGTGGATGCTAGCATTGATCCCGGGACTAGCATTGCAATCACAGGGATCCTTACCTTTATAAAGGGAGGGATCTTACAGTATATCTGAGGATGTTCCTATTCAAGTAGCTCATAATTTCATGGTTTTAACTGATTTTGTTGTGCTTGAAATGACTGAAGATGATAATATGTCTATTATTCTTGGGAGACCTTTCCTTAATACTACAGGTGCTATCATCAATTGTAATCAAGGGAAAGTAACATTCAATATTAATGGCAAAGATCACATTGTCTATTTCCCCAAGAAGGTTGCTAAGAGCTATTTCTTGGATTCCATTGAAAATATTGGGAGCATCAAGGTTGGAGACATATATTGTCCTGTTCCACAAGAAAATTTTGAAACTATTATGATTGGGACCATTGCAATCAAGTGTGAGGTAACATAATGACCTTGTGGAATGCAAAGTTTTGTTTCATATAAGATTGTTTTGGTAACAAGATTTGTTCAGCCTTGTTAACAAAAGGATTTTAATGAACAAAATAATGCTTCCACTATGGTTATACTTACTTTTTTCTTCTTTCCGCCTTCCTAGTCTTGGCTTTAGCTTTAGTTTTGCTAGTTGTTTGCTTGTTATAGTTTCATAGAGATGTTGTAGTTTGGTTCTGGTTTGCTTTTGCTTCTTCTGAAAAAACTGTTTCTGCGAGAAAATCAATTTTCATACCCTGAAAATTGGCCAAAAATAAAGTTTCCCGAGAAATCCCAGAAAATTAAAAATAAATTTTTCCTCGAAAAAAGGGGCAGAGAGGCACCTGAGTGACCCAGGGGGCCACCCAGACCACCACACCTATGGTAGGCGCGGCCTACCAAGTTGTCGCTCCTTAGGGGGTCTGGCCCACCTAGGACCCTCCAGGCTGCCTCCTCAAAGCCACCTTCTTTTTATCTCCCGAAAAACAATGGAAAACTTTCTCAAGATCGAGTTCTTGATGTTCTTACTCACGATTTTCGATCTCCTTTTTCAGCCCATCTCAAGTGCTGATTTTTAGAGGGATTGCTCCTTAGTATGTTCCTCCTCCACTTGTCCAATTTTGTGATTTTTAGATTGTATCTTGAGTGTTTTGCTGCTACAGTTGTCAGGTTGTTTGATCTTGCATGCTTGTTCTATGCTTAGAAACTTTATTTTGATGCATGTGTAGTCCTCTAGCAAATTCCTATAGTGGTTGCTCATCATTTATCAACTTAGAAATCACATGGTTTGATGGTTGTTTAAAATTTCACAAAAGGGAAGTCATGGACCACCACACATTTGGTGATATATTTGAGAGTGATGCACATAGAAGAGCGTGGCTTCCAAGGTCATCTACCAGTACTAGACCCTCATACAATGAGGATCTCATCACTCCGCGATTTGGTGATGAGGGAGACAAAGGGGATGCGCACCCCTCCACCTTTCCTTGCCCAACTTTCTTGCGAGATGATGGGATTCTTAATGATTTTATGACTTTGGTTCAGAAGTATAGACTAACAAATTACATGCAGGATGAGAGCGCACAATATGCTTTTCTTACTAAAACATTTGTGAAGAGTTTCTCCTTTACTAATAGTGTGTTCAAGCCTGCTGTGTCTTTCAAAATTTATGGCTGGGCTCATTCTATGACTTTGAAGCAATTTTGTAAGGCCCTGGGACTTGGTACAATTGGGTCATCAATGAAGATTACATCTCTACCCGTTGATTTGTTAGATCTTTACTGAGGAATAACCAATGATGATGACCGTAGATCTCAGCGAGGGAAGATAAAGAACATTCAACTTCCAGCTATCAGGTACTTTGCCTACTATCTTGCCACCAATGTTCTTGGTAGGGAGAACACTAGTAATATTTCCAACTATCAATTGGCCTTCTTAGCTGCTGCGCTCAACAATGAAGACAAGTATAATCTTGTTTCTCTCATTGCTCATTGTTTAGCTGCTAAGGGACCCATTTATGGGGGAATTATTGCTACTCGTATTGCTCCTGCCTTGAACATTGATGTTGATCCGCATGATACTGTTTTCGCTCCTCAGAGCCTTGATCTTGCTGCCATGAAGGCGCACCACTTTGTCACAACTCGCTCTAACCTTGAGAACTTGGTTTATATAATGCTGTTTACTGACGTGGAAGAGAGAGAGAGATCCCTCTACCCCAAGCCACTTTTCTCAGTATTTCTCAGGGGCCTTTGTCACGCTCGAAGGCGGATATGGATGACAAGCTGCGCTATCCTAACTTCCACGGGCACTATCAGGAGGAAGCACCATCATACGACCCCTATGTGTATTACACAGGAGAGGCCTCGAGCTCATACCAGGACGAGGGAGCTTCCTCGACATACTACGGAGGTTCATCCTCTTGGACACCATGGGATTGAGCACTGAAGGGAATATGCCCTAAGAGGCAATAATAAAGTGTTTATTATGTGTATTCCAAGTATATGATAGATGTTTATTTTGCATGCTATAATTGTATTAATACGGAAACCTTAATACATGTGTGTTTAATAAACAAACAGAAAGTTCCTAGTTATGCCTCTCTCATAAACTAGCTCATTGATTAACAAGATGATCAAGGTTTCCTGATCATGGACATTGGATGTTGTTAATAACGAGGTCACAACATTTGTGTAATGGTGTGATGAACATTCATTCGAGGTATAGCATTACGATCAAAGTCATTGAGTTTATATTGCCATAACGACTTACGAAGTGATCCTAATCCTTAGACCATGAGATCATATCAATCACTAACACCGGAAGAGTTTCTTGATAACATCAAATGTCAGACCGTAACAGGGTGATTATAAAGATGAGTTCAGAACTAATAAAGTGTTATGTTGAGGACCATGGATCGAGAGTGGAATTGGTTCATCCCAATGACGGATAGATATACTCTGGGCCCTCTCGGTGATATCACATTTGTTAGCTTGCAAGCAAGTGATTTGGTCACTAGAATGTTATATCACGGGAACGAGAAAAGAGTGCATGTCAGTAACGAGATTAAACTAGGTATGGAGATACCGATGATCAAATCTCATACAAGTAATATATCGCGAAACAAAGGGATTAATATACTAGCGTAAAAGGTTCCGACGATCACAAGAAAGTCATCGTTGAATGTGTGGGAGTTAGTATGGGTCTCCAGATCCCGGTTCTGATTATTGATTGGAGAATGGTCTCGATCATGTCCGCATTATTCGCGAACCATATGGTTACACACTTAAGAGACACCGACATCCAATTGGAGCAAAAGTTTCATGCCGGAAAGAGTAACAAGCGCAGGAATTTATTACACTAGATACCGAAATAGGTTTTCCGGTGAAATTGCAGAAAGTGTTTTTGCATGTGAAATGGAATTCTAGCAAGGGGTTATATGTGAATGCTTGTCATTAAAGTAATTGACAAATTTCTTAATAAATAAAAGGATTTTTATTTAATGAGAGTTTGCATTAAATTTGGTGGAAATTTAGTAGAAAATTTGAGTGGGATTTTGAGTGGAGGGAATTGAAAGGACTTTTGTGAGTGAAGTGTCCACCCACATGAATGAGGGGAGGTCAAGGGGGAATCCCCCATGCGCCGGACACCCCCTTGGGTCCCCCTCTCCTATAAAAGGCATCCCCCTCCTCACTTCTCACTCACACCTCCTTGTGAAGGATGTCTCTCCCCCTCTAGAATTTATCCCCCATGGTCTCGGACTAGCGAGATACATGTTCCCGGTGTCTATTCGGCAATAATGAGTTGTGCTTCCGCTGCATCGCTGGAGCGAGGAGGAGGAGGTTGCTCGGTTCCTCGGACATGTGTGCGACCCCGGATGCGCTGCTGATTTGCGGCGCTAGGACTTCCTCTCGATCTTGAGATCGGCAAGAGATTGTCTACATCCACCAAGAGTTTAACTCGTTAAGCTTTGTCGGTCTTCAAGGGTATGTTATATACGGATATACATCCGCCTGTTGTTTGTATCTAGTAGATAGATCTTGGTACACAGTTGTTCCCATCATAGGAAATTTTTTGTTTTCTATGCTGCAAACCCTATAGTAGTATCAGAGCCGGATCTATTTGTAGATGCTTTACACGGGTAGTACACATATGAGTATGTGGGCGATGATAATCATGTTATTGCTTCTTAGTTGTATTTTGGATATTGGTGGCATAGTGGGATGAAGCAGCCCGTACAAACTTTACATGTCCTCGCGCATGAGACCTGTTCCACGCTTTACATGCAACTAGTTTGCATAAGTGGCTAGCGGGTGTCTGTATCTCCTACTATAGTCAATATCTAATTTACAACGAGGTTTCAACAATTTGGTTATACTCGTTGTGGTTCATGTTCGTAGGTAATAATGGTTCTATCTTCGAAAGCCCTAAGCCACGTAAAACATGCAATGGATAAATTAGAGGCGTCTAGTTTAGATTGTTGCTAGTCTAGTGTTATGATATGGTAATGTTGTAAGTAGAAGTATATGATGATACTCTTAAAACACACATAACGTGTAAGTTCCATAGACCTTGGCCTTACACATAAAGGTATGATAGTTATCATACCACGAAGAACATGATAGAGATCATATGCGGTAACCATATCATTTCACTAGTAAACATATGATGTTTGATAATCTTATATTGCTTGTTTGGCGTTTTATTAGAATAATAAAATGATCCCTCATTTAAATATCAAGATAAGAATGTGTTCTTCCTTAAGTATGCACCGATTATGTTTTCGTCGCTCCAAGATATGACGTGATGATCGGGTGTTCTTGGATCCATGACCATATCTCGGGTGTAAGACAGTTACACACGCGAATACTAAGGTTGTTACTTGGCGAGCCTAGCATGTACAGACATGGCCTCGAAACAAGGACCGAAAGGTTAAGCATGAGTCATATAGTAGATATGATGCCCATTTGATGGTCGCCTTTGAAGCTACACCGACTCACGTGATGATCGGACTTGGTGTAGTGGATTTGGTTCATGTAATCACCAAAAAGGCATGAGGGATGTCATTTTTGAGTGGGAGTTCATTCGTAATGTGGATTAGTTGAACTCAATCTATCATAAAATTAGTCTAAACTTTACAAATTTTGTTGTAGATGGCACCACCTGCTTTTAATTTCAAAGTGTTCATGGAGAAAGAGAAACTTGCAACAAACTGTAGCAACTTTACTGAATGGTCCATGAATTTGAGGATTCTCCTCTCTGCTGTGCAAAAGCAATATGTGCTAGAAGCATCGCTTGGCCCCCAACTTTCGATGATGCCCCTAACAAGGAGAAGAATGTCTATCAGACTCGTCAGGAGGACCACAACTTAAGTTCATTGCGGCATATTGTATGGACTAGAGCCAGAACTTTGAAAGCGTTTCGAAAAGGGCAATGCATTTGATACAATGGGTGAGTTGAAAATGATTTTCGACACACATGCTACTTTAGAGAGCTACAATGCTTCAGAAAAGTTCTTTAGCAGCATGATGGAAGAACACCACTCCGTAAGTGAGCATGTACTCAAGATGTTGGGTTACGCCGATATGCTTGTGTCCTTGGGAATATCGATTCCCATTGACTTAGGCATCCATCGTGTTCTGCAGTCTCTGCCACCTAGCTATAAGAGCTTCGTGATGAACTATAATATGCAAGGCATGAAGAAGTATCTCCCCGAGCTTCTGTCAATGCTTAAAACTGCAGAAGTGGAGATCAATAAGGAACATCAAGTGTTAATGATCAATAAGAACACTGGTTTCAAGAAAGACAAGCAGAGTAAACGGAAGGGAAGTAAGGGCGGCAAGCCAGTTGCTGTGCCTGAAAAGAAACCCCGAGTTGGCCTTAAGTCTGATACCGAGTGCTACTATTGTAAGGGGACTGGCCACTGGAACCGCAACTGCCCCAAGTATTTGGCAGACAAGAAGGCCGACAAGGCAAACAAAGGTATATATTATATACATGTTATTGATGTGTACTTGACTGGTGCTCGCAGTAGCACCTGGGTATTTGATACCGTTCAGTTGCTAATATTTGTAACTCGAATCAAGGACTACGGAACAAGAGACCGCTAGCAAGGGGTGAGGTCAAGATGCGTGTTGGCAATAGATCAAGCGTTGATGTGATCGCCGTCAGAACGCTGCCTCTCCACTTGCTATGAGGATTAGTAATAAACTTGAATAATTGTTATCTGGTGCCAGCACTGAGCATGAACATTGTATCTGGATCGTGTTTGATGTGAAGTGGCTATTCATTTAAATCCGAGAACAATGGTTGTTCTATTTATATGAATGAAATCTTTTATGGTCATGCACCGATGATGAATGGTTTATTTCTATTGGATCTCGATATTAGTGTTACACATATTCACAATGCTGATGCTAAAAGGATTAAACTTAATGATGATATATCTGCATATAAGTGGCACTGCCGTCTAGGTCATATTAGCGTTAAACGCATGAAGAAGCTCCATTCGGATGGAGTTTGGAATAACTTGATTTTGAATCATTTGATACATGTGAGCCATGCCTTATGGGCAAGATGACTAGAATGCCGTTTTCCGGTTCAATGGAACGCGCGACAGATTTTTTGGAAATCATACATTCTGATGTATGTGGTCTAATGAGTGTGTCGGCGCGAGGTGGATATCATTATTTTGTTACTTTCACAGATGATTTGAGTAGATACAGTTATATCTACTTGATGAAACACAAGTTTGAAACCTTTGAAAAGTTCAAGGAATTTCAGAACGAAGTGGAAAATCATCGTAATAGAAAGATCAAATTTCTACGGTACGACCGTGGAGGTGAGTATCTAAGTTACGATTTTAGCAGTCACATGAAAGAGTGTGGAATTATTTCACAACTCACACCTTCCGGAAAACCATAGCGAAATGGTGTGTCGGAACGTCGTAATCGTATATTATTGGATATGGTTCGATCTATGATGTCTCTGACGGACTTGCCGTTGTCATTTTGGGGTTATGCACTTGAAACTGCTGCATTCACTTTAAATAGGTCACCATCTAAATCCGTTGAAAAGACACCGTATGAATTATGGTTTGGAAACAAACCTAAGCTGTCATTTCTTAAAGTTTGGGGATGCGATGTTTATGTGAAGAAACTTCAATCGGATAAACTCGAACCCAAAGCAGAAAAATGTGTCTTCATTGGATAACCTAAGGAAAAAATTGGGTATTCCTTTTATCACAGATCCGAGGGCAAGGTTTTTGTTGCCAAGAATGGATCCTTTCTAGAGAAAGAGTTTCCCGAGAAAGGCGTGAGTAGTCGGAAGGTAGAACTCGAAGAGGTTACTGAACCTTCTCTTCAAAGTATGGCGAGTAGCGCGGCGCTGCAAGTCGTTCCGGACTTGGCTTCACCAGTTGAAGAAGGAACTAATGATAATGATCATGAAACTCCGAAAGTGAGTACTACCAAACCTCGCAGGTCTAGTAGGACGTGTGCAGCTCCCGAGCTATACGGAAACCCTGTTATGAATTTCATGGTTGATGAAATTGATGACCATGTGACGTATGAAGAAGCGATGATGAGCCCGGATTCCAACAACTGGTTAGAAGCCATGAAATCCGAGATGGAATCCATGTATGAAAATCAAGTTTCGAACTTGATGGACTTACCTCAGGACCGAAAGGCCGTGGAGAATAAATGGATTTTCAAAAGGAAAACTGATGCTAATGGTAATGTAACCGTCTATAAAGCTCGACTTGTCGCAAAGGGGTTTCGACAAATTCAAGGAGTTCTGATGAGACATTCTCTACCGTACCGATGCTAAAGTTAGTTAGGATTATGTTAGGAATTGCTGCATATTTCGATTATGAGATATGGCAGATGGATGTAAAAACCACGTTTCTCAATGGTAATATTGAAGAAGAGTTGTATATGGTACAACCAAAGGGTTTTGTCGATCCTAAGGATGCTAACAAGGTGTGCAAGCTTCAGCGATCCATCTATGGACTGAAGCTGTAACATCCCTAAAATCATGTTTTCAAAGTTTTCATAACATTCATGCATGCATATAGAATTGAGATCAATTTCAAACTCATTTCAAGAAAACAGAAGCACATAGTGCTATCATTTTATGTGAGCAAACTTAAATCAAATGGCCATCCCCATTTGAGAGTTTGAATGTTTTAAACCAAGATTGTTGTCTCCCATGTTGAATTGATTTGAGTGTGAAGTTAGAACAAAATTTTACAAAATAGAAATGGTTTCAAAAACCATTTTCAAACATTTGCAAACCTAGTGCAATGTCCCTGTTATTTTGTTTCTCCAAAAATGACCAAGCCTTTTCAAAGTGACCACATGGTTTTATGCCTAGAATTGAGAATATTGCACACTGCAAAAATCCCAATTAGATTTGAATTCAAATGGAGTTTTTCATTCATTTGAAAACCAACCCAGAAAATCAAAACAAAAAAAGAAAAGGAATAAAGAAATGGAAAAGGGCCGGCTCCAGGAATTGAGCCCAGCAGCAGACACGGCCCAACTAGCCCACCCGACTCCCCTCTCTCTCTCGCACGCGCGGACACACCCAACGAGTCACTGACGCTTGGACCCCACTCCCTCTCTGCTTATTTCACTGACAAGCGGGCCCCGTCCACGTCGTCATCGTCTTCCCAAAATTCCGCGCATGAACTCCGCCGCTGCCCGTTGCTGCCTTGATTACGCAAGGTAATTGGCATTGAATCACTGAGCGTTTCTTGTCGAGCCTCTGCCTATTTAATACCCTCTCTCTCGCGGCCATTTCCCCTCAACCAATTCCCTCTCCACGCCACCAGGCTGCTCGAAACTCGCAAGACGCCGCCGTTGTCCCGACGATCTCCGGCAGCAATTCCGATGAGTCCTGACCGCCCCTGTGCCCCTGGTTCAAACGATTATGCTCAACATGAGCTCGTGCATCTTCTGACACCCGTCGCTTGCCTGCTCGTGACCCAGGACGCCGTCCTCGTTCGTGCCCGCAACCGACCGAGCCGCCACTCAACTCCGGCGACCAATTACGGTAAGCAGAGGGCGCCCCTCTTGCATACTAGGTTGTTCGCCTTCGTCTTGTGCGTCTTCTAATCCCTCTAGTTCGTGCTAGGGCGACGCGAAACCTTGGCAACCAACTCTACCGCAAGCACCCGATGCCGTGCACGACTCCAACGAGCTCTAGCAGCCCCTACCGTGCGCCCTTGCCAAGCCACCGCCACGTTGAGCTTCAGCACATCACCACGGTTCTGGTAAGCCTCTTCCCCCACTCCCGCGCGACCTAGAATGCCAGCACTGCCGCTGACAGACGTGTCGTCGCCAGTCGCCGCCGCTAGCGCCGCTCAGTTTTGGTCAGATGATTCGTAGCCGTCCGATCCAGATCCAGCGCGTAGGATTAGTTCACTTATCGAACCGTTAAGTTTTGATCTGAGTCGTGCGTGTTAGTTAGATCCAACAGTAGCCGAGCGTGATCTGCTGCGAAGCGGTACGCACCAATAGGAAACAGACGCGTGGCTAGGGTTTAGTTTAAAAACAGAATTTGAATCGGATTTGTAATCAAATTTGATTTAGCTATAACTTTTGATCCACACGTTAGAATTTGACAAATTTTATACCGTTGGAATCAGGAGAACAAGACCTTTATGTTTATGCAATGTGTTTAATGTTTATTTTCTGTTAAAATGATTTGATTTGCAGAAACATGTTTAGGACTATTTTGAGTATAGAAATTGTTTAGGAAATTATTTTAGTGTCAAATAAACTTGGTTAGCAAGTTTTTGACTTGTTTATGGTTCAGTACTATGCACTTGCTTGGTTGGGTTTTTAAAAATTATTCCTTAGCATCTTGCATGCATGCATATATATATTTTTGATTGTATATGTTTTGTATGTGATTGTGGCTATATTTTATGTGTAGATTTTGGTGCTAGTGATTGTGATTGTGAAGAGTGCTACTCTCCCCACTACCAAGGAAAGTGATACTTCATGAATATTTCCATCCCTATATATTTCCATACAAGCATTAGAAATATTTTGCTAAGACTTGCATGCTACTATTTTGCCAAATGCCATGTTGGGAAATCCTAAGTAGTTGTAGAATTTCTAGGAAATTTTCTAAGTTAAGTACTATCTATGCCATGCTTAGCCTAGCTAGTAGCAAACAAGGGTTGGTAATATATATACATGCTATGATGAAAATATTTCTAAGTATTTGGACTTATGTTTTTCTTAATAAAACAACTAAGTCAATGAATCACCTGGGTGGATTGGTAATTGCTTGGTGGTTTTTGGTTGAGTGGTTACACAAGGCCCATGGCTATGGTTTACCTTGTGTATCACACTTGTGGATTGCCACCTAGGAACAAAGGGATTTTAGAGGCCATGTGTTGAGAAGATTCTAGTGCAGCCACTTGGCAATATGGGCTCGGCCTGGATCACATAGGTTGCTAGAACTTAGCCATTTGGACAGTTGGTGGTAGTGGGATTGATAGGTTGGAGCGCGTCCATTTGGTCTAAGGGAAGGCTTCTGAAAGGTCCTGTCTTGGGAAACCAAGTCTGGTGGGGAAAGTGCACAACCTCTGTAGATGAAAAAAATCTAAGTACTTAGCCAAGTCCATGGCAATGGACAACTTGAGCATCAAGACATGGAAGCTATCAAGAATATCATCACTCCAACTTCTAAGTAAAACTTGTGGGTGAACAAGGGTGAAGGACCTCAATGTCTATTGATGGTTTCTTGGGAAAAGTTTTAACAAAGAAAAACTTAGTGTTTTCAACTAATAGGAAAAACCTATTTTGAGCAAAGCAAGCCAAGCTACACTTAGCCAAATTGCATATAGTAATATAGTCCACTTAAAATTTACTAAGGTATCACTTGCCAATACTATTCCAAAGTATTGACCCACTGTGGCTGTAACTTGTGATGTTGCAGGTGTTGGAACTATGCCCTAGAGGAAATAATAAAGGAGTTATTATTATAATTCTTGTTCATGATAATGTCTATATTCCATGCTAGAATTGTATTAAGCGGAAACTTTAATACTTGTGTGGTTTGTGAAAAACACCGTGTCCCTAGTACGCCTCTATGGACTAGCTCATTGATTAATGATGGCTAAGGTTTCCTAACCATAGACATGAGTTGTCAATTGATAATGAGATCATATCATTGGGAGAATGATATGATGGACATACCCAAACTAAGCGAAGCAATTAGATCGTGTCATCGTGTTCGTCTTTGAGAAGCTTTTCTTATGTCAAATATTGTATTCCTTAGACCATGAGATAATACAACTCCCTGGTATCGTAAGAAAGCTTTGAGGTCATCAAACGTCATCCTATGAGAGGGTGATCATAAAGGTGTCTCTCAGGTGATCGGAAAGTATCTGTTGGGTTGTATGTATCGAGATGGGATTTGTCCCTCCCAAGTCGGAGAGATATACTTCAGGCCCACTCGGCAATCGATATAAACACCGCTTGCAAGCATGTGGTTAAGGAGTTAATCACAAAGTGATATCGGATTACGGAACGAGTAAAGTACTTGCTGTGAACGAGATTGAACTAGGTATGACGGTACTGACGATCAAATCTCGGGCAAGTAAAATATCGCGAGATGAAGGGAATATATATATGGGATTGATTGAATCCTGGCATCGTGGTTCATCCGATATGATCATCGATGAATGTGTGGGAGTCAATATGGGTGTCCAGACCCCGCTGTTGATTATTGATAGAAGATCATGTCTGCATATTCTCGAACCCGCAGGGTCACACACTTAACGTGTCTCGACGCTAGGATAGATTGGATAATTGGTTTATGAGTTTTTGTTCGGAGTCTCGGATGGGATCCAGGACATCACGAGAGGTTCCGCAGTGGTCCGGAGAATAAGATTCATATAAGGCAGTGCAGTTTTTGGAGTTCGGAATTGTTCTGGGTTAATCGGTATTGTACCGGAAGCTTCTAGAACCTTCCGAAAGGGGGCCAACGTGGCCCCACCTTCCAGGAGGGGGCATGGGAAAATGAGGGAGTGCCCTGGCCGCATTGGGCCAGGGGCACAAGGCTCCATAGGGCCCAGCCGTCCAAGAGAGGTTTAAACTCGAGATAGACCTTCTAGAAGGGGGGGTTTCCTTGCCCCCCACTCCTTATCCTTTGGGGCCGCCGGTTTGGGCATGGGGGAGGGGCTAGGGCTGTGCCCCACTCTATATAAAGAGGGGTGGGGGCACACCAACCCCCCACACCTTCCCCTCCAACCCTAGCCGCCCTGCTGCTCCTCTCTCTCTCCCTCCCGACTGCGTGTAGGCGAAGCCCTGCTGCAGAAACTCTCCACCATATACACCGCGCCGTCGCGTTGTAGATCCAATCTGTCTCTCCACCATACTTGCTGGTCCGAGGAAGGAGGAGACGTCGAGGTGCTGCACTTGTGCATCTCACGGAGGCATCGCCACTTGTGGTGCTAGATCGGATCGAATCGCGAGGAGGAGAAGCGAGTACGACTACATCACCCATGTTCCGACGAACGTTCTGCTGTGCGAATCTTCAAGGGTATGAAGATCTAATCCAATCTCTATCGTTGTTTGCATCTCCTAGATTAGATCTTGGCTTCCCTCTATTCGCATCCGTAGAAAATTTTGATTTACTATGCCGCGAAACCCTGCAGTGGTATCAGAGCTAGATCTATGCGTAGATGTGTTTCACGAGTAGAACGCAACATGGTTGTTGCGGGCGTTGATGTTTTCTGTTGCAAGCCTCTTGTTTGTGTTCTTCTTATGACGCGAGATAGTGAGATTGAAGCAGTCCAGGCCAACCTTACGCGACGTCTTTCGCGAGACCCGCTCCGCACTTGACGTGTGGCTTGTTCCACACATGCGGCTGGTGGATGTCAGTTTCTCTCACTATAGTTGTCATGGGATTAACACCGGAGTTTGGCAACCATAATATCACCGTTGTGGCTTACCGTAGGTAAGAATCGTTCTTAGCATCTACTCCCATAAGCCACGTAAAACATGCAACAACAAAGTAGAGGCGTCTAACTTGTTTTTGCAGGGAGTGTTTTCTGTGATATGGTATGGCCCAAGATGTGATGTGTATAATGTATGCGATGATCATGTTTTGTAATGTTTCACGACTTGAGTACACAACCGGCAGGAGCCATATGGTTGTCTTTATAATTGTGTATGACCTGTGTGTCAACTTCTTATACGCCATGTAATAGTTTCACTTTATCGCTAAGTAGTTAGCAATAGTTGTAGTTGCTATTCGTGGTGGAGGCAATCATGGTGGAGTGATGGAGATCATGCCGGCACGCACAAGATGGAGATCATTGCGCGAAGATTGGCTATACCATGTCACATTAAAGTTATATGCATGTGATGTTTATCCTTTTATGTATCTTATCATGCTTAGATCGCGACGGTAGCATTATAAGATGATTCCTCACTTAAAGATCAAGATAAAACTGTGTTCTCCCCAAGTATGCACCGTTGCGAAAGTTCGTCGTGTCCAAGCATCACGTGATGATCGGGTGCTATAGACTCTATGCTCACATACAACGGGTGCAAGCCAGTTTTGCACACGCGGAAATAATTGGGTCTAACTTGACGATCCTAGCATGTAAAGACATGGCCTCGGAACACAAGAACCGAAAGGTTAAGCATGAGTCATATGAATGATATGATCGACACTTCGTTGTCCACCATTGAAACCACATCTCTTCTCGTGATGATCGGATTAGGTGTGGTGAATTTTGATCGTGTTCACTAAACAACTTGAGGGATGTTGAATTTAGTGGGAGTTCATCTGGTAATTTGATTAAGTTGAGCTAGTTATCATGAACATAGTCTAATTTGTACTTGCAAATACTGTAGATCACATGGCTAAGTCCAACTTCAACTTCAACGTTTTTGCTGAGAAGGAAAAGCTTAGAAACAATGGGTCTAACTTCACCAATTGGTTCCGCAATCTAAGAATCATTCTCTCTGGCAGTCAAAAGGACTATGTCCTTGGGAAAGCGTTAGGTGACCCCCCTACTGCAACTGCGCCGGCTGATGAGAAAACTGTCTATCAGTCGCGCAAAGATGATTATTGTGTGATTAAGAGCACCATGTTGTTTGCTATGGAACCGGAACTTCAAAATTGTTTTGAAGGATATCCCGGGCCCTTCGAGATTCTCGAAGAGCTGAAAACCATGTTTCAGACTCAGGCCCGTTCTGAGAGATATGAGATCTCTGAGAAGTTCTTTAACTGCAAGATGGAGGAAGGGAGTTCCGTTAGTGAGCACGCCATTAAGATGACGGGCTACACTCAACGCCTTGACCAACTGGAATGCACGATTCCAGAGGAGCTCAAGATTGACAGGGTTCTGCAATCACTCCCTCCCAGGTACAAAAGTTTTGTAGTGACTCATAATCAGATTGGTTGATACGATCACCGAGCTCTTCGCAAAGCTGAAGGCCGCAGAAGTGGACATCAAAAAGGATAATCATGTGTTGATGGTCAACAAGCCCTCCTTCAAGAAAGGTAAGGGAGCAAATAAGCCCTTCAAGAAGGGCAGCGGCAAGCGCGTTGCCCCTGCTGAAAAGAAGCTCAAGTCTGGTCCTAAGCCGGACACTGAGTGCTTCTATTGCAAGGACAAGGGTCACTAGAAGCGCAACTGTCCGAAGTACTTAGCGGACAAGAAGGCTGGCACCATCAAACGTATATTTGATATACATGTTATTGATGTTTTCGTTACTAGCCCTCATTGTAGTGCCTGGGTATTTGATACCGGTTCAGTTGCTAATATTTGTAACTCGAAACAGGAGCTACGGAATAGACGGCGGCTTGCGAGGGATGAGGTGACGATGCGTGTTGGCAACGGATCAATAGTTGATGTCATGTCCGTCGGCACGCTCTCCTTAGTTTTACCTTGGGGATTAGTTTTAAACCTTAATAAGTGTTATTATGTGCCTGCGTTGAGCATGAACATTATTTCTGGATCTTGTTTATTGCAAGACAGTTATTCATTTAAATCGGTGAATAATGGTTGTTCTATTTATATGAGTAACATCTTTTATGGTCACGCACCTATTGTGAATGGTTTATTTCTTCTAAATCTCGAAAGGGATGAAACACACATCCATAACATTGAGGCTAAGAGATGCAAAGTAGATAGTGATAATACTACTTATTTGTGGCACTGTCGTCTAGGTCATATTGGTCTAAAGCGCATGAAGAAACTCCATTCTGATGGACTTTTGGAGTCTCTTGATTTTGAATCATTTGACACATGCGAACCATGCCTCATGGGCAAGATGATCAAGACCCCGTTCTCCGGTATGATGGAGCGAGCAACGGACTTGTTGGAAATCATACATACCGATGTATGCGGATCGATGAGTGTTTCGACGCGCGGTGGATATCGCTATTTTCTCACTTTTACCGATGACTTAACTGGGTATATCTATTTAATGAAACATAAATCTGAAACATTTGAAAAGTTCAAGGAATTTCAGAATGAACTGGAGAACCATCATAACAGAAAGATTAAGTTTCTATGATCCGATCATGGGGGCGAATATTTGAGTTATTATTTTCTCACACATCTTAAACCAAGCGGAATTGTTTCGCAACTCACGCCACCCGGAACACCACAGCGCAATGGTGTGTCTGAACGCTGGAATCGAACCCTATTAGATATGGTCCGATCAATGATGTCTCTTACTGATTTGCCGTTATCATTTTGGGGTTATGCATTAGAAACCGCTACATTCACTTTAAATAGGGCTCCATCTAAATCCGTTGAGACGACACCGTATGAACTGTGGTTTGGTGCTAAACCTAAGTTGTCGTTTCTTAAAGTTTGGGGATGCGAAGCTTACGTCAAGAAGTTGATGCCGGACAAGCTCGAACCCAAAGCGGAGAAATGCGTCTTCATAGGATACCCTAAGGAAACTATTGGGTATACCTTCTATCATAGAACCGAAGGCAAAGTGTTTGTCGCAAAGAACGGTTCCTTTCTTGAGAAGGAGTTTCTCTCGAAAGAAGTGAGTGGGAGGAAAGTAGAGCTAGACGAGGTTATTGAACCTTCTCTTGAATTGGAGAGTAGCGCAGCACCTGAAATTGTTCCAGTGCCGCCTGCACCAACAATAGAGGAAGCTAATGATAAGGATCATGAAGCTTCAGACGATGCTGCTACTGAACGTCGCATGTCGACAAGGTCGCGTGCCCCTCCTGAGTGGTACGGCAACCCTGTCTTTACTGTCTTGTTAGTAGAAGACAGTGAACCTACGAACTATGAGGAAGCGATGATGAGCCCAGACTCTGAGAAATGGCTAGAAGCCATGAAATCCGAATTGGGATCCATGACCGAAAACCAAGTATGGGCGTTGGTGGACCCTCCTAGCGACCGAAAGGCCGTTGAGTGCAAATGGATCTTCAAGAAGAAAACAGACGCGGATGGTAATGTTACCGTCTATAAAGCACGGCTTGTCGTGAAAGGTTTTCGACAAGTTCAAGTTGTTGACTACGATGATACTTTCTCTCCCGTAGCGATGTTTAAGTCCATTCGGATTTTATTAGCAATTGCTGCGTTTCATGATTATGAAATATGGCAGATGGATGTCAAGACTGCTTTCCTCAATGGCAACATTGATGAAGAGTTGTATATGATGCAAACCGAAGGTTTTGTCGATTCTAAGGATGCTGATAAAGTATGTAAACTTCAGCGTTCCATTTATGGACCGAAGCAATCATCTCGGAGTTGGAACCTTCGTTTTGATCAAGTGATCAAGAGCTTTGGATTTGTTCCAAATTGCTACGAAGCTTGCATCTACAAGAAAGTGAGTGGGAGCTCGGTGACGTTTCTGGTACTATATGTGGATGACATATTGATTATCGGAAATGACATCAACATGCTTAACGATGTGAAGAGTTATTTGAACAAGTGTTTTTCAATGAAAGACCTAGGTGAAGCTGCTTATATATTGGGCATCAAAATCTATAGAGATAGACAAAGACGCTTGATAGATTTAAGCCAGAGTACATACCTAGACAAAGTTCTGAAAAGGTTCAAAATGGATAAGGCAAAGAAAGGTTCAGTGCCTATGTTGTCAGGTAAGATATTGAGCAAGGCTCAGTGTCCAGCTACGGTAAATGATAGGGAAGCTATGAGAAAAGTGCCTTATGCCTCGGCCATAGGTTCCATCATGTATGCCATTCTGTGTACTAGACCGGATGTGTCCAATGCTCTTAGTTTGACCAGCAGATATCAAAGTGATCCAGGAGTGGAACACTGGACAGCCGTGAAGAACATCCTAAAGTACCTAAATAGGACTAAAGAAATGTTCTTAGTCTATGGGGGTGATGAACATCTTGTCGTAAAATTTTACGTCGATGCTAGTTTCGACACCGACAAGGATGATTCTAAATCTCAGACAGGATACGTGTATATTTTGAATGGAGGAGCTGTGAGCTGGAGAAGTTGCAAGCAAAGCGTGATCAAGGGATCTAAAGTAGAAGCGGAATACATGGCTGCTGCAGAAGCGTCAAGTGAAGGAGTTTGGATAAGAAACTTCATCACTGAGCTTGGCGTGGTTCCAAGTGCATTGGACCCACTGGAGATATTGTGTGACAACACTGGCGCCATAGCACTCGCTAAGGAACCAAGATATCATCCAAAGACCAAGCATATCAACCGCAAGTTTCATATAATCAGAGATTATATAGCAGATGGAGATCTGAAGATTAGCAAACTACATACAGATCTGAATGTCGCAGATCCATTGACTAAACCTCTTCCACGTGTAAAACATGATCAACACCTCAGTGCCATGGGTGTGAGATTGTTGCCAAATGTAAACTAGATTATTGACTCTAGTGCAAGTGGGAGACTGTTGGAATTATGCCCTAGAGGAAATAATAAAGGTGTTATTATTATAATTCTTGTTCATGATAATGTTTATATTCCATGCTAGAATTGTACTAAGCGGAAACTTTAATACTTGTGTGGTTTGTGAACAACACCGTGTCCCTAGTACGCCTCTATGGACTAGCTCATTGATTAATGATGGCTAAGGTTTCCTAACCATAGACATGAGTTGTCAATTGATAATGAGATCATATCATTGGGAGAATGATATGATGGACAGACCCAAACTAAGCGTAGAAATTAGACCGTGTCATCGTGTTCGTCTTTGCGAAGCTTTTCTTATGTCAAAATTGTATTCCTTAGACCATGAGATAATAAAACTCCCTGGTATCGGAAGAAAGCTTTGAGGTCATCAAACGTCATCCTATGAGAGGGTGATCATAAAGGTGTCTCTCAGGTGATCGGAAAGTATCTTGGGTTGTATGTATCGAGATGGGATTTGTCCCTCCCAAGTCGGAGAGATATACTTTGGGCCCACTCGGTAATCAATATAAACACCGCTTGCAAGCATGTGGTTAAGGAGTTAATCACAAAGTGATATCGGATTACGGAACGAGTAAAGTACTTGCTGTGAACGAGATTGAACTAGGTATGACGGTACCGACGATCAAATCTCGGGCAAGTAAAATATCGCGAGACGAAGGGAATATATATATATGGGATTGATTGAATCCTGGCATCGTGGTTCATCCGATATGATCATCGATGAATGTGTGGGAGTCAATATGGGTTTCCAGACCCCGCTGTTCATTATTGATAGAAGATCAAGTCTGCATATTCTCGAACCCGCAGGGTCACACACTTAACGTGTCTCGACGCTAGGATAGATTGGATAATTGGTTTATGAGTTTTTGTTCGGAGTCTCGGATGGGATCCGGGACATCACGAGAGGTTCCGGAGTGGTCCGGAGAATAAGATTCATATAAGGCAGTGCAGTTTTTGGAGTTCGGAATTGTTCCGGGTTAATCGGTATTGTACCGGAAGCTTCTAGAACCTTCTGGAAGGGGACCAACGTGGCCCCACCTTCCGGGAGGGGGCATGGGCCTATGAGCGAGTGCCCTGGACGCATTGGGCCAGGGGCACAAGGCCCCATAGGGCCCAGCCGGCCAAGAGAGGTTTAAACTCGAGATAGACCTTCTAGAAGGGGGGGCTTCCTTGCCCCCCACTCCTTATCCTTTGGGGCCGCCGGTTTGGGCTTGGGGGAGGGGCTAGGGCTGCGCCCCCCTCTATATAAAGAAGGGTGGGGGCGCTCCAACCCCCCACACCTTCCCCTCCAACCCTAGCCGCCCTACTGCTCCTCTCTCTCTCCCTCCCGACTGCGTGTAGGCGAAGCCCTGCTGCAGAAACTCTCCGCCATATACACCGCGTCGTCGCGTTGTAGATCCAATCCGTCTCTCCACCATACTTGCTGGTCCGAGGAAGGAGGAGACGTCGAGGTGCTGCATGTGTGCATCTCACAGAGGCATTGCCACTTGTGGTGCTAGATCGGATCGGATCGCGAGGAGGAGAAGCGAGTACGACTACATCACCCACGTTCCGACGAACGTTCCGTTGTGCGAATCTTCAAGGGTATGAAGATCTAATCCAATCTATATCGTTGTTTGCATCTCCTAGATTAGATCTTGGCTTCCCTCTGTTCGCATCCGTAGAAAATTTTGATTTACTATGCTGCGAAACCCTTCAGCAGGTTACTCTAATGAGGATTACGTGTCATGAGTCTACACTCAACATGTTTGCCTGTGGCACATGAAGATGAAGACTTATATTTATTTACTTATTCAAACTCTTGTATTTGGCCTGTGGCCTTGAGTTGTAAAAGACTATGTTATCTCTGGAATGGATGGAATAAATGACCTTTGTATCTGTGTACTTCATCTTAAACTGTGGATGCTAGCAATGATCCAAGGACTAGCATTGCAATCACAGGGATCCTTTTCCTTTACAAAGGAGGGATCTTACAGATGGTATCAAAGCACTGTGTTGCCTGTATAATTATGACCCTAGGATTGGAAACCACTAAGGAAAAAAATTCAACTACTTCTACACTTGTCTATTCTTCTCGTAAAACTTTTCTAATCTTCTCTCTCATCTCTATTTGTAGATGAACTCCATCAACGAAGCCGTAAGGAAAGGACCACTCATGACCATGACCTTGGAGTGTGAGAGAGAGTTTCCCAAAATTCTCAAGGACCTCATGGTTGCATTAGAGATACAAGGTGCAGCTGTGTACAAGGGTTTTCCAGTGATGGATGAAGGAGTTGAGTACTGGTGGGTGCAACTTCACTTGTACAAAAACAAGGAAGACAACCACAAAGAAACAGGATTCTGCATGTGCACCAACACTATGGTGCACACCACATTCTTTGAGTCAGCAAGAGAAGCAGCTTGGAGGACTATCAAAGAACTTAGTTCTAGATTCAAGTGCAGAATGCTCAACCTCCAAAAAGACTTGAAGAAAGAGAAGGAACATACCTAAGAGTTGGAAGCTACCAACCAAACCTTAAGGGGAGATATTATAGACTTAGTGTGTCACATCCCAAGATTTTCCAAATCTTGTAATGTGAAAATAAATTAATAAAATAAAACTTGTTTGTTTTTCCGGGCCAAAAGAAACTTTTTGAATTCAATTGGAAATCTTCAAACCTAAATTGAATTAAATAAAATCTTAAAGGGATTTAAAAAGATAAATATTTTAAAGAGGAAAACAAAATATTTTGGAAATACTATTTTGAAACAATTGAATGAAAAGAATTGTTTTCAAATGAAATAGAAGTTTATAAATAAAGAATATTTTATAAAGCCAAATTAAACCTTGACCAAACTTTGGGAATTAAAACTTTTAGTTTGAATAAAAACAACAAGGGTTTATTTAAAATAAAATAATAAGGAATTAATATCCAAACTTTATTTAAATAAAAGGTTTTACCAATTTAATTGAAACATCAAAACTTGTTAAATTATTTTAAATAGGTTTTCCCAATTATTTGAAATTCACAAATAAAATCTACTAAAATGTTTTGGTTTTATTTTAGATTCAAAATAAATGTCTCAATAAAATAAAACCTATTTGATTTAATAATGAAAAGTCTATTATATTTAATTAATAATGAACTCTAAAGTAAAGGGTTATTTTATTTTAAAACAAATCTCCAAGTATTCTATATTCTTCCAAATGATACCCACTGATTTGATTTTGAAAACATTTGGATTTCAAATAAAGATTTTATTAATAAACAACAAAAAACTCTATTTTATTAATAAACCATGGCCTACTTATTTAATTAAGGATGGAACCTAAAAAGATTAAAGTATTAATTATTTTATTTAGGATTTTGGTTCAGGTTACTAAAAACATAACCAAAGTCTTAGTTACAATGTTTGGTAAAAATTTGAATTGTTATGAATGTTTGAGAATTGTTTGAAATAACAAATCAGGAAATAGAAATAGAAAAAGAAAAAGAATTAGACAGGAAAAAAAATAGAACAGCCCACCAATCTGGCCCAACAGCCCAGTCCAGCCCAGCTTCTTTTCTCCCCCGAACCGTTTTTCTCACTCAGTCTCGCACCCGCTAAGCAGCTGACTGGTGGACCCAAACCCCTTTCCTTCTCTATCGCTGACAAGACGACCCCACTCCCCTGTTCTTCGTCCACACCCGCACGACCCCTTCTTCCTCCTCTCTCCCGTTTCTGCCTGTGATTCCGCAGAGTAAATTCTCGTTAATGTTGTGATTAAACGCCCCTGCGATCTTGCCTACTTAAGCGCCCACTCCTCCTCTCCGTTTCCCCTCTGCCCCTTCCCAAAGCACGCCCCCAGGCTTCCGCATTTCACCAGACACTCCCTCTGCCTCCGACGACCCTCCTCACCGATTCCGGCCAACACACGCCCCCTCCTGCCTCCCCGAGCACACGAGAACGCTCACCCCACCCTAGCACATCTTCCTGTGCCGTTCATTCGTCCGCGGGTACCCTACAGCGTCGACAACGTCGACGACCTGCAGCACCGCCGTCTGCCCTCTTCTCCGACGACGACCCCTAGGTAAACCTAACTAATCACACAAACGTCTTCGCCTTGGTCTTGCGTACCTAACTACGTCCTCTATTTGCCTCTGCATGATCTGCAACGTCGACTTCGACCTCCCACAGAGCCGCCCCTTCACCAACCAGTACCACGTTGAGCATCAACGAGCGTCAGCGAACCCGGTGAGCACACTCCCCCTCTGCTTTGCTTCCTGTATCGCCCGCGCCGCCGTGAAACAGAGTCGCCGCCGCCAGCAGCCGTCGCAGCGCTGCCCGACTATGGTCGAGCACCCAACAGCCGTTCGATTCAGATCGGAGGAATAGGATAGGTTCACTTAAACGCGAAAGGGTACGCCTCCAGAGCCGCACGATTTATTTAGATCTAACGCCCAGCAGCACACGATCCAGACGAACCGGTATCGGCCAATCACGACATGACGCGTGGCCAGGTGTAAAACTAAAATCAGATTTGAATCTGATTTAATTGCAAACTTCAAACCCTTATAACTTGAGATCTACACGTCCAAAAATTGCAAATTTTATGTCGTTGGATTCAGGAGGACAAGCCCTAGCCAACCATGGCCTTAGTTTGAAAAATAGTATATGTTTATTTGCTTGTTTTTGCAGATTCTTTTGTGAGCTTGTTTAGAGTATAAAAATTGTTTAAAATTGAATTTAATGACAAAACATTTGCAAAATGTTTTGTAGTGACCTTACTGACCCTAGGAACCAACCCATGGTTTTGGAAATGAAAATTGGAAATATTAAGAATGGATTAATTAAATTAGCCTAATTCTAGCCAAATAAAGATAACGGTTTTATTATGAAAAAGATTTTTTGGAATAAAACTTTGAGAAAATATGTTGATTCAAAGCTACTGACCCAAAAACAATCAATCTTGAGAGAGAGAGAAATTTTTGGTGAAAACTTAAAAGGTTTTAGATTTAATAAAACTATTTTCCACCACATAAAATGTTGAATGGATTTTAAAATAGATTTTGAGCAAGACTCTCTAACTAATGACTTTGCCACTTTGGTAAATGACCAATTTGGACCTTACAAAGTTTATAAACCTAGTAGAGACCATCCTTGAAATAGAACCAACCTTTGCATACTTATGCATGACTTAGATTCCAATTACTTTGTGAGTATGAAATTGTTGTTTGACTTTGGTGTGGAATGTTAGTTGATTTGGTGTTTGCTTGATTGACTTGTAGATAATTTAGCAAAGTGTGAGACTAGCAAGATCAAAGAGTGAACCATCATTCCCTACCAAAAAGGCAAGTTACACTATCATACAAAAATCCTACTAATTTCATTATACTTAGTGGATTTTGTAAACATGCATGAAAATGTTTTATACTTATGCTATGCTAAATCCTAATAGGATTCCCTATACACTCCTTAGTGAAAATATTGAAGTTGTACATGCTTAGCCATGCTATGTTTTGAAAAGAGATACATGTTGAGATTTTACAAAGGTTGAGAAAAGGACTTGTGTTTTACATGATAAAACAAGGACTCAATGAACCACCTAGGTGGTGGACACTTTATGTTTTGGAGAAGGTGGCAACAAAAGGAACCATGTCTATGGCAATCACTTTGTGTTGTGCTCCAAATGAAAACCACCTAGGAAACTTAGAGATGGAACATGTTTTCTCCAATTGTGGCTTTCGTGTGCAACCACATGCTATTATGGCTATGGCTTAGTCAACTACATTAGGAAGTCCCCTACATTGTCTTTAGTTACCGGACATGGGGATCTGGAATGCTTCATGGGGGCTGAAGACAAGCTAGCAATGATGTATGGGAGGACTTTTTGGAAAGACTTCGTCACACTCTCAGTCTGCCGGTACTCCATCTTGGTGAGCACTAATCCAGTAGGCCACTGGTGGCAACAAGATGGTATTGTGTCATGTGGGTAAAGTGTACTCCTTCTGCAGAAGTTAATAAAATCTAAGTACTTAGCCGTGTCCCCGGTTATGGACAATACTGAGCAACTAAAGTTTGAACCATGGGAGATCTCGACATTCCAATTTCTAATATAAAAACTTGATGCACTTGGGGGTACCAAGGAATTCAAAGAGATTTTGTTAAGCTTGTTGCACTTGGGGTTACCAAGGTGCTCAAGAGCATGATGTACTTGGGGTTACCAAGGAACTCATGAGATTTAATAAAACTTGTTGCACTTGGGGTTACCAAGTAGCTCAAGGGATTTTTGACAAGGACTTGAACACTTATGTTTCTACCAAGGATTTCAAGGATCTTGGAAAAAGGATTTGACAAAGGACCAAAAACCATTTTTGAAAAGATAGGTAAATGTTGCTTTATGCAAATAAGCCTTAAACTCTACTTAGCCAAATATGCATGTAATGATAGGATCCACTCACAATATACAAAGTAGTGAAACTTGCCAATACAATTCAAATGTATTGACCCTTGTGGCTGTAACTTATAATGTTGCAGGTTTGATTGATTTTAGTGAAGATTGATTGATTAGGATTACAAAGTCTACAACCAACATCTGCCTGTGGCACTTTGAAGATGAAGGACCCCATGATTATAGTTATTCCGCTGCAATGTAATGTAACAGCCAAATGAGCTATGTATGATGTAATAAAATTATGTTATTCCTGGTTATAAAGTTATAATATGACCTTTGTATCTTGATATTAAATCTAAACTGTGGATGTTAGCTATTGATCCAGGGACTAGCATTGTAAAACACAGGAGGAATCCACCTTATCAGGTTGAGGCCTCTACAGATGGTATCAGAGCATTGTGTTGCCTGTAGGATTTGTAAACCTAGGTTTGGACAAAAACCCTTAGAAAATAGGAGTTATACTTGTTCAAAAACTTAGTTACAAAAACACTTGTAAACTCTTTCCTCAACCATTTTGGTTTAACTCTACTCCTCTTCTACATCAACTTGATGGAAAACCTACCCATGGCCAAGACTACACCATGTATAAAGGACTTCTTCAACATCTTCAACTCTAATGACTTCAACATCTTCAGCATGTTCACAAGGACTTCTAACATGGAAAATACTAAGGACCACAAGTGAGACAAGGAAATCTTACTTAAGATTTAGAGACCGAGGGAATGCAAAATAAGAAGAAACCATCAACAACTTTGAAGTATTGTGACCAGGAACTTTTCTCAAGGAAACCATGATCTCATACAAGAAGAATCAAGAAGGAAGGAAAGATCACAAGTGAACCACATAGATGGACCACCATGTTCTAGTTAAGTCAAATACACCAACTTATGTGATGTAACAAAAATATTTTGTTGCCTAAGTATGTGCTAGAACTTTGTTGTTTGAGTAAAATGTTTGCTTGTGATTGCATGCACATTGCTTGTGTGAATTGCGATGTGTGTGATTAGAATTGGTTCCTTAGCAATAACTTGCCTATTCTAACCTCCCTTCAACCCAAACAGATGACTACTCCAAAAGACTCCAAAGTTGATGACACCAACACCAACCAAGCTGACAGCATGAAAGAGCTCATAGCAACCCAACACCAGTTGAACCAACTGACAGCTTAGTTCATAGTCAACAATAGTGATAAAGATCCAGCACTACAAAAGTTTTTGGAAGAGCAGTCTCAACTAATGCTTAAGGTGACCAATCAAATGATCAGCATGGAAGAAAACTATCCCAAAGAAGTTTATGATAACAAGGCAGACAAGAATGTTATTCTAGATGGAGCCCCAGCTTGCACTATATGTGGAGACAAGGATCACACTTCCAAGGAGCATGAAGGACAATGTCCCAATTGTGAAGAAGATCATCCTGTTGAACAATGCCACACCTATCAAGCTACTTGTTACCTTTGTGAAGGAAGTGACCATACTCCTGGCCAATGTCCCATCTATGCCATGGTGGAACAAAGGAAACAATAAGGATCCAAGTCTACCAAAGGAAAAGGACCACTCCTACCTCCTAACAAGACAACCCAATTCAAAGGACTAAAGAAATTTAAGAAACAAAAGCAAGACATGAGCCTTGCACAATGTCGTAGATGTAAGGAAATGGGACACTACTCCAGTGGATGCCCAGAGAAAAAGAAGAATAAAGAGATCGACCAAGTGTGGTGCAACAACTGCAAAGAACCAGGCCATTATGTAGCCACTTGTCCACAAGAACAACACAAAGAACTCAAGGACATTCATTGTTTCAACTGCAAGAATCCAGGACATTATGCAAGCAACTGTCCAGAAAGGATGAAGAAAAAGTTGAACAAGCCTATGGAGAAACTCAACCTTGGTCCATGAGTCAAGCATAGGAATAAAGCAAAAGTTTGTTTAGAGAAGTTTCCAGGACCCAAGAAGGCCAATATGTAATTTTTGTTTGAAATATTTTAAGGGTGGTAGTACCCTAGTTGTTTTGAACTTGCTTGTAACCCTAGCCACCCCAAATCTCGGGACGAGATTTATTTTAAGGGTGGTAGCCTGTCACATCCCAAGATTTTCCAAATCTTGTAATGTGAAAATAAATTAATAAAATAAAACTTGTTTGTTTTTCCGGGCCAGAAGAAACTTTTTGAATTCAATGGGAAATCTTCAAACCTAAATTGAATTAAATAAAATCTTAAAGGGATTTAAAAAGATAAATATTTTAAAGAGGAAAACAAAATATTTTGGAAATACTATTTTGAAACAATTGAATGAAAAGAATTGTTTTCAAATGAAATAGAAGTTTATAAATAAAGAATATTTTATAAAGCCAAATTAAACCTTGACCAAACTTTGGGAATTAAAACTTTTAGTTTGAATAAAAACAACAAGGGTTTATTTAAAATAAAATAATAAGGAATTAATATCCAAACTTTATTTAAATAAAAGGTTTTACTAATTTAATTGAAACATCAAAACTTGTTAAATTATTTTAAATAGGTTTTCCCAATTATTTGAAATTCACAAATAAAATCTACTAAAATGTTTTGGTTTTATTTTAGATTCAAAATAAATGTCTCAATAAAATAAAACCTATTTGATTTAATAATGAAAAGTCTATTATATTTAATTAATAATGAACTCTAAAGTAAAGGGTTATTTTATTTTAAAACAAATCTCCAAGTATTCTATATTCTTCCAAATGATACCCACTGATTTGATTTTGAAAACATTTGGATTTCAAATAAAGATTTTATTAATAAACAACAAAAAACTCTATTTTATTAATAAACCATGGCCTACTTATTTAATTAAGGATGGAACCTATAAAGATTAAAGTATTAATTATTTTATGTAGGATTTTGGTTCAGGTTACTAAAAACATAACCAAAGTCTTAGTTACAATGTTTGGTAAAAATTTGAATTGTTATGAATGTTTGAGAATTGTTTGAAATAACAAATCAGGAAATAGAAATAGAAAAAGAAAAAGAATTAGACAGGAAAAAAAATAGAACAGCCCACCAATCTGGCCCAACAGCCCAGTCCAGCCCAGCTTCTTTTCTCCCCCGAACCGTCTTTAGCACTCAGTCTCACACCCGCTAAGCAGCTGACTGGTGGACCCAAACCCCTTTCCTTCTCTATCGCTGACAAGACGACCCCACTCCCCTGTTCTTCGTCCACACTCGCACGACCCCTTCTTCCTCCTCTCTCCCGTTTCTGCCTGTGATTCCGTGGAGTAAATTCTCGTTAATGTTGTGATTAAATGCCCCTGCGATCTTGCCTACTTAAGCGCCCACTCCTCCTCTCCGTTTCCCCTCTGCCCCTTCCCAAAGCACGCCCCCAGGCTGCCGCATTTCACCGGACACTCCCTCTGCCTCCGATGACCCTCCTCACCGATTCCGGCCAACACACGCCCCCTCCTGCCTCCCCGAGCACACGAGCACGCTCACCCCACCCTGGCGCATCTTTCTGTGCCGTTCATTCGTCCGCGGATATCCTACAGTGTCGGCAACGTCGACGACCTGCAGCACCGCCGTCTGCCCTCTTCTTCGACGACGACCCCCAGGTAAACCAGACCGCCCCGCGTCTTTCCGATCACACAAACGTCTTCGCCTTGGTCTTGCGTACCTAACTACGTCCTCTGTTTGCCTCCGCATGATCTGCAACGTCGACTTCGACCTCCGACAGAGCCGCCCAACGTTGTCTTCAACTCCGGCGAGCAATCAAGCCCGACCCAGTGCGCCCCTTCACCAACCAGTACCACGTTGAGCATCAACGAGCGTCAGCGAACCCGGTGAGCACACTCCCCCTCTGCTTCGCTTCCTGTATCGCCGGCGCCGCCGTGAAACAGAGTCGCCGCCGCCTGCAGCCGTCGCAGCGCCGCCCGACTATGGTCGAGCACCCAACAGCCGTTCGATTCAGATCGGACGAATAGGATAGGTTCACTTAAACGCGAAAGGGTACGCCTCCAGAGCCGCACGATTTATTTAGATCTAACGCCCAGCAGCACGCGATCCAGACGAACCGGTATCGGCCAATCACGACGTGACGCGTGGCCAGGTGTAAAACTAAAATCAGATTTGAATCTGATTTAATTGCAAACTTCAAACCCTTATAACTTGAGATCTACACGTCCAAAAATTGCAAATTTTATGTCGTTGTATTCAGGAGGACAAGCCCTAGCCAACAATGGCCTTAGTTTGAAAAATAGTATCTGTTTATTTGCTTGTTTTTGCAGATTCTTTTGTGAGCTTGTTTAGAGTATAAATTTTTTTTAAAATTGAATTTAATGACCAAACCTTTGCAAAATGTTTTGTAGTGACCTTAATGACCCTAGGAACCAACCCATGGTTTTGGAAATGAAAATTGGAAAGATTAAGAATGGATTAATTAAATTAGCCTAATTCTAGCCAAAAAAAGATAATGGTTTTATTATGAAAAAGATTTTTTGGAATAAAACTTTGAGAAAATATGTTGATTCAAAGCTACTGACCCAAAAACAACCATTCTTGAGAGAGAGAGAAATTTTTGGTGAAAACTTAAAAGGTTTTAGATTTAATAAAACTATTTTCCACCACATAAAATGTTGAATGGATTTTAAAATAGATTTTGAGCAAGACTCTCTAACTAATGACTTTGCCACTTTGGTAAATGACCAATTTGGACCTTACAAAGTTTATAAACCTAGTAGAGACCATCCTTGAAATAGAACCAACCTTTGCATACTTATGCATGACTTAGATTCCAATTACTTTGTGACTATGAAATTGTTGTTTGACTTTGGTGTGGAATGTTAGTTGATTTGGTGTTTGCTTGATTGACTTGTAGATAATTTAGCAAAGTGTGAGACTAGCAAGATCAAAGAGTGAACCATCATTCCCTACCAAAAAGGCAAGTTACACTATCATACAAAAATCCTACTAATTTCATTATACTTAGTGGATTTTGTAAACATGCATGAAAATGTTTTATACTTATGCTATGCTAAATCCTAATAGGATTCCCTATACACTCCTTAGTGAAAATATTGAAGTTGTACATGCTTAGCCATGCTATGTTTTGAAAAGAGATACATGTTGAGATTTTACAAAGGTTGAGAAAAGGACTTGTGTTTTACATAATAAAACAAGGACTCAATGAACCACCTAGGTGGTGGACACTTTATGTTTTGGAGAAGGTGGCAACAAAAGGAACCATGTCTATGGCAATCACTTTGTGTTGTGCTCCAAATGAAAACCACCTAGGAAACTTATAGATGGAACATGTTTTCTCCAATTGTGGCTTTCGTGTGCAACCACATGCTATTATGGCTCTGGCTTAGTCAACTACATTAGGAAGTCCCCTACATTGTCTTTAGTTACCGGACATGGGGATGTGGAATGCTTAATGGGGGCTGAAGACAAGCTAGCAATGATGTATGGGAGGACTTTTTGCAAAGACTTCGTCACACTCTCAGTCTGCCGGTACTCCATCTTGGTGAGCACTAATCCAGTATGCCACTGGTGGCAACAAGATGGGATTGTGTCATGTGGGTAAAGTGTACTCCTTCTGCAGAAGTTAATAAAATCTAAGTACTTAGCCGTGTCCCCGGTTATGGACAATACTGAGCAACTAAAGTTTGAACCATGGGAGATCTCGACATTCCAATTTCTAATATAAAAACTTGATGCACTTGGGGGTACCAAGGAATTCAAAGAGATTTTGTTAAGCTTGTTGCACTTGGGGTTACCAAGGTGCTCAAGAGCATGATGTACTTGGGGTTACCAAGGAACTCATGAGATTTAATAAAACTTGTTGCACTTGGGGTTACCAAGTAGCTCAAGGGATTTTTGACAAGGACTTGAACACTTGTGTTTGTACCAAGGAGTTCAAGGATCTTGGAAAAAGGATTTGACAAAGGACCAAAAACCATTTTTGAAAAGATAGGTAAATGTTGCTTTATGCAAATAAGCCTTAAACTCTACTTAGCCAAATATGCATGTAATGATAGGATCCACTCACAATATACAAAGTAGTGAAACTTGCCAATACAATTCAAATGTATTGACCCTTGTGGCTGTAACTTATAATGTTGCAGGTTTGATTGATTTTAGTGAAGATTGATTGATTAGGATTACAAAGTCTACAACCAACATCTGCCTGTGGCACTTTGAAGATGAAGGACCCCATGATTATAGTTATTCCGCTGCAATGTAATGTAACCGCCAAATGAGCTATGTATGATGTAATAAAATTATGTTATTCCTGGTTATAAAGTTATAATGTGACCTTTGTATCTTGATATTACATCTAAACTGTGGATGCTAGCTATTGATCCAGGGACTAGCATTGTAAAACACAGGAGGAATCCACCTTATCAGGTTGAGGCCTCTACATAGTGATGGAATCATGTGAGCAAGATAGGCTGATTGCCTCTAGAAACATTGTGTTAGCCAACAGATCCAGTGAGATAGGATTGTAAACATACTTTGTTAGTCGGACCACCACCTATCACCTCATTTTCCAAAATGTTACTTAAAATAAGATTGGACCTTGGTTGATGTAATGGATTCATGTATGCATGACTTGTGTGATTTTGCTTTCCAATGATATGTATGTGATGTTTTGTCTTTTGTTTTATCTTGAATTGTGTTGTTCTAACTTTTCTATCTTATAAATAGATGCCTATTACCATCAGCACTGTTGAGGAGTTCCAGGTTACCCGCTTTGGTCCTCGTATCGTTGAGCTTACTACCTTGCTCAATCTCCCTCTTCCCACCATCATGGTGCATCCCCTCACCAAGTTCGAGAGGAAGGACCTCTGGGGCTTCAAGGTGAACCAGCCCGGACGTCAGACAGATCCTACTACGGAGGCCATCGTCTTCAAGCTTATGCACGATGACAGGGAGAGAGGCATGAAGGTAGTGATGCAGGATCTGATAGGACGTCTGCTAGGATGACACTCCCGACAGGTTAGAGGCACCCACTTCCACGTCTTCGGAAGACGTGATGAGGACGGAGAGTCAATTGACTTCGAGGATGATTCGAGGGACGCAGCAGAGCCGATACGCCTGTACCTCTAGGACTTAGAGTCTCTCATTAGGCACGTGGACATGGACAGGACCAATGTCATGCTCAGTAATGATGAGCTCCAGGTGCAGCTTCGCGAGAAGGACAAGATCTTCGCGCAGCAGGACGAGATAGTCAAGGAAATGGAGGCGAAGTTCGACACCCAGGACAGGAAGTTCAAGAGTCAGGAGAAGCGTGTCCAGGATAGGAACAAGAAGATCCGGGATATGACTGAAGAACTGCAGTCCAAGGACTTCGAGCTAGAGCAACAGCAGACGGTGATAGAGAGGCTTCGTTCCCAGAAGAGGGCTCTCAAGGCCAAGATAGAGTCCTTGACCACTACCATTGAGGAGAACAAGACCGCGATGGAGAACACAGGTCTTACCTTTGTCGAGGAGGAGATTGATGCCGATGAGTAGACTTGGCTACTCGTTTATCTTTTATTATCATACTTGTTATTGGACCATCCGACATGTGGATGGCTTGCTACTTGTGTGTTTTCCTTTGTGAACTTGTTATCTTGTGTTGCATGCTATGTGTTTGCTTATGTGATGTAATGTGCATGAAAACATCTATGGGTATCTCATTCTTATCTCTATTTGAACAAACCACAGATGCCTCCCCGTCATGCAAACCCCAATCCCAACAACAACAACAACATCACTCCAGAAATGTAGCAAATGATGACTGCTCAAACACAGTTGATGCAGATGATGGCAACATTCATCCAGAACCAAAACAATAACAACAACAACAACAACTCCAATAACAACAACAATAACAACAACCCTCCGGGCTTTGATATGCTCACCAGGTTCTTGAGATTGAGGCCAGCTAAGTTCTCAGGAACGACTGATCCCATGGTGGCCAATGATTGGCTACGTTCCATGAACAAGTACTTAGTAACCGTGGGCTGCACGGATGCTGAAAAGGTCAGATTTGCAGCACATCTGCTCGAAGAGCCAGCCGCCACTTGGTGGGATAACTTCCAGATCACCACTCCCATAGATGAAGTGACATGGGCTATCTTTGAGGATGGCTTTTGCACTGCTCATATCTCATCAGGAGTGATGAGCCTGAAAAAGAAAGAGCTCCACAATCTGAAGCAGCGCCACCGCAGCGTGGCTGAATACATTGAAGAGTTCAAAAATCTGGCACGTTATGCACCGGATGAAGTTGACACAGATGCCAAGAGAAAGGAAAAATTTCTGGAAGGCTTGAATGATGAGCTGAATCTGCAATTGGCTGTGTCATATGTTCCCACTTATCAGTTTCTCTGTGACAAAGCTGCTATATTGGATAACAAAATGAAGCAAGTCGAGAGTAGAAAGAGAAAGCACTCCGACAAGCACAGCTCGGGATCGTCTCACAAACGATCTCACTATGATGACAGCGGAAGCTCAGGATCCCACAAGCATGGGAAATTCAACAAGCACCACAACCACAACCGTCATGACAACAAGCATCATCGCAGTCATGACAATGACAAGTACAAGAACCACACGAGTGGACATAAGAACCACCACAGTGGTAATGGAAGTGGAAGTGGAAGTCAGCCTGTTAAGAGAGATATCAGTCAGGTTGAATGCTTCAAATGCAAGAAGATGGGGCATTATGCAAATGAGTGCCCTAAAAATAAAGTTGAAGGACCTGTCAAGCCCAACCCTTTCCAGAAGGGACAGGTAAACCACATCAGTGTGGAGGAGGTCTATGAGGAGCCTAATGCTGTTGCTGGTAAGTTCAGACTCAATTCTATTCCAGCATTTGTTCTTTTTGATACTGGAGCATCGCATTCATTCATATCAAAAGCATTTGTGGATAGAAATGGGTTTCCAACTGAAAACATTGGGTGTCCAATAAAAGTTAGTTCTACGGGTGGAGATATGATAGTAAGTCTTGGATGCCGGGATCTAGTAATAGAGTTTGGAAAACATAAGTTTCCAGTGAGTCTGATAATCCTAGATTCCCAAGGTCTGGACGTAATATAGGGAATGGATTGGATGACTAAGTATGAAGGAGTACTAGATTGTGCCAATCGTACTGTTGCACTCACAACCCCAGAAAGAAAGCGGATTAAATTCAAGTCCAACTTTGAATCCAAAGGAAGTAAGCTAAATTCTCTTAAGGGGGTTAGCATGGACAGTGTACCAATTGTGAGTGAGTATCCGGATGTGTTTCCGGAAGAACTGTCGGGAATGCCACCAGATAGAGATGTGGAGTTCCTTATTGATTTGCTACCAGGATCTGGACCAATAGCAAAGAGACCGTACAAGATGTCAGTTGATGAGCTGAAAGAACTCAAGAAACAACTTGGAGAACAGTTGCAGAAAGGATTTATTCAACCAAGTTCTTCATCTTGGGGAGCCCCAGTTTTGTTTGTGGAGAAGAAAGATAGAAGTCAAAGGTTATGCATAGATTACCGTTCACTCAACGAGGTAACTATCAAGAACAAATATCCTTTGCCTAGAATCAATGACTTGTTTGATCAGCTAGAAGGAGCATGTGTGTTCTCAAAGATTGATCTAAGGTTAGGCTATTTTCAACTGAAGATAAGAGAACAAGACATACCTAAAACAGTATTCACCACAAGGTATGGATTGTATGAGTATACCGTAATGCCTTTTGGCTTGACAAATGCTCCAGCATACTTCATGAATATGATGAACAAGGTGTTCATGGAATTTCTTGACAAGTTTGTTGTCGTTTTCATCGATGACATCTTAGTCTACTCCAAGATCAAAGAAGAACATGAAGGACACTTGCGTTTGATACTTGAGAAGTTGAGAGAGCATAAACTCTATGCCAAATTCAGCAAGTGTGAGTTCTGGTTAGAGGAAGTTGGTTTTCTTGGTCATGTTATGACAAAGGATGGTGTAGCAGTTGATCCTGCTAAAGTTTCAGCTGTGACTGAATGGGAATCTCCCAAGTCCGTGAAGGAAGTTCGTAGTTTCCTTGGCTTAGCAGGTTACTACAGAAGGTTTATTGATAATTTCTCTAAGGTAGCTAAGCCCATGACTGAATTGTTAAAGAAAGACAAGAAGTTTGCTTGGTCTGTAGGTTGTGAACTCAGCTTTCAGGAGTTGAAGAAGAGACTTGTGACAGCACCAGTCTTGTGTCTGCCAGACTTTGAAAAGGATTTCCAAGTATATTGTGATGCGTCTCATCAAGGTTTGGGTGCAGTTCTTATGCAAGACGGTAAAGTTGTGGCTTATGCCTCGAGACAACTCAAAACTCATAAAGTAAACTATCCTACTCATGATTTAGAGTTAGCCTCTGTCGTCCATGCACTCAAAACATGGAGACACTATCTTTTGGGAAAGCGTTGTGAAGTGTTCAAGGATCACAAAAGTTTGAAGTATATCTTCACCCAGAAGGAACTTAATATGAGACAAAGAAGATGGCTAGAACTTATCAAAGACTATGACTTAAGTTTGCAATACCACCCCGGTAAAGCAAATGTTGTAGCAGATGCTCTAAGTCGTAAGGTATTTGTGAATGGCCTTACCAAAGGAGAATTGCCGGATGATCTGTGTACCCAATTTAGAAAACTCAGATTGGAGATTGTGCCTAAAGGACATCTCATGTCTTTGGATGTTCAACCCACTTTGTTGGACAAGATCAAAGAAGCACAGAAGATTGATAAGGAAATTGAAGAGATTAAAGGAAAGATTGGCATGGGAAAAGACAAAGGATTCCACGAAGACGAACAGGGTACTTTATGGCATGGGAAACGTATCTGTGTTCCACAATATCCGGAACTACGGAAACTGATTTTGCAAGAAGCACATAACTCTCCGTATTCTATTCATCCGGGTAACACCAAAATGTACATGGACATGAAGGAAAGGTTTTGGTGGAATAATCTCAAGAAGGACATCGCCGAACATATTGCTTTGTGTGATGTGTGTAGTAGAGTGAAAGCGGAGCATCAAAAACCAGCAGGTTTGCTTCAACCACTATCTATTCCTGATTCGAAGTGGGACAAAATTGGTATGGATTTCATTACCGGATTACCAAGTACCAGGTCAGGATATGATTCCATATGGGTAGTAGTGGATCGCCTAAACAAAGTGGCTCATTTCATACCCATGAAGACAACCTATACAAGTGCTAAGTTAGCCAAAATCTACATGAGTAGAATTGTATGTCTACATGGAGTGCCCAAGAGTATTGTGTCTGATAGGGGAACTCAATTCACTTCCCACTTTTGGAGACAGTTACATGAGTCATTGGGAACAAGGTTGGAATTCAGTACTGCTTTTCATCCTCAAACCGATGGACAAACAGAAAGAACTAATCAAATTCTTGAAGACATGTTGACGGCATGTGCCCTAGACTATGGAGCTAGTTGGGATGAAAGTCTGCCTTATGAAGAATTTTCTTATAACAACAGCTATCAAGCCAGCATTGATATGGCACCGTTTGAGTTTCTCTACGGAAGAAAATGTACCAACCCATTGTTATGGAATGTTGTGGGAGAAAGAAGTTTATTCGGGACAGATCTTATCAAAGAAGTCGAAGAGAAGGTCAAGTTGGTTAAGGACAGGTTGAAGATAGCACAGTCCCGATAGAAAAGCTACGCGGATCCTAAGCGTAGAGAAGTCACCTACGAAGTTGGTGATAGAGCCTATCTTAGAGTATCACCACTTCGTGGAGTGAAAAGATTCGGAGTGAAAGGAAAATTGGCACCAAGATATGTTGGGCCATTCAGGATTCTGAGTCGCAAAGGAGAAGTTGCCTATGAAATTGAATTGCCAGAATTTCTGTCAGCTGTCCATATTGTGTTTCATGTGAGTCAGCTTAAGAAATGTCACCCAGAAATGGAAGAAACTTCAATACTATACCTTTGGAGGAAGTTCAACTAGAAAGTGATCTCACTTATGAAGAGAAACCTATCAAGATTCTTGAAACTGCAGAAAGAGTCAGAAGGACTAAGACTATCAAGTTTTGCAAAGTGCAGTGGAATCATCATTCCGAAGAGGAAGCAACATGGGAAAGAGAAGATGATCTTCGGAAAGACCACCCTCACCTATTTGCTAGCCAAACCGAATATCGAGGGCGAGATTCACCTTAAGGGGGTTAGATTTGTAACATCCCTAAAATCATGTTTTCAAAGTTTGCATAACATTCATGCATGCATATAGAATTGAGATCAATTTCAAACTCATTTCAAGAAAAGAGAAGCACATAGTTCTATCATTTTATGTGAGCAAACTTAAATCAAATGGCCATCCCCATTTGAGAGTTTGAATGTTTTAAACCAAGATTGTTGTCTCCCTTGTTGAATTGATTTGAGTGTGAAGTTAGAACAAAATTTTACAAAATAGAAATGGTTTCAAAAACCATTTTCAAACATTTGCAAACCTAGTGCAATGTCCCTTTTATTTTGTTTCTCCAAAAATGACCAAGCCTTTTAAAAGTGACCACATGGTTTTATGCCTAGAATTGAGAATATTGCACACTGCAAAATCCTAATTAGATTTGAATTCAAATGGAGTTTTGAATTCATTTGAAAACCAACCCAGAAAATCAAAACAGAAAAAGAAAAGGAATAAAGAAATGGAAAAGGGCCGGCGCCAGGAATTGAGCCCAGCAGCAGACACGGCCCAACTAGCCCACCCGGCTCCCCTCTCTCTCTCGCACGCGCGGACACACCCAACGAGTCACTGACGCTCGGACCCCACTCCCTCTCTGCTTATTTCGCTGACAAGCGGGGCCATTCCACGTCGTCATCGTCTTCCCCAAAATTCCGCGCATGAACTCCGCCGCTGCCCGTTGCTGCTTTGATTCCGCGAGGTAATTGGCATTGAATCACTGAGCATTTCTTGTCGAGCCTCTGCCTATTTAATCCTTTCTCTCTCGCAGCCATTTCCCCTCAACAAATTCCCTCTCCACGCCACCAGGCTGCTCAAAACTCGCCAGACGCCACCGCTGTCCCGACGATCTCCGGCAGCAATTCCGGTGAGTCTCGACCGCCCCTGTGCCCCTGGTTCAAACGATTATACTCAGCATGAGCTCATGCATCTTCTGACACCCGTCGCTTGCCTGCTCGTGACCCAGGACGTCGTCCCTGTTCATGCCCGCAACCGACCGAGCCGCCGCTCAACTCCGGCAACCAATTACGGTAAGTAGATCGCGCCCCTTGCCCCCTCTTGCATACTAGGTTGTTCGCCTTAGTCTTGTGCGTCTTCTAATCCCTCTAGTTCGTGCTAGGGCGACGGGAAACCTCGGCAACCAACTCGACCGCAACCACCCGACGCCGTGCACGACTCCGACGAGCTCCAGCAGCCCCTACCGTGCGCCCCTTGCCAAGCCACCGCCACGTTGAGCTTCAGCACATCACCGTGGTTCTGGTAAGCCTCTTCCCCCACTCTCGCGCGACCTAGAACGCCAGCGCCGCCGCTGACAGACGCGCCGCCGCCAGTCGCCGCCACTAGCGCCGCTCAGTTTTGGTCAGATGATTCGTAGCCGTCAGATCCAGATCCAGCGCGTAGGATTAGTTCACTTATCGAACCGTTAAGTTTAGATCTGAGTCGTGCGTGTTAGTTAGATCCAACGGTAGCCGAGCGTGATCCGGTGCGAAGCGGTACGCACCAATATGAAACAGACGCGTGGCTAGGGTTTAGTTTTAAAACAGAATTTGAATCGGATTTGTAATCAAATTTGATTTAGCTATAACTTTTGATCCACACGTTAGAATTTGACAAATTTTATACCGTTGGAATCAGGAGAACAAGCCCTTTATGTTTATGTAATGTTTTTAATGTTTAGTTTCTGTTAAAATGATTTTATTTGCAGAAACATGTTTAGGACTATTTTGAGTATAGAAATTGTTTAGGAAATTCTTTTAGTGTCAAATAAACTTGGTTAGCAAGTTTTTGACTTGTTTATGGTTCAGTACTATGCACTTGCTTGGTTGGGTTTTTAAAAATCATTCCTTAGCATCTTGCATGCATGCATATATATATTTTTGATTGTATATGTTTTGTATGTGATTGTGGCTATATTTTATGTGTAGATTTTGGTGCTAGTGATTGTGATTGTGAAGAGTGCTACTCTCCCCACTACCAAGGCAAGTGATACTTCATGAATATTTCCATCCCTATATATTTTCATACAAGCATTAGAAATATTTTGCTAAGTCTTGCATGCTACTATTTTGCCAAATGCCATGTTGGGAAATCCTAAGTAGTTGTAGAATTGCTAGGAAATTTTATAAGTTAAGTACTATCTATGCCATGCTTAGCCTAGCTAGTAGAAAACAAGGGTTGGTAATATATATATACATGCTATGATGAAAATATTTCTAAGTCTTTGGAATTATGTTTTTCTTAATAAAACAACTAAGTCAATGAATCACCTGGGTGGATTAGTAATTTCTTGGTGGTTTTTGGTTGAGTGGTTACACAAGGCCCATGGCTATGGTTTACCTTGTGTATCACACTTGTGGATTGCCACCCAGGAACAAAGGGATTTTAGAGGCCAAGTGTTGAGAAGCTTCTAGTGCAGCCACTTCGCAATATGGGCTCTTCCTGGATCACATAGGTTGCTAGAACTTAGCCATTTGGACAGTTGGTGGTAGTGGGATTGATAGGTTGGAGCGCGTCCATTTGGTCTAAGGGAAGGCTTCTGAAAGGTCCTGTCTTGGGAAACCAAGTCTGGTGGGGAAAGTGCACAACCTCTGTAGATGGAAAAATCTAAGTACTTAGCCAAGTCCATGGCAATGGATAACTTGAGCATCAAGACATGGAAGCTATCAAGAATCTCATCACTCCAACTTCTAAGTAAAACTTGTGGGTGAACAAGGGTGAAGGACCTCAATGTCTATTGATGGTTTCTTGGGAAAAGTTTTGACAAAGAAAAACTTAGTGTTTTCAACTAATAGGAAAAACCTATTTTGAGCAAAGCAAGCCAAGCTACACTTAGCCAAATTGCATATAGTAATATAGTCCACTTAAAATTAATAAGGTATCACTTGCCAATACTATTCCAAAGTATTGACCCACTGTGGCTGTAACTTGTGATGTTTCTGGTTACTCTGATGAGGATTAGGTGTCATGAGTCTACACTCAACATGTTTGCCTGTGGCACATGAAGATGAAGACTTATATTTATTTACTTATTCAAACTCTTGTATTAGGCCTGTGTCCTTGAGTTGTAAAAGACTATGTTATCTCTGGAATGGATGTAATAAATGACCTTTGTATCTGTGTACTTCATCTTAAACTGTGGATGCTAGCAATGATCCAGGGACTATGTAGTGACCTTGGATCGGTAAGGATCCTAAGTCCCTGCGATTAACATGCTAGTCCCTGGATCAATAGCACAGTCGATGAAATATCATGTAAAACACAAGTCTTTATTACATGAATTGAACAATCCAGAGTTCACTTTATTACAACAAAAGCGATATAAATACAACTTGGAGTCCCATCAATGCCACAGGCAGGTTGAGTGAAGACCCGCAATCCTAGCGCACCTTTCAATGATCTCCGAAATTCTGCACATGAAACGTGTAGCCAACAAGTTGGGTCAATACTTTGAATGTATTGGCAAATTATACCAAGGAAAGAAGAGACTATCTCTACATGCAAGTCTATTTTAGGCTGTAGAGTTCATTTGCTCAAAGCTAGTTTTCTTAAGTAGAGAGAAGAAGAGAGGATTGTCCTACTTTGTAAACATTTGCTTAGATAAAATAAGGTCGAGTGGCACACGAGGATATTACGCACCAAGTGTCCAAACAACCAAACACTTGGATATTACGCACCAAGCATCACTTGGATATTACACACCAAGTTCCCAAATTCCCACCCATTAGCGATATTACGCACGCCATGGGGTTTCAAAACTTTGTTTTAGAAAAGAGAGAGGAAGATCCTTCAGAGGCTCCAACCTTTAGATGCTCAATGTTGTTCTGTTTCCGTGAACACGGCTGATCGATCAGATTGCAATACTCTCGAGAGTTTGTGCACTTTACCCACAATCCATGATCAAGTCCTTTTACAGACAAGACCATGACGAGGCTTTCCCTTAGTAGCCCCTCTACCTTCCGGATCCAACCGTGCCAAGAATCCTCCAAATGTTGGTACCCAGGTGAGGTTTCCCACTAAGTACTAGGCCAAGACAGAGCCCATAATGTATTGTGGTTGCACTGGAAGCTTCTGAATTCTGAAACATGGCAGACTTCTTTGATTCCTGGGCGGCCGTCCTCCACCAAAATCTCACTCATTGACCCGACAACCATTCCGCCCAGAAGAAAACTTAGTTTTATTTTGAAGTGGATTTGAGAAGAAAAGTTTGCTCTAGAGAGCCTTTATACTTAGAAAAATTCATTGTCTTTCGAACCCCCCAACGGTACTTTGTATATATAGCATAGCAAGCAATACTTAGCAAAAACAGGGTAACCTATTAGGATGGGAAATCCTAAGTATAGAGCTACTCATGGCATACTACAAAATTATCGCACTTGCAAAATAATACTAAGGAAAAATTCTACTAGAACATCCTACACATGCATACTACAGAATTTTGAAGATCACATGCATAGAATGAAAACTGGGACAAAATTATGAACAAGTGGTGTAACTTGCCTTATGTTGATAATATGGGTGTTAGATTGTATTTCTCCATAGCAATCGAACTCTCCGAACAATCTAATACGAGGACAAGGTAGTTCCAATCAAAACAATTGCAAACATAGAAAACACAACAAGGATGATCAAAAACATGCATGATTGTTTAATAAGTCATAATGGTTGTAATTAGTTCTCTAAACAATACTACAACACATGATGCATGCAGGAGATCATTTAATGTAATAGGATATCTATTATTAATACTTGATTGCCAAACTAGGGGTTTTAATAGTTCTGTTGAAACTTCTGTACTAATTGCCGTATTAAATTTGTATCTAAAGTGTACTGGATAGAGGGAATTAATACGAACCAGTAGCAATTGGATTCAACTTAATCGGAGTTATAAATCTTTTCTTATGATTTAAATAGTGTTTAATGGAGTTTAAATCATTTAAACAATTTCTGTTGTCTAAAATTCAAACTAAATACATATCTGTAATCTACAGGATAATTTGATTCCAGAGACATATTAATCATATTTTTATGAGTTATAAATTATTTACTATGAATTTAATACTCTAAAAGTCCATTAAAACTATTTAAATCACTACAGCAATTTTACACTACAAAATTTGGATCTAACAGCATATTAATGTTTTATATGAAATTATGAATCCATAGACACTTTATTTTTATTTTTAGGATCTACAGATAATTTACTATGATTTATTATGTCTGAAAAGATCATTAAACCATTTAATTTATTACAGTAAATATGTACTGTAAAAGCAATATCTAATCTCGTATTATTGTTCTACACAATTTTATGAATCCAACCATATATTATTTATAATTTTTGGACATGTATTCAATTTTATATGAATTTTACAAGATTGAACATAATTCTGGCTATTTTAAATATTAAAATCAAATAACTCGCGCTGACTGGGCTCTGACCTGCTGACCTGGCAGATGACGAAGCGATGACGCAGCGCGCTGACGAGGCGTGTGCCACGCGGCGCGATGCTAGTGGACGATACCTCTTCGTGGCTAGGTCTAATCTAGACCACCAGATGGGAATCCGATGGTACTGGATCGAAGCTCCCTGGGACTCACTGGAGATGACGTCACCGGCGGCGGAGCGTCTCGGAGGTGATGGCTGGCGGCGATTATGGCGGTCACTGGAGACGGAGGGGTAGACTACGGGGTGAGGCGCGTCCTGTACAACCCGATGGCGTGCTCTGTGTCGGTGTTCGCTTCCTAGAGCAGCGATGGGAGGCGGCTGGAGGCGGTGGCCATGGTGTTTCTCCGGCGAGCAATTCGAGGGTGGTTCGGCGATCTGCGCAAGGGGAAAGTTCCATGAGGAGACGTTGTTGAGTATGGGGAAGAGAATAGGAGGAACACCTGGGAGAGGGGCGACAGAATTCTTCGGGCTCGAGCTTGACCTGCAGCTTGTCCTCAACAATGGCGGCGGCGAGATCCGAATCAGGTCGGGGCTAGGATTTCCGCTGTGTTTTTGAAAGGGGAAAAAGACTTCGGGCTAGGGAATTTATATGCGGGTGGATTTCGTGCAGAGGGGGCTTAGAGAGACACGGAATCGACGAGGAATCCGCGAGATTCGGCTCGATCGGGTGTTCTTCCCGTCCATGGAAGGAGGAAGGAGATGACCGCGTGGGGCCCGCATGGCAGTGAGAGGGGGAGGGGAACGCGGGCTGTGGCTGGGCTTGCGATGGGCCTTTAGCGGGTTGCTTGCTGCTGCTGCACGGTAGGGAAGCGGAGGCTGGCTCGCGCGCGGGCAGTAGCTCGGCTGGTGGGCTGGGCCGGTCTATCTCGCGGATAGGGGTTTAGTTAGGTTTTTTTTCTTATTTCTTTTCCTTTTTCTATTTTAGTATTTCTTTTATAACTTTTTCATATTAAGTCCAAATGAGCTGAAATTTGTTTCTAAAATTTTGTGATTTTCAGTATATCATTTTAGGACCATTTTTTGTATCCTTTTATTGAGTTCAATTATATTGTATTTATAAAATCCATATTTATTCCTTATAGGAATATTTGCAAAACTTATTAGGATTAGGATTTTTTGAATTCGATTCTTGTAATTTTTGCATAGATGCAATGTAATGGACATGAATGATATGTAAAAACAATTTTTTTTGTCCCAATTTCTAAAATCTTGGGATGTGACAGACTAGCATTGCAATCACAGGGATCCTTTTCCTTTACAAAGGAGGGATCTTACAGAAGCAAGCATCATGAAGTTGGAATCTCCGCTTTGATGAGGTGATCAAAGAGTTTGGATTTGTCCAAACTTATGGAGAAGCTTGTATTTACAAGAAAGTGAGTTGGAGTAATGTGACATTTCTGATATTATATGTGGATGACATATTATTGATCAGAAATGTTGTAGATCTTTTATACAGTGTTAAAAGTTATCTAAACAACAAATTATCGATGAAGGACCAAGGTGAAGTGTCATACATATTATGCATAAAGATCTATAGAGATAGATCTAGGCGCCTAATAGGGCTATCGCAAAGTACACACCTTGATAAGTTTTTAAAGAAGTTTAAAATGGACGAAAGTAAGAAGGGGTTCTTACCTATGTTGCAAGGCAAAACATTGAGTAAGACTCAAAGTCCGGCTATAGCGTAAGAAAGATAGATAATGGACAAAGTCCCCTATGCTTCAGCCATAGGCTCTATAATGTACGCCATGCTATGTACAAGACCGGATGTGGCACATGCTATTAGTTTGACTAGTAGGTACCAATCGGATCCAGGTTCGGAACACTGGATAGCGGTCAAGAATATCCTTAAGTACTTGAGAAGAACTAAGGATATGTTTCTTGTGTACGGAGGTGAAGAAGAGCTCGTCACTAAGCGTTATGTTGACGCAAGCTTTGACACCGATCCGGATGACTCTAAGTCTCAATCCGGATACGTATTTATCATGAATGGCGGAGCGGTCAGTTGGAGGAGTTCCAAACAACCTGTGGTGGCGTGATAAACAACGGAGGCCGAATATGTTGCTGCTTTGGAAGCGGCTCAGGAAGCGGTTTGGATGAAGGAGTTCATATCCGAACTAGGTGTGGTTGCGAGCGCGTTGGACCCAATGGTGATCTATCATGACAACAATGGTGCCATTGCCAATGCCAAAGAACCAAGGTCTCACAAGAATTCCAAGAATATTAAGCGCCGTTTTCACTCCATCCGCGAGCATGTCAAGGATGGAGATATAAAGATTTGTAAAGTACACACGGATCTCAATGTAGCAGATCCATTGACTAAAACTCTCCCTATAGCAAAATATGATCAACACCAGAACTCCATGGGTGTTAGATTCATCACTATGTAACTAGATTATTGTCTCTAGTGCAAGTGGGAGACTGAATGGAATATGCCCTGAGAGGCAATAATAAAGTGTTTATTATGTGTATTCCAAGTATAAGATAGATGTTTATTTTGCATGCTATAATTGTATTAATACTGAAACGTTAATACATATGTGTTTAATAAACAAACAGAAAGTTCCTAGTTATGCCTCTCTCATAAACTAGCTTGTTGATTAACAAGATTATCAAGGTTTCCTGATCATGGACAGATGACAACATTAGATTAATGGTGTGATGAACATTCATCCGAAGTATAGCATTACGATCAAAGACATTGAGTTTATATTGCTATAACAACTTACGAAGTGATCCTAATCCTTAGACCATGAAATAATGTCAATCACTAACACCGGAAGAGTTTCTTGATAACATCAAACGTCACACCGTAACAGGGTGATTATAAACATGGGTTCATAACTAATAAAGTGTTATGTTGAGGCCCATGGATCGAGAGTGTAATTTGTTCATCCCGATGACGTATAGATATACTCTGGTTCCTCTCGATGATATCACATTGGTTAGCTTGCAAGCAAGTGATTTGATCACTAGAATGTTATATCACGGGAACGAGAAAAGAGTGCATGTCAGTAACAAGATCAAAATAGGTATGGAGATACTGATGATCGAATCTTGGACCTGTAATATATCGCAAAACAAAGGGATTAAGATACTAGCGTAAAAGGTTCTGACGATCACAAGAAACTCATCGTTGAATGTGTGGGAGTCAGTATGGGTCTCCAGATCCAGCTTCTGATTATTGATCAGAGAAGGTCTCGATCATGTCCGCATTATTCGCGAACCGTAGGGTGACACACTTAAGAGACACCGACATCCAATTGGAGCAAAAGTTTCATGCCGAAAAGAATAACAAGCGCAGGAATTTATTTCACTAGATACCGAAACAGGTTTTCCGGTGAAATTGCAGAAAGTGTTTTTGCATGTGAGATGGAATTCTAGAAAGGGGTTAATGTGAATGTTTGTCATTAAACTAATTGAAAAAATTCTGAATAAATAAAAGGAGTTTATTTAATGAGAGTTTGCATTAAATTTGGTGGAAATTTAATAGCAATTTTGAGTGGGATTTTGAGTGGAGGGAATTGAAAGGATTTTTGTGAGTGGAATGTCCACCCACATGAATGATGGGAGGGCAAGGGGGCAGCCCCCATGCGCCGGCCACCCCCTTGGGGTTCCCCCTCTCCTATAAAAGGCACCCCTCCTCACTTCTCAATCACACCTCCTCCTGAAGGATCTCTCTCCCCCTCTAGAATTTATCCCCATGGTCTCGGACTAGCGAGATACATGTTCCTGGTTGCTATTCGGCAAGAAAGAGTTGTGCTTCCACTGCATCGCTGGAGCGAGGAGGCGGAGGTTTCTCAGTGCCTCGGACGTGTGTGCGAGCACGGATGCGCTGCTCATTTGCGGAGCTAGGACTTCCTCTCGATCTTGAGATCTGCAAGAAATCGTCTACATGAACCACGAGTTTAACTCGTTAAGCTTTGTCAGTCTTCAAGGGTATGTTCTCTATGGATATACATCCGCCCGTTGTTTGTATCTAGTAAATAGATCTTGGTACATAGTTGTTCTCATCGTAGGAAATTTTTTGTTTTCTATGTTGCGAACCCTACAAGCCCCACTTAGGAAAAAAGCCTAAGCTTGGGGGGGGGGGTGTATACCGACATTGCACTCATATATATATCATGTTTAGTCGATTCTTTGTATATCCATTGTTTTCCCTTTCTTTTTGGTTCTTGTTGCTTCTTCTCAAAAACACAAAAAATACCAAAAATATTTTCGTTGTTTCTCTTGGTTTGTTTCTTTGTTTCTTTGCTTTGGTTTTCCTTAAGAGAAAAAAACCAAAAATATTTTGCCTTGTTTTCTTTGCTTTGTTTGCTTCTTGTTTGGTTTGTTTTTCTTTGTTTGCTTGTTTCTAAAAGAATCGAAAACACCAAAAATATGTGTTGTTCTTCTTTGGTTTTGTGAGTTCTTTTCAGGGTTCCGCCTTCCTCAGTTGATTTTGGTTACATGTTATCATTCAAGTCATACAAGTGTGGAGCAATAATGAAGATTGAGACAACTCGAGGAGTGGTAAGAGGCTGGTAACGAACTCTATTTGTTTCATTTTTGTACATATACTCAACACCGTGAGCATGCTTAGCTTGTTTGTGTAAGGTGTATGTTATTATGGATGCTTAGTAGTTCTTGCTTGTCTATGATTAGCTCTAGCTTGCTAATAGTTTGTAGCATGTCATATGAATGTTTGCTTGCATTGTTTTATTCATACTTTGGTATGATATTGTGGTATCCTCCTCTGACTGCTCATGTGAATCGACTTGGAACATGCTCAAGCATGCATATGACTAATCAATAGTCAGTAAGCCTTGATGATTTATTTTGCCTCAGAGTTCTTGTATCACTTTCATACCATAATTAGTCCTGTTTTGTTGCAAGCATGATTATGACAGTTATTGCTCTCTCGTTTTTCGCTCCCTCTCTATTGCTATCCTTCACTTGAACTTAGTATGTGTTCTACCTGTGCTTCCAACTCCCCAAAACCAATATTGCCAATAGTGTCCACCATACCTACCTATTAGCATTGTTTGATACTTCAGTGCATATTCTATATGCCGTGTTTTCTTCCAAAATAAAATGTTTGTCTGTTTTGAGAAAGTTAGTTAGTAAAGCTCTCACAAACTTTATGGCACATTAAGTATCTGGATAAATTTTATAATAATTCTGACTTGCCATGGATAAGATTAGTAAGGGATTCTTATTATCATGAATATGTCCCTCAAGCTGTTATTGTTTGTGGCTCCTTCTGGTGGAGAGGGATTTTAAAACTAGTGGATGAATGGAGGTCCATCTCCAAGTGCATTGTGGGTTCTGGATTTAGCATTCTATTCTGGAATGATCTTTGGCATGAAGAATTACTTGCCAATAAATTCCCAAGGTTATACTCTTTTGCTAGAGACAAGATGGATTTTGTCAGAGATGTGGGTACATTGAGAAATTTACATGATGCCTTCCATCTGCCTCTGTCAGAGATGTCAGAGATACTTTAAGTAAAGAGGTCTATAAGTTTCAGTTGTTCTATAAGCATTGTTTTTCATTGATGCCCACTGATCTAATTTCAAAAAGTATCTAGGAGAGCATATGCATGTCCAAGCATAGGTTCTTTGCTTATTTATTGTTTCATGACAGATTGAATACAAACGATATGCTGCTTAGAAGGAACTAGAAGGTTACTGAAAACCATGGTTGTGTCCTATGTCCTACGAGATTCATTGAGGATTGGAAGCATCTATTCTTTCAGTGCAATTTTAGCACTAGAGTGTGGAATTATATTCAGATACAATGGATAGATGTGTCCCATAGGGAAAGTTTCTGTCAAGCGTTTAAATCCTTCCAGGGCCCCTTTTTCTTAGAGGTTGCAATTATTGCATGTTGGAATATCTGGAAGCAAAGGAATGACTGGGTTTTGAAGAATTTAAAACCAACCTTCAAAGGATGGAAGGCTCATTTTGTTTATGATATTACATTGCTTCTTCATAGGTTAAAGGATTTACTGTCATTATGGCTTGACAGTCTATCCTAGCCCTGATAGTTTTAGTTTATCTTCTCCTGTAAATATGTTTGTAAATAAACTTTGGAATATTCTTTAATAAATAAAGGGGCTGTGGGGGACTCCCCTGCAATAGGAAATTTCAAACAAAAAAATGATTCCTAATGCGTTGGGGATTCACCATGTCCTCCAATCACTACCACCTAGTTACAATAAATTTGTGCTGAACTACAACATGCAATGTATGGATAAGACGTTTCCTTAAGTCTTCTTCATGCTGAAAACTGCTGAAGTGGAGATCAAGAAAGAGCACCAAGTGTTGATGGTCAATAAGACCACCAATTTCAAGAAGAAAGGCAAGCCTAAGAAGAAGGAAAACTTCAACCCGTTTTTCAAAAATAGTAGGGCACCTTACATGGAAAATTTCCCAACCGGGGTATCTCAAACCTTTTCGTCCACCCCTGGCCAAAAAGAAAATTTTCTGCCGAATCGGTAGGAAGTGGGACCGATTTGAACTACATGTACATTATCTGATGCCCGTCATTTTTTTGTAGAAATCATTTTTAGACTCGGAATATGTTGGTTCTTCAGAGATCCAATGCAAGTTTAGCGAGGCTCGACCCCTAGCTAAGAACCTTCATGCCCATCGTTTTGACCAATGTTTGAAACAGGGATAACAAATTCAAAAATGGTTTGAACTATGTGAATCCTTCACGTGGCGTCATGTTATGTCACATAGTTGCAAGGAAAAATATCAAACGTGATAAATTGATTGCGTCTCGAAAAAACCTTATCAGAAATGACATATCAGGTTCCAGGTTTCATGGCTTTGGGGCCAAACGACAAGTGTTATGCCTAGAATCAAGGCATAGTTTGTGATAATGTGCCATTATTGTGCATGCATGTGCATCTTGGGATGGCAAACAATGTTGCACGGGGAAGTTTTCCTTTTAGTCACACGGAAAGTCCATTTTCTATTTTCCGAGCACAAAAATGGGGCGATTTGTGAAGCAAGCACTAAATCATAGTTTTAGAATGCTGCAACCCCATTTTTCGAAAATACTAGCCACCTTACATGGACAATTTGCCAAACGGGGTATCTCAAACCTTTCCGTCCAACCCTGGCAAAAAAGACAAATTCCTGTCAAATCGGTAGGAAGTGGGTCCGATTGAACTACATGTACATTATCTGATGCCCATGATTTTTTTGCAGAAAACATTTTTACACTAGCACTATGTTGTTGCTTCAGAGATCCAATGCAAGTTTAGCGAGGCTCGGCCCCTAGCTAAGAACCTTCATGCCCACCGTTTTGACCATTGTTTGAAATGGGAATAAAATTTTTAAAAACGGACCGAACTATGTGAATCCTTCACGTGGCATCATGTTATGTGACATAGTTGTAAGTAAAAATATCAAACTTGGTAAGTTTATTGCATCTCGAAAAAAACTTCTTAGAAATGACATGTCATGTTTGAGGTTTCATGGCTTTCGGGCCAAACGACGAGTGTTATGCCTAGAATCAGGGCATAGTTTGTGATAATGTGCCTGTATTGTGCAATCGTGTGCATCTTGGGATAGGAAACAATGTGGCAGGAGGAAGTTTTCCTTTTTGATGCATAGAAAATCCATTTTCTATTTTCCGAGCGCAAAAAACGGAGCGATTTGTCAAGCAAGCACCAAATGACAGTTTCAGAATGCTACCACCCCATTTTAAAAAAAATACTATACCACCTTACATGTCCAATTTCCCAATCGGGATATCTCAAACATTTTCGTCCATCCCTGGAAAAAAGACAAATTCCTGCCGAATCGGTAGGAAGTGGGTCCGATTTGAACTATAGGTACATTATCTGATGCCCATGATTTTTTGAAAAAATCATTTTAGACTCGCAATATGTTGTTTCTTCACAGATCCTGTAGAGGTCCCTACCCAATATGGTAGATCCCTCCTGTGTTTTACAATGCTAGTCCCTGGATCAATAGCTAGCATCCACAGTAAGATGTAATATCAAGAAACAAGGTCAAAATATAACTTTATAACCAGGAATAATATAATTTTATTACATCATACATAGCTCATATGGATATTACAATACAATGCAGCGGAATAAATATAGTCATGGGTCCTTCATCTTCAAAGTGCCACAGGCAGATGTTGGTTGTAGTCTTTGTAGTCCTAGTCAATCAAACAATCTTCATCTAACAAAACAATCAACCTGCAACATTACAAGTTACAGCCACAAGGGTCAATACATTTGAATTGTATTGGCAAGCTTCACTTTTATGTATAATATGAGTGGATCCTATCCATACATGCATATTTGACTAAGTAGAGTTTAGGGCTTATTTGCATAAAGCAACATTTATCCTATCTTTTCAAATTTGTTTGTCATTTCTCTTTTCAAATCTCTTTTTCCAAGTTCCTCGAACTCCTTGGTAGAAACTCAAGTGTTCAAGTCCTTGTCAAAAATCCCTTGAGCTACCTGGTAACTCCAAGTGCTTCAAGTTTTTATCAAAATCTCATGAGTCCCTTGGTAACCCCAAGTACATCATGCTCTTGAGCACCTTGGTAACCCCAAGTGCAACAAGCTTTATCAAATCTCTTTGAATTCCTTGGTACCCCCAAGTACATCAAGTTTTTATATTAGAAGTTGGAATGTCGAGATCTCCCATGGTTCAAACTTTAGTTGCTCAGTATTGTCCATAACCGGGGACACGGCTAAGTACTTAGATTTATTAACTTCTGCAGAAGGAGTACACTTTACCCACATGACACATTAACATCTTGTTGCCACCATTGGCCTACTGGATTAGTGCTCGCCAAGATGGAGTACTGGCAGACTGAGAGTGTGATGAAGTCTTTCCAAAAGGTCCTCTCATACATCATTGCTAGCTTGTCTTCAGCCCCCATGAAGCATTCCAGATCCCCATGTCTGGTAACTAAAGACAATGTATGGGTCTTCCTAATGTAGTTGACTAAGCCAGAGCCATAATAGCATGTGGTTGTACACGAAAGCCACAATTGGAGAAACATGTTCAATCTCTAAGTTTCCTAGGTGGTTTTCATTTGGAGCACAACACAAGTGATTGCCATAGACATGGTTCCCTTTTGTTGCCGCCTTCTCCAAAACATAAAGTGTCCACCACCTAGGTGGTTCATTGAGTCCTTGTTTTATTATACAAAACATAAGTCCTTTTCTCAATCCTTGTAAAATCTCAACATGTATCTCTTTTCAAAACGAATCATGGCTAAGCATGTACGACTTCAATATTTTCACTAAGGAGTGTATAGGGAATCCTATTAGGATTATCATAGCATAAGTATAAAACATTTTCATGCATGTTTACAAAATCCACTAAGTATAATGAAAATAGTAGGTCTTTTGTATGATGGTGTAACTTGCCTTTTTGGTAGGGAATGAGGATTTTACTCCTTGATCTTGCTAGTCTCACACTTGCTAAATCCACTACAATCATTCAAACAAGCATAGTATCAAGTAACATTCCAAACCAATATTCAAACAATATTTCACACACACAAAGTAATTGATTCTAAGTCTTGCATCCGTATGCAAAAGTTGGTTCTATTGCAAGGATGGTCTATACTAGGCTTATAAACTTGTAAGGTCCACATTGGTCATATACCACAATGGCAAAGTCAGTAGTTAGAGGGTTTTGCTCAAAATCCATTTTATAATCCATTTATCATTTCATGTGGTGAAAATTATTCTTTTTAAAGTAAAACTTTATATCTTTCAACAAGTGAGTTGCCCTTGGCAAGGCTTGGTGTTTTGGGTTAGTAAGTTTGGTTCATAACATTTTCCCAAAGTTTTTCTTGCAAAGACATTTCCATAATAAAATTAATGAGTTTATTTGGCTAGAAAATGGCTAAGTTAAATAATTCAACTTAAATTTCACAAAAATCATTTTTAACTCTAGGGGTTGGTTTCTAGGGTCAGTAAGGTCACACAAATCCATTTTGCAAAAGATTTAATCCTAGAATCAATTTTAAACAATTTTTATACTCTAAACAAGTACACAAATGTTTCTGTAAATTCAAAAAAGCTAACAGATACTATTTTCAAAACTAAGGCCATGGTTGGCTAGTGCTTGTTCTCCTGAATACATTGATATAAAATTTGTCAAATTTGGACGTGTTGATCAAAAGATATAAGGGTTTGAAAATGGCATCAAATTCTGATTTCAATTTCTGTTTTTAAACAGACAGGTGACACGCGTCGAGATTCTATTGGACGGTACCGGTTCGGCCGGATCGGGCGATGCTAGCTGTTGGATCAAGTTAGATCGCATGGTCCAGATCACGTACCCTTTCGCGGTTAAGTGATTCTATCGGGAGCGTCGGATCGTGATCCTACGGCGCTAACGTGCTCAACCATTGGCGAGCGGCGCCGGCGGTGGCTAGCGGCGGCGACGGTCAGATGGTGGCGGCGCTGGCAAAACAGGAAACGAGGGAGAGGCTGGCAGGGCTTACCAGGCTCGCAGAGACCTGCTGATGCTCGTGGTGGGGTTGGCTACGCGAGGGGCGCAAGGGGTTGCTGCTAATTGCTCGTCGGAGAAGCTGCGAGCGGCGGTGCTCTCTGGTTGCTGTCGAGGATGATGCTGCAGATCACCAGGAGGTAAACAAAACCTATAGTCAGGAGCGCAAGGACACGGCGAAGGTGTGTGCGTGAATGAGAAGGCGCGGGGCGGTCTGGTTCACCTGGGAGACGTCGCCGGAGAAGAAGCAGACACGGCGGCGCTCTGTGCTTGACGATGGCGAGGATTTGGGGGCGCCCTAAGACAAACGGGAAGTGCCGTTAGGTTAGTATGAGCTTGGAGATCATCATCGTGTTCTCGGGGAGGAGAGGGGCGACTAGAATTTACCTGTGAGGCTTGTCGGAGGCAGACGCGGCGGCGTCAGGGGTTTGTCGTAGTCGGGGTTCTGGCGCACTCGCGGGCGAACTGGGAGTACTAGGAGGTGCGTGAGGTCGAGAGGAGTCCACTCGCGTGAAGTAGAGGCAGGGGTGGTTGGAGTTGGCCGGAATTGCTGCGACAGCTCGTCGGAGCAGAGGACGTTCGGGGAGGAATTGAGGGCGGTCTAAGGCGTGCCAGTGCGAGGTGTCAGAGGGGAATTATAGAGGAGGCTTGGGCGTTTCAACCTGCGTGATCAAAGCTGGTAACGGTGGTCAAATTAAGGCGAATTTAAGCGGGAGGAATCAACGGCAGAACGAGGGAGAAGAACTAGTCGCTGCGGGGTGGAGAAGGAGAATAGTGACGGTGGGGTCCAGCGGTCAGTGGGATTAGAAAATGTGAGGGAGGTCCACCGGTCAGTGGTTCAGCGGGTTCTTTCTGCGGTGAGGAAAACGGTTCGGGGGGGGGGGGGGGAAAGAACAGGTGGGCTGTTGGGCTTAGTTGGGCTTGGCCAGTTGGGTCAGGTCCGACTCTATTTTTTTCTTCCTGCTTTCTTTTTCTTTTTCTGAATCTAATTCCTGTTTTGAATTATCAAACAAACAATTATCAACCAAATGAATTCAAATAACACCACAATTCTCAACGTGAACTTGGTTCTGTTTGTCAACATAAACATAAATTCCAAAATAAAATAATATTTTATTCCCCTTTGGATCCTATTTTAAAATTAATTCAAATAGGCCAAAGTTAATTAATCCAATTGGGTTTGATTTATTTTAATAAGATCTCCATTTGAATCTAATATTTTCAAAACAAAATCAGTAGGTTTTATTTGAAAATATAAGATATTTGAAATACTTGTTCTAAAATAAAATAATATTTTATTATATAGGGTCCTCTAATAATTAAATGAATAGACCTTATTTATTTAATTCCCATAGGATTTGTTTTATTAGAATATTTATTTTGAAATCTAAACTAAACCAAAACATTTCAGTAAGTTTTGTTTGAGTATATACTTTACTTTAATAAAGTTTGGATTATTAAATCCTTATTATTTTATTTAAACAATCCTTTATTATTTTTAAATAAACCTTGGCTACTTTATTTTAAAATAAAGTGTTTTTAATTTCCAAAGCTTGGCCAAGGATTAATTTGGCTTTATAACATAATCTTCATTTATAAACTTCTATTTCATTTGAAAACAAATCTTTTCATTTGATTGTTTTTAAAATAATAATTTCTAATTGTTTCTCTTTATGAAATGTTTAACCTTTTAAATCCTTTTAGGATTTTATTTAATTCAAATGGGTTTGAGGTTCCATTTTGATTCAAAAGTTTCTTCTGGTTCTGAAAATCAAACAAAGTTTTATTTTATTCATTTATTTTCACATTACAAGATTTGGAAAATCTTGGGATGTGACAGATCCAAAGCAAGTTTAGCGAGTCTCGGCCCCTGGATAAGAACCTTCATGCCCGCCGTTTTGACCATTGTTTGAAACGGGCATCAAAAAATTAAAAAACGGTCCGAACTATGTGAATCCTTCGCGTGGCGTCATGTTATGTGACATAGTTGCAAGTAAAAATATCAAACTTGGTAAATTGATTGCCTATCAAAAATACCTTCTCAGAAATGACCTATCATGTTCGAGGTTTCATGGATTTGGGATAAACGACGAGTGTTATGCCTAGAATCAAGGCATAGTTTGTGATAATGTGACTGTATTATTCATGGGTGTGCATCTTGGGATTGCGGACAATGTTACAAGAGGAAGTTTTTCTTTTTGACGCACGGAAAATCCATTTTCCATTTTTCGAGCGCAAAAAACTGGATGATTTGTGAAGCAAGCACCAAATGACAGTTTCAGAATGATACCACCCCATTTTTCAAAAATACTAGACCATCTTACATGTAGAATTTCCCAATCGGGGTATCTCAAACCTTTCCGTCCACCCTTGGCAAAAAATACAAAGTCTTACCGAATCAGTAGGAAGTGGGTCCGATTTGAACTACATGTACCGTAACATCCCAAAAATATTAACAAGATTATCAAGTTCTAATGACGCAAGTTTAGGGCTAACAAAAACTTTTGTTATTAAAATTTCTATGAATGCATGTGTGTATGTGATGAATGCATGAATGCTTCCAATGACTTGTTTGATTGATATGAATGGCAAGGATTGGTTTAAAGATGAAAAAAACATCATCTAAATCATTTCCAAGCAGAATCAAATGAATAGAAAATCAAAAATAAACAATATAAGAAAATGGTCATTTTCACCAATGTTAACCACTAGACCACTTTAAGTGTACCTAGTCGAAGATTTCTAACAAAAACAAATCCCATTCTTTTCACCACTTGCTAGAACAAGTACAAGTGAACCCAAGTCCACTTTGCAAACCAACAGAAATAGATTTCAAATCTATGAAAATGACAATTCAAAACTGAATCACGTGTAGGTACTAAGATCATCATTTCTCAAAAACCACTCAAACCATTTCACCTTTCCAAACCCAAGCAACCGGATACTACCAAGTATGTGACCAGTACACTCACCATGATTCATACAAAAATTCCAAACTAATTTTTTTTTGGCAATTTCATCAAACAGTTAGTGAACACAGTAAACAATACCTAACTTCTATTGTTTGTAATCAAAGCTTTGTTTAATTCCTGTCTCCAATTCTCACCCTTGTCTCCCCCAGTGAGAAGACAAGCATTGATCAACCTATCACCCCTACCCTTGCACCAGTGCCATGCCACCCGAGCTTCCCCTTGCCAGCCGACCATGGCTAGCTAGCAGGAGCCAACACCGCGCCTAGCCACCATGTCCAGGAGGCAGCTGACCATCCATTGCCACACCCTGTCCAGCCCTTGCATGTAGCCCGGACCTGGACCACCCCAACATAGTCGCGCCCTATGTCTCTACGCCATGCCGAGAGCACGCCAGAGTGTCGCACGCGACACGCATGTACACGCTGCTCCTTGCCTTAGACGCCCGTGCCTGCAATCACTGCGACACCAGGTACTTCCCAGAGATCCCCGTTAGCCGCGCAAGCCATAGCACCCGTGAGTCATCAAAACCACCGTCGGTGCCGCTCTGTTCCGACCAACCTCGACAGCCCCTTGTCGCGCCATTAAGTTCTTGAGCATCGCCAGGAGACCACGCACTGGCCTACACCTTCCGCCATGCCATTAGCTCACTGTACCGCCGACCCCGACGAGCTCTTCCCGTGCCGCACTGCCTCTCTCGCTCGGCTATAAAAGGAGGCCACCCCAGCCCCGATTCTCCACACCATTCCACTCCCCACCTCTCTCAGAACCTCCCACACCTCTCCTTGGAGCAATGCGAGAACCAGGTCACCGGAGTTTCACCGGAGTCTGCTGCGGAAGAGGAGAAGTGGAGCCGTTGATTGGAGTTGCCCCATGAGCTACCGTGACCACTATTCGAACCACCGTCATCGACAACATCGTTCTCCCCCAACGCTGACCCTAGATGGAGCCCTGGTGAGCCTCACACGACACCCACCACCGCATTAGGGTTAAAACCTCGTTGAAGCTGTTCATCATCGACGATGAGCCTCGGCCATTAGACTATATTCTAATCACATGGTCCAGATTACCACTTACCGCTTCGCGTAGCCAGAGTCGCTGACACGTGGGGCCATCACATAAGTCCGCCCGCGCGCTGCACTGTGCGAACTGGGCCGGCCCAGTTAGTTCCCGCGCGACCCAGTAGATTCAAATTTAGGTTTTTCCATTTTAGTTCAAACCTACTTCTGTCAGTAGATTCAAAAATCGATTCAGAGAGTTTCACTGAACCAAATTACATGAAACCAATTTTGTTAGGAAGGTACTAAAATTATCAATCCAAGCCCGTTGGATTCAAACCATTTGAAATTATAGTTCGCCTATAGTAAAAATAACAAGAGAGACTTTTCCACACTCAAACATTTTTCAAAAATCAACCATAAATGCTTTTGAGTTATTCCAACTCTCAAAAATTACATTTGAAAAGATCTTTCTGAATATGTAAAAATATTTAGGTTTACTTGTAGTGATCTTGGAATAGTATTAAAAGAATGCCCTATAGGCATTTCTAAGTCACTTTAATTATATAAAATAATCATGTTAAACTTTATAAAATATGACCACCACATTAAATCACATTCCCAAGTATTAGAATATGTGGTGATGACATGTGTCAATATGATCCCATATTTAATTGGAGAATATTAAATCTTAAGTAGTTTTCAATGAGTACAAATTACTTTTCTAAAATAAAATAAATAAGACTAGGTCTTTATTTTATGTGATGATTGTGATGATGCTAGATCATCTAGTGTGAACTTTGTGTGCTAAATAGAGATAGATAATTATTGTTTGGTGATTGTGTACCTCGTACTTATTTATAGACACTAGTACCGACCAAGGCTACGAGGAGTGATGACCCACAAGTATAGGGGGTGTATCGTAGTACATCTGATAAATAGGATTGTCGATCCCAACGAGGAGCAGAAGGTGTTGACTAGTGGTATGGAGCAGGAAATCTCTATAAATACTTAGCAAACGGATTTTTAGGGGTTTTCTGATAAAGCATAGAAATAAAGTGCAAGTAATAAAGACAACGAACAAATGCATCAACTGGCCCAATCCTTTCTTATCAAAGGACAAGTCGGTGGAAATACTTATAAGGACCAAACGTTCTCGAGGACACATGAGAATTCTATCAAGTGCTTTCGCTTCAAATAGCTGAGTACCCTTCTTTGGTGTTGTAAGTGTTGTGTGGGTGAACATGTGCTAATGTACCAACCTTACTTGGACTAATACATACTTGTGATTAAAGCCCCTGCAAGCATCCACAACTACAAGAAAGAAATTAAGATATAAACCTAACCACAACCTTAAACTCTGAGATCCTACGCTCTGTCAACACCCGGATTTTTAATCCCAGATGCCTGTTATGCCATACATCGCAATCCCAAGATTACCATTTTTGCGAGACATAACAGAATTGGATAACACAGTACATCATCCATTACAAACCATAAATAAGGTCAAACACAAATAAGGATCTCATGATCCAGTTCTTAATACAACTCAAGAAACGGAAATACGTAATAATAACGGTAGCATAGGCGAAGATCCATCTTCGGGGTCACAGGCAATGCTGACGATGGGAGATGATCCTAGTTGTCGTAACCTTCCTAGGGTCCATCCTCCTGGTACTCCTCTTCATAGTCTGGCCACGGGAATAGCCAGGGACAAAGCCATGAGTACTCTTTAAGTACTCGCAAACTAATACTAACAAGTGAAGGTTTTTTTGTAGTAGGACACTAAGCTCTAGGGTTGTTTTGCAAAAAGCCAGATTTACCTCTACTAAGTTTAGAAACAAAGAAAGCTAGTTGAAGTTTTATAACACCTAAGTGGGAACTTGTATTTCATATCACAACTCCGTTGTGGTCAAGTCAAGGTCTCAATTCATTTCATAAGTCATTTTGAAAACATCTGATGGGGGAACAGTATGGCCACTCCAACTTTCCATAACCGCGAACGTGGCTATTCGAATAGTTTGACACTCTGCAGAGATTGTACACTTTCACCACAACATTCGATACATCCGTCGGGAACAAATCCTGAATTCACCATACTTAGTATGCGGATAATCAATCCTAACCTTTCGATTACACGCCCTAGTATAAGCACCTCTCCTGTGAGTTTAGCCTCCCAACCATGACCAACTGTCATATTGGGTACTGCACAGGTGGACAATCTTCACAAGGTAGCCTCAGCTCAGACCTTGGCCATGAGGGAACCAATACTAAGGTATATAAGTTTCCAGTCAAGCCCTACCCAATTCTCGGGTATTGTGGTTGTACGGTAAAATTGGAATGGTATCCCATCCAGACAACCATCAGTTTTATAAAGGGCTAAGGCTCATGCCTTAACATTTTCATTATCAAAATCATCTATTGTTTCGAAACACATGTCAAAACATCTCAATAGAATGATCCATCATTCCAAGGTTTTCATAACTATTTTTCCACCAAGTATTCCCATCTAAAATGGATCAAGTTTTATGCTTAGCACTAGCATCTACAAATGGGAGTGGGTACTAGTGAGGAGTGGTAAACTAGTGGAGTTTCAACTAAGAACATTCTCATGCCTTAGGGTGACATCAAGATTATCTAGCTTAGGCCAAATTTTATGCTCTTTATGCAACCTTCAATTATCTTACTAATATCTACAATTTACTCAAGTAACTCTAAGTAAGAGCTTTGATAAAGAAAATAAAGTAGAAAGCTTGCAAGTAAAACTAGGATTGGGGTTATCAAATGGGTACGATCACATATGCTTAAGGCATATAGCTTGCATGGTAACAAGCTAGTATTTTCTTGCATAGGTATCAATATAAGCTTGATAATTGCAAGTGTTAGCTTGCAAGTATTGGCTTGCAAGGTTAACTTGTATAGTAAGGCTTGCTAAAGTAGATTATCTCTCAAGTGTTAGCTTGCTCAATCAACTAGTAGTATTAGGCTTGCGTTGTGCAGAGCAGTGGTTGAAGTTCTCCTCGGCTTCATCTTCGTAGTATCCTTCTTCCTCCTCGTATCCTTGGTCGGTACTAGCGTATATAAATAAATACGAGGTACACAATCACCAAACAATACTTAACTACTTGCATTCATCACACACAAGGGTCCTATAGATGATCTAGCATCATCACTAACATTACAAGATTAAAGCTTGGTTTAATTTCTTTTATGCTTAGAAAATTAATTTCTACTCATTGAAAAGGTACTTAAGATTTAATATTCTCCAACTCAAACATGGGGTCATGTTGACACATGTCATCACCACATATTTCAGTACATGGGAATGTGATTTAAAGTGGTGTCACAATTTAATAAGGTTTAACCTTTTATTTTCATTAAATAAAGTGAATAGAAATGCCTATGTGGCATTATTTTATTACTTGAGCATTATTTTTGTTAGTAAACTCCTATGTTTTTATATATTCTGAAAGGTATGATCAAATGTGATTTTTAAGAATTGGAATCAACTCAAAATCTATTAGGGTTTAAATTTGAAAAATGTTTGAATGCAGAAAAGGTTCTGCCTTGTTATTTTTACCAAGGTTGATCTTTAGATTCAAATGATTTGCATCCAACGGGCTTGGATTAAGCATTTCAATACCTTTCTAACAAAATTGGTTTCATTCCATTTGGTTCACTGAATCGAGCGGGGTTGATTTTTTAAACTAGGTACAGAACTAGGTTTGACTTAAAATGGAAAAATTTAAATTCAAACGAGTGGGCTGCGCGGTAAGTGCTAATGGGCCGGCCTGCTACGCACAGCGCTTACGCGGGCTGGTTAAGTTGCTGTCACCACGCGTCAGTGAGCCGGGGGGTGCGAAGCGGTACGGGGCAACGTGGTGTGTTGGATCCAGTTCTAATCCAACATGTCTGGTTCATCGTTCACGTCGGGAAGCGCCGGCGAGACAGAACCCTAACGCGACAGGTGGGGGTCGTCGGGGGGCTCACCGGGGCTCAGGCGAGGGTCGGCGAGGCGGGCGAACGACGAAGTCAACGACGGCGAACATCCTGATACCGACAGCTTCTCCTGGGGTGGCTCCAATCGCTGTCTTCCTCCTTCTCCAGCATTGGCGGGCTCCGGACAAATTTCGGCGATGCGCTACACTTGCTCCGGGACTGAGGCTGGAAGGTTCTGTGTGAGAGGGGAGTGGAATGGTGTGAAGAATTCGAGCGGGGGGGGGGCTTCTATTTATAGTGTTGAGAGGGGACCGATGGGCGCAAGCTGAGCTCATCGTGGTCGACGACACAGAAGGCTATCGGCGTGGGCGACGGTAGGGGGCGGTGCTATGCTTCCTGGCGAAGCTCAACGGCGTGGTGGCGAGGCGTGGGGCGGTGCGGATTGTTCGGAACACTGCGGTGCTCTACGCATGCCCGACGGAAATTTTAATGACGCACAGCTCGCGTGGTCCGCGCGGCGGCGAACGGGCGTGTCTGCGGGGTTGCTGGGACGGTGGTGATCACATATGCACGCGGCGAGGGAGGCGCGCGGTCTGTGGGCGTCTGTCGAGCATGGCGCACGGGGCGCGCTCTCGGCATGGTTGCAGAGTGGCTTGGCATGGTCTGTGCGTGTGGTCCAGGGGCTGGCATCGCTCGCGGCTGGGACAGGAAGTCGCAGTGGGGTGCTAGCTTGCTCCCAGACAAGGTTGGCGAGGCTAGTGTTGCATGTAGCTTGCTATCCACACTGGGTTGACCATGGTGCTCTCGGGTTGTTCACCATTGATGACAATGGCTAGCTTAGAGTGGTGGTAGAGATTAGTTAAGGTTATTAGATGCTCTACTAAGGCTAGTGGTGTCCAGAGAGGGAACAAGTTAGGCCAGAATCACTGCTCACTATAGTGTTTTGATTTTGTTTGATTTGCATCTGCAAGGTGTTTGATGAAATGGCCGCATGAATTCATGTTTTGAATTTCAAAAATATTTTTGGTGGGTGTGCTACGCATGTGTTGGTGAGTCTTTGGATGCTTGGGTTTTCAAAGTTGAGTTGGTTTGAGGGGTTTTTGAAAAAGTGGGATCTACCCATATGACATAGATTCAATTTTAAACTGTCAGTTAAACTATGCATTTAAATGTATCTGGATGATGAAAAAGTGGGCCTTGATACCTTGTTATGAGTACTATCAAGGGGTGCAAAGATCCAAACAAGTTTCTGTTAAGTTCTAAAAGTTAGAGACAGCCAAAGTAGGCATGGGAGTTAAATTGGCCAAAGTGACCATTCCCTTATTTTGTTTGTTTTGATTTATTAGGCTTTGGGAAAAGTGTGGGGATTGTTTAGATGATGTTTATTTCACCTAAGAATCATTTCACAAGCAAAGAAACACATAATCATGGCAATTCAAATGAATCCAAATTCTAATGAACACTCATATGAATGCTTTCATATTTTATTTAGAAAAGTTTTTGTTAACCCTAAATTTGGTTATTAGAGTTTGATGATTCTAGTTTAATATTTTTGGGATGTTACACGCTCCCTTGTGCAAAGGTGTCCTAATGGGGGTTCAGGTTTTTATCAATCCGGCAACCCAAAAATTAGTAGACAAATACACAATGCATCCCCCTAGGCCGATAAATGGTGAAGTATCATGTAGTCGACGTTCACATAACACCACTAGAAGAATAGCACCACAACTTAATTACTAAACCATTCAATAATATCTCAACAATAATCCACTACTAACAACATGACTTCTCCCATGTCCTCAAGAACAAAACGAACTACTCACAAGACATCATATGGATCAAGATCAAAGTAATATGGTGATGAATAAAAATCTGAACATAAACAATAATCCAACGGTTCCACTCACAAGCATCAACTACAATAGTAATCAACACCGGGAAAGTTTCCCCTAAGAACTATGCAAGTATTCAACACAATTGTTATAGCGGGATGGAGTGGTGATGATGGTGCTGGTGGAGATGATGGTGTGGATGATGATGATGATGATCCCGATGAAGTCTAGCTTGACGATGGTGTTGATGGCGATGATCTCCCCTCTCCGGGAAGGAATTTCCCCGGCAGAAATCTGTCTGCTGGAGAGCTCTTTCTCTCTTGGTGTTTTCTGCCCCGCATAGGAGGCAGAATATTTCGATGGTTGCCCCTGTGTATTAGGGTTCCTAGGAGAAGATATAGGCGAGAGGGCGGAGCCGGAGGTCGTCCAGGTGGGCCACACCCCCTGTAGGCATGACCAAGGGGTGGCCCGCGCCTGGGGGGTGTGGGCCCCCTGTGGCCCATCTCCTCCTCCCCTTCTGGCTTCCTTCCTCTTATGGGAAAATATGATTTTCCATAATTTTTCTTGTATTTTTCTGATCTTTGCGAAATTGCATCAAAACACCTCTTTTTTCCATCAGAATCCTGACTCTGGCAGTTCATCCTCCAAGAATATTCCAACATGCAAAAACAGATGAAAAGAAATAAGTTACACCTCTTAATATGAAATATATCAATGAATAGAGGAAAATTATGATATAGAATGCTGATGCAAATTGGACGTATCAACTCCCCCAAGCTTAGATCTTCGCTTGTCCCCAAGCAAAAACTGAGCTCAGTAAACGTGTCCACATGTTTATGGAGTGAAGTGTCGATAAAAGAAAACAGACAAGAAGCATGACACTTACGATTGCACAACTCATAGAAGAAATAACTCACCATTATATAACTTAGCTTGCAACAAGTACAGGAGTCACAATAGATATGCATAAAGATAAATCATAATTGGAATTGACAAACTTTGTTCTTTGTTAGAGAACAGTTGGCAAACAGTTTCACAAAAATCTTTTTTAAGAAGTTATACAACAGGAGTACTCTATGCCCAAACATGAAAGGTTTTCCATAATGATAGCTTTCAAAGTAATACTCAATAGATAAGAGTCTTATGCAAACAAGGAACATAATGACCATGATTGAATAAATCATTATATGAATGCCTGAAACACAAATCAAATGCTTGTTGGAGATAGAGAGGAAGTAGTTTTACTGACTCAACTTAGAAATAGGATAAAGGCCCTTCATAGAGGGAAGCAGGGATTTCAAGTTCATAAAGAGCTTCCAAAAGATTATGGTACTTACTAGATTTGAGCCCTCATTGCCCCTATCATAAGCATCTTGAGGTGATTAAGATTAATGTGAACAAGGATGGAGTATATGCTTGACGAAATATAAGTTGGCAACCTCATGTCCCTTGAGTACGAGGGCCGCTACTCACGCTACTGAACTTTAGTTACCGATAAGTTCTTGTCATTGTGAGTACATGTGTATCATAAAGAACCGCCAACGGCGTAACCCTTGCACATGGTACAGGCGATTTCCCATAAGCAAAATGACAAGGCAAGAAGAAAGTGAGCATCTCAGCAATCTCTTATTTTCCATTGGAAAATGGCGCTTTTTCTCTCTTTCCTCTTTTCAATATGTCTCTTCTATTTTTATATAAGAGGAAAGATTCATAGATTGATCACTATGGTGATGCTGCAAGTTTCCACCATTTCTCTAACACATATACATAACTCCATGGACTTACAAGCTCCCCTTTTATTTCACACCGGCGACATCCGCAAACAAAAGACCATGATATCAACTAGGTATGTATTTACAGGTGTTGAAAGTGTTCCCCGTGACGGCACGGTTCTGCTAATCCCATCATATAGATGCAAGCATATACAACTTCGATGACACAATGGTTCAAGTTTATTAGGGGCAAGAAAATAAGGTGTTGCATCAAGTTCATGAGATCTTTACTAACTAGTTTTCACATAACAAAATAACTTTTAATTTGAAAGATAGATGAAGCTTGAGAATTTGCTTGCAATAGCAATAATGTTAATGGGTAGATATGGTGGACAAAAATGGACATGTTTGGTTCAAAGGGATTAGATGCATGAGAAGTATGCCTTCTCAAATCAAGTTTTTGGCTAGCAAGGCTGGGTAGCAAGCAAAAGAGTTGAAAGAAACAAGCAAACCTACAAGTGATAAAGGCAAACATGCAATCTTCCTTGAAGACACAAAATATCTTAAATAAATAATTCAAAGCTTATGAGCCAATCAAGAAAGAAAATAAATGATATAAAATACGTGTAAGCATTTTCTGTTTTCCTTTCAAACCTCAAAAAGTGTTGCTACTGACTAGAGCTCGGGTTACCAAAACCAATTTAGATCTACTTTATGCTCCCAAAGTGATGCCAATACTTATCAACAAGATCAATCATATAATAGAGGTTGCAAACTAAAATAAGAAGTGCAAAAAGTAAAAGATGAAACTTCTCATTAATATTCCATCAAGACACTCACACCAAGGGATACATAGATAATCAAATAAAGGAGAGATACTTCCACAATACAAACCAACCTATAAGATAACTCCTCTACTAAAGATATCAATCTACTAAAAAGTTAAAAGATAAAAGATAATGATGTGATACCGCGACACTCCCCTAAGCTTGAAACAAGCCAAGGGGGTGCCAAACCCGATGACGAATTACTCCTTCGGTGGAGGTGATGTTCTCTTGATAAGATCTTCAATAATTTCCCCCAAATCCTCAATCTCGAAGGTCAGAGTACGAATCAACTCCGAATTATGCTCAATGCGGTTCATGATCATATCGGACCAAGAATCCCAGTCCTTGTTATTCTTTCCCCACTCTTCCTTCTTAGTGTGTTCCTTCCCTGCATGGTTAGATCGAGGCAGATCCCAAACCGAGGGTAAGTTCCCTTTGGGCACCTTTTGGTATTGTTGCTCATGTATAAGAGTATGGAACGGATTCTTGGTACGTCGATGAAGTGACCATGGAGAGAGTATATGACGTGGGGGTTTCCCTCCTGTAGACATACGTGATTTCCTCCTAAGCTTGGTAGGGTTTGCCACCAGTCCAATGCTTGCGACGGTAGTGCGGGTGTTCGGATGCTCATCCTCCTTCATGTCTTCTTCATCCCCTCCTCCTCCTTGGGGTTTTGAGGATCATCTTCCTTGGGCTTATTGCCTTTGTCATTGGCGGAGACCATGGTGCTCTAAACTAGAGAAGATTTCCTGACAGAAACAGATCGAAACGAAAAAACAACAAGAACACGATGCATGGAACTCTGGGGAACTGGGGGGTTATATATTACGAAGTTTCAAAGCATAAGGAAGGTATTCGTGCGAACATGAGGCGGAGTCGGAGCTCAGGGGGCTCACACCCCCTCTAGGCGCGACCAGTTGGGGCCCGCGCCTAGGGTGGGTGTGGCCACCCTGGCCTCCGTTTCCTCCTCTGTTTCATCTCGTAGCCTTCCGTATGTAATAAAAACATAAAAAATATAAAAAGATAGGGTTTTCACGAACCTTCTGTTTTCACCACTTTTACCTATTCAAATACGAACTGTGCAGATTCCTTTTCTCTATCTCCTGAAAATTCCTTTCCTACAAGGTCTCACACAAACCTCATTGGCAACATTAGTGTATGAAAAAACTATAAACCTTTAGGTACACACTTCAACTGAAATCCATCAAAGCAAAAGATACTGTAGCAACTACTTTCCAAAAACCCAGAATAATCTTGAAGGGAATCAATATAAGAGGCAAATGCAAATGATGGAAGAAATCTGTCAAAATAAACCAGCAGGTAAAGATTGATTTTCTTGAAAACCTTCTATTGCTCAAATCAAAAAGTTCAAAACTAATGAAACTTGAGTAACAACTTGGAGAACAAGCAAAGAAAATTACAGCTCTATCCGAAGTACTAAGCTCCTTCAAACAAATTTACGATGTAGCACAAAAATCTGTCCCAGGACAGCCACTTTTTCACAACTCCCCTACTTCTCAAAAGTAGTTGATCTTGATATAAAAACCAAAATAAAAAGGATAAGGAGCGGTTATTTTTTAGGTAATAAATTCCAAGACTCAACAAAACTATTGGGTTATCTCCCAAGAAGTACCTTTCTTTAATGCCTTTAAGTTAGGCTTGATAGTTTCAAAGATGCTCACATAGGAGACTAATATTTGAAGTGAAAGAGAGCATCAAGAAGAAAATAACCAACACATTTGAGTCTAACCCACTTCCTATGCATGGGGGTATCATGATAAAACAAATTGTTGAAACAAAAAGCCACTAGCATAGGAAGACAAAACAAATGCAACTTCAAAGGTTTCAACATAAAACGGGGAAACTTAACATTATTGAGATGCATAAAACCATGTTTCCCTCTCTCATAATAACTTTCACTTGCACTTTGAATAAAGTTGACAATATAATTGTCACTGGCAACAACTTTATAATCAGAATGAGCATACTTACAGTCATCAAAAATAGGTCCAAGGTCATAAACTGGATCAATAAAAGCAAGTTGTTCCATCTTGAAATCTTTATTACGCAAGCTATTTTCACAGGGAGCTTTCGCAAATTTGGAAAAGTTAAACACATAAGAATCTCCATTAAACTTAGTTAAAACTCTTTCCTTTTTACAATCTATAATAGATCCACAAGTGTTCAAGAAGGGTCTACCAAAAATGATAGGACAAGTTTTGCTAGCTGTTGAATTAAGCACTAGAAAATCAGCAGGATACTTAATCTTACCACAAAGAACCCCCATGTCTCTTACAATACCAATGGGGAAAATGGTTTCCTTATTAGCAAGGGGAATAACCACATCGATGTCCTCAAGCTCACAAGGACCAATTTCATGCATAATTTCCCTGTAAAGCTCATAAGGAATAGCACTAGAACTAGCACCAATATCACATAAACCATAATAGAAATGATCACCAATTCTAACAGAAATCACAGGGACACTAGCTTTTCTAGCTTTACTAGGATGAGAAATAATATTAGAAGCGTCTTCGCAGAAGACAATATGCCCATCCTCTATATTTCTAGTGACAAGTTTTTCACAATGGCTACCATAGGTTCAGTACTCATTTGCTCATTAGGTTCCACAGTTTTCTTTGTACCTTTGTTATTCGCACTAATCATCATAGAATACTCCTTTACCTTAGATGGGAAAGGTATTTTCTCAACATAAGGTTCAGACAAAGTATGATCAATAGTACAAACTTTAGTGCTTCTAACAGGAACATGACTAACAACATCTTTATAAGGTGCATGGTACTTATTCCACTTCTTTTTAGGAATTTCTATGTAAGAGGCAAAGGCCTTAAAACAATTTGCAATACTTTGGGAATCAAGACCATACTCATTACTAATATCACGGAAGTCATCAGTTCCCATAAAAGATTTAATGCATTCATAATCATAATTTATACCTGACTTTCTTCCTTTGTCATTCTCCCAAGCTTCAGTGTTCTCTTGAATACATTCTAGGAGATCCCATTTAGCTTCTTCCTTCATACGTGTGAATGATTCAGCACAAGAAGCATATATTAAATCTTTATCATGATGAGAAAGCCTAGCATAAAAGTTATTGATAATAATATTGTTAGGGAGTTCATGAATAGTACATTTAAGCTTTAGTAACTTCAATCTCCCCCAAGCTTGAGTTGTACTCTCTCCATCACGAGGCCAAAAGTTATATATCAGATTCCTATCCTTATGAATTTCACTGGGAGGATAAAATTTAGAATAAAAGAGAGGTACTATATCCTCCCATTCCATGGATTGCCCATTCTTCAGTAGCTTATACCATTCTTCAGCTCTCCCTTTCAAGGATATAGAGAGTAACTTCTTCTTCACCTGTTTAGTTGTGATACCTGCACACTTAAACAATCCGCATAATTCATGGATAAAAAGAAAATGATGACCAAGATGGACAGTTACATCCTCTAAATAATAATTATCCATAAAACGATCAACAATACTTGTAGGTATCTTAAAAGGATCTATCTCAATAGGTGGTGGTTCATCTACTACCCTAATATTGTTAGTAGTCACTAGTGGAAAAGAGGACATGCGTCCCGGTTGGTAAGGGCCTTTAGTCCCGGTTCCCCAACAAGGACGGGGCAATCAGGACTAAAGCACCCATCCTTTAGTCCCGGTTGCCCCACCAACCGGGACAAAACAGCGTGCATGTGGCCGCTGCTCCGCGCGAGGGGGAGAGGAGAATCCATCCCGGTTCGTAATACGAACCGGGACAAATGACCCTCCGCCGCGGCATAGATTTGGCACATTTCTCTTCCACGGCAGAAAATTCATTTTGGCAACCCTTTTTTGCCGCGGCAGCATTTTGGCCACTTTTTATGCCGCGGAAGAGAATTCATTGATTTTGTTTTATTTTTTATTTTGTGTTTTGCACTCATCAATGAAGGAACCATTATATTACACAAGATCATTATGACAATATAGATCCAAGTGTCAAACATATTACATTCGATACACGGATTTCATGCACTACATACAAAATAAGCTCTTTGTGCAATCGATATTGCCTACACACACCGGACCGCATAGTACTATCCTTTTGGGTCTAGGACTTCTGCATCCAAGAATCCCGCCAATTCCTCTTGAATTGCTCATAGGTGATCCTTTGGCAGAAGTCGGTCCCGTAGATGTTCGAGCTGATTTAAAAAAGGAGTCAACCTATATGAATGAAACTAAACACAATTTGATGGTAATAAAAAACCATATAAATTGTTTACGTACGTGGAGTTGCTCTAAATTTCTACCCTTCTCACAGCACGTCTGACGGATGAACTCGCAAACATAGTATCCACATAAATTGTTCCCTGGTCCCAGCGTCAGGCACTTTACAAGAACATAGTTCAATCAAAATAATAATCAAGCATGATAATAACAGTATGAAAACTAGAATCAAAGAGATGCATGGATATAGCTTGTGGTACTTACATCTAGTGGTTTAAATGTAATCTCCTCTTTCAAAACACCCCTTGCCTTCTTGGTGAGCCGTTTCCAAGCACTGCCCGGCGAAGAAAACGAATAAAAGAAGTTATTAATTACTTGATATCATAAAATTCACGAACGTTTCCCGATATAGTGTCGTAATGATTAGAATTACCAATGGAGAATCATCTACATGTCTTGGCACGTCTCAAGGGGTTTATGTTACGAGTCCATGACTAGTACCCGCCCTTTGTCAGGTTGAATGATTAACAGAATATAGTGGAAGCTGTGCATGCATAGCTCACCAATTATATATTTAACGTCGAGTAAGCGAAATAGAAAGTGTATACAAGACAATAACACTCACTCGAAGTTGTAAGGAGATAGTATTTCCCTTATGGTTTCTTGAAACCTTATGGCATGTACGATATTATCCTATGTATCCTGGGGGTTTGTTTTCAGATTAGCTTGATGAACCCAATATGGGTCAACTAACCCAATGTCATAGATTTGTCCTCTGCTGCATTCGAGAATCTTCATTCTGTATATTATAGTATGATTATATACATGCAATACTAAATTAATTACAGAATTAGTACTTACAGACAATAGGCACTGATGATTGATTTGTCCAAGGCGTCTTGATTAAATAATTGAAAAAGTTCAATAAATTCAATGGATATAATGTCATCTACTTCTTTCCCATAATGCTTTTTTGTAACCTTTAGCATTATCCAGTTAGCCTCGGCCTTTGTGTCATGCATGTAATAGTTATGCAATCTTCGCATTTTTGTTGGAAGATTCTTTACCTCCTTAGGTTCGACGAGAGGTTTGCCGTACTAGTATTTGTATGCTACTTCACCCACGGGGAAGTACAGTAACTGGGATAAGTAGTGGGCAATACTCATACCTTGAGCAGCGTCCGCTTCTCCATATAATGCAACTACCTCTGGATCATACTGCTCTTTGGCCGCATATTTACTCGACCCCACATTGGTATAGGAAATCACCTTGAGAGGGGCGCAAGATTGTTTTGTTTGTTCTTCGTGCTAGGCAACAGATTTCCTGCTTGGACCAGTACTGCTCTTCGACAGTTGTTGTGCCGCATGTGACTTGAGAATAGAGCGCTCATAGTCTGATGACAGCTTTGGCTCGGGATGGTGAAGGCCCTTTAGCATTTTTACACTCGGGCTTTTTCTTCTTTGGTGCTAGGGAACTCTGGCTCTTTAGGCTGCCTCAGCTTAGCAAAAAAGTTGTCGTTTCCACCTCAACAATCGTCGTAGTCTCCTCTTCAGTACAGTCATCAGCTCTCTTGGGAGGAACCTTTGGTACTTTTGCAAGAGGCTCATGTTTACGTATCGGCTATCGCTTACCACTCTGCAGAGTAGCGGTGGTACGCTTACGCTTTTTTCCCGAGGCGCTGGCGATGGCTGTGCCAGAGACTGGTGAGGCGACGTGTCAACACCCGGGTTTTTAATCCCAGATTCCTGTTATGCCATACATCGCAATCCCAGGATTGCCATTTTTGCGAGACATAACATAATTGGATACCACAGTACATCATCCATTACAAACCATACATAAGGTCTTACACAAATAAGGATCCCATGATCCAGTTCTTAATACAACTCAAGCAGCGGAGTACGTAATAACGGTAGCGTAGGTGAAGCTCCATCTTCAAGGTCATAGGCAATGCTGACGATGGGAGATGATCCTAGTTGTCGTAACCTTCCTGGGGTCCATCTTCCAGGTACTCCTCTTCATAGTCTGGCCATGGGAATAGCCAGGGACAAAGCCATGAGTACTCTTTAAGTACTCGCAAACTAATACTAACAAGTGAAGGTTTTTTTGTAGTAGGACACTAAGCTCTAGGGTTGTTTTGCAAAAAGCCAGATTTACCTCTACTAAGTTTAGAAACAAAGAAAGCTAGTTGAAGTTTTATAACACCTAAGTGGGAACTTGTATTTCATATCACAACCCTGTTGTGGTCAAGTCAAAGTCTCAATTTATTTCACAAGTCATTTTGAAAACATCTGACGGGGGAACAGTATGGCCACTCCAACTGTCCATAACCGCGCACGTGTCTATTCGAATAGTTTGACACTCTGCAGAGATTGTCCACTTTCACCACAACATTCGATACATCCGTCAGGAACAAATCCTGAATTCACCATACTCAGTATGCAGATAATCAATCCTAACCTTTCAATTACACGCCCTAGTATAAGCACCTCTCCTATGAGTTTGGCCTCCCAACCATGACCAACTTTCATCTTGGGTACTGCACAAGTGGACAATCTTCATAAGGTAGCCTTAGCTCAGACCTTGGCTGTGAGGGAACTAATACTAAGGTATATAAGTTTCCAGTCAAGCCCTCCCCAATTCTCGGGTATTGTGGTTGTACGGTAAAATTGGAATGGTATCGCATTCAGAAAACCATCAGTTTTATAAAGGTCTAAGGCTCATGCCAACATTTTTATCACCATAAATCATCTAGTGTTCAGAAACACATGTCCAAAACATTTCAATAGAATGATCCATCATTCCAAGGTTTTCATAACCATTTTTCCACCAAGTATTCCCATCTAAAGTGGATCAAGTTTTATGATTAGCACTAGCATCTACAAGTGGGGGTAAGTACTAATGAGGGGTGGTAACTAAGTGGAGTTTTAACTAAGTTCAATATCATGCCTTAGGATGACATAAAGATTATCTAGTTTAGTCCAAATTTTATGCTCTTTATGCAACCTTCAATTATCTTTCTAGTATCTACAATTTACTCAAGTAAACTCTAAGTAATAGCTTTGATAAAGAAATAAAGTATAAAGCTTTCAAGTAAAACTGGGATGGGGGTGAAGGGAATATGCCCTGAGAGGCAATAATAACGTGTTTATTATGTGTATTCCAAGTATATGAAAGATGTTTATTTTGCATGCTATAATTGTATTAATACGGAAACATTAATACATTGTGTTTAATAAACAAACAGAAAGTTTCTAGTTATGCCTCTCTCATAAACTAGCTCGTTGATTAACAAGATGATCAAGGTTTCCTGATCATGGACATTGGATATTGTTAATAACGGGATCACAACATTAGTGTAATGGTGTGATGAACATTCATCCGATGTATAGCATTACGATCAAAGTCATTGAGTTTATATTGTTATAACAACTTACCAAGTGATCCTAATCCTTAGACCATGAGATCATGCCAATCACTAACACCGGAAGAGTTTCTTGATAACATCAAACGTCCCACTGTATCAGGGTGATTATAAAGATGGTTTCATAACTAATAAAGTGTTATGTTGAGGCTCATGGATCGAGAGTGGAATTTGTTCATCCCGATTACGGGTAGATATACTCTGGGCCCTCTCAGTGATATCACATTGATTAGCTTGCAAGCAAGTGATTTGATCACTAGAATGTTATATAACGGGAACGAGAAAAGAGTGCATGTCAGTAACGAGATCAAACTAGGTATGGAGATACCGATGATCGAATCTTGGACATGTAATATATCGTGAAACAAAGGGATTAAGATACTAGCGTAAAAGGTTCCGACGATCACAAGAAAGTCATCGTTGAATGTGTGGGAGTCAGTATGGGTCTCCAGATCCCGCTTCTGATTATTGATCTGAGAGGGGTCTCGATCATGTCCGCATTATTCACGAACCGTAGGGTAACACACTTAAGAGACACCGACATCCAATTGGAGGATAAGTTTCATTCCGAAAGAATGAACAAGCGCAGGAATTTAATTCACTAGATACCGAAACATGTTTTCAGGTGAAATTGCATAAAGTGGTTATGCATGTGAAATAGAATTCTAGCAAGGGGTTATTTGTGAATGTTTGTCATTAAAGTAATTGACAAAATTCTGAATAAAATAAAAGAGTTTTATTTAATGAGAGTTTGCATTAAATTTGGTGGAAATTTAATGGCAAGTTTGAGTGGGATTTTGAGTGGAGGGATATGAAGGGATTTTTGTGAGTGGAGTGTCCACCCAAATGAAGAGGGGAGGGCAAGGGGGCAACCCCCATGCGCCGGCCACCCCCTTGGGGTTTCCCCCCCTCCTCCTATAAAATGCACCCCTCTCCTCACTTCTCACCCACACCTCCTCATGAAGGATCTCTCTCCCCCTCTAGAATTTATCCCCCATGGTCTCGGACTAGCGAGATACATGTTCCCAGTGGATATTCGGAAAGAAAGAGTTGTGCTTCCGCTGCATCGCTGGAGCGAGGAGGCGGAGGTTGCTCGGTGCCTCGAACGTGTGTGCGAGCACAGATGCGCTGTTGATTTGCGGCGCTAGGACTTCCTCTCGATCTTGAGATCGGCAAGAGATCGTCTACATCAACCACGAGTTGAACTCGTTAAGCTTTGTCGGTCTTCAAGGGTATGTTCTCTACGGATATACATCCGCCCGTTGTTTGTATCTAATAGATAGATCTTGGTACATAGTTCACATCGTAGGAAATTTTTTGTTTTCTATGCTGCGAACCCTACAGTGGTATCCGAGCTGGATCTATGCGTAGATGCTTTACACGGGTAGTAAACATATGAGTATGTGGGCGATGATGATCATGTTGTTGCTCCTTAGTTGTAATTTTGGATATTGGTGGCATAGTGGGATGAAGCGGCCCGAACAAACTTTACATGTCCTCGCACATGAGACCTGTTCCACGCTTGACATACAACTAGCTTGCATAAGTGGCTAGCGGGTGTTTGTATCTCCTACTATAGTCAATATCTATTTTGCAACGAGTTGTCAACAATTTGGTTATCCTCGTTGTGGTTCATGTTCGTAGGTAAGAACGGTTCTATCTCGAAAGCCCTAAGCCACGTAAAACTTGCAATGGATAAATTAGAGGCGTCTAGTTTAGATTGTTGTTGGGCTAGTGTTATGATATGGTGATGTTGTAAGTAGAAGTATGAGATGATACTCTTACAACATACATAACATGTAATATCCATAGACCTTGGACTTACACATATAGGTATGATAGTGATCATACCACGATGCACATGATAGAGATCATATGTGGGAACCATATCATTTCACTAATAAACATGTGATGTTTGATAGCATCTTATATTGCTTGTTTAGCGCTTTGTTACCATAATAAGATGATCCCTCATTTAAATATCAAGATAAGAATGTGTTATTCCTTTAGTATGCACCGATTATGTTTTTGTCGCTCCAAGACATCACGTGATGATCGGGTGTTCTTGGATCCACGACCATATTTAGGGTGTAAAACAGTTACACACGCGAATACTAAGGTTCTAACTTGGCGAGCCTAGCATGTACAGACATGGCCTCGGAACACGGACCGAAAGGTTAAGCATGAGTCATATAGTAGATATGATGCCCATTTGATGCTCGCCTTTGAAGCTATACCGACTCACGTGATGATCGGACTTGGTATAGTGGATTTGGTTCATGTAATCACCAAAAAGGCACGAGGGATGTCGTTTTTGAGTGGGAGTTCATTCGTAATATGGATTATTTGAAATCAATCTATCATACACTTAGTCTAAACTTTACAAATTCTGTTGTAGATGGAACCACCTGCTTTTAATTTCAATGTGTTCATGGAGAAAGAGAAACTTGCAACGAACGGTAGCAACTTTACTGAATGGGACATGAATTTAAGGATTCTCATCTCTGCTGCACAAAAGCAATACGTGCTAGAAGCGCCACTAGGCCCCCCACCTTTTGAGGATTCCCCTGACGAGGAGAAGAATGTCTATCAGACTTGTCAGGAGGACCACAACTTAGTTCATTGCGGCATATTGTATGGGCTAGAGCCGGAACTTCGAAAGCGTTTCGAAAACGGCAATGCATTTGATACAATGGGTGAGTTGAAAATGATTTTCGACACACATGCTGCTGTAGAGAGCTACAACGCTTCAGAAAAGTTCTTTAGCTGCATGATGGAAGAGCACAACTCCATTAGTGAGCATGTACTCAAGATGTCGGGTTACGCCGATAAGCTTGTGTCCTTGGGAATAAAGATTCCCATTGACTTTGGCATCCATCGTGTTCTGCAGTCTCTGCCACCTAGCTATAAGAGCTTTGTAATGAACTATAATATGCAAGGCATGAAGAAGTCTCTCCCCGAGCATCTGTCAATGCTTAAAACTGCAGAAGTGGAGATCAAAAAGGAACATCAAGTGTTGATGATCAATAGGAACACTGGTTTCAAGAAAGACAAGAAGGGAAAACGGAAGGGAAGTAAGGGCGGCAAGCCTGTTGCCGTGCCTAAAATGAAACCTCGAGTTGGACCTAAGTCTAATACCGAGTGCTACTATTATAAGGGGACTGGCCACTGGAAGCGCAATTGCCCCAAGTATTTGGCAGACAAGAAGGCCGGCAAGGCAAACAAAGGTATATATGATATACATGTTATTGATGTGTATTTGACTAGTGCTCGCAGTAGCACCTGGGTATTTGATACCGGTTCAGTTACTAATATTTGTAACTCGAATCAGGGGCTGCGGAACAAGCGACCGCTAGCAAGGGGTGAGGTCAAGATGCGTGTCGGCAATGGATCAAGCGTTGATGTGATCGCCGTCGGAACGCTGCCTCTCCATTTACGGTCGGGATTAGTTATAAACTTGAATAATTGTTATCTGGTGCCTGCACTGATCATGAACATTGTATCTGGATCGTGTTTGATGCGAAGTGGTTATTCATTTAAATCCGAGAACAATGGTTGTTCCATTTATATGAATGAAATCTTTTATGGTCATGCACCGATGATGAATGGTTTATTTCTATTAGATCTCGATGATAATATTACACATATTCATAATGTTGATGCTAAAAGTATTAAACTTAATGATGATATATCCGCATATATGTGGCACTGCCGTCTAGGCCATATTGGCGTTAAACGCATGAAGAAGCTCCATTCAGATGGACTTTTGGAATAACTTGATTTCGAATCATTTTATACATGTGAGCCATGCCTTATGGGCAAGATGACTAGAACGCCGTTTTTTGGTTCAATGGAACGGGCGACAGATTTATTGGAAATCATACATTCTGATGTATGTGGTCCAATGAGTGTGTCGGCGCGAGGTGGATATCGTTATTTTGTTACTTTCACGGATGATTTGATTAGATACGGTTATATATACTTGATGAAACACAAGTCTGAAACCTTTGAAAAGTTCAAGGAATTTCAGAATGAAGTGGAAAATCATCGTAATAGAAAGATCAAATTTCTACGGTCTGACCGTGGAGGTGAGTATCTAAGTTACGAGTTTAGCACTCAGATGAAAGAGTGTGGAATTGTTTCACAACTCACACCTGCCGGAACACCACAGCGAAATGGTGTGTCGGAACATCGCAATCGTACTTTATTAGATATGGTTCGATCTATGATGTCTCTGACGGACTTGTCGTTGTCATTTTGTGTTTATGCGCTAGAAGCTACTGCATTCACTTTAAATCGGACACCATCTAAATCCGTTGAAAAGACACCGTATGAATTATGGTTTGGAAACAAACCTAAGCTGTCATTTCTTATAGTTTGGGGATGTGATGTTTATGTGAAGAAACTTCAACCGGATAAACTCGAACCCAAAGCAGAAAAAATCGTCTTCATAGGATACACTAAGGAAACTATTGGGTATTCCTTCTATCACAGATCCGAGGGCAAGGTTTTTGTTGCCAAGAATGGATCCTTTCTAGAGAAAGAGTTTCTCGCGAAAGGTGTGAGTAGTCGGAAGGTAGAACTCGAAGAGGTTATTGAACCTTCTCTTCAAAGTATGGCGAGTAGCGCAGCGCCGGAAGTTGTTCCGGAGTTGGCTTCACCTATTGAAGAATGAACTAATGATAATGATCATGAAACTCCGAAAGAGAGTACTACCGAACCTTGCAGGTCTAGCAGGACGCGTGCAGCTCCTGAGCTGTACGGAAATCCTGTCATGAATTTCATGGTTGATGAAAATGATGACTCTGCGACGTATGAATAAGCGATGATGAGCCTGGATTCCAACAAATGGTTAGAAGCCATGAAATCCGAGATGGAATCCATGTATGAAAATCAAGTTTGGAACTTGGTGGAATTACCTCACGAGCGAAAGGCCGTAGAGAATAAATGGATTTTCAAAAGAAAAACTGATGTTGATGGTAATGTGACCATCTATAAAGCTCGACTTGTCGCAAAGGGGTTTCGACAAATTCAAGGAGTTGACTATGATGAGACATTCTCTCCCATAGCGATGCCAAAGTTAGTTAGGATTATGTTAGCAATTGCTGCATATTTCGATTATGAGATATGGCAGATGGACGTCAAAACCACGTTTCTCAATGGTAATATTGAAGAAGACTTGTACATGATACAACCAAAGGGTTTTGTCGATCCTAAGGATGCTAACAAGGTGTGCAAGCTTCAGCGATCCATCTATGGATTGAAGCAAGCATCACGAAGTTGGAATCTCCGCTTTGATGAGGTGATCAAAGAGTTTGGATTTGTCCAAACTTATGGAGAAGCTTGTATTTACAAGAAAGTGAGTGGGAGCAATGTGGCATATCTGATATTATATGTGGATGACATATTATTGATCGGAAATGATATAGATCTTTTAAATAGTGTTAAAAGTTATCTAAACAGAAAATTTTCAATGAAGGACCTAGGTGAAGCGTCATACATATTGGGCATAAAGATCTATAGAGATAGATCTAGGCGCCTAATAGGGCTATCGTAAAGTACATACCTTGATAAGATTTTAAAGAAGTTTAAAATGGACGGAAGTAAGAAGGGGTTCTTACCTATGTTGCAAGGCAAGACATTGAGTAAGACTCAAAGTCCGGCTTCGGCGGAAGAAAGAGAGATAATGGACAAAGTCCCCTATGCTTCAGCCGTAGGCTCTATAATGTACGCCATGCTATGTACAAGACCAGATGTGGAACATGCTATTAGTTTGACTAGTAGGTACCAATCGGATCCAGGTTTGAAACACTGGATAGCGGTCAAGAATATCCTTAAGTACTCACGAAGAACTAAGGATATGTTTCCTGTATACAGAGGTGAAGAAGAGCTCGTCGCTAAGTGTTATGTTGACGCTATCTTTGACACCGATACGGATGACTCTAAGTCTCAATCTGTATACGTATTTCTCATGAATGGCGGAGCGGTTAGTTGGAGGAGCTCCAAACAACCTGTGGTGGTGGGATCAACAACGGAGGACGAATATGTTGCTACATCAGAAGCAGCTCAGGAAGCAGTTTGGATGAAGGAGTTCATATCCAAACTAGGAGTGGTTGCAAACGCGTTGGACCCAATGGTGATCTATTGTGACAACAATGGTGCCATTGCCAATGCCAAAGAGCCAAGGTCTCACAAGCATTCCAAGCATATTAAGCGCCGGTTTCACTCCATCCGCGAGCATGTCAAGGATGGAGATATAAATATTTGTAAAGTACATACGGATCTCAATGTAGTAGATCCGTTGACTAAAAATCTCCCTAGAGCAAAACATGATCAACACCAGAACTCGATGGGTGTTAGATTTATCACTATGTAACTAGATTATTGTCTCTAGTGCAAGTGGGAGACTGAAGGGAATATGCCCTGAGAGGCAATAATAAAGTGTTTATTATGTGTATTCCAAGTATATGATAGATGTTTATATTGCATTCTATAATTGTATTAATACAGAAACAGTAATACATGTGTGTTTAATAAACAAACAGAAAGTTCCTAGTTATGCCTCTCTCATAAACTATCTCGTTGATTAACAAGATGATCAAGGTTTCCTGATCATGGACATTGGATGTTGTTAATAACGGGATCACAACATTAGTGTAATGGTGTGATGAACATTCATCTGAAGTATAGCATTACGATCAAAGTCATTGAGTTTATATTGCTATAACAACTTACGAAGTGATCCTAATCCTTAGACCATGAGATCATGTCAAACGTCACACCGTAACAGGGTGATTATAAAGATGGATTCAGAACTAATAAAGTGTTATGTTGAGGCTCATGGATCGAGAGTGGAATTTGTTCATCCCGATGACGGATAGATATACTCTCGGCCCTCTCAGTGACATCACATTGATTAGCTTACAAGCAAGTGATTTGATCACTAGAATGTTGTATCACGGGAACGAGAAAAGAGTGCATGTCAGTAACGAGATCAAACTAGGTATGGTGATATCGATGATCGAATCTCGGACATGTAATATATCGTGAAATAAAGGGATTAAGATACTAGCGTAAAAGGTTCGGACGATCACAAGAAAGTCATCGTTGAATGTGTGAGAGTCAGTATGGGTCTCCAGATCCCGCTTCTGATTATTGATCCGAGAGGGGTCTCGATCATGTCCGCATTATTCACGAACCGTAGGGTGACACACTTAAGAGACACCGACATCCAATTGGAGCAAAAGTTTCATGTCGAAAGAATGAACAAGCGCATGAATTTATTTCACTAGATACCGAAACAGGTTTTCGGGTGAAATTGCATAAAGTGGTTATGCATGTGAAATAGAATTCTAGAAAGGGGTTATTTGTGAATGTTTGTCATTAAAGTAATTGACAAAATTCTGAATAAAATAAAAGATTTTTATTTAATGAGAGTTTGCATTAAATTTGGTGGAAATTTAATGGCAAGTTTGAGTGGGATTTTGAGTGGAGGGATATGAATGGATTTTTGTGAGTGGAGTGTCCACCCACATGAATAGGGGAGGGAAAGAGGCAGCCCACATGCGCCGGCCACCCCCTTGGGGTTTCCCCCCTCCTCCTATAAAAGGCACCCCTCTCCTCACTTCTCACACACACCTCCTCGTGAAGGATCTGTAAGGTTCCCAACCTTTAATAAGGTAGAGATCCCTGTGTTTACAATGCTAGTCCCTGGATCAATAGCTAGCATTCACAGTTAAGATGTAATATCAACAAACAAAGGTCATAATACAACTTTATAACCAGGAATAAAATAATTCATTACATCTTACATAGCTCATTTGGCTATCACATTACATCGCACCAGAATATCTATAAGAATGGATTCCTTCATCTTCAAAGTGCCACAGGCAGTCATGTTGGTTGTAGACTTGTAATCCTAATTCAACACACTTCACTAACATCAAACAAACCTGCAACATAATAAGTTGCAGCCACAAGGGTCAAGAAATTCTGAATTGTATTGGCAAGTTTCACTACTAAGTAGAAATATGTGGATCCGATCATTACATGCATATTTGGCTAAGTGGGGTTCAGGATCATTTGCAAAAAGCAATATAGTTTTATCCTATCTTTTCAAAATAATTTTTTGTTCTTTGTCAAATCTTTTTGAACTTCTTGGAAAACTCCAAGTGCTTCAAATCCCTTGTTGTCACCCTCAAGTTTTAACTTTGAGAAATTGGAATGTCGAGATCTTCCATAGCTTCAGGCCTTAGTTGCTCAGTATTTTCCATAACCGGGGACACGACTAAGTACTTAGAATTTGATCTTCTGCAGAAGTTGTACACTTAACCCACATGACACAATCTCATCTTGATGCCACCAGTGGCCGCTGGATAAGTACTCACCAAGATGGAGTACTGGCAGATTGAGAATGTGACAAAGTCTTTCCATAGGAGTCCTCCCAATACACAATGATAGCTTGTCATTAAGGCGCCAATGTAGGGTTCCAAGTTCCCTAGCACAAATCTAGTTAACCTGAAGATGCCAATGCATGGGTCTTCCACTATGTAGTTGACTAAGCCAGAGCCCATTTAGCATGTGGCTGTACATGGAAGCCACTGTACGAGAAACATGTCCAATCTCTAAGTCCCTGGGTGGTTTCCTTCTAGTGCACAACAAAAAGAGATTGCCATATAAACATGGTTCCTTTTGTTGCCACCTTGTCCAAAACTTGAGTATCCTTGTCCACCCAGGTGGTTCATTGAGTACTTGTTTTATTATATAAAACATAAGTCTTTTCAATACTTCATATAATCTTAACATGTATCCCATCCCAATATATAGCACGGCTAAGCATTGTACAACTACATTGTTTCCAATAAGGAATATATAAGGGTATACTATTAGGATTTAGCATAGCATAAAAATATAGAAATCATTATCATGCATGTTTCAAAAATCCACTAAGTGTAATGAAAATAGTAGGACTTGGATGATAGTGTCACTTGCCTTTTTGGTAGAGAATGTTGGTTCACTTCTTGATCTTGCTAATATCACACTCTTCTAACTTAACTACAATTCAATCAAGCAAACCCATATTCAACACAACATTCAAACAATAAGTTACACATAAAATAACACAAACAAGGTCATGCATGCAAGTATGCAAAAAGGTAGTTTTATTTGCAAAAGTGGCTTCTACTAGGCTCTGAATATTATAAAGTTCAAAGTGGTCCTTTTACTAAAGTGGTAAAACCATTTGCAAAAAGTTTTATCTATAAACCATTTCTAAACCAATTCATTATTTTATGTGTTTGAAAATGCTTTTATCAAATCAATAATTTTGTATTGTTCTTCAAATAATTTGTTAATTCACAAAAATTGGTGTTTAGGGTCAGAAGGTTTGAATCAAATCATTTCCCAAAGGTTTTACTCAAAACTCATTTCCATATCAAAATCAATATTTTTATTTGACTAGAAATGAGCTAATTCAAGTATCTATTCCTAAACTTCACAAAATTCATTTTTAAATCCACGAGTTGGTTCCTAGGGTCAGTAGGTTTACAACAAACCATTTTTCAAAGATTTCACATTAAAATTTTATCTAGAACAATTTTTATATTCAAAATAAGCCTACACATGTTTCTGCAAATTCAACCAATTTACCAGAAGCAAATCATTAAACAAATTTCATGGTTGCAAAGTACTTGTTCTGCTGATTCCATTGATATAAAATTTGCAAAATTTTTACGTGTATATTTTACTTTATGAATTTTACAAGTTTGCATACAAATCAGATTCAGAATTCTGTTTTAAATCAAAACCAGTACACGTGGCGCAAGCTAATTGGCTGGTACCGCTTCGGGTGGATCGGGCTCTCTGGACCGCTGGATTTCATTTAAATCATACGGCGCAGATCAACTCGTACCCTTTCGTCTAGTTCTAATCTCAGCAATCAGATCCTGATCTAATGGACACAGTCACATGGTCAAACTCTGGCGGCGCTGCGTGGCGGCAGACAGCGGAGCACGCTTGCTCACAGCAGAGCAGGCGATACAGGAAGCGAGGGAGAGGGGGAGAGGGCTCACCGTGTTCGCAAGGCGGTGACGAAGCTCAACGTGATGTTGGTTTGACGAGGGGCGCACGTGAACGGAGGCAATTCCTCGCCGGAGTCGCTGGCGGCGTCGGGCACGCTCAGGTGTCGTCGGGGATGTGGCTGTAGATCATTCCGAAGAAAAATAAGCGCACGGTTAGACGCGGGCTGGTCTGGGGATGTTGTGGGCGTCAACAGGAGGTGCTGGGGCGGTCGAGGCTTACCAGGAGGAGTCGCCGGAGCAATGGCAGACGACGGTGGCGAGTCGTGCTTGAAGTTGCCAACGTTCTGGAGCGGGCGCGAGCGAACAAGTGGCACGGGGAGATGCGCCAGGAGGTGGAGAATGTGCTAGCGTGCAGAGGGAGTCGAGGGGTGGCCATGGTTCGCCGGATTTTGCTGGAGAAGGTCGCCGGAGCAGAAAGTTTCGAGCTCTCGATTCGCTCAGTCTGGGGGCAGAGAGGGAGAGGCGAGTGAGGGGAAAGGTAGAGGAGAGGCATGCGCTTAAGTGTGCGTGGTCATGGCGAGGATTAAGTCAGGCAATTAAGCGTATTGACGCCGGCAATAACGCGGCAGCAACGGCAGGGGCTTGGTTTGGGGTTGAAGACGACGGTGAGGTGGCGATGGGACCTGTCTGTCAGCGAGGTGGAGGGGGAAAGAGTGGGGCCTGCCTATCTACGTCTGTGTGGGTGCGAGTGTGGGTGAAAAGCGTTTCGCGCGTGGGGTTTTAGTGGGGCTGGACTGGTGGGCTGCTGGGCCTACTGAGTTGGGTCAGGTTTGATTCATTATTTTTATACTGAATGTCTTTTTCTTTTTCCATTTGATTTTCTGTTTTGATTTTCAAACAAACAATTCAAACAACAAATAAATTCAAACCTTTTCCAAAGTTTGTATAATTTTTAGTTCTATTTAACAACACAAACCCAAGTCCAAAATAAAATAATACTTTTATTCTTTTAGGATCTATTTAATAATTAAAGAAAATAGTCCTTAATTATTTATTCAAATAGGATTTGGTTTATTAAAATCTCCATTTTGAAATCTAAATAATACCAAAATCATTTCAGTAGGTTTTATTTGAAAATATAAAACACTTGGAAAACTTATTTAAAATAAATTAATAAGTTTTAGTGTTTATTTAAAATGGAAAAGCCTTTACTTAAATAAAATTGGATATTAAATCCTCATTATTTTATTTAATTAAATTTTTACTCTTTTTATCAAATAGGAATGTTTTATTTCAAAAGCTTTCCCAAGATTTTAATTTGGCTTTAAGAAATAATCTTTATTTATGATTCTACCTTTGCTTTATAAAAACCATATCTTTTTATTTTAAAGGTCCAAAATAGTAATTCCAATTATTAAAACTTTCTTTATTAATTGTTTATATTTTTAATCCCCTTTAGGATTTTATTTGATCCAAATAGGTTTGAAAGTTCCAATTGGATTCAAAAAGTTTCTTCTCACCCTGAATTTCAACAAAGTTTTATTTTATTTTTTTATTTTTTTCACATTTGAAAATTTAGAAAATTTTGGGATGTGACAGGCTACCACCCTTAAAATAAATCTCGTCCCGATATTTGGGAAGGTTAAAGGTTACAAGTTAGCTTCAAGGCAACTAGGGTACTACCACCCTTAAAAATAAAGTCTCATAAGGTTACATTGATGGTTCACTTGACTATTTGTTCAACACTTCATATCTAGACAGGGAATCCTTATTTGACTCTTCTGAGTTAACTAGATTCTGACATCCACTTCTTCTATCTTTTCAAAGTTTCCATCCATGTCAATGTGGTTCACATGTCCTTTCTGGGTCATATTGGAGTCATTTCCATTGGCTCTTCTAGCATCCTTTTTCTTGTTCTTCTCAAGACAGTCTGATGCATAGTGTCCAAGTTCCTTGCAGTTATAGCACTGCAACAGGCTAATGTCTTTCTTCCTGAAAGTGCCTTGTTGGTTCTGACCAAGGTCATCTCCATTGTCAGTATCATTTCCATTATTCTCACTTCCATTGTTGTTGTGGTGATACTGATGTGGTTCAGAATCTTCATTGCTCTTTTTGAATGAATGCTTCTTCTTTGATGATCCTGAGTGATTCTTGAGTTTATGCTTTCTCTTCCTGTTCTCAACTTGATTCATCTTGTTTTCCAATATTGTGGCTTTGTCACAGAGTGATTGATAAGTTGGGACATAGGCAACAACTAGCTGCAGGTTCAACTCATCATTAAGTCCTTCCAGAAATTTTTCTTTTCTCTTAGCATCTATGTCAACTTCATCCGGTGCATAGCGTGCCAGATTGTTCAATTCTTCAATATACTCAGCCACACTGAGGTGACGCTATTTCAGATTGTGAAACTCCTTTTTCTTCAAGTACATCACTCCAGGTGAGATGTGAGTTGTTCGGAATCCATCCTCAAAAATAGCCCAAGTTACATCTTCAAGGGGAGTGGTGATCTGAAAGTTGTCCCACCATGTTGCTGCTGGTCCTTCAAGTAGAAATGCTGCAAACCTAACTTTTTCTTCATCGGTGCAGCCAACAGTCACTAGGTCTTTGTTCACTGAACGTAACCAATCATCAGCTTCCATTGGGTCAGTTGTTTCAGAGAACCTTGCAGGCCTAAGTTTCAGAAACTTGGTGAGCATGTCAAGTGCTGGAGGATTATTCTGATTGTTGTTGTTGTTGTTGTTGTTGTTGTTGTTGTTGTTGTTGTTGTTCTGATTCTGTATATATGTGGTCATCTGTTGCATCAACTGTGTCTGAGCTACCATCATCTACTGCATCTTAGGGGTGATGTTGTTGTTTTGGTTGGGGTTGGCACGACGAGGAGGCATCTGTTGGTTTGATAGGGATAAGTATTGGTGGATAGGTTTTTAAGAAGTTCTAACACACAACTCAAAACAACCAAGTTCAATCAAACAATCAAACAATCAACAAGCAAGTATCCACTTAACAACTTATGAGCTTAACTCACGAGTTGAAGGAAACAACAAGTTTTCTTGAAATATATAACTTTGTATAATCATACCTCATAGGTCAATATGATTCATACTCTAACTTGATATCAATATCTTTTGTGGGCAATGTAATGTCTCTTGATTCTCGCTTGTAGTCCTTAGTGATATCCAAGGTTGAAGTCCTTCGTGAAAATGTTGAAGATGTTGAAGTCATTAGAGTTAAAGATGTTGAAGTCATTAGAGTTGAAAATGTTGTAGTCATTAGAGTTGAAGATGTTGAAGTCATTAGAGTTGAAGATGTTCTTAGCTCATGGTGAAGTCTTTGGCCATGGGGTAGGTTTTGTCCATCAAGTTTGAAATAGGAGAGATGAAGAATCAAAACCAAAATGGTTGAGGAAAGAGTTTACAAGATTGTTTGTAAATAAGTTTTTGGAACAAAAACAACTCCTATTTTTCTAAGGGGTTTTGTCCAATCCTAGGGTTACATTCCTACAGGCAACTCAGTGCTCTGATACCATCTGTAAGGTTCCCAACCTTTAATAACGTAGAGATCCCTGTGTTTACAATGCTAGTCCCTGGATCAATAGCTAGCATCCACAGTTAAGATGTAATATCAAGAAACAAAGGTCATAACACAACTTTATAACCAGGAATAAAATAATTCATTACATCTTACATAGCTCATTTGGCTATCACATTACATTGCAGCATAATATCTATAAGCATGGAGTCCTTCATCTTCAAAGTGCCACACGCAGTCATGTTGGTTGTAGACTTGTAATCCTAATTCAACACACTTCACTAACATCAAACAAACCTGCAACATAATAAGTTGCAGCCACAAGGGTCAATACATTTTGAATTGTATTGGCAAGTTTCACTACTAAGTAGAAATATGTGGATCCGATCATTACATGCATATTTGGCTAAGTGGGGTTCAGGCTCATTTGCAGAAAGCAATATAGTTTTATCCTATCTTTTCAAAATAATTTTTTTTTCTTTGTCAAATCTTTTTGAACTTCTTGGAAAACTCCAAGTGCTTCAAATACCTTGTTGTCACCCTCAAGTTTTAACTTTGAGAAATTGGAATGTCGAGATCTTCCATAGCTTCAGGCCTTAGTTGCTCAGTATTTTCCATAACCGGGGACACGACTAAGTACTTAGAATTTGATCTTCTGCAGAAGTTGTACACTTAACCCACATGACACAATCTCATCTTGATGCCACCAGTGGCCGCTGGATAAGTACTCACCAAGATGGAGTACTGGCAGATTGAGAATGTGACAAAGTCTTTCCATAGGAGTCCTCCCAATACACAATGATAGCTTGTCATTAAGGCACCAATGTAGGGTTGCAAGTTCCCTAGCACAAATCTAGTTAACCTGAAGATGCCAATGCATGGGTCTTCCACTATGTAGTTGACTAAGCCAGAGCCCATTTAGCATGTGGCTGTACATGGAAGCCACTGTACGAGAAACATGTCCAATCTCTAAGTCCCTGGGTGGTTTCCTTCTAGTGCACAACAAAAAGAGATTGCCATATAAACATGGTTCCTTTTGTTGCCACCTTGTCCAAATCTTGAGTATCCTTGTCCACCCAGGTGGTTCATTGAGTACTTGTTTTATTATATAAAACATAAGTCTTTTCAATACTTCATATAATCTTAACATGTATCCCATCCCAATATATAGCACGGCTAAGCATTGTACAACTACATTGTTTCCAATAAGGAATATATAAGGGTATACTATTAGGATTTAGCATAGCATAAAAATATAGAAATCATTATCATGCATGTTTCAAAAATCCACTAAGTGTAATGAAAATAGTAGGACTTGGATGATAGTGTCACTTGCCTTTTTGGTAGAGAATGTTGGTTCACTTCTTGATCTTGCTAATATCACACTCTTCTAACTTAACTACAATTCAATCAAGCAAACCCATATTCAACACAACATTCAAACAATAAGTTACACATAAAATAACACAAACAAGGTCATGCATGCAAGTATGCAAAAAGGTAGTTTTATTTGCAAAAGTGGCTTCTACTAGGCTCGGAATATTATAAAGTTCAAAGTGGTCCTTTTACTAAAGTGGTAAAACCATTTGCAAAAAGTTTTATCTATAAACCATTTCTAAACCAATTCATTATTTTATGTGTTTGAAAATGCTTTTATCAAATCAATAATTTTGTATTGTTCTTCAAATAATTTGTTAATTCACAAAAATTGGTGTTTTGGGTCAGAAGGTTTGAATCAAATCATTTCCCAAAGGTTTTACTCAAAACTCATTTCCATATCAAAATCAATATTTTTATTTGACTAGAAATGAGCTAATTCAAGTATCTATTCCTAAACTTCACAAAATTCATTTTTAAATCCACGAGTTGGTTCCTAGGGTCAGTAGGTTTACAACAAACCATTTTTCAAAGATTTCACATTAAAATTTTATCTAGAACAATTTTTATATTCAAAATAAGCCTACACATGTTTCTGCAAATTCAACCAATTTACCAGAAGCAAACAAATTTCATGGTTGCAAAGTACTTGTTCTGCTGATTCCATTGATATAAAATTTGCAAAATTTTTACGTGTATATTTTACGTTATGAATTTTACAAGTTTGCATACAAATCAGATTCAGAATTCTGTTTTAAATCAAAACCAGTACACGTGGCGCAACCTAATTGGCTGGTACCGCTTCGGGTGGATCGGGCTCTCTGGACCGCTGGATTTCATTTAAATCATACGGCGCAGATCAACTCGTACCCTTTCGTCTAGTTCTAATCTCAGCAATCAGATCCTGATCTAACGGACACAGTCACATGGTCAAACTCTGGCGGCGCTGCGTGGCGGCAGACAGCGGAGCACGCTTGCTCACAGCAGAGCAGGCGATACAGGAAGCGAGGGAGAGGGGGAGAGGGCTCACCGTGTTCGCAAGGCGGTGACGAAGCTCAACGTGCTGTTGGTTTGACGAGGGGCGCACGTGAACGGCGGCAATTCCTCGCCGGAGTCGCTGGCGGCGTCGGGCACGCTCAGGTGTCGTCGGGGATGTGGCTGTAGATCATTCCGAAGAAAAATAAGCGCACGGTTAGACGCGGGCTGGTCTGGGGATGTTGTGGGCGTCAACAGGAGGTGCTGGGGCGGTCGAGGCTTACCAGGAGGAGTCGCCGGAGCAATGGCAGACGACGGTGGCGAGTCGTGCTTGAAGTTGCCAACGTTCTGGAGCGGGCGCGAGCGAACAAGTGGCACGGGGAGATGCGCCAGGAGGTGGAGAATGTGCTAGCGTGCAGAGGGAGTCGAGGGGTGGCCATGGTTCGCCGGATTTTGCTGGAGAAGGTCGCCGGAGCAGAAAGTTTCGAGCTCTCGATTCGCTCAGTCTGGGGGCAGAGAGGGAGAGGCGAGTGAGGGGAAAGGTAGAGGAGAGGCATGCGCTTAAGTGTGCGTGGTCACGGCGAGGATTAAGTCAGGAAATTAAGCGTATTGACGCCGGCAATAACGCGGCAGCAACGGCAGGGGCGTGGTTTGGGGTTGAAGACGACGGTGAGGTGGCGGTGGGACCTGTCTGTCAGCGAGGTGGAGGGGGAAAGAGTGGGGCCTGCCTGTCTGCGTCTGTGTGGGTGAAAAGCGTTTCGCGCGTGGGGTTTTAGTGGGGCTGGACTGGTGGGCTGCTGGGCCTACTGAGTTGGGTCAGGTTTGATTCATTATTTTTATACTGAATGTCTTTTTCTTTTTCCATTTGATTTTCTGTTTTGATTTTCAAACAAACAATTCAAACAACAAATAAATTCAAACCTTTTCCAAAGTATGTATAATTTTTAGTTCTATTTAACAACACAAACCCAAGTCTAAAATAAAATAATACTTTTATTCTTTTAGGATCTATTTAATAATTAAATAAAATATTCCTTAGTTATTTATTCAAATAGGATTTGGTTTATTAAAATCTCCATTTTGAAATCTAAATAATACCAAAATCATTTCAGTAGGTTTTATTTGAAAATATAAAACACTTGGAAAACTTATTTAAAATAAATTAATAAGTTTTAGTGTTTATTTAAAATGGAAAAGCCTTTACATAAATAAAATTGGATATTAAATCCTCATTATTTTATTTAATTAAATTTTTACTCTTTTTATCAAATAGGAATGTTTTATTTCAAAAGCTTGGCCAAGATTTTAATCTGGCTTTAAGAAATATACTTTATTTATGATTCTATCTTTGCTTTATAAAAACCATATCTTTTTATTTTAAAGGTCCAAAATAGTAATTCCAATTATTAAAACTTTCTTTATTAATTGTTTATATTTTTAAACCCCTTTTGGATTTTATTTGATCCAAATAGGTTTGAAAGTTCCAATTGGATTCAAAAAGTTTCTTCTCACCCTGAATTTCAACAAAGTTTTATTTTATTTTTTTATTTTTTTCACATTTCAAAATTTGGAAAATTTTGGGATGTGACAGGATCTCTCTCCCCCTCTAGAATTTATCCCCCATGGTCTCGGACTAGCGAGATACATGTTCCCGGTGGCTATTCGGCAAGAAAGAGTTGTGCTTCCGCTGCATCACTGGAGCGAGGAGGCGGAGGTTGCTCGGTGCCTCGAACGTGTGTGCAAGCACGGATGCGCTGATGTTTTGCGGCGTAGGACTTCCTCTCGATCTTGAGATTGGCAAGAGATCGTCTACATCGACCACGAGTTGAACTCGTTAAGCTTTGTCGGTCTTCAAGGGTATGTTCTCTACGGATATACATACTCCTGTTGTTTGTATCTAATAGATAGATCTTGGTACATAGTTCACATCGTAGGAAATTTTTTGTTTTCTATGCTGCAAACCCTACAGGGGGATCATCAAATATGTCCAACCAAGAAACTGGTCATAGAGGCACTCCCTAGTATGTGAAATTAGTTATCTCCCAGGCGTATTGATCTAGTTAGAGAAGTTACAAGCTGCAAGATGGTGTGCGAGAGCAGGGACACCTCTACGGCCAGTTTCAGGGAGATGCCACCAGAGCCCAGTCCTCCGGCATCTCCAAGAAACTGGTCATGGAGGCACTCCCTAATATGTGACCACGCATGTTTGGAGATAAGATCTTAATGGTATGTACGAATCGGGACAACTTCTTCATAGTTCAGGAAAGTCGTTCTACGAATCGGGACTAAAGGTCCCCTTTAGTCCCGATCCAGCCACAAAAATGGACTTACACTCAAGTCATTTATTAATATTAAAAACCGAGACTACAAAATCGGGAGTAAAGGCCCCCCTATATATAGTCCTGGTCAAGCCACAAACCGGGACTAACACTCAATGCATTTATTAAACTTGGAAAATGGCAAACATCATAAAATATCCTTCACAAAATGAGCTATCAGGTCTCATGGAATTTAGGTTCACAATATGCAGCCGACTGGCTAGCCATGAACTATAGGTATACAATATGAGCATGAACTTCTTGGCGTATGTCCTTCCTTATGATCGCTTCAGACATAACCAAGGAGCATCTTCTTTACTTAACGGAATGCTTGGGTCAGTTTTCACTGTGAAGTGCGGAATTTCATCAAACTTATTATAATCTTCTTACATGTCTGTCTTGTCCTCGATTCCCATGATGTTTCTTTTCCATAAAAGAACTATGTGACGCTTTGGCTCATCATATGATGTATTCGTTTGCATATTTTTTATTTTTCGGTCTGGAGGACATGTCCTTCACATAGAAAACATGAGACACATCATTGTCTAGGACGAATGGTTCATCTCTATAACCAAGATTGTTGAGATCCACTTTTATCATTTCGTACAACTGGTCTATCTTTACCCCTTCCCCATTCAGGTTGACCCATTTGTAGCGATACAAAGGGACCTTAAAAGAGACTCCATAGTCGAGTTCCCATATCTCCTCTATGTAACCATAGTATGTGTCATTTTGCCCATTCTCGTCTGTTGCATCAAAGCGTACATCACTGTTTTGGTTGGTTCTCTATTTATCTTGGGCGATCGTGTAGAATGTATTCCCATTTATTTCGTACCATTGGAAATTCAATATAGTAGAAGATGGTGACGTGGCCAACAAGTATAGCTGATCTCCAACAGTGGTGTCATTCAAGAGATGTGTTCGCATCCAACCGCCGAAAGACATCATGTGTTCATCTGTAATCCATGAGTCATGCTTCCCCAGGTTTTTGGAGCGTACAATATTCTTGTGTTCCTCGATATACGGAGCTGCCAAGGTGGAATTATGTAGAATTGTGTAGTGTGCTTTAGTGAAAGAATCCCCGTCCCTACATATCATTGCTTTCTATCCCAGCGTGCCTTTTCCACTTAGTCTTCTCTCATGTGGCGAGTCAGTAACACCAATCGGCTTAAGGTCAGCAATAAAGTCAACAAAAAACTCAATAACCTCCTCTGTTCCATATCCCTTGGAGATGCTTCCTTCTGGTCTAGCACGGTTATGAACATATTTCTTTAAGACTCCCATGAACCTCTCAAAGGGGAACATATTGTGCAAAAATACAGGACCGAGAATGGAAATCTCTTCCACAAGGTGAACCAGGAGATGCGTCATAATATTGAAGAAGGATGGTGGGAACACCAACTCAAAACTAACAAGACAGTGTACCACATCCTTCTGTAACCTTGGAAGAATATCTGGATTGATTACCTTTTGAGATATTGCATTGAGGAATGCACACAACTTCACAATGGGTACTCGAACATTTTCAGCTAGAATCCCCCTCAATGCAATCGGAAGCAACTTCCTCATAATCACGTGACAGTCATGAGACATCATGTTTTGGAACTTTTTCTCTGCCATATTTATTATCCCCTTTATATTAGATGAGAAGCCAGACGGCACCTTGATACTATAAAGGACTTCAAAAAAGATTTCCTTCTTTATTTTGGTAAGAGCATAGCTGGCACGACTTAAGTGATGCCCTTTATCCGTCTTGTTCTGTGTATGCATGTTCTTTGGGTCTTCCATAATTTGTTAGTCCTCCCTGCTTATAGTGTATCTTTTGTCTTCCCATACACGCCTAGGAATCCTAGCAGGTTCACGCAAAGATTCTTCGTCACGTGCATCACGTCGATTGAAGAGCAGACACGTAGGACTTTCCAATATGGCAGCTCCCAAAATATAGATTTCTTCTTCCACATGGGTGCATGTCCGGTAGCGACGTCGTTCGAAACTGATTGACCGCCGGGACCCTTTCCAAAGATTACTTCTATGTCCTTGACCATACCAAATACATCGTCACCAGCAGGGAGTCTAGGCTTCTTCCGGTGATCTGCCTCACCTTTGAAATGCTTGCCTTTCTTTCTTTCGGGATGATTGGTCGGAAGAAATCATCAATTCGCCAGGTACACAACCTTCTTACATTTATGCAAATATGTACCTTCATTCTTATCTAAACAGTGCATGCATGCCTTATATCCCTTGTTTGTCTGTCCTGAAAGGTTACTAAGAGTAGGTCAATAATTGATGGTTACGAAAAGCAACCCTCGTAGGTCAAATGGCTCCTATTTGTTCTCATCCCACGCATGTACACCTGGTTTGCCCCACAGCTGTAAGAGTTCTTCACATAATGGACTTAGGTACACATCAATGTGGTTGCCCGGTTGCTTCGGTCCTTGGATGAGCACTAGCATCATAATGAACTTACATTTCATGCACAACCAAGGAGGAAGGTTGTAGATACATAGAGTCACGGGCCAGGTGTTTTGACTGCAGCTCTGCTCCCCAAAAGGATTCATGCCATCCGTACTTAGACCAAACCATAAGTTCCTTGCGTCACCTGCAAAGTCCAGGAAGTCTCTCTCGATTTTTCTCCACTGCGACCCATCAGCAGGGTGTCTCAACTTCCCATCTTTCTTACGGTCTTATTTGTGCTATTGCAACAACCTGTCATGCTCTTTGTTTGAGAACATGCGTTTCAACCTTGGTATTATAGGATCATACCACATAACCTTAGCAGGAACCCTCTTCCTGAGGGGCTCTCCCTCAACATCACCAGGGTCATCTAGTATGATCTTTTACCGCAATGCATTGCATACCGGGCATTTATAGAAATTCTCATACTCCTTACCACGGTATAGGATGCAGTCATTAATGCATGCATGTATCTTCTGCACATCTAATCCTAGAGGGCAGAGAGTCTTCTTTGCTTCGTACGTACTCTCGGGAAGTTTGTTATGTTTTGGAAACTTCGGCTTCATTATTTTCAGCATCTTTTCAAATGAGGAGTGAGTTAGACCACACTCTGCCTTCCATCGCAGCAATTCCAGTGTGGTACCGAGCTTTGTGCTGCCATCTTTGCAATTTGGGTACAACAATTTCTTGTGATCTTCTAACATGCCCTCCAACTTCAACTTCTCCTTTTCTGTTTCACAGTTTCGCTTTGCATCAGAAATGACCCTACCAAGTTCATCAACAGGTTCATCTGATGCCCGTTCTTCTTCTCCTTCCTATTCATTGTCTTCCATTGCATTATCACTGTATTCAGGAAACATATGATGATAGTTGTTATCATCATCTTATTCTTCATTGTCATCCATCACAACCCCTCTTTCCCCATGCTTGGTCCAGTTGGGCATGAAACCTTTCATAACCAGATGGCCGCGAATGATTTTCGAGGAAGAGTACTCCTTGTGTTTCCGACATTGAACACATGGACAACGTATAAAACCATTCTCTTTGTTTGTCATAGCCACATCGATAAATTTATCCACGCCTTTAATATATCCGGGTTCATGCCGGTCACCATATATCCATTACCGACCGTTCATCTGCATCATATAATTAAGTTTATCAAAAACGGAACATCATAAATAGTGAAATGACCAATTCACATCGACACATGCATTGTATCAATTATAGAGAAAATATAATATTGCTAACCTCAATCGAGGGAAATAAAGAGGAGAAAGCTCAAGTGCGTCTCAGACACCTCCTATATTTTTGTTCTGTGAGAAATTGAACGGGATCATTCACTCAAACATTTCATCAAACACATTGAATGCATGCATAGGAAAAAAATAAACTAGCACACCTCTCACACCTTCCACCATGAAAAAACATAGGGGAGGCAGAGGGCTGGGGCGTCGTATTTACAGAGAGCGGACTCATACGTCCCGGTTTGTAACACAAACCGGGACTAAAGGTGTGTGGCAGGCCACATGTCTAGCGCCCACTTTAGTCCCGGTTTGTGTTAAAAACCGGGACGCATGCACCCCTACCAACCAGGACGCATGCCTCCGGCCACCGTGCCCGCTCGAACTGGGACGCGTGCCAGCATTAGTCCTGGTTCGTGGCGCAACCGAGACTAATGCTGTTGGGGGGCGTATGGATAGCATGTTTTCTACTAGTGAGTTTTCCCAAAAAGAAAACCAAGTGGGTTAACCATATTGGAAACAGAGTAACAAACATAATGAAAAATCAATACTCATAGTAGAAGTTTCCTTTACCAGTTCCACTCTTTAATAGCGCTTCACTCCCCGGCAACGGCACCAGAAAATATTCTTGATGACCCACAATTATAGGGTGGGTATCGTAGTACTTTTGATAAATATGAGTGTCGATCCCAACAAGGAGCAGAAGGTGTTGACTAGTGGTATGGAGTAGGAAATCTCTGTAAATACTTAGCAAATGAATTTTAGGGGTTTTCTGATAAAGCAAAGAAATAAAGTGCAAGTAATAAAGACAACAAACAACTGCAAGAAGTGGCCCAATCCTTTCTTACAAAGGAGAAGCCGATGGAAATACTTATAAGGACCAAACGTTCTCGAGGACACATGGGAATTTTGTCAAGTGCTTTCGCTTCAAATAGCCGAGTACCCTTCTTTGATGTTGTAAGTGTTGTGTGGGTGAACCTGTGCTAATGTACCAACCTTACTTGGACTAATACATACTTGTGACTAAACCCCCAGCAAGCATCCGCAACTACAGGAAAGCAATTAAGATATAAACCTAACCACAGCCTTAAACTATGAGATCATACGCTCCCTTGTCCAAAGGTGTCCTAATGGGGGTTCAGGTTTCTGTCACTCCGGCAACCCCACAATTACTAGCCAAATACACAAGGTATCCCCCTAGGCGCATAAATGATGAAGTATCATGTAGTCGACGTTCACATGAAACCACTAGAAGAATAGTACCACAACTTAAATACTAAAACATTGAATAATTTCTCAACACAAATCCATTACTACCAACATGACTTCTCCCATGTCTTCAAGAACTAACCGAACTACTCACAGGACATCATGTGGATCAATTACCATTGATTTATAATGGATTTTATAGTGAAAAAAACTCTAGTTTTAGGAAATAATTCACCAGAATTGTTCTAGAGTTCCAAAAATTATTTCCTTGGATTATTAGATATTATTTGATGGACTGAATGAGGAGGTGTTGGAATCGCCTGAAAAGAATTAGCAGAATGCCCTTGAGAATTTCCCAAAGATAGTACTGGAAGCATTTTGTCTTTTTCACCAGATTAAAATTATTAGGGATCTTAATGTGATTCCAAGGACACATGTTTGGCATTTTAATAACTTTCTTTTAGAAATTGGAACCACCCTTTTGGGATGAACACAACTACTATGGTGAATTTATTGGTGAAATAACCATGTACAGAAGTTATTAATTCACCAAAATACAAAGGAGCCTCAATAAAAATTGGGCTCTTGGGGTTTGATGGATCTTGGTATGTATGTCTCCTAGGAGTTGGTACTAGGTACATACCTATTCTGGTTTGACCTGGAGACTTTCCTAAAGTCAATTATATCAGGTTTTTATTATTTTTAGTACATTAAAAAATAGAAAGCAAACTAGTGTAGGGCCAGGGTCATTAGGTAGGGACATGCAATACCTACCAGAGGCAAACTAGTTTAGGGTTTAGGCTATGGAAGCTATGAGGAGGCTGGGACACCGACGAGGTACCAACTCGTTCATGCCACGACGGTGGCAAGCTCTAGAGCTCCTGTTATAGAAAAAAGAGAAGAGGGGGGGTAGATCAGAGGTAGGAGAGTTTGGCTATGATGCATGCATAAGATGGGGAGCAATAGGGGAAGGATAGGGGAGAGGAGAGGGAGGGGAGCTAGGGAAAGGTAGTTGGGAGTGAGGAGGGAGAAAATGGGGAACAGAGGGACGCGGGGGTGGCCTTTGGCCTATTTAAATCGAGAGGGAGTGGTATATGGTGAAAAAGGTGTTGGAGAGCTTTGGGGGATGCAGTTTCTCGTTGATTGGGCGTAGGGGAGGTGGAGAGAGTGCGGTGGGGTACTAGGGTCGCGCAAGGAGTGGTGGAAGGGGAGGTGCTGGTTGCTGCACTAAGGAAGCAAGATAAGCCTCTCCCTCTCTCTTACAAGCACAAGAGACAAACATGTGTGGATTCTACAGTACCTTCATACAATGGGGCTCGACCAGGATGTTGTATGGGTGCTAGGGAAACTTGCTTGACCATATCGGAAAAGGTTTAGTGGGGTTTAAAGATGTGAGTTTGACAGATTTCAAATATTGGCCACAAGGAAGATTATGAAGCAACTCTAGATATTTTGGTTAGGCATGATGAGACAAAGGTACTGCATTGGAGATATGGTCAAGGAAACACTCCTGGATTTATTTGAGATTTTTCATAGAATTTGAAGTTCATTTTCAACCATAAATTCAAATAGTGGAGAAGTAGTTTCTAGAAGCTCCTTAGAGATTTTTACATTGGACAAGCTTGGTTTTTATGTGATATGACCCTAAATACCATATTACACAATGGCGAATTTTTATTAGAATTTATTTAGATGGAAAGTCTTTTTAAGGAATTATTTCTTGTTTCTACAATTTAAGAAAAATGACAAAAAGAAATAATAAAGAATGTCAAAATTAGTTTTTTTAGGTGGGAAGATAGGGTATGATGTATATAATTCAAATGTGCATTGAGTTTGCAAAGTGATGTGGATAAAACAAACTTTTCTTTATAGACAAGGATTTTGAGAATCTTGCAAGATAATGAATTTATAAAGTTTGATTATCCAAATAAATGGGAGAATTATTTGTCGATGCTTATACTCGAGGTAGATGTTGTATATGTGATTTATACCTCAATTCCATCTTGGTTTTTGAAGAGTTGTGGTGAAAAAGGAGGGAAACTAGATTTTTGGGGATCTAGGGTTTGGTTATTTTTATACCACCTAAACATGGTTGTATTAGTGAGCTCATAGCTCACCTTTATACAAGGGGTGGATTGATGGATATACAAGGTTATATAGATGGTCATGGGAGGAAGAGTTGAGCTTGGTTGGATTTGAGGTGGTTTAGTGGTGATGGAAAACTTTGTTGAAAATATGGCTGCCATATTAGAGTTGTCATGATGCATCATAAACCATGGCGGTTTAGGAAGCACAAAGCTCCAATGGAAAAAAGTGAGGTATGTAATCTTATACCATGGTTATTAGATCACAATAATGAAAAAATTTGGTCAAGGGGAGGTAGCATATAGATGTGACCTTCTGTCAAAGTTGGCAAGGTGATAAGATTTGCAGAAAAGATTATTATCTTGTCTACAAAACCATCATGGATGAGTGGGAACCAGAAGGGTTAATCCAAGGGAAAGGGTGGGATTTGGTAGTACTAATGAGGTAATACAAGGTGGTTTAAGTACATTCTCAAGAATTCATATAGGTTAGAAAAGGTAGAGCTCCAAAGATTGAATCTAGATAACGAATCCAGACTTTGCCATTTTAGCAGATTTAGGGTTTTTGACTAGATTACAAGTGTAGGTGATTTTGAGGGAGAGCTATGTTCCAATATCATGATCAGGGAGATGATGTTCAGGTTTTAACTAAGTAGATAGGATACATTCTTTAGATTGGGTCTTCACTGAGTTGGAACTATCTAAAGCATGGATCCTATCTAATTAGATTAATATGATTAGGGGGTGAGATGGCCACTTTAGTGGCTTAGGGTAGATCCATATGTGGATACTTGGTTTGAGATTGATGTTCACAAACATAGGTTGGATCCTAAGGGATGAGTTACTAGATTTGCTCACTCTAGTTCCTAAGCAAACAATGCAATCAACAAATCAAGGCAATTCATCAGGAAGCAGACCAAGGCAATTCATCTGTTCAAACATATAAATTACTACTGAGGTTACCATCAAGCCTATCTTGAGATAAGGACGGGTATTTTGAATAGGTTGTGTTCTGAAGTGAGATAAGGACTTCTTGGTACTTCTACGAAGACTAGAATTAAGAGGTTTTGAATAAAGGTTTTGGAAAACCTAGGTTACGAGTAGTTGAAGGTTCTGTCTTGAAAACATAAGGGGATTATATTTTAGTTCTCCATAGTTTTGTTAGAGGGAGACTATTAAAGTATGGTTGTTTTATCAAAATCAACTTGGCTCAAGTTTGAAAGGCCATAGCATTTGAGAATATGAAAGATGAGCCAAGACATCTCTTTTGTAAAATTGGCTCTGTCCAATAAGGTTGAGATAAGAAGTATATCACCTAATGCACAATCAGTTGCTTGAACACAAGGAAACAAGTAAGAAATCATTGCAACAAGCAATAAGAATTTTTTTTGTTCCCCCTGATTTTTACCTTTTGGACACCAAATCAGGGTTGCTGAAATTTGGATGTTACAATACACAGGATAATGACAGAATACACACAACAGATATAGGGAATACACATATGTTCAAACCATGCATCAATAACATTCAAACAGTTCACACAAGTGTAGAAAGTGACCATATGGCATAATATTACAAGTCTCCGGAGTTGCATTACACATTCAAACAGTTTCACACATTCAAATAGTTCATAGTTCACACAACAGATACCTACTAGACTCCAACTAGCAACTAGACTAGAGAGGCGGCGGTGGCTGCGAGCATCATCACGACGAAGGGGGACAATGTACTCCTCCACTTCTTCGTCCTCTACCGCACTAGAAACATCGCGTAGAAAGTTTCCGCCTCCTCCAAAGTGGCATATTCCCATAGAAACGGTGGACCTGCCTCCTACAATCCTCCCAGTCGTCGTAGAATCTGAGAACCCTGCCCTCGTACACGACATACCACGGCCTCTACGCACACACACACACAAGAAAGAAATGTTAGTGTTGTCAGCACATATTCATAATAGAGATATAACATATAGGTATGCAAAAAAGAAAAAGCATCGGATATAGCTAAGTAATTCTATGACTAATATTTGCATGGAAAGATAGGTATGCAAAAAGAAAAGAATAAAATAAACTAATCGAAATTCTATGACTAACATTTGCAGGAGACAAGTTTGTGAATCGATCAGGTTTTCCTCAGCTTCCGCGGAAGGGATGGATGCCACCTAGCATGGTGAATGTCCTCCCATCGGCGACCGCAACTAAGTGGTCCTCGATCTCTGCATTAGTCAGCGGGATACCGCTATAGTTGAATGTGTAACCTCTAGTCAAGACATCCCTCTTGAGTATCGTGCCAATCACCCGCTGGATGGCATGCAACTCGTCTCTGATGCTTTCATCGGTCGTTGCCGTAATGTCTCTGCCCCTTTTATCGAGACCGGATGGCATCAAGAGTTTCTCCTCATCCTTTGCGTACTCCCTCATCTGTAGGATGAAGAACCAGGGCTCCATCCCATTGTCAGTGGACGATTGCCTAAGGCAGGGGAAATTGGTTACGTGGGAGTTCACATAGATGCCTTTGGATCTTTTCTCATAACTGAGTGGGCCAACCGCAGCTCTAAAACCGTTGAGGGCATTATCAAGAGTAGACTTGACGTCTGTATAGTCTTTCTGCAATTATCTCCCGGAGTCGAGATAGAATACATGAAAATAATACGGTTGAAAGGCGATGAGGACGCACCCATTCTCTCTGCGCAAAACAGTTGGAATAAACCATCATCCTCGACTATTGAGGAAATTCATGAAAGAATGTAATAGCGGGAAAGTACACTACTAGGAAAACAGCTATAGGTAATCAGCACATCCGTGGCGCACATGACTATAGTGCGCCACAGATGTGTGTGGTCCAGGGCCCTGTTGGACGCTCTCCAAACATCTGTAGCGCACTATAGTCATGTGCGCCACGGTTGTTAGTGCCATCTGTGGCGCACATGGGGGGGGGGGGGTGCGCTACGCCTAAGCGCACGCCCCCTCTGCTGTGAAACGGACACAAACATCTGTGGCGCACATGGCATAGTGCGCCACAGATGTATAAACTTAGCCGTAGGGCACTCTGCCCTAGTGCCCTACGCCTAAGTGGCATGCACCAACTCCACCCCCCCCCCTGTGGATCGCCTTTTTAGGGTTTGCAAAAAATAAACGAAAATGATAAAATCTTCAAAAAATTAAATCCTTTCATATTTAGGTAGGTAATGTGGTATAGCTTCTAGTAAAATTAACAAAAATGAGTTTCGACTTTATTTGCAAAAAAAAGTCATGCCACGGTAAAAAGGCCGTAACTTTTGCATACGATGTCGAAAAAAAACGTATAATATACCAAAATGACCAGAACGAGATTCCAGATCCGCTTGCAACGCCTTTAGGTCGTTTAGCGATTTTTTAGAATCTCAAAATTCGAAAAGAGTAAAAAGTTATGGAAAAAACAAGATTTTTTGCTGCAGAAAAAAAAATTTGAGGCAACTTACCCGTAGCGCACCACCACCTAGTGCGCCACGGATAATCTTGGGCGGGATTCAAATTTGAATCACCACCCCGCCCACCTACCCCTATTCCCTCCCTCTTCTCTTTTTCATTCTCCTCCCTCCTCCTTTTCCTTCTCTCTTCTCCTCCTCCTTTTCCTTCTCTCTTCTCCTCCTCCTCCTCCTCCTTTACTTCTCCTCCTTCCCTTGCCGTGGCAGTGACGATGGCGATGGCGGCGGCGACCTTCTCCTCCTCCTTGCAGTCCTGACGGCGACGACCTCCTTCCTTGCGGCCTCCTCCTCGCCTCCTCCTCCTTGCAGTCATGAAGAGCGACGACGAGCTCCGACGACCGCCGAAGACCTCCTTCTCCTTGCGGCAACCTCCTCCCTTCTCCAGCCACACCTCACTGCCTCTCTTCCTCGATGCCGGCGAGGAGTAGCAAGTCCACGGCCTCCCGCACCTCCCTGCGGTGGTAGGTCATGGCCACGGCCACCTCCCTGCCGGCGAGGCGACACGACGGCGGCGATGCGGACCCGATTTCTTTTGCAATTCAAAACGAGGGTGTTTTTTGCTTTTTTTTTTGATTTTTGAAAAAAACATCCGTGGCGCACATGTACCCCTACCCGTGGCGCACCTGGTAGTGCGCCACGCCTATCTCGATATAACCGTGGCGCACCATGCAGTGCGCTACGGCTACGAGATAGCCGTAGCGCGAGGCCCGTGGCGCACTGCTAGTGCGCCACAGAAGGCCTTTTCATGTGCGCCACGAATAGGCGTTTTTCTAGTAGTGGTATGGAAGAAGAATGCAAGACTTGTCCTTATTTTCCACCAACCAATCCATGATATACTTCGCAACAAACTCTTGTTCCATGTCGATGGTGCGTACAGTCATGTAGAAGGTGTACGTGATAGAAAGGTGCGAGGTCTTCTGCATGATGATATCATGCACCATTTTTAGCGATACCAGGCAGACCACGTTTTGATCGATCCATAACATGTGGATCAGCTAAAATATATCTTCATACGTGATGAAGAAGAACTCGTCGGGGGTAGCGAATCCACAGTTAGTGGGCACCCTGACCGTGAATAGCGTGTAGGAGGGATTTTTATCTTGGACAAGCTACTGCTCTAGATACCTAACAGTCTCATGCAAGCTACTCAGGTCCGACGACAGCGTCTTGACAATGTGGTCCGGCAGGATTGGTTCACCAAGATAATGCATCGTCCTCCACTTGGTCAGTAGCTTGTTGATATTCACTTTCTTGCTTGCTGCAGCGTCCTTCCATGCTTCGGTTTGTCTTATCACCTCCATGGTCGTATCACGGAGTGTCCTCGGGGTAACCTTAGCATACGGCAGAGCGGTGAAGGCAGCGGCGTCTTCCTGCTCGGGCATTTCTTGAGAAGATAAGAGCTTATTCTTCGTCATGGTATCATCGTCAGGTGCCTCGGAAGGAGCAACATCGACGAGAGCCTCCAAATCAGCGATGAACGAATCGATGGGAGCCCTTATAGATGTCCACCATGTTGTCGTGCTCATGTGTCTCAATCTCAGGAGAATCATTGGCAGGTGGAGGAGTGACCCTTTCATGGCATGCCGCCGCAGGCACAGACGCTGGAGTGACCCTTTCTTGGCTTGCCACCACAGACACAAATTGTGGAGTGACCATTTCTTTTGTATTCTTCAGCCGAAGTATGGCTTTTGGCCATAGGACATGATTCTTCATTTGCCCGACCTTCAGCTCATCTTCGGCACACGGGGGTTGATGAGGAGGAACCAAGTGTGCGCATCCCGGAAACGACCGATCCACCTCAAACTATTGCACCCTATCGTCCATAGGCTTGTAGTGGAACGTCCGGTGTGTTGGGTTCATGATGTGTCCCCCCGCAACATCCTTGAGCTTGTTGTCCACATATATGAGCATGGTGCAAGGAACACTTTGCTCCTGTGAAGAAACATGCATGAGTTGGTTAGAGAGGGGCAGCGACAAAGTAATTAACTTGCGTACACTGGTGGAAAAAGGGCATAAAATCCCGAGCCGTAATGGGCTCTAGTCCTGGTTTTGGGCCGGGGACTGTCAAAACGAGACTAGAGGCCCCCCCCCTATATAGTCCTGGCTCGCTATGGCCCGTGACAGAAGACAGCCATGTGGCTGTTTCAGCAAGGCGGGGGCGGAAACCCTCTAGTGTCGGGTCGTAACACCACCCAGGACTATAAGGCTTACAGTCGCAGCAGAGATTTCGTGTGTTTCTCTGCCACCGCAGAGATTGTGTGTTCCCTTTTTTTGCCATTTCGTTCCTTTTTCATTTTGTGTTTCACTATAATTTCAAACATATATTTCAGTACACATATTCTACGGTACTACATACATAGTACACGTTGATGCATATATATAATTAATCGATCTCTTGCAACCATACATATAATCAATCATATTAAAAGGAAGAAATGTTTTGAAATTACATGTTCATTGATGATATATATATCATATCAACTACATGGAGATCACTAAGGCATGTAGAGTTCCTCGTCATCCGCATAATGTTCTCCATATACATCAAGGACCTCCTTCATAAGAAATCTCGCCAGCTCCTCTTGAATTGCTCCTATGCGTTGTCCTGGCTCTAGTTTCTCCCACAATTCGTAAATATATTGTGAATCAACTTTCCGCTCACTGGTCAACTCACAGATGTACTTGTAGACATAGTATCCACATAAATAAGTTCCATGTGGCTGATGTAAACTCTTCACCATTTTATAAGTTAGCTCCTCTTTGAATGGACCTGGTATTTTCTGTCTGAACCTTGTCTAACACCTGCTCGGCAAAGAAAATGAACAAAGGAGTTATTAGTTACTTGATATCAAGAAATGAAGGAAAGAGGCCAATATAATGCGATAATGATTGAAATTAATAATGGAGTATTGCTTTCATGTCGCTCCAGTTCTCTTGGTCCCAACTTAATGAGTCGTGGACTTCAACTAGGGACTTGTCAACTTGAATGTTTAGCAGGATCCAGTGGAATCTGTGGACGTTTACATAAGCATACATGGATAGATCATTAATTACACTTAACATCGAGTAAGAAAAAATAAAATATGGACAAGATACAAACACTCACTTGAACTTGTAAGGAAATAGTATTTCCTTAACAAAATTATTCTCGGTTAAGAACCTGAATAAGTCTTCCTACACGTCCTTGGGGTGATTATTTAACTTATATTCATTAATGATATATGGGTCAATGAACCCAACGTCATATCTTCTAGCTCTTTTGCATTCAAGCATATTTATTCTGCAGAATATAATATCATACAAAGGGATATATTCATTAACGATAAAATGAACAAGATGAGATACAAACATAATTATAGAAATAAATCACTTACAGACAGAAGCAACCAATGATAGATTTCTCGAGGGTGCGCTGATTGTATAACTGAAACAGTTCGGTCATTTGAACCTGTATCGAGTATGGTGTGACGTGATGCTCCTTTCTAACGTCCACCGCAAACCAATATCTCTGATGCTTTTTTTCTGTTTGCAACAGGTACCATGTGTGTAGATTTCGCATATGAGTGGATAGATGCATGAGATCCTCATGACTGACTAGAGGCTCTCCTTAGACTTACTTCCGTACTATCTGACCCATTGGCATATCTTCATTGCCTAAATATTGACCAAGAGACATATTTTCTTCGGTAGAAAGTGCTTTAGCCTCCGATACAGTGATGCCCATTAGTGTAGCATTAGTACTGGCTCTGGAGTTCATTATTTGCATGTCCATATCCATTTCAGCTCCGAAGGCCTTGTTGAGGTCTGAAATCAGTTTGAGCGGATGGACCAATTGAATCTTTTGTTGTCAAAGGCTGGGCAACTTGCTTCCCGCTTTTTGCTCTTGTGCTTTTATTCTTATTTGATTTCTTAATAATCTCCCGGTCATAGTCTGATTCTAGATTCATCGATATCTGGGATGGTTTCTCAAGAAAGGACTTAACCCACTTTTTGGTTTTTTTCATCATATACCGGCTTTGGCTTAGGCTTTTTGGGTGCAAAATGCGCCATAACTTGGGAAGCCATATCCGCAGCATTTTCCCCATCGGTCTTGTCATAAGGTCTCTTTGGAAGAGCTCGCGGGATGTCGACTATCTTCGCCATTTGACCTTTCTTTGATGTGGGACGCGTGGGAGTGGCGACCTTCCGTTTCTTCGACGAGGTAGTATTGCACGGAGGCGGAGGCGGAGATCGAGTATTGCGCGGAGGCGGAGATCAAGTTGATGTACGGGGCGGGGCGGACTTGGAGGTTGACAATAATTGTGATACCCCCAGGATCAGGGCTAAACAAATCCCAGACCTCCGTCTGACATAAGCTTAACCTTGAGCTCGAGGATATCCAGTGAAGCATCGATAACACAATAGTGACCCTACGACACAAAATTTATTACAGCAAGCTCATATCTGAGCAGAGAACCAAATTATTACAAGTAGAGGTCACTGACCACAAACACCAAACAACGGAAGGCAAATTATGCTATTAAGTATAGAAAACTTAACAAATGGCCTGAGAGTCCTGAAGCATAATGATGACATCCTAGCCCATAGATTCCAGGCTGCCGGCCGGGAACTCCAAGCTACTCATCGATATCGATGTAGTACCAAACTGATCTTCAGGGAACACTTACTCTGCCAAAAGTATCAACAAAGCAAGGGTGAGTATAGGGTGTACTCCGCAAGTCTTCTGGCTGGTGGAGTTATTTTGCATAAAGCCATCTTTGTTTATAAAACAAGAGAGAGACGAATCTCGTCTAGTCAGAGTATTTTAAAAGGGGATAAGAGAGCGACATCTCCGAAATATTGATCATCATCTTTTGATATCCACCAAGTCATCATCATCACCTGAACTAGGATCACCCCCTCGTAGCCATGAGGAAGCATCCTTAAGTACACGTTGATCTGCCAAGTTTTACGATTAGGTTAAAGTTCTCTATGGTCTTAGAATCTGGTCACCAAGCGTTCATAACCGTGAACTCGGCTTTTCAAAAAGATTTAATCCTATAGGGGTGTACAACTTTACCCACACGTACCAACCGAATCTTAATGCCATATCATTAGCCCTCTTCCTTGGAAGGCCGGTAGAGGGTGGTTGGCCATGACCTTTATCTTGCTCTCGCCAATACCATGAGTCACGCAATAAGTATGGTTCCGCGGTAACCGGTCAAATCCCGAAGCCGGTACGTAAAGATGTGAGGCGAGGTTGGTTTACCAGGATCTCCATTGACCCCAAGCAACCCCGGCCACGCTTACCTACCTGTTATGATGCACCTTTCACGCGGCAAATCTTTCAAAAGATTTTCTATGCATATGTCGAATGGAACGCCCGAACTATGTGACTCATGGAATCTACTAGGAAAGTTAATCAGGCGAGGGGTTCCCAAGCCACGTGTGGATGTACGCTCATCTCAGTTCTAAAGGTAAGAACTCGGGTCCTAGTGGTGGCGATCATGGGACTAGAAAAACCACATCCCACCATGTCCTCCCATACAAGTCTTAGCATGTTTAATCTCATATCACCTCTGATATCATCGCATCACGTTCTCCTGACATACTAGATTTTCTTCATCTGATACATCATCTGTATGGACCAGATTGATAGTTATGCATGACTAAGCAGAACACAGATATAAGCTCTAGCACTGCACACAAGACAAACCTAGTTGTGCTTGGAGCAGTGGATCAGGTAATATAATCTCAAGGGGAGTAATGCAACAGATAGGACACTCTATCTATCGATAAAACACCACAGTAGAATCATATGCATCATGGCAAGAATTGAAATGCTTTCAAAATAATAGGATTATATCATGGTGGCGCTATGTTTGCCTTTGACTATTGATAACAATAAGCAGATCTTCGGAAGCCTTGTACTTGACTTGGTTATAGTTGGTCAAGTATCGTTCGTCGATCTTCAATCTTCGATGGTGTTGATCTCAGTCTTCGATCTCGATCTCGATCTCGTATTCTACCGAGGAAGAACCAAACACCGGAAATAAAGGGGAAACAATCAACACATGGCATCGATGTAATGCTCAATCAAGGATGATGATATGACAAGTTAAACTGTATCGAAATGTAACCCTAAAACATGCTTGACAATTTAAACGTGGTTCCGAGTGGTGAAAACCCTAACTCGGGGAAACTCCGGATGTATATGAGAGGGGTTATTATGTTATTCTAATTAAACTTGTCATTTAGGTTGCTTAACAATGCATGATTATAGCTTAAAGAGGTAGAGTTCATTTTTCTGACTTATAATTAAAAAATATTGAATTTACAAGTTTATATCAATTTCTGAAAATTATTAAATCAATTTAAATTGATTACTGCGTCAGCTAACATCAGCACACGCCTTAATTCGTTTTATACAGAGGGCTGGGCTAGCCACAGTGACCTGGTACACGTTGGAAAGCCACGCAGGCACCACGCGCGCTCGCCGGCGAGCACTGCAGACGGCGGCAGTTGGCAGAGCTAGGGTCGAGCGGGCTAGCGCAGAGGGGTGCATTCGAACGGGCGCGATAGGGCAAACCATCTAGGGGCAGCGCCGCTGCTCCTTGGTCGCCGGAGTGACATCCACAGCGACAGGTGGCGGCGGTCCTTGCAGAGCATCGTTGGTCGGCGGTTACAGAGTGAGAGGGGGAGGTTGAAGGAGTCCTTATGGACCAGGAACTCACTGTGGTGACAAAGAAGGGCTCGGGAGTCGCGGGGAGGTCGAGGTTGCGCAGATCGACACCGGCGAGCTTCATCGGGGTCGAGGAAGACGACATCAGCGGTGGAGATTATAGGCGCGCGGCCTCGATTCCTTTGGGCAGGTGAAAGAGTCCACCACAGCGATCTTAGAGGTGGCCACGGCTCGGGCTAGTGCGGTCGGGAACGACGGGGATCGTTGGAGATAGGGTTCGGGTCCATGAGGGGAACGAGAGAGAGGGGTCTCTGGGAAGGGGAAGAATGGATAGGGGAGCGAGGGGGTCGACGTGGTGTCTTTATCCTCCTCCCAAGCTCGACAGACGACGAAGATCAAGCGGCAGGATCGACGGCGGCGCCGGCGACACGGTGCTTCATCCTCGTCGTCGCGGAAGACGACGAATAGGGGCGAAGCGGTACCAGGCCGAGGGTGGGCCGCTGTTGGGCCAAAGTGGCTGGCTGCGGGCGCGCGCTGAGCGGCAGGGAGATGAGAGGGGAGATGGGCTGCGGCCTAGGTTAGCTAGGATTCATTTTTATTTCCTTCAAAAAGTTTTCCAGTTTCTATTTTTCCTTTTGTATTTGTAATTCCAAATTCATTTCTATTTTTAGTTATTTGAAAATACCAGAGGCTTTATAAAATATATAAAATCTGAGGGCCCTTTACTCAATTTGGGCTCCACAATTTTGGATATTTCAAATATTTTTAAAATCACTTTTGAAGGAGTTTTCAAAGAGAGGGAGATATTAGGGTTTAGGGTTTGCATTATTTTCTTGAGTGCACATTTTAAAATATGATGCTCATGTTGCACAAACAAACCCTAATATACAATTAGCTAAAAGTGGGGTGTGACATCTCTATCCCCCTTAAGAGAATCTCGACCCGAGATTCCAAAGGTAGGAAGAGACAGAGAGATAAAGAAACAGGGTCACTCTAAGATAAGAGGAACACACTAAACAACACACAGAGTATCTCATGGTAAACTCAAGGACAGATTGTTCAGAAACAACTTTGAGATGACAAACATGAAACACAACAAGGTAACAGAGGAAACAAGAGGAGATGGTTTCAAGTTGTTAGATAACCGGTCTTCATAAGGATTGAGACCATGGAGGTTACAGGAGGGTTTGAAGCTTCTGGAAAGGAAGGTTCCAACAGAAAGAACATGACCACAGACTTCGAGAGATGAACCTCTACTAAATGAATTAAGTAGAGATTTCAGGTTGCAGAGGCATGGATCAACAGAACCAAGCCGTTGAACTACTTTTGACACAGAAGGGTCACTTTTTCATTCAACAGAGGCCAAGACAGAGAGGTGTTTTGGTGGAGAGGACTCATAAGAGTCACAACATGTGTCAAGAGAAACTACAGATTACCAAAATCATAGTCACTCTTAAAACATGGTTGAGAAAGGAAGGAAACTCTTTATCCATCCAGATATATCAGAATCTTTGCCAAAGATCATGAAAGCAATTTACACCACAAGATGAATAGTTAAGAAGATTCCTGATGAAGCTAGAAGAAAGAAACTTCAATCTCAGACTTCTGGAGGATCGACCAAGAAACATTTAGCAACACTACTTTTAATGTTCTCCTTGATGTTTGAGAAATCAAACATCAAGTAAAGGTCAAACTTCGGATACAAAGGAAACCATGAGCACAACTCCTATAATAAATCATAGAAGATGCCTCATGAAGTGTGGTTGATATTGCCGATTCATGAGAATATGACAATAGGTCTTGCCGGCTAAGTGTGTCAACCATCACATAAATCTTGCCATAATTAGAAAGAGACCTATGTCAAAGTTTTGGAAAACACCAACCATCGCTGCTGCTTGAGATTCAAATTTGGTTAGGTGAGATGATATTTCAGACTCAACATGTCCTAAATAGAAACTAACATTTACCACCAAGCAAAGTTACTAGATTCTCAAGATAGGGACTACAATGTCAAGCTCCAAAATATGAGCTAGATTGCTATACCCATGTATTAGCATATTGTCGAAGGACAACTGCACACACATAAAGTACTAGCAATAAAACACACATGTATCCTTAAGGAAAGAGATATAACTCTTCTCGAATCCATAGTGACATCTTTCAACATTTGCACATGAATCAGAGAAGATTACTTCTAGCATCCAGAACACATACTTCAGGATGATTCGAATATGGTTCTCAAAGTTTCCAACATTAATGCTAAATGTTCCATAGGAATACAATCTAACATGGAGAAAATAAGAATGTCATTGATGGGCTCAACAACAAACTTACTAAGACATTCCAAGAAGATAGACTCATATGTCGTATGAACGAGGCGAGAGTATTGGTCAGACCAAAGACATGAAGATGTACTTAAGTGAAACATCACAAGTAGAAACATCATCAAGATAATCCTTTGCACTTAGTTTGATTTGACGATAACCCAAATCAAATCAAAGACGGGGGAGATAACATATCCATGAAGGAGATAATACCTTTCTTCAGCACGAACAAAACTAGACATCCCTTTGAGATGGAACAAAGTCGGAGAGAACTTTTTGTCTTACAACTCTCCAAGTTGTTGTTTAAACTCAACCAACTAGTTCAGGGGTATCCAGTATAGATCCTTGGAGAAAAGAGCAGTTCAGAGAAATTGCTTGATCAAGAACTTTACAACACGGTCATGTGGAAACATGGCGATACTTCTAGTAGACACTTAGAATATCACGAACCACCGATGTGTCACTTTGTTCAAGAGGAAACTTGCTTTGTAAGGCAAGGAGACATAGTCTTAGAGCTTCGGCACAAGCCTATCTCTATGACCGAAGACGGGAGTATACCAGAATAGCCGACTTGGTAGAACAATAATCCTTTGCTTAGTGACGGGGTTAACCGATCACGCTAAGAATCTCAGATGGCCACATTGTTATGCACATGCATCACTCACGAGTATGAAAGATCGGGGGAGGGTGGGTAAATATGTGTAGGAGCATTACTTCATTAAGGGGTCATGAAACTCGGCACAACCTCTTAGTATAAAAGAGTGTGATACTTTAAGGATGAGGACTAGAGTTTTTTTCTCCTAGACATTCCGAAATGGTTTGTCTTGACGGACCACAAGAGTATATTACATCGAAAGACACTGATGCACATGTACTACTTGGCTACCAACTCCCGAAATGTGGATGCATAAGTCAACAATCTCCCGAAAACCAATGCAGAGAAGGGGTAAGGTGTGGCAGAGTCACGAGTACAGATACGATACTCTCGACGAGTACTCTTGTCGTGATCTATTTGGTTCCATTAAAGAACATCTGCCATGGCTAGTGGTAGGGGAAGTCCTTAATTGTCATGATTTTATCGCGACAAAGACCACAATCTTTAAGGCTAGAGTTGTAGTACCAGCCATCCTGAGGTAATGTGTGAACATTAACAACATGGGTCAAAGGAATGGATCTTGGGTTAAAGGTCAGCTTCATGTACAAGATTCACAACACCAAAATCCAGCATAATCAGGGATCTTAAGTTCAAGTCCAAGGGTTAAAACCCGAGAATAGAAGTAACTACTACTTGAGTGATTTAGCATACCCTACAAGATAGTAATCATAAGGTAGCTTCCAAAATAACAAACAACTTCTGAAGTACCCAATCAAATAAAAAGGTGGCACACGAGGCGAAAGGAAACCTTGAATCCTAGAATAGAATATTGTGGAACAAACAATATAATATTGCGGGTCCAGAAAGCAGAGAGATCATGATGGAAGGAATCACTCAGATGAAAAAGATCAAGGGGAACAAGGGATACACAACACACACAACTCTAGGGAACTCAGCACTAGGTCAACTGGCATAGAAACGGCATGCCCAGAAGGCACCTAAGTTTTGAAAGTCCAGTCAAAACTTTTCGAAAATTAACATCAGATAAGATATCCCAAAGTTAGAGCGAAACTGGATAAGGAGAAAAAGTAGCATACTAGAGTTTTCGCGAATACTTTTCAGCTTTTAAAATAGTTTTCACCAACACTAGACTTAACATCGACCAACAACAAGGTTTTCCTACGGTCGGTAATGCTCTGATACCAAGAACTGTGACACCCCCGGGATCAGGGCTAAACAAATCCAGACCTCCGTCTGACATAAGTTTAACCTTGAGCTCGAGGATATCTAGTGAAGAATCGATAACACAACAGTGACCCTACGACACGAAATTTATTACAGCAAGCTCATATTTGAGCAGAGAACCAAATTATTACAAGTAGAGGTCACTGACCACAAACACCAAACAACGGAAGGCAAATTATGCTATTAAGTATAGAAAACTTAACAAATGGCCTAAGAGGCCTAAAGCATAATGATGACGTCCGAGCCCATAGATTCCAGGCTGCCGGCCGGGAACCCCAAGCTACTCGTCGATGTCGATGTAGTACCAAACTGATCTTCACGGAACACTTACTCTGCCAAAAGTATCAACAAAGCAAGGGTGAGTACAGGATGTACTCCGCAAGACTTCTGGCTGGTGGAGTTTTTTTGCATAAAGCCATCTTTGTCTGTAAAACAAGAGAGAGAAGAATCTCGTCTAGTCAGAGTATTTTAAAAGGGGATAAGAGAGCGACATCTCCGAAATATTGATCGTTGTATTTTGATATCCACCAATTCATCATCATCACCTGAACTAGGATCACCCCCTCGTACCCATGAGGAAGCATCCTTAAGCACATTTTGATCTGCCAAGTTTTACGATTAGGTTAAAGTTCTCTATGATCTTATAATCTGGTCACCAAGCGTTCATATCCGTGAACACGGCTTTTCAAAAATATTTAACCCTACAGGGGTGTACAACTTTACCCACACGTACCAACCGACTCTTAATGCCCGATCATTATCCCTCTTCCTTGGAAGGCCAGTAGAGGGTGGTTGGCGACGACCTTTACCTTGCTTTCGCCGAGACATGAGTCACGCAATAAGTATGGTTCCGCCGTAACGGGTCAAATGCCGAAGCCGGTACTTAAATATGTGAGGCGAGGTTGGATTACCAAGGGCTCCATCGACCCCAAGCAACCCCGGCCACGCTTACCTACCTGTTATGATGCACCTTTCACCCGGAAAATCTTTCAAAATATTTTCTATGCATATGTCGAATGGAACGCCCGAACTATGTGACTCATGGAATCTACTAGGCAAGTTAATCTGGCGAGGGGTTCCCAAGCCCCGTGTGGCTGTACGCTTATCTCGGTTCCAAAGGCAAGAACTCAGGTCCTAGTGGTGGCGAGCATGGGACTAGAAAAACCACATCCCACCGTGGCCTCCCATACAAGCCTTAGCATGTTTAATCTCATATCACCTCAGATATCATCTCATCACGTTCTCCTAACATACTATATTCTCTGCATCTGATACATCATATGGATGGACCAGACTGATAGCTATGCATGGCTAAGCAGAACACATATATAAGCTCTAGCAGTGCACACAAGCCAAACATAGTTATGCTAGGAGCAGTGGATCAGGTAATATAAGATCAAGGGGAGTAATGCAACATATAGGACACTCTATCTATCGATACAAGACCACAGTAGAATCGTATGCATCATGGTAGGAATTGAAATGCTTTCAAAATCATAGGATTATATCATGGTGGGGCTATGCTCTCCTTTGCCTGTTGATAACAATAAGCAGATCTTCGGAAGACCTGTACTTGACTTGGTTATAGTTGGTCCTAGAAATGATGAGGTACTGCAGTTTGACCTGGTCCTAGAAATGATGAGGTACTGGAGTTTTTTTCTCCTAGACATTCCGAAATGGTTTGTCTTGACGGACCACAAGAGTATATTACATCGGAAGACACCGATGCACATGTACTACTTGGCTACCAACTGGTAGGCAAAGGTCCTATAAGAACAAGGGAAAAAGAACATGCTCAGGATGGATTCCCGATATGTGGATGCATAAGTCAACAATCTCCCGAAAACCAATGCAGAGAAGGGGTAATGTGTGGCAGAGTCACGAGTACAGATGCGATACTCTTGAGGAGTGCTCTTGTCGTGATCTATTTGGTTCCATTAAAGAACATCTGCCATGGCTAGTGGTAGGGGAAGTCCTTAATTGTCACGATTTTATCATGACAAAGACCACAATCTTTAAGGCTAGAGTTGTAGTACCATCAAGTTCATCTTTAATTATTGTTTAGTGCTCTTTCTAGTTAGTATATTTGTAGGTTTTTCGTTAGTCCAACCCTTTTAATTGATTGGGCTTGATGTAGTATTTCCACGGTGCTCTTGTTTAGTTCAGTTTCAGAAAATTCAAACTGAAGAAAGGAGGTGTGGAAGAACTACAATATGACTTGAAAGCTAGAAAACTAAGCCTTTTAGTGTATGAATTAGTAAAACTTGTCGATGGGCAGAAGGAGCACATGCTAATATGACCATCATAATTAATTGGATAATAGAAAATGTGCCTTTTACAATATCAATTCAACATGCACACAACCAACTAGAATAGGAAACCTAGGAAATCATACGCCAAACTAACTTCTTCTTCCTGTTGGTGATTTAAAATAGTTAGTGGATATGCATGCTATCTATAGGTTGCTGAAGGTATTGACATAATAGATTGTATTTAGTCAAACATTTCATGCCTCTTTCCGATTTCTTTCCTGACACATTTCTCCAAGATAGTTGGTAATAGAGCATGTGATTCTTTTACATAACAAAATTTTTGTTATCTATCTACAATGTGCGATTTGGTTAGTGTCATGTGTTCAAAATTGATTTCTGTTTATTATTATATTTATAGTTTGATTAGCACAAATAAAACACAATGATGTAGGACTGGCATGAGTGTTGATTTACCTGATATGAATATATATTTTGTGTCTCCGCTATACTCTCTTTTTCTCAGTATATATATACACTAGTGGAAACGAGGCCTTTGGTTGAGGTCTTAAATTGGCTTTAACATCGGTTCTTCTACGAACCGATGTTAAAGGAGGCGCCCGTACCAGCGTGGTTTAGAAAGCAAAAAGGTGCACCCCCTTTAACACGGGTTCGATCCATGAACCGGTGTTAAAGGCCCTGCACCACCGTCCCGCGCAGCCCACCCCTTTAACACCAGTTCGTGGCTTGAACTGGTGTTAAAGGGGGGCATATATTTCGTACATTAAAGGGGTGGGGGCATTTTTAATTGAAAAAATAGGATAGAATTTATAAAATTCATATCTTTTTCATTTCAACTCAGAAATATATGAATAATATATCATAATTTTCAGAAAAAATAATATCTATCCATTCATATAAAAACATTTTATAGTTACTAGAGATGAAAATTTTCAAAATGATTAAAACACTTACAGTAACTATAAATTTTTTTGTGAAATTTTGAAAAGCGGGGGATTTATTACATGCTCGCCTCTTCCTTCTTCCCCCAGCCAAATCAAGCGCGCAGAGGAAGAAAGCAGAGGAGTCGTCGGCGCCGTCGCCCTCCACACCCTCGCCGCCCTCGCCGTCGACGTCCCGCGGGAGCGCGTCACCAGACCGCGACGTCGACGTTCCACACGCCGCTACTGCCGCCACCGGTCGGCTGCCTCGACCCTGGGCCTCTCCCCGGGCGCACCGCCCTCCCCGCACCTCTCCCGCAGCACCGGCGGCCACCGCCTGCACCCCTCTCTCTATCGCCGACCGCCACCACCACCGCACCGATCTCCTGCGGCGCCGGCAGCCACCGCCTACGCCCCTCTTCTTCCGCCACCTCCACAGCCACCGCACGCCACCGCCTGCGCCACCACCAGCACCTCCCCCGCCACCACCACATCCACCGCCTGCGCCACCCACTTCAACCTCCTCTATATAGGTAATTAATTAATAAGTTGGTTTTTATATTAATTAGTATTTCTATATTAGGTAATTAGTTGGTAATTTTGATAGGTATAAAGTTGATAGAAATAATGTTGGTATATTTGATTAACATAGTTGATAGAAATTAATTTGTATGTGTATGTGTATATATGTATATATTTTTTGTATGTGTATGTGTATATATTTATATATTTTTTTGTATGTGTATGTGTATGTTTATGTGTATGTGTATATATTAATTTGTATGTGTATGTGTATGTATATGTGTATGTGTATATATTAATTTGTATGTGTATATGTATATATGTATATATTTATTTGCATAGACATGTATATTTTATCTATATATGCATATATTTGTATGTGTATGTGTATGGTGAGGAGCAGGCCGATTGCATGTGGTCGGCTTAGGGCTCACTTTTTCAATCGGTTTGCACTTGACCGATTACATTTCCAATGCCGTCGACCCTGACCTCATCTGCCCTTGCTAAGCCTACACACGCGTCGAGGTTGAGTTGCCCATTTTAGGTAGCCCACATCGTGCTGGTTCGAACGCACACCCCCACACATCCTGGCCCCGCTCTCGCCCTAGCGCCGTCAGCCACCGCCCTAGTACACCTCTCGTTGTCAATATAGCATTATAATAACCATGCATTGTATCCTCTCATATGAATCCGGGGTTTCTCCAAATGTATCCTCTCATATGAATCCGGGGTTTCTCCGAACTAGGGTTTGAAATGACCAAGCATGTATCAGGGTTACATTTCAATACTTTTAACCTGTCATATCATCATCCTTGCTTGAGCATTTCAATAGATGTATTACTGATATTTGTGTGATAATATTATTGTTTTAGAAACTATGGATCCACTCAGTAGAAACCTTAAAGAGGAACAAATAATGGAGAACATGATCCACGAGGACACCCCACAATATCTCAACTTGGAGGGACATGATGACAGCTCAAGTAGTCATGGAGAAGATGACGACTCCGGTGAACGCGCTTTAGTGATTACAAAGTCTTTCAAGGTATATGCATGGATTAAGCCTCTGCTGACTTGCACTAATTGATTTTTATATATGTACATGTATTAATTAATGCTTCTTTATTCTTTTACCCCTCCGTGTCGACCATCCAACAACAATCTTCTTCTATGAAAAAGAGCAAGCGAGGCACAAGCCATCGGTTGAAAGATCGTGCAAAGTTCACGATCGAAGCATTCTATGTTGATGGCAGGCCGATGGAGCCCAAGAAGGCCGCAGACAAATTTATACGTCAGGCTAGAGTTCTTGTTAGGGACCAAATCTCAATCACAATTGAATATTGGAATAAGCCAAAGAAGGGCGACCGTACCTTTGTCGATGAAAGATCCAAAGAAATTCTTTGGACTTCGCTGTTGGTAAATTTCACCCTATCGCAGAGGAGGATGAAAATAAACCTGTTATAAAGGAAAAGGTCAAAGAGTGGACTCTAAAGAAGATGGCTGAAGCTTTCCGCAACTGGAAGACAAAATTGAACAAATTTGTCGAAGCTGGGGAGATTCCAGATTTTGAAGACGCATATTATGCTAAGATAAGACCAGTCTGGCCCGATTTTATGGCGTACAAGGAAGGTGCTATAGCTACAAAGAGGTCAGAAACCAATACGCTAAATGCCCAGAAGAAGGAATATCACCAGAGGAAGGGGTCAGTGGCTACATATCTCAGAGGCCCAAGTGGGAGGAAGCTGAGAAGGCCCTGCGCGCTAGAGGGATCACACCCCAGACATATGGGTAGGACCTACGTGCAAAGACTTGGTTCTACGCAATCGGGGCAAGGTTGTACCCAGAAATGCGATTGTGTATCTTCCCAATAATTCTTGCCAAACCCGTCACTGAACTCATCACGACATATGAGGAAACAGCCACCAGGACCTTCCATCTCGACAGAGAAAATGACCAGCTGACATGTGCCATCGGTAAAAAAGAACACCCTGGAATTGCACGAATCACAGGGGGTATGACGTGGAAGGATGGGTTTGCCGAGTGGGGAGACTCTTACAGATCGCGCGACAGAAAAGAAAAAGAGAATACAGACCGGATGACGCAGATAGAACATGCACTTGTGGCGCTGCAGGCGCAAGTGAATGCACAAAATAGCCAGCAAGCTACCGGCCCATCTCAGCGGCACGAAGAACCTCCAGTGCAAGCTGCTGGCGGCCCAGAATCTGCGCGGAAAAGCAGCGTGGCTTCCACGGAGAACATGCAGCCCATGCTTGAAATGGCGGGTCCTCGATACCCCATGGATGAGATCACGTAGAGCGAACACGCTGAGTTGCATGTGAGATTAATGGGCTTATCCATTAAGGTGGCGGTTGGCTATGCCTTACCTCCTGTAGCTGGTGGAACTTACCACTGCCGACCGATTCCAGATGGCTTTGCTTTTGTCGGGGTGGATGAGGTTGTGAAGGAATATGAGGAAGCACAAGTTGACCATTCTACATGTGAAGGGGAAACTCAACTCAAATTTTCAGTGAAAACAACCATTCTTTGGAAGAAGGAACACATCGTGCTTCCAAATTGGAAGCCATTGGCACCCCCTCCATCTCCGCAGCGTCAGTAGTCTGAGCTTCCTCAGCCGTCTCCGGGTCATTAGAATACTCCCATGTCGTCTCCGCCACGTCAGCCGTCTCGGGCGCTTCAGCCATCTCCTGCGCGTCAGCCATCTCCGGCGTTCCAGCCATCTCTGGCGCACCAGCCATCTCCTGCGTGTCAGCCATATCCGGCGCGCCGGTCATCTCCTGTGCGTCAGCATAAGAGAAAGATCATTGCCATGAAGATCACTAGCACTGCCACGAAGAAATCCGTAGGAAACCGTACGCCGAAGAGTTCAAGAAACTACGTCCCGCAGCCTTTCGCCAAGCCATTGGCGGTATTACCGTGGAATCGCAGTGACGAGGAGACCAAGAGGATCTCGGAAGAAGAGGTCAAGAAATTCTTTGCACCTAGACAGGCCGAGCCAAAGGAGAAAATAGATCCGGCGGTGGTGGAGAAGTTTTACAATAATCTTTTGAAACCAGAAACCCCACTTGTGCCGGACTACGAGCGCCAGATTATGAAGGGGGTTGCAAGGAGGAGGGAGTCTGTAAGTAGTAGTCGTGCGGCACCCCAGAAAACAGTACCCATGCTAGGAGAGCAGGAAAACCAATCGTGTGCCCCGCTCCAAGTGTTCGACACATGGATAGCTCCTCATGTAAATGATTACAAGGAAGATCTACAAAGAAAGGCCAATGAGATGGGGATGACTTACCTTTCATACTTGAACATCATGGGAGACAACTTGCCCAAAGGCGATGTCAACCCCACACAACCATGGAAGTACGGGAAGAATCTCGTCAAGAAAGAGGAGCTCAAGAATCTACCAACAAACATGCAAAGATTGCATAAGTGGTACCATGATTTCTGCAAGACGAGAAAGGAAGAATGGATCTCGACGCATATAAGAGATCAGATTTTCGTGTGCGGAGACGACGAGATCACCTTCAACATTCAATACTTGCATTTTCTATACAATCGGAAGGAACTCGACAAAGCTGCCATCAGCCTTTATTGTGTGTAAGTACTATTTATGTAATTTCTATCTCATCTCATTCAATTCATTAATTTCATGTATATATATGATCACCATATATGTATATACTATTATGCAGGAAAAAGGTTATGGAATGCATGAAACGAGGCCCTTTTGATATTGGGTTCGTTGACCCAAATAGAGTTCATGAACAAGTGATAAAACACAGATCCGGGAAAACAGAAGATTTCATGCTAAGGTCTTTACTGAGACAACAAAACAAAAGAGAAATACTATTCCCTGACAACTTCTCGTGAGTGTTACCCTCTCTTGTACACATTATGTTTCGGCTTACTCGATGTTAGGTGTAACTGATGATGAGTTATGCGTGCGCAGGTTCCACTTTATTCTTCTAGTCATTGAACTTGACGCAGGAAAAGTCCTTGTCACGGACTCATTACGAAAGACCAAGACCTATGAGAATACTTTAAAGAGATGCTCCAGAGGTAATATCAATCATATTATCGCACTAGATCGGCAACTTTCGTGACAACAAGTAATTAATTACTCCTTTATCCATTTTCTTTGCCAGACAGGGTTTGGAAAAGGTTCACGGGCAGGGCTGTGGGTGAATGGTTAGAAGACTAAAATTTGTAGATCAAAATGTAAGTAATACTAGCCATCTAGGTCTGCGTATCTCTTTGATTCTATTTCCAATTCCATTATAACATGCTTTATTGATTATTATTTTGATTGAACTCTCTATTCTCTTAAAGTGCGCGCAGCAGAGAGCCGGCAATAACTTATGTGGATACTATGTTTGCAAGTTCATTCGCAACACGATATGTGCGACGAGCCAAGCAGCACTATAACAACTTAGAGTAAGTAAACGAAGTACACAATATTATTTTATTACCATCAGTTGTGTTGAGTTTCATTCTTATATATATATATATATATATATATTGACCTCATTCTTCATATATATTTAGATCGAATGGATGCGGGACAAAATCCTACCATTTGACCGCAAACGAGACATTCAAGAGGAATTGGCGGGATTCATACTTGATGAGGTCGTCACGCCTTGCGGATAACTCTTTAGATATCCAAAATAAACGTGTACGGAGATGTTATATTGTATATATGCTTGCTCGTGTTTGTCTTGTACTTGAGGCTTCAACGTGGAAGGAGAATACCACAATGACGATATTTGTGTATAATTATAGTTGCTTAATTATTCATGTACTCGTATGTACCGATGATGTATGTGTATATACCTCTCCCGATCAATTCCCCCTCCCCCCATTCCCCGTCGCGCCACAGAAATCCGCCCAAAACGGGGCGGTGGCATAACTCTGCGGCGGCAGAGATTTAGGCCGTTTGCCTACCGCGGCAGAGAACCTTTAACACCGGTTCGTGTTATGAACCGGTATTAAAGCGGGGGGGGGGGCTAAGCGCTGGGCATCCCCACGTGTGCCACCCTTTAACAGCGGTTCGTATAAGAACCGCTGTTAAAGAGGGGGATCTAACACCGAACCCGCAACAACGGTTCTGTAACCGGTGTTAGAGGCCTCTATGAACCGGTGTGAAAGGCCTACGTGTGTGGTTCGTATCACTAGGGGATGGCATCTCTCGTCAAGACATTGCGTCCCTTGTCGACCATGAGTATGCCGTTGTGTTTGTCATTGCGATGAAAGGGGTGCGTCCATTCATTGTCACCATGCCACGGCCTGCAAAAACCACCAACAACTACAGCATGCCATCTGTTTTTTGAACATGTTATACTTGTTTGTTCATTTGTGCTCAGATGCTAAAAATATTATTTCTTGCTTAACGTGTAGGGTTCGCAGCATAGAAAACAAAATATTTCCTACGGTGGGAACAACTATGTACCAAGATCTATCTACTAGATACAAAAAACGGGCGGGTGTATATCCGTAGACAACATACCCTTGAAGACCGACAAAGCTTAACAAGTTCAACTTGTGGTTGATGTAGACGATCTCTTGGTGATCTCATGATCGAGAGGAAGTCCAAGCGCCGCAAAGCAGCAGCGCATCCATGCTCGCACACACGTACAAGACACCGAGCAACCTCCGCCACCTCGCTCCACCGATGCAGCGGAAGCACAACCCTTTCTTGCCGAATAACCACCGGGAACATGTATCTCGCTAGTCCGAGACCATGGGGGATAAATTCTAGAGGGGGAGAGAGATCCTTCACGAGGAGGTGTGAGTGAGAAGTGAGGTGAGGGGTGCCCTTTATAGGAGAGGGGGAACCACAAGGGGGTATCCGGCACATGGGGGCTACCCCCTTGCCCTTCCCTCTTCATCTGGGTGGACACTCCACTCACAAAATTCCTTTAAATTCCCTCCACTCAAAATCCCACTCAAACTAGCCATTAAATTTCCACCAAATTTAATGCAAACTCTCATTAAATAAAACTATTTTATTTTATTCAGAATTTTGTCAATTACTTTCATGACAAACATTCACAAATAACCCCTTGCTAGAATTCTATTTCACATGCATAACCAGTTTATGCAATTTCACCCGAAAACCTGTTTCGGTATCTAGTGAAATAAATTCCTGCGCTTGTTCATTCTTTCGGCATGAAACATTTGCTCCAATTGGATGTCAGTGTCCCTTAAGTGCGTCACCCTGCGGTTCGCGAATAATGCGGACATGATCGAGACCCTTTTCCAATCAATAATCAGTAGTGGGACCTAGAGATCCATACTGAGTCCCACACATTCAAGGATGACTTTCATGTGATCGTCGGAACCTTTTACGCTTGTATCTTAATCCCTTTGTTTCACGATATATTACATGTCCGAGATTCGATCATCGGTATCTCCATACCTAGTTTGATCTCGTTACTGACATGCACTCTTTTCTCATTCCCGTGATATAACATTCTAGTGATCAAATCACTTGTTTCCAAGCTAACCAATGTGATATCACCGAGAGGGCCCAGAGTATATCTATCCGACATCAGGATGAACAAATTCCACTCTTGATCCATGATTCTCAACATAACACTTTAGTAGCTTTGAAGCCATCTTTATAATCACCCAGTTACGGTGTGAAGTTTGATGTCAACAAGAAACTCTTCCGGTGTTAGTGATTGGCAGGATCTCATGGTCTAAGGATTAGGACTACTTCGCTAGTTATTTATAGAAATATAAACTCAATGACTTTGATCGTAATGTTATACTTTGGATGAATGTTCATCACATCATTACACTAATGTTGTGACCTCGTTATTAACAACATCCAATGTCCATGATCAGGAAACTTTGATCATCATGTTAATCAACGAGCTAGTTTATAAGAGAGGCATAACTAGGAACTTCCTTTTTGTTTATTAAACACACATGTATTAACGTTTCCATATTAATACAATTATAGCATGTAAAATAAACATTTATTATAAACAAGGAATACGATAATAACCACTTTATTATTGCCTCTCGGGCATATTCCCTTCAGTCTCCCACTTGCACTACAGACAATAATCTAGTTTGAAAACTTTATGTATTGAACACCTATGGATTTCTGGTGTTCCAAATACGCAACTGCAAGTGGTTAACATAATCTATGGATCTGACACTTTCAGGTCCGAGTGTATTTGCATGTCTTTGCGTCTTCACGCATCACTCATTCTCCAATGAGATGGCATTGTATAAATTTGGTCTTTTGGTGAGACCTTTAGTTCCTTGGGGTTAAACATGTCGATACTATTGTCATACAATATATCTTTAGTGTTAGCCCGTTGTGAACCACACCTTAGTTTATAACAAACTACTTGACACAAATTCCCTCCTTTGCTGCTACTATAGCAGTCATATACTTAGCCTTTTGTTGTAGTATTCTTCACAATGTCTTAACTTTGGAATACATCCAAATCCATCATGAAAACTCCTTTCCATTTCATTGTGCCACTCTTAGTTTAAATTGGAATAAACTTAGTTTGTATCTTGTGAAATAACTAGTATCAATGTAACGCTTTACAATGAACTATTTGTAATTGTTTGTCACCTATACACAAATATATTCTTAGTTCTTACAAAAGATCATAAGAATATCCTTAATATCGTCCAATGATTATTTTATGATTCATTATGGTATATGCTCATAACACATAGAGAATAGGACATATCTGGATGTGTACATATCATTGTATGATTGATCAAAAGATTCTCGTGATTTCACTCATCAAGTGTCAAAGCACTTGAATCTTGTTTCACTTATCCACTATAGGCATTCATGCTAAATATTCAGGTTTTGCCTAAGTCTTTCATCGAAATGAAATTCTTAACCATTGTCAATAAAATATACATCATTTCTAATTAACAAGATGTCCTCCACATAATGTATTAGAAATATGTCTCAGTGCTCCCAGTTAATTTCTTGCAAATGCAAGCATCTTCATCGTCTCCTGATGAAAACTCCTTTTCATCACGGTGAAGATTCCAACTCCGTGATGCTTACTTCAACCATTGAAGTTTGCATGCCCTTTTTAGCATCCTTTGAATTAACAAAACCCTTTGAATCGTGTCATGTACACGTCCTAGGTAACCATTCTATTAGAAGAACTTTGTTTTGTTTATTCATCTACCATATACCAAATTATATGTAGTGGTTGCTACTTTAATCTGTCCAGACTAAATATCGCTATGAAAGATCAAATCTTTTCATAGTCAACTCCTTGAACATTGTCGTAAAATACTTTACGACATGTGGACTATTTCATAGATGTGAAACATCCATGTCTGTTTCTTTATAGATCCAAATACGAATGATAGGTTTTTACACCATTCCGGAGGGTCTTCCAAGTTCAAAACTTGATTTCTCGTGTATGGAACTATCACGGATTTTATGGCTTCAAGCAATTTGACGGAGTCAGGGCCCATCATCGCTTCTTTGCATATAGTCGGTTCATCATTGTCAAACAATAATGATTTACTCTCAAATCTTAGTATTTGATTGTTTATCTGACCTACTTGGTTCAATAGGAACTTAGATCTCCGTGACCACAACCTTTGAGTCACATAAACCATGAGCATTATGGATGCCTCCGGAACGATTTCCAGCGCTGCACAATTCAGCACATATAGATAAGGTTCGTTAACCTTATCAAAGTCCTATTGTCCTCCCACTTAACTTTTATGAAAAATTCCTTCTCCAAGAAACTTCAAGTTTCAAGCGAGAAACCCTTTTGTCCTTGGTGTTATGAAGGAATAACCAATTGTTATTCGAAATAACCTAAAAAGACATGCTCATCCAACTTCGGTTGTAAACATCTTACTTATGTTTAGCATACCAAAATTTAAGAAATGACCACTTGGGTTTTACCCCAAACCATAACTTCCATGAGGTCATTTCAACGGATCAAGATGGAGCTCTTGTCAGTGTAAAAGCGGTAGTCTCTAAAGCTTTAATCTTTTAAAACATAATGTCAGTTTTATAAATAACACCTTTGATCCAACCATGTCAAACAAGGTTTCATTACAAATCTCAAACACTCCATACTCCTATGGTGTTTCGGGAGATGTAAATCTAGGTGTTTTTCTAAACTTGCAACTCAAATAAATCCCTTATGATAAAATCATAAACCATTTATTTTCTTGTTACAATGATTTTCACTTCATCTTGAAAGTATTTGAACATTTTCAAATATTTCATACTTCTTTCTCATTAAGTGAACATTCACTCAAATTTCCGGAGAAAGCATATGAAGTTGAAATCCATCGCTTGCGACTATACTTAATGGACTACACACATCGATATGTATTAATTCCAATAATTTAGTCGATCGTTCTTCTTTCGCCTTTGAACAAAGTTTTAATTATCCCGAGGAAAGTCTCACAAGCGTCACTTGATCAAATCAAAGACTCCAAAATTCAATAAAAATGGAGTTTCTTCATGTTTTCTTTCCAATATAATTTAAACGGCGATGTTACTTTGTAAGTGATCTTTCAATCATTTGTCTTGCGACATTTTAGCATTAGGTTTTATGGATGTGATTTCTCCAACTAGATTTGCAAATCATCCATCTTATATGGAATACGGTAATGATTTGAAAAACCTTTGTTCTCATAATACCTGATTTAAATAAAATTATTAAACCAAATCTTGAAGTCAAGCTTTGATGTCAATGAGAAATACAAACAACGGTTTGTTTGTTTTCGATGAACATCATCACATATTCTCTTGCTAGTTACTTAGGCCATTGTTGTTTATGAATTGCGTAGTTTTGTATGAAATTTCAACCAACCAATTCGGAAGAGAATACCCAAGAACCACATTGTTTAACAAGCAAAGAATACAACCATAACATGTATATCATCCATATACCTATATTGGATATTTCCAATCTTTTCATTTCTGCCAAATATATTTTATAGATTCTCTTTCTGCATTTCCTTTTTAATTTTTAAAAGAATCTATCAACATCAATAGTGGCTCCATATACATGACACATAGTCCAAAGCATGTATATTCAAATAATAATACCTTTGGACCTGCACTTTGAAGTAGATCACCATCATCAAAATGATCGGTATTCTTTCAAAATCCATTCTTTAGTAATCTTTTAGTGCAGTAAACACTTTACATGCATCTTATATTCATCCTTATCATGACGACTTTCATGATCAATCTACTGTAGCTTATAAGGAGAATCATGAGTATAACATTACTTTCCAAAACCCTTTTGGATGATTAGGATGTCTAGCATCTCCAACCTTCGTAAATTCTCATCCAATATGAGAACATATATTATACTCTATCATATTGCAACCAAAACATCGTTTCAGATATCGTTATATCTGCCACACATGATGGTTTCTGAAAATAATTCTTTCAGCTCCTAGATAAACTTGATATTAAAACAATCAAGAATCATGGAGGCAAACATGATACTTAAGATACTAACACTGGAATTGTTCTCTCGATTTAATACTAATTATCAAATTTCACGGAGTAAACAAAGTTTGCTGAAAGTTTGCAATAGGACTTTAAACTTTAGATTGACACTCAACACAATACTATACCAGTTTGTAAAGTATATATCCAGAATTCTATAGTTCTATTATCTCAATTACAACTATGCATAAGGTGGTGAACAAATGCCAATGACTACAACAAATTATGCAAATTCACTTTGATTTAATTTATGATAAATTGAGTTCTACTTATCCAAATTAGAAATGAACTCCCACTCAAAAACAACATCCCTCGTGCCTTTTTGGTGATTACATGAACCAAATCCACTACACCAAGTCTGATCATCACGTGAGTCGGCGTAGCTTCAAAGGCGAGCATCCATATGGTCATCATATCAAAACATATGACTCATGCTTAACCTTTCGGTCCGTGTTTCGAGGCCATGTCTGTACATTCTAGGCTCGCCAAGTAAGAACCTTAGTATTCGCATGTGTAACTGTCTTACACCCGAGATATGCCCGTGGATTCAAGTACACCCGATCATCACGTGATGCCTTGAAGCGACGAAACATTGTTGGTGCATACTTAAGGAAGACCACATTTTTATCTTGATATCTAAATGAGGGATCATCTTATTATGCTAATAAAACGGTAAACTAGCAATATAAGATGCAACAAACATCACATGTTTGTAAGTGAAAAGATATGGTTCCTGCATATGATCTCCATCATGTGCAGCGTAGTATGATCTCTATCATACCTCTATGTGTAAGCCAAGGTCTATGGAACCTACACGTTGTGTGTATTGTAAGAGTATCATATTATACTTATACTTACAACATCACCATATCATAACACTAGCCCAGCAACAATCTAAACTAGACACCTCTAATTTATCCATTGCAAGTTTTACGTGGTTTAGGGCTTTCGAAGATAGAAACGTTCTTATCTACTAACATGAACCACAACGAGGATAACCAAATTGTTGAAGATAGAACCGTTCTTATCTACGAACACCTCTAATTTACCCATTGCAAATTAGATATTGACTATAGTAGGAGAGACAGACACCCGCTAGCCACTTATGCAAAACTAGTTGCATGTCAAGCATGGAACATTCCCATGTGCGAGGACATGTAAAGTTTGTCCGGGCCGCTTCATCCCACCATGCCACCAATATCCAATGTACAACTAAGAAGCAATAAAATGATCATCATCGCCCACATACTCATATGTGTACTAACCGTGTAAAGCATCTACGCATAGATCCGGCTCTGATACCACTGTAGGGTTCACATCATAGAAAACAAAAAATTTCCTACGATGGGAACAACTATGTACCAAGATCTATCTACTAGATACAAACAACGGGCGGATGTATATCCGTATATAACATACCCTTGAAGACCGACAAAGCTTAACGAGTTTAACTAGTGGTTGATATAGACGATCTCTTGCCGATCTGAAGATCGAGAGAAACTCCTAGCGCCGCAAAGCAGCAGCGCATCCGTGCTCGCACACACGTACAAGACACCGAGCAACCTCCGTCTCCTCACTCCAGCGATGCAGCGGAAGCACAACCCTTTCTTTCCGAATACCCATCGGGAACATGTATCTCTCTAGTCCGAGACCATGGGGGATAAATTCTAGAGGGGGAGAGAGATCCTTCACGAGGAGGTGTGAGTGAGAAGTGAGGAGAGGGGTGCCTTTTATAGGAGAGGGGGGAACCCCAAGGGGGTGTCCGGCGCATGGGGGCTGCCCCCTTGCCCTCCCCTCTTCATGTGGGTGGACACTCCACTCACAAAATTCCTTTAAATTCCCTCCACTCAAAATCCCACTCAAACTTGTCATTAAATTTCCACCAAATTTAATGGAAACTCTCATTAAATAAAACTCTTTATTTTATTCAGAATTTTGTCAATTACTTTAATGAAAAACATTCACAAATCACCCCTTGCTAGAATTCTATTTCACATGCATAACCACTTTATGCAATTTCACCCGAAAACCTGTTTCGGTATCTAGTGAAATAAATTCCTGCGCTTGTTCATTCTTTCGGCATGAAACATTTGCTCCAATTGGATGTCAGTGTCCCTTAAGTGTGTCACCCTACGGTTCGCGAATAATGCGGACATGATCGAGACCCTTCTCCGATCAATAATCAGTAGTGGGACTTGGAGATCCATACTGACTCCCACACATTCAATGGTGACTTTCCTGTGATCGTCGGAACCTTTTACGCTTGTATCTTAATCCCTTTGTTTCACGATATATTACATGTCCGAGATTCGATCATCCGTATCTCCATACCTAGTTTGATCTCGAAACTAACATGCACTCTTTTCTTGTTCCCGTGATATAACATTCTAGTGATCAAATCACTTGCTTGCAAGCTAACCAATGTGATATCACTGAGAGGGCCCAGAGTATATCTATCCATCATCAGGATGAATAAATTCCAATCTTGATCCATGATTCTTAACATAACACTTTAGTAGCTTTGAAGCCATCTTTATAATCACCCAGTTACGGTGTGACGTTTGATGTCAACAAGAAACTCTTCCCGTGTTAGTGATTGGCATGATCTCATGGTCTAAGAATTAGGACTACTTCGTAAGTTTTTTGTAGCAATATAAACTCAATGAGTTTGATCGTAATGCTATACTTCGGATGAATGTTCATCACATCATTATACTAATGTTGTGACCTCGTTATTAACAACATCCAATGTCCATGATCAGGAAACTTTGATCATCATGTTAATCAACGAGCTAGTTTATAAGAGAGGCATAACTAGGAACTTTCTTTTTGTTTATTAAACACACATGTATTAAAATTTCTGTATTAATACAATTATAGCATGTAAAATAAACATTTATCATAAACAAGGAATACGATAATAACCACTTTATTATTGCCTCTCGGGCATATTCCCTTCATAACGTTATGGCCTGACATGTCCTTTGTTGATCCTTGATATGTTGACCAAAGCATACTTTATAAAAAATTATGGTCCGTTCTAGGAGTTGGTATATCCATATTACTATGACATTCACATTCCAAGCTACTATGCTGGATGATACCTGAGTTGATATGTGCTAGCTCTAGGATGATCAATAGTTGATAATAAGTACCCCTCTGATAAAGAAGTGATTACTATGTCGACAAGTAGCAGTATTGTTTCTTTTTAGTGCATTGTTTGTCTTAAACTTACTGCTCTGCTTGCTGCAGGAACCAAGCTAAGCTCCAACAGCCTCATGAACCTCAGAACCATCTTGTGTTGTCTAGTGAAATGATAAATGCTAAATCTGAAATCTTGTAGTAGACATATTTGTTTATTTTTTACACATCTTTAGTGCAGTTCTCATATTGATGTAGTTACAAATTTGTATGTCGCGGGCGAAGCGCACCAGATACTGTTTGGATGGTTCCAAGGTCATCAAGCGCACCAGATACTCTGCAACTTAACTTATTAGTCCATTGTTATATATTAATTCTATTAAAGAAGTTGGTCAAAGCATATCAGTGTGCTTGTCGTGCTCTAGTTGCTATAATTTGGCATGGTTCCTGTGCCAAAAATTATAACTCTGATAGTTTCTAAGTTCTCACTTTCTAAGTGAGCGCCATAGCATGCATGTGTTCTTATTATTGTTATATTGCATAAAAAAATGGAAATGTCATTCAGCCCTCGCTACATGCAAAAAAGAGTGAAATATACATGGTCATTAGTAATTCATTTCTCCTCTAGTATGCCATTTATACCGATCTCCCTCCTTGCCGGATCTCGGCCGTGTGTTGGTGCTTGTGGTGTAGGATCCGCGGTTGTGGCGTTAGGGGCGGAGGTGGTTTCTATTTGTTGTTGCTTTCCTACCATGGCACACCGGGTGGACAACAAGTACGACTAACTCTTGAAGATCGTGCTCATCGGTGACTTTGGTGTCAGCAAGTCCAACATCCTCTCCCGCTTCACCCACAACATGTTCTCCCTCAAGCCTAGAATATATGCTCTCGGGGGCGTTTCAGGTGCATTATATATGAGTTGTGATGACCATGTTGTAGTAGTTACTCCTCGCCTGCCAACCCTGTCATCTATATTGCATTTGAAGTACTGCTATTATAGTGTTACTAGTAAGAACATATGCTTTTGCTTATTCCAAGTACTGCCACTATCTATTTGTTACTCCTTCTTCTAGTCGGAGTAGAGGAAAGCATGTTGTAAAGTAATTCTACTAGTAAGAATATATGTTGTTGCTTGTTCTAAGTACTACTACTAGTAATAACATATTCACTTCTTCTTTTATTTTACTAGTACTTGTGTGCTTATTATAAACACTACAGTTATTGTACTAAGATGAAGTTGTCGTTGCTAAGGAAGCTGCTTGCTAGTTCGGAAGATAAGTATTTCTATTAGTTGATCATTGATAGTAGGATCAAAACATTTCAATATGGGTGTATTAGTGATATGAATCCAACCTGTATGGTAGCAAGTTTCTCGTGAGCATAATACACTAACATTTATGGTAACAAAACTCCACCTTTTGAATGAAATGAAACACAATGTCATTGCGTTTTCTCAAAATAAATGTTTGCTAGATTAATAGAATAAGAGAAGTGTGGATTTGTGTAATTAGAAGTACTCAGTACATAGCTGCTGTCTATTTAATTCTAGTTTAGGCTGTAACGCTGGCTGACAGATGCTAGGGTTTAATTCCTCAGGTGCTTTCATGTTACAAGTTGTGTATTTTTTACCAATTCTTAACTCATTTTTTGTTGCAGAGATTGGAAAGGAGCTAGACTTGCACGGTCTAGCTCGCTTGTCCGCGGGCTGGCCGAGGAGTACCTCTGCACTGGAGATCCAATGCTCTCCTGGTCGTGGCAATGGCATCAGCGTGACGGCAGAGTGGCAGGCCGACACACGAAAAGTGCCCGACGTCAGGCTTGTCCATTTTTCTTCTTGATGTTTAGATGAGAACATGTTTTAGTATCTTGAAGTAAATTACTGTGTTATTTGGATCTTTGGCTTCTCACTGTAATTGAACTTTACACTTCATTTTTTAACAGGATCATATTGAGGGACCTGATGTTGGTGTATATAGTTGTGATCACGACCTGAATCGAAAAGGTGCGTATGGAATGTTCACTGAATATGTAAATCATTATGTTAACGCTACAAGGAATGTCTCTTTGCAAGATGATTTCCCTATTTTGATAGTTGTTGCCTGGATGTTATGAGTCATCTAGGATATGTTGTTGGATGTCCTGATTGTATGAATACTATAGGGTTATACTTTTGTAGCTATTTATAGTAGTGTTTGTTGTGAGATATGTCCTGATTGTAAGATATGTTCTAATCTTGGTTGCCATTGTGAAATAAAATGTGATTTGGGCTCAATTTATGAATTATTCTTTATTTACCTCATGTAACGCTAATTGAGCTCTAAAATGGCCATGGTCCAAAAATGGACAAACGGGACACATAATAGATGGGACCATCTGACTAGTGGAACCAGCTTTGAAAAAATTGAAAAATGGATAGACATGTTGGGCCAAAAAAATCCAGGGACGAAAAGTATATGTGCTGAATTTTTAAGATTGGCCTACTACAAAAATGCACTGTAAATGCCAAATTTGTAAAGAACAAAGGCTGGAATTGTTGGGCTCAGCCCATGTAGAGCACCTAGTTGGATTGGGATGAATTATATCTACAAGCATTGCTACGTAGGATTGGCTTACGTGGAGGTTTACGTGGACATGCTTGATAGCCGGTGATCAATCCATCTATATTGGTCATAATAGTCTATGACCAATGCATAAGAATGGTCTTTATTATCCTTCAGTGACTCTCGGGTTTTGACCATCTGTTTTGGTCAAAAGAAGGTCACAAATGCAGAACAATAACCATCTAGTGACCAATGGAGGGTCAAAATTTGCCACATTTCTTGTAGTGGTAAAGCAGTGTCGATCGCCACCTTGAAGGACATGTTGTTCATTTGCTGATGTAGCTCACAATGTGTCATCTCTCTGACATCATCCACGGGGTAGCGAGGAGCCGGTGCATTATCCAGCAGTGTGTGATCATCAGCCTAGACCTCCGTGGAAGCTACGCTGCTTCTCCGTTGGCTAAGATCCAATACAAGATCATCAGCCTGTGGGTGAGTCGATGACGGCCTTTGGCTAATTTCTTGCATGAGCTTCTTCAGATTAGCTAGGTCCTGCTCTACCTTAAAGATCCGGTCTGCCTCCAGGTCCTTCTTTCTCTGACGGCTTCTGTAACTGACATCGTACTAAGGAAACCCTTTCTTCCACGTAACACAGGTGGCTTTGCCTCGTGTTCGTCCACCCTTTTCAGGAATCTCAGGGGCGTGTGTCAGCTCTTCTTTCTCTCTCTCGGGACAGAACAATCCCAATTGAGCATCGTTCATTGCTTGAACAATGTCTTTGGAGGGTTTTAGAATATTTTCATGAAATAATGTATTCCCTGATTCTGGGTCCAATGATCCCCCGTGCCCATACCACCAGTGCTTTGACCTCTCAGGAGTGATGCCTCTATTCCTCATATCCTGCTCCATAGTTTCCCACTTAGGTACGACACTCTTGTAGCCACCTGTCCCCATTTTATGATGGTGTTTCTTTTTGACAGCATTTAACGCATTATTTTCCGACCTTGCCTTTGCTTTATCAGATTGCTTGTACGTTACAAAATCGGGACACTTCTCTCTCAACTTCTCGTTTGCTCCTAAGAAGTCTGGAGTTTTCTTTTTTGCGACATATTTCGTGTATAAAATTTCTTGTGGTTCTGGTATAGTTCGTCCATCTTGCTCAGAGCCCACTCCTTGACTTTCGCTCTTCTTTCAAGCCCACCCGTCCTTGGGGTAATACCATCTGCCTCAAATTCTTCATACTCTGGAGGTAGTATGAAATGCGCTATGAGCTTCTGCCAAACGTCATCTTTGACATCATCGGTGACATAACTGTTGGATTCTTCATAGGGTTTCTTTGAATTATTCCATTCTTGAATGGTGATCGGCATGTTGTCCCTAACAATCACCCCGCATTGATTTGTAAACATCACCCGGTGCTTCTCTAGAGCAATCTGTTCTCCATCATCTTCTATTTCTTCGATGGTGAACCTCTGATTACCATCCAACTTTCTGTTCGGCCCTCGTTTCTTTCGAGCTATCGATTGCTTCGATCCGCTGGGCTAAAAGAATAAGATAGAGAGTGATTAATATATATATATTGATATAGCCAGATCAATTAATGCATAGTGGTAACATGAGGCTTTATATATATACCTCGCCATATCCTGTCGAGGGGCCATCATTGTTGTTATTTGTTTGCAATTCGACCATCCCGTTCTTTCCCTTCGTACATCAGGTCTTCCTCTAGTCCATCACCGGATGGATTCAGATATGAGGAAATCTCTTCCTCGATCTTGATATCTTCACTGGTAGTAATAAGAGGAATTTCACCTCTTATCATGCCCTGAAGAAGATCCTCTTTGCTTCGATCATGATCCATGACTTAACTAATACAGAAAGAAAGTTAAACAAGTTAGAAAAAATATTATATAAACATTTCACAATAATATACTAAATAATAATAATAATAATAGCATTTATACAAAACCCAAAATATTACTAAGTATAATAATGCATATTATATAAGCATTACCTAATAATATAATAAATATAATAATATACATATATTAATAATATTAATAATATACTACTAATATTTTCTAATAATATACTAAATAACAATTATGATAATACGAATAATAGCATTTAACCAAACCATCAGAGCTGGCAGAACTGAAGAAGCAACTGGATTCCATGTTGGAAATTGGATTGATTTTACCAAGTGCGTCACCGTGGAGATCACCTTTCTTGTTTGTGGACAAGAAGTATGGAGGTAACTGTTTGTGTACGGATTATCGGAAGTTGAATGATGTCACCATCAAAAACAAGTACCCCTTTCCCAAGATAGAAGATTTGTTTGATCAGTTGACCGGTGCCAAAGTGTTTTATAATATTGATCTTAGGACTGGCTACCATCAACTCAAGATTCGTGCAGAATATATTCCCAAGACTGCCTTTACCACCCGATATGGATTATACGAGTATACCGTTATGTCCTTTGGATTAACCAATGCCCCCGCTTATTTCATGAATCTCATGAATAAGATTTTTATGGACTTCCTGGATAAGTTTGTCGTTGTTTTCATCGATGACATTCTGATTTATTCCAAATCGGAAGAAGAACATGAGCTACACCTAAGGACCATTCTTGGAACCCTTAGAGAGCATCAGTTGTATGCCAAGTTTAGCAAATGTGAATTCTGGTTACAGGAGGTAGGATTCCTCGGTCACATTGTATCAGCCGGAGGAATTTCCGTTGACCCTGCAAAGGTGAAAGATGTCGAAGATTGGCAAGCCCCAACCACCCAAACCCAAGTTCGTGCATTTCTCGGATTGGCGGGATACTACCGCAAGTTCGTAGAAGGATTCTCGAGTATCGCCAGACCCATTACCCAATTGCTGAAGAAGGACAAGAAGTTTGAATGGACCGACAAATGTGAAGCGAGTTTTCAAGAACTCAAGAGGAGATTGATTTCAGCCCCAATCTTAATCATGCCGGATATCACGAAGCCCTTCGATGTGTATTATGATGCATCCAAGATCGGTCTCGGATGTGTACTAATGCAAGAAGGCAAAGTTATATCTTATCTATCTCGAGAATTAAAACAACATGAGAAAAATTACCCGACCCATGTCCTCGAACTCGCAGCCGTAGTTCTAGCCCTGAAGACATGGAGGCATTACCTGATGGGAAACCGTGGTGAGATTTACTCGGATCACAAGAGCCTGAAGTATATATTCACTCAGAAGGAGCTGAATATGAGACAGAGAAGATGGATTGAGCTAATGAAGGATTTACGATCTGGACATTCACTATCACCCTGGTAAAGCCAATGTGGTAGCAGATGCCCTTAGCAGATTGCCATGCCGCTTGAACTCCATGATTTTGAAGGAGCAACCAAGTTTGCACAAAGAGATGGAAGATTTTCGAATGGAATTAGTAAGTGAAGGATTTTTGGCTAGCATAGAACTTCAACCCACTTGATCAGTCAGATCAAAGAGGCGCAGAAAGGAAATGCTAGTATCGACGGAATCAAGCATCGTATTGGTACAGGCAAAGTTCCCGGATTCACCGAAGACGAAGAAGGAGTTATTTGGTACAAAGGACACCTTTGTGTACCAGCAGATTCTGAGTTGAAAGAAGTTATTCTGAAGGAAGCTCATGATACTCTTTATTCTATCCATTCCGGAGGAACTAAGATGTATCAAGATTTGACAGAGCAATTTTGGTGGCATAAGATGGAGAGAGAAATCGGAAGCTATATCGCCAAGTGTGATATATGTCAGCGAGTCAAGGCAGGACATCAAAGACCCGCTGGACTGTTGCAACCCTTACAGATTCCGGAATGGAAATGGGATTCCGTTGGAATGGACCTTATCACCGGATTGCCTACTTCTAGTAGGGGAAATGACTCTATATGTGTCATAGTGGACCGATTGTCCAAAGTCGCCCATTTCTTACCTGTCAAGACCACATATCAGAGTTCAAAGCTAGTGGAGTTATACATCGCTAGAGTAGTTAGTTTGCATGGAGTCCCCAAGAACATTGTATCTGATCGAGGAAATCAGTTTACCTCGAGATTCTGGAAGCAAGTCCAAGAAGGTTTAGGAACCCGCCTAGATTTCAGCACCGCTTATCACCCTCAGACCGATGGACAAACGGAGCGAGTAAACCAAATATTCGAAGATGCTGAGAGCATGTGTGTTATAATATGGATCTATGTGGGAAGACTATCTGCCATTTGCAGAATTTTCATACAACAACAGTTATCAAGCCAGTTTGCAAATGAACCCATTTGAATTCATGTACGGAAGGAAATGTCGCACCCAGTTGAACTGGTCGGAAGTAGGATAGAGTCAGATTTTTGGACCTAACATCCTACGAGAAGCAGAAGAGAAGGTTCACAAGATTCTTGAGCACCTCAAGACTGCCCAGTCCAGATAGAAGAGTTATGCCGACAAGAGACGTCGAGACCTCGCTTTCAACATAGGAGATTTTGTATATCTGAAAGTGTCGCCATTGAAGGGAATGCAGCGTTTCCAACTCAAAGGAAAGTTAGCCCCTAGATATATCGGACCTTTCAAAATTCTGAACCGTCGAGGAGAAGTGTCGTATCAATTAGAACTACCCGAAGAGATGTCAGCCGTGCACAATGTGTTCCATATCTCATTACTTCGCAAGTGTCTCGAAGTTCCAGAGAAGACCGAAGTGTTCAAGAATATTGATCACCGGACCATAGAGATCAACGATGACCTGACCTATCCCGAAGTGCAAATCCGTATTTTGTAAGAAGCTTTCCGAACCACCAGAACCCGAAGCATCAAGTTTCTCAAGATTTAGTGGAGCAACCACACAGAAGAGGAAGCTACATGGGAGCGCGAAGATCACATCAGGACGGAGTTTCCCGATCTCTTCAAATCCTTGGTAAACTTATTCGTCCTTTTTCAAATCTCGGGATGAGATTTTGTTTAAGGGGGGAAGGTTTGTAACATCCAAAAAATACTAAACTTAGATCATCAAACTCTAATCACCAAAATTAGGGTTAAAAAAAACTTTTCTAAATAAAAATATGAAAGCATGCATGTGTGTATGCATCCCATTTTGAATTCTTTTGAATTGCCTTGTTTATGGGTTTCTTTGCTTGTAAAACGATTCTTAGGTGAAATAAACATCATCTAAACAATGCCCACACTTTTCCCAAAGACAAATAAATCAAAATAAGCCAAATGGAGTGAATGGTCATTTTGACCAATTTAACTCCCATGCCTACTTTGGCTGCCCCAAACTTTCAGAACTTAACATAAACTTGTTTGGATCTTTACACCCCTTGATAGTACTCATAACAAAGTATCAAGGCCTACCTTGTGATCATCCAGAAACTTTCAAATGCATAGCTTAAATGACAACTCAAAATTGAATCTTTATCATATGGGAAGATCCCACTTTTTCATAAACCACCCAAACAAGCTCAACTTTCAAAACCCAAGCATCTGCAGACTCACCAGCACCAACCTAGCGCACCCACCAAAAATCTTTTCAAAATTCAAAACTTGAATTCTTGCGGCCATTTCATCAAAGACCTTGCAGATACAAATCAAACAAAATCCAAACACTATTGTGAGCAGTGATTCTTGACTAACTTGTTCCCTCTCTGGATACAACTAGGCTTTAGTAGATCATCTAGCTCAATTGCAAACCTCTAGCATCACTGTAATCTTGGCAATGTCATCAATGGAGAGCATGCCGAGTGCACCCTTGTCACCCCCATGTCGACAGCAAGCTAGGAGAATAAACAAGCCTAGCAAACATGTCTGGGAGCAAGCCAACACCCCACCGCCACTCCCTGTCCAGCGCTTGCACATTACCAACCCCTGGACCACACGCACGGACCATGCCAAGCTCGCCAGCAACCATGCCGAGAGCGCGCCCCGTGCGCCACGCTCGACAGATGCCCACAGACTGCGCGCCGCCTCGCCGCGTGCATACGTGATCACCATCGTCCCAGCGACCCCGTAGACACGCTCGTTCGCCACCGCACAGACCACGCACGCTGTGCGCATTAAAAACCACCGCCGGGCACGCGCATAGCACCGCCGCATTCCGACCAAACCACACCGTACCACGACTCGCCAGCACGTCGTTGAGCATCACCAGGGAGCACCGCACCGCCCCCTATCGTTGCCCACGCCGATAGCCCTCTGTGCCGTCGACCACGACGAGCTCACCTTGCGCCCCGTCGGTCTCCTCTCGCCACTATAAATAGAGGCCACCCCCAGCCGAATTGAGCACACCATCTCACTCCCCTCTCCTCACTGATTGTCCCACCCTGTTCCCGAAGCAAGGCGAGCAGCACTTCGCTGGAATTTCACTGGAGCCCGCTGCCTCTAGATAAGAAGGGAGCCAGCCATTGGAGCCGCCCCAGGAGAAGATGCCGGTACCAGGAGGTTCGTCGTCGCCGACCCTCGCTGAGCCCTGGTGATCCCCCGACGACCCCCACCTGCCGCGTTAGGTTTCTGTCTCGCCGGCATTGCCCAACGTCGACGATGACCCTCAGCCGTTAGATTAGAAAAAGATCCCACGGCTCACATCACCCCATACCGCTTTGCACCCCCTCGTCTCACTGACGCGTGGGCACAGCGACTTAACCAGCCCGCGTAAGCACTGTGCCTAGCAGGCCGGCCCAGTATCGTTTCCCGTGCAGCCCAGTCATTTGAAATTAACCTTTTCCATTTTATTTCAAACACACTTCTGCACCTAGATTCAAAAATCAACCTAGATCGATTCAGTAAACCAAATTGAATGAAACCAATTTTGTTAGAAAGGTCTGGAAATGCTGAATCCAAGCCTGTTGGATTTAAATCATTTGGATATGTAGATCATCCTTGGTAAAAATAACAAGGCAGAAGATTTTCTGCATTCAAACATTTATCAAATTTAAACCATAATAGCTTTTGAGTTGATTCCAACTCTCAAAAATCACATTTGATCATACCTTTCAGAATATATAAAAATATATAGGTTTACTTACAGAAATAATGACCAAGTAATAAAAGAATGCCACATAGGCATTTCTAGTCACTTTATGCAATTAAAATAAAAGGTTAAACCTTATTAAATTGTGACACCACTTTAAATCACATTCCCATGTACTGAAATATGTGGTGATAACATGTGTCAACATGATCCCATGTTTGGTTTGGAGAATATTAAATCTAAAGTAGTTTTTAAATGAGTAGAAATTACTTTTCTAAAAATAAAAGGAATTAAATCAAGTTTTAATCTTGTAATATTATTGCTTGCTTAACGTGTAGGGTTCACATCATAGAAAAAAAAATTCCTATGATGGGAACAACTATGTACCAAGATCTATCTACTAGATACAATCAACGGGCGGGTGTATATTCGTAGAGAACATACCCTTGAAGGCCGAAAAAGCTTAACGAGTTCAACTTGTGGTTGATGTAGACGATCTCATGCCGATCTCAAGATCAAGAGGAAGTCCTAGCGCCGCAAAGCAGCAGCGCATCCGTGCTCGCACACACGTACAAGACACCGAGCAACCTCCGCCTCCTCGCTCCAGCGATGCAGCGGAAGCACAACCCTTTCTTGCCGAATAGCCACCAGGAACATGTATCTCTCTAGTCCGAGACCAAGGGGGATAAACTCTAGAGGGGGAGAGAGATCCTTCACGAGAAGGTCTGAATGAGAAGTGAGTAGAGGGGTGCCTTTTATAGGAGATCCTTCACCGGGATCCATGCACGAAATTCCTTTAAATTCCCACCACTCAAAATCCCACTCAAACTTGCCATTAAATTTCCACCAAATTTAATGCAAACTCTCATTAAATAAAACTTTTTATTTTATTCAGAATTTTGTAAATTAAATTAATGACAAACATTCACAAATAATCCCTTGCTAGAATTCTATTTCACATGCAAAACCACTTTATGCAATTTCACCCAAAAACCTGTTTCGGTATCTAGTGAAATAAATTCATGCGCTTGTTCATTCTTTCGGCATGAAACATTTGCTCCAACTGGATGTCAGTGTCCATTAAGTGTGTCACCCTACGGTTCGCGAATAATGCGGACATGATCGAGACCCTTTTTCGATCAATAATCAGTAGCGGGACCTAGAGATCCATACTGACTCCCACACATTCAACGATGACTTTCCTGTGATCGTCGGAACCTTTTACGCTTGTATCTTAATCCCTTTGTTTCACGATATATTACATGTCCAATAATCGATAATCGGTATCTCCATACCTAGTTTGATCTCGTTACTAACATGCACTCTTTTCTCGTTCTCGTGATATAACATTCTAGTGATCAAATCACTTGCTTGCAAGCTAACGAATGTGATATCACCGAGAGGGCCCAGAGTATATCTATCCGTCATCGGGATGAAAAAATTCCACTCTTGGTCCATGATTCTCAACATAACACTTTAGTAGCTTTGAAGCCATCTTTATAATCACCCAGTTATGGTGTGAAGTTTGATGTCAACAAGAAACTCTTCCGGTGTTAGTGATTTTCATGATCTCATGGTCTAAGGATTAGGACTACTTCGTAAGTTTTTTATAGCAATATAAACTCAATGACTTTGATCGTAATGGTATACTTCGGATGAATGTTCATCACATCATTACACTAATGTTGTGACCTCGTTAATAACAACATCTAATGTCCATGATCAGGACGCTTGGATCAACATGTTAATCAACGAGCTAGTTTATAAGAGAGGCATAACTAGGAACTTCCTTTTTGTTTATTAAACACACGTGTATTAACGTTCCGTATTAATACAATTATAGCATGTAAAATAAAAATTTATTATAAACAAGGAATACGATAATAACCACTTTATTATTGCATGTCGGGCATATTGCCTTCAGTCTCCCACTTGCACTAGAGACAATAATCTAGTTTGAAAACTTTATGTATTGAAACCTATGGCTTTCTGGTGTTCCAAATACGCAACTGCAAGTGGTTAACATAATCTACGGATCTGACACTTTCAGGTCCGAGTGTATTTGCATGTCTTTGCGTCTTCACGCATCACTCATTCTCCAATGAGATGGCATTGTATAAATTTGGTCTTTTGGTGAGACCTTTAGTTCCTTGGGGTTAAAACATGTCGATACTATTTTCATACAATATATCTTTAGTGTTAGCTCGTTGTGAACCACACCTTAGTTTGATAACAAACTACTTGACACAAATTCCCTCCTTTGCTTCTACAATAGCAGTCATATACTTAGCCTTTTGTTGTAGTATCGTCACAATGTCTTAACTTTGGAATACATCCAAATCCATCATGAAAGCTCCTTTCCATTTCATTGTGCCACGCATAATTTAAATTGAGATAAACTTAGTTTGTATCTTGTGACAAAACTAGTATCAATATAACGCTTTACAATGAACTATTTGTAATTGTTTGTCACCTCTACACAAATATATTCTTAGTTCTTCCAAAAGATCATAAGAATATCCTTACTATCGTCCAATGATCATTTTATTATTCATTCTGGTATATGCTCATAACACTTAGAGCATAGGACATATCTGGATGTGTCCATATCATGGTATGATTGATCAAAAGATTCTCGTGATTTCACTCATCAAGTGTCAAAGAACTTGAATATTGTTTCACTTATCAAGTATCGATACACTTGAATCTTGATTCAATTCTTTTCCATGCGACAAGAACCGTTTCTTGTTGTTTCTATATTGAACTCCTTCAATATCTCATATATGTACGTTTGGCACAACCATATTAGCGTCACAGTCTATCCACTATAGGCATTCATGCTAAATATTCGGGTTTTGCCTAAGTCTTTCATCAAAATGAAATTCTTAACCATTGTCAATAAAATATACATCATTTCTAATCAACATGATGTCCTCCACATAATGTATTAGAAATATGTCTCAGCGCTCCCACTTAATTTCTTCCAAATGCAAGCATCTTCATCGTCTCCTGATGAAAACTCCTTTTCATCATAGTGAAGATTCCAACTCCGTGATGCTTACTTCAACCATTAAAGTTTTCATGCCCTTTTTAGCATCCTTTGAATTAACAAAACCCTTTGGATCGTGTAATGTACACGTCCTAGGTAACCATTCTATTAGAAGAACTTTGTTTTGTTTATTCATCTACCATATACCAAATTATATGTAGTGGTTGCTACTTTAATCCGTCCATACTAAATATCGCTATGAAAGATCAAATCTTGTCATAGTTAACTCCTTGAACATTAGCGTAAAATACTTTACGACATGTCGACTATTTCATAGATGTGAAACATCCATGTCTATTTCTTTATAGATCCAAATACGACTAATAGGTTTTTGCACCATTCCGGAGGGTCTTCCAAGTTCATAACTTGATTTCTCGTGTATGGAACTATCACGGATTTTATGGCTTCAAGACATTTGACAGAGTCACAGCCCATCATCGCTTCTTTGCATATAATCGGTTCATCATTGTCAAACAATACTCTCAAATCTTAGTATTTGATTGTTTATTCGACCTACTTGGTGCAATAGGAACTTAGATCTCCATGATCACAACCTTTGAGTCACATAAACCATGAGCATTATGGCTGCCTCCGGAACGATTTCCGGCGCTGCGCAACTCAGCACATATAGCTGAGGTTCGTTAACCTTATCAAAGTTCTATTGTCCTCCCACTTAACTTTTACGAAAAATTCCTTCTCTAAGAAACTACACGTTTCAAGCGGCAAACCCTTTTGTCCTTGGTGTTATGAAGGAATAACCAATTGTTATTCGAAATAACCTACAAAGACATGCTCATCCGACTTCGGTTGTAAACATCGTACTTATGTTTAGCATACCAAAATTTAATAAATGACAACTTGGGTTTTACCCCAAACCATAATTTCCATGGTGTCATTTCAACGGATCAAGATGGAGCTCTTGTCAGTGTAAAAGCGGTAGTCTCTAAAGCATTAGTATTTTAAAACATAATGACAGTTTTATAAATAACACCTTTGATCCAACCATGTCAAACAAGGTTTCATTACAAATCTCAAACAATCCATACTCCTATGGTGTTTCGGGAGATATAAATCTTGGTGTTTTGCTAAACTTGCAACTCAAATAAATCCCTTATGATAAAATCATAAACCATTTATTTTCTTGTTACAATGATTTTCACTTCATCTTGAAAGTCATTGAACGTTTTCAAATATTTCATACTTCTTTCTCATTAAGTGAACATTCACTCAAATTTCCGGGGAAAGCATATGAAGTTGAAATCCATCGCTTACGACTATACTTAATGGACTACATACATCGATATGTATTAATTCCAATAATTTAGTGGATCGTTCTTCTTTGGCCTTTGAATGAAGTTTTAATTATCCCGAGGAAAGTCTCACAAGCGTCACTTGATCAAATCAAAGACTCCAAAATTCCATAAAAATGGAGTTTCTTCTTGTTTTCTTTCCAATATAATTTAAACGGTGATGTCACTTTGTAAGTGATCTTTCAATCATTTGTCTTGCGACATTTTAGCATTAGGTTTTATGGATGTGATTTCTCCAACTAGATTTGCAAATCATCCATCTTATATGGAATACGGTAATTATTTGAACAACCTTTGTTCTCATAATACCTGATTTAAATAACAATTATTAAAAAAAACCTTGAAGTCAAGATTTGAAGTCAACGAGTGTTGGGCCACGCAGAGATAAAATGAAACTTTTTCTTCTAATGTGGTGATCCCAAGATCTAGCTGAGGTAGAAGTCCACGAGGTTTACCACTAGACGCGCGGTTGCGGATTACTGATGAAGCGCATCAGTTGATGCAGTGCAGTCCTCACGATCCGATCGCCCTGGTGCTGATCGCACAACACCTCTGCTGGTATTCACACATACAAGGAGGAGCACCGGCGGCGAACTGCTAGGTTCGTTACGGCGGCAGGACTGCTGTGGAGCTAGGGTTTCCAAAACATGGAATGACCTAATCAAACAACGATTAACCTTTCTGGGTTACGGTGCTCCACTATATATAGGGAGTGAACGTGGGCTCTGCTCGCGCGACCCATTCACTAAAGCCCATATAACACTAGTCACCATGAGTCCAACTCACTAACTCAGTCCTAATCCGGTTTAGGTCCAACCCAACCAGATTATAGGTTTAGATCCAATCCAAACATGCTCCCGCTCTTAAGTGTGTGACCCCACAGGCTCATGGCAACTTGGACACGATTGGAGTCGGACTCTCAATCGATCAGTCGGTAGCGGCTCCTAGCAGAACGTGCCTACTCCCAGGTACCAAAGAGTCATGACGACTTGCCTTTCCAATGCGACTTACGTCCGAGTCCCTTTTGCCTCACGATATACCTTGTCAGACTATAGGCGAATATATGTCATCCCTGAAATAGTCTGACTCTCTTCTCGATCCGAGATAAGTGATTCACCCGACTAACTCTTAGTCGATCACCTCGGTTAAAACTTAACCGAGTCGTGCATGGCCAT